>PPNW03000005.1:0-680551 GCA_003708315.3 Groenewaldozyma salmanticensis | reverse complement strand
TCGGGCCAGGAATCCCACCTCCGACTGACTAAACCCTCCTAGCCATTCTGAGATCGATACAAAAAATCTAAAAAAATATTACGTAACCGCCCGATTTGTTAAGGTATGATGCTACTGTGGGACGAGACCCACCCAACATGCCCTGGTGGCCCCTAGAAGCTCGATCGGGGGGGTTGTTTTGGGATGTTAGGGGGTGTAGAGTGCCGCCGGCAGATTCAGACTTGATCCCTCGAGCTGAAAGGGCCTAAGAATCAGAGGATACTTGATCCCTTTGAAGGCCATTTGATCCCTTTCTCTGCCACGTAAAAAAGGGATCAAGAATTTTGGGAAAAAGGGATCAAGAATGGTTGCTCTACATCGCTTTGCCATCGGACTTTATTAGCAAAAGCGATCGAAAATTGAAAGCCCCTCACAGAGGAACCTTTGTTAAAATTCAAATCTCGCCTGGTAGAACAATATTTTTTTAAAATCCTTTTATTTCTCGTCGTTCATTGAGAATTTCAGTATACATTATGATAGAAACATAAAACTTTTCCAAAATGTTGGCATAAATTAGTGTGCTGAAAAGGCTACCGCCATCACGATCAAGAAAGTGGTTGACCCTTTGGATGTTGTGTTAGACGTTCTGGCTACCGCCATCACGATCGAGAATACAGTCAGATCGGAACGTTCTGAGCGCCATTCTCACCAAAGATCGGAGCAAAACATACCCAGAATAGTAACTCACTAAGAGCGCCGCCGGCAGATTCAGACTTGATCCCTCGAGCTGAAAGGGCCTAAGAATCAGAGGCTACTTGATCCCTTTCGAGCCCATTTGATCCCTTTCTCTGCCACGTAAAAAAGGGATCAAGAATTTTGGGAAAAAGGGATCAAGAATGGTTGCTCTACATCGCTTTGCCATCGGACTTTATTAGTAAAAGCGATCGAAAATTGAAAGCCCCTCACAGAGGCTCACTCCTCCCTGCATCCCCACAAAGTACCCATCTCGAGCAAGCTCCTTTACCAGCAAAGCAGCAACCACAGGGCCAACAATAACACCACTTCCGGTATCTCTGACAAGATACCTGTCAGCCCAAACCTTGAGAGGGTCATACGCGTCTTCCAAGTCGAGTGGCCGGTAATCCTCCAACATTTGAACATGCCTTTTGAGAATATCCTCAGAGAACTTGTTTTTGAGCTTGCACGAGCCATAGGCGTGGTAGAAATAAAGCACCACAAGAGCTCTCACAATGGTCTGCGTGTAGTGGCAATAAGCTGGCGGACGCTCAGGGTCCACTGCGGCGTGATTCCTACTGCTGGAGTAAGCCATAGAGTGCCCGTGGCTGCGAAAGTTTAAGCCACATCCAAAACAAGTTAGCACCTGCTCGGAGCTCGGGTTACCGCCAGATACGTTCGTCATTAGGAACAACATCATAGCATCTACTTCAGAACGAGGTTTCTGGCGCAGTGTGCCTGTACACAGCTGCCCGGTAATACAATCATACGCCTTCTTGTCTTTGGGATTCTTGCCGAACTCTTTGGTGCCGAGATGCTTATAGACAATCTTGGCAAGCTCCAGGCACGCTCCATCGCTTACTTTTCTCCAGTAAAGATTATAGAAGGCTCTATCAGGTTTCTTGAGCGACTCTTTTCAGATGGCCTGGCAAAAGTGTGGTAACTCTTTTGGCAAACGTCGCAAGGGCTACAGTTCACAGCACAGAGCACCGGGTTGTCGTCCAAGAAATTTAAATAACCATTCTCCTGCACACGTTTTGGTAACCACCAGCCCCAGAAACTCAGCCATAGCAGTAGCACTCATGTTAAAGATCTCCATTTCGATGCCCTTCTTGGTCCGTCGTGGAATGCAACTACATAGGCTCTCTTCTCTGCTTGCCGCTAAACTGCTCGTATTCAAGCAAACAGTGCCTTTTTCATACTGAAAAATGTGTAACGCTGGGATAATCGACCCCGACTCCAAACGTGGCTATCATAATCTTGTGAATGCCCTTCTTCCAGTGGAGCAACTTTCTTCTCCTGTGCCATTCCACCATCTCGTACTGCGAGGTTTGATTTACTCGGTGCATGCCGATTACGTTTAGACGCTGCAGATCCGCATAATAAATCTCAAAACGGGTTACCCCTGAGCTGTTTTCCCGATTGAGATCAAATCCGTCTCGGATATCGCGTCTTTTCTTATATAGAGTTTTATTTAATTCAACTTTAAACGTCTCCAGAGATGAACCCCGTTGCACATTCAACTTTATGATTAACACTCACTTAGCCCTATGAGACTACTGTAAACTCCACGTACTTTCAAGTGTTGGTCTTTCAAAAAGCACACGCCCTCTGGAATATCCAAGCCTGCGGCAAGTTCTTCTTCAAACACGTGAAGATATATAGTGTCTCCAGGGCGGTCAGCAGTTGCCCTGCCCCAGGGATAAGGTCAGCCAGTAGCTGGAATTGCTTTACGTAGCGAATTCATACGATTTGGTTCGCGCTTAAGTGCCTAATCTCCACTCTCTGATAGTCTAGCTATGGATTCTTCAGGGACAGCTCCGTTCCTTTGGGACCAATATTTAGCAACAAGTTCCCTCCGTTCGAGACATCAACTAATGTAGTAATGAGTGCCTCTGCAGGTTTCCAGTTTGTCATACCTAGCCCACCCCAATTTTGTTCAAAGTGACGCCTTCACGATTAAAACAGTAAGATCGGAAGCTTTGACAACCAGATACCTGCGATTATGCCGGCTCTCGAGCTGAAAGGACCTAAGAATCAGAGGCTACTTGAACCCTTTCTCTTCCACGTAAAGAGGGATCACAATGGTCGCTCTACATTGCTTTGCCGGACTTTATTAGTAAAAGCGAAATCTGAAAGCCTTTCACAGAGGCTAGACAATCTTACCATCTGCTTACACAAACCTGGCACAAACAATGGTCGTAGTCTTTGGAAAGATTTTCTTATTGATGTGGATCTCGGATGTGTTTTCATCCTTGTCTTGGTAATTTCAAATGAGTTCAACACTACTGACCTTCTAGGCTGTTTCAGCTTTATTTTCAGGGTTATGCTTTCTATATTGAGTTGACCAAAAGTATTTGTATTATTCTGATTTCTCTATAGTTCTTCCATCACACTAGTTATAGTCGCTCTCGGCTGCTTGATTTTGCTAATTTGGGCTTAAATCCGTCCCCACTAGTCCACTCTTCTATATCTTTGACACATCAAGCACGAATCGATACTTCACATCTCCCTTGAGAAGACGGGCATAAGCCTTGTCAATATAGCTGGGCTCTATAAGTTCTATCTCCGAGGTGATGTTGTGCTCTCCACAGAAGTCAAGCATATCTTGAGTCTCCTTGATTCCACCAATAAAGGAACCAGAAAAGTTTAATCCTCTGAAAACTAAAGGAGAAGTATTTAGAGGAGTCTCAAGTGGTCCTAAGTATCCGACTGTGACAATCACACCATCACTAGCAAGACAACTGATGTAAGGGTTGAAGTCATGATCATAAGGGATTGTATCAATGATAATATCGAATGTTTTGGCGGCTTTGGCCATGGCTTCTTCGGAAGAGGACTCAATGTACTTATCAATTCCGAAATGAGCAGCTTCCTTCTTTTTTGAATCAGAACGAGAAAACAGACTAGTCTCAGCACCCATAGCCTTGGAAAATTTGAGAGCCATGTGTCCTAAACCGCCTAGACCAACCACGCCCACCTTTTTACCAGGGCCAGCTCCCCACTTGGACAATGGAGAGTAAGTGGTGATACCTGCGCAAAGAAGGGAAGCTGCCGCCGGACCAAAAATGCTTTCCGGCATATGTAGGACGAAGTGCTCTTTTACAACAATAGCTTGAGAATATCCACCTAAGGTGTTGGAGCCGTCGATCAGATCCTTGCCATTGAATGTCAGAACTGACTTAGAGCAGTACTGTTCATGGTCGCGTTTACAATCATTGCACTGGAGGCATGAATCAACCATGCAACCAACCCCAACCAAATCACCCTTTTTGAAGCCAGTGACTGATTTACCGACATCAGAAACTTTGCCAATAATCTCGTGCCCGGGAACTAATGGATAAGTGGGAGTACCCCAATCATTCTGAATTTTGTGAAGATCCGAATGACAGATTCCGCAGTAAGCAATATCAATTCCAACATCGTCATCTCGCAGAGCACGTCTGGTAATTGTATAAGGCTCGGGGTAAGCTTTGGTTTTCAGAGCAGCATAAGCCTTGACTTCCTTTGACATGATAAAATTGGGCAACCAAACCAAAATATTGCAGACTTCTTGGACAGTACTGAAATAATCGAACTTTAAATAGCCGAGAGTTGGATCTGCTTTATAAGCTTTAAGGTTGCGCAATCAAAATTAAGCATCGTTAGTTCCGAGCGATTAAGTCCGTTCCGGGTTTACACCGCATAACGCCAACTGATCTCTCCGGGTGAGTGATCGATTTTGAGCACGCATCCCACACGCTGTGGTCTATTGTCCACGGAGTTTTGTCCACGGAGTTTTGTCCACGGAGTTGCCGATCCCAGTTTCTTATGGCACTTCATGTTCTTTTATCTGAACCGTTCTTTAGCTGAAAGGGCCTAAGAATCCCTTTCACTTCCACGTAAAAAGGGATTATATGGTCGCTCTGCATCACTTTGCCATCTGACTTTACCACCGACCGAGACCTGAAAGCCCCTAGGGAAATAATAATGGCGTAAGAAAATTCTAGGGATTCGATATGTGAGCTCTCTATTTTGCTTGACAATTTTGGCTTACATTCTATATCAGATACGTGTTAAAGATACGAATCTGTAATATTAGGTAGCAGATTGTGGGCTAGAGAAATGATGGACGTAGCACCGGCGTCACCCCCAGAACCCTGGCCCTCTGATCCTTGCAGGCAGAATATTTTATAGAATTCTGTTGGATCTGCTAGAAGTGAACTACTTTTGGCTGAGCTTTCCACAATTCGCCGAAGGGTTGAAATCGCATCTCCCACTAGTGTCCTCGAATGCGAATATGAATTTCTCAAGCCACTGTCAAGATATGTGGAGGAATGACTCAATGCTATCCATATCCTTAAAGCTATATCTTCTTCAATAGAGGAGAACTTGCTGAGAATATAAAAAAGAAGAACAGAAGCAGCAGGTTCAAGATACATACTCCACAATGGATAGTGAGCATAAAGATCTATTCTCTCCCCAATGGATAATATCATGGTAGGAAATTCCAATGCTGAGTCAATACAACGCCTAGATCCTTCTTTCAATGCATTCAGTACCTCATCATCAAGAGAGAGTTTGTTGCCGGTGAGTTCCACATACGCTGAAACAACGATAAAGGGCCTGAATAAAATCACCTTTAAGTGGAGATAGAGAAGCCGCAGCCAGAACCATTCCCGGCATTCCGATTCTGGCATCAACTCCAGCTCTGATGACCTGTCTCTAAATACATATGGCGCAAGCATCGCAAGGTTATCCATCTCATTTGCTTGTAGCAGCGCATTCTCGTATGTAACTTTTATTTTACTCAATTCTAACGAGTTAGTCGACAATTTCGTCGCAATATCAAGAAATCTGGCCCTCACATAGTGGTGAAGGATGGAGTGCGTAGTATACATCGTATTGTCCATCTCAAACGCCGCTTTTGGAAGTCTAGGTACAATAATATCCGACCCAAGGCAGCTTGGTTTTCCCAGCATAAAGCTAGAATGCTGCTCGACAACATATGCCGACATCCAACAGAGAGCTTTTTCACATTCTTCCAGCGAAGAATGCTCATTCACCGTTATAGTGTGATACCCCAACAAGATCGCAGCTCTACAAGCAATTCCAGTCCTCATACTATCGAGAACCAAATCCCCTTCGCATAAATCTAACACCGATAATAAGATGGCTTGTATCATGAGTAAATTTGGTTTCACAGTCAAAATGTTAGGCAACAGCCTGCTGGCTACACGAGAATAATGGACCGCCCATTCCTCTGCAGGTCTATCATCTATCACTTCTCTGCTAGAAAATGCCCCTGCACCCAATCCAATCATGAAATAGATACACATGATCTCTTCATTTCTCAAAGTAGAGTTTCCCTGACAGATTTCGTGCCAATTATCCTGGCATAGAGGGATCCACTTGTTAGGAATCATCATTGGAAGAACAACATGATTACATCGATAATAGGCATCGATGCACTTTAGCATGCCAGCCGTTGAAAGAGTTGAAGAAATAGGGAGCTTGCATCCCTTGTGAGGTTGCGCACGCCGGTTGATCCGACCTCCAATGGAGGGAACATTGAACTGGGCCAGCACATTGGCCGTTTCTTTATCATTGCTAGCCTTTGAAAGGTTTTGAAGATACAAGTACAACTTCCTTACAAACAGCGCACTACTGTTGTAACCATACGAATCCTCGAACTCATCAGCAAGCCGGGTAGCCTGCTTATCAGCAATGCTATACATAATTAGGGAAGGATTCAAGAAACATAAACGGGCCCAAACTTACAATTGCACCTTAAAAGTCCTTTCAGGGCGATAAGATTTTCGGTACGAACATAATCCATGTTTCTTCTTACACTCTGAACATGGAGAATCGCCGGAACACTGTCACGTTAGACATCTAATAGTAATATTTGATTCCTATGCGTACCTTTATCTTTCTCCTTCTGCAATAATCACAGGCTCCTCTCTTACGATCTCTTTCTAGTACCATCAGCGCTATAGTGGGTCACGGACAACCTCTTACCGGAAGTCTGAAAAATCTCCAGTCCTGCTTTTTGTGAAAGACTCAGTTTGCTTTAGACAAAATCATCCACGGACAGTCAGTTGATACCGTGCAACTGTTACAGTCTGATCGCGTATGTTGATAATGACATAATGTTACTACATTCTAGTTTTGGAGCTAGCCGATCCAGACAGTGCGATAACGATAGGGACGATTGCTCATAATTTGGAGCTTTGTTAGTTCTTACCATGCGAGAAACTTTCTCAGACCTAGAAGTTGACTGATGAATGGATCACACTCGCGTAGTGTGTTTATCATTATTATATTCGTGGATCTGACATTTCGAACGGGTTATAGCTATTTTTGCTATTTGTGACCATGCAATCACATGCAAGATAAAGAGTAGCGGAGAAGCGACTGCCGTTTTAAGACAACGTCTGGTCTGCTGCTATCAGCGGCTAAGCCTGAAAGTATTTATGCTAGATCTTAAGATCTTCCAAGGCACTTCAACAAATTAAGGAAATCCAGGTCTAAATGTCCACAATGAACAAGCAGAACACGGGGCCACTTAAAGTAACTAATAAAGGGGTAATTTAGACTTCGATATATAAGTTCTCAGGACAATAAACTTGATTTATTGTAAATCTTGGATGTCTATTCTCAAGGAACAAATTTCATCCTTGAATCTCAACAATTGTGCTAAGAGTTTGCATGGGATGTATTGATATAAACTAGTTCAACTGCTTTGGGAACGGACTTCAAATATTTATCTTAGTTACAGAAATTACGTTAGATAGTCCGAAAATCGATGAGCCATATCAAACTCTGGGAGTCATTCTAGACAATAAACTAAAATGAATCCGATAATTCAAGAGTATACTAAATCACGCTCTGAGAGCGTCTCTAAGTACCCTGGCTAGAGCGATAGCCTTTTCTTCTTCAAGTCTTCTAGTAACTATTTGAACGCAGACGGGCGTACCATGAAATAATTCGGGGTCATAGCCGTAGCATTCCGCGGTGTCGATGGATTTATCCGCAGTAGTAACCGGAACTACCATGACAGAGCAATCCATAACGTTAAACATCACTGTATAGGATGGAAATTCTTTGGAACCTGGTTTGAAAGAAGCTGAATGCCAGGATGGTAGGATTAACGCGTCTAGTGGCCTTCCGGTTTTAGTGCTAGATTTGGTAGAGTTCCAGTCGTCAAAGAACTTGTTCTGAACGCCATATCTTTCGTCTGCGTCCTTCCAATGCTGAGAAACAAATTTCTCTTCTTTATCTGGTGTATCTTTCAAGACAAGCTGGGGCTCCCCAGATTTGGCGCATTCCTCTCTTACTTCCTTTCCTCCATCTGAGTGCAGGATTTCCATACCTAGTTCCATGATTCCCTTGAAATCAAAAGAGTCCCACGCCAAAGTTTCGTGGCCAGCTTTAGCAAGTGCTGCAAGAGCAAGTTTCAGCCCTCTCTTAACAGGAGGATGGACTTCAAGTAGACCATCTGATTCAATAAACCCAAAGCTAAGCCCCTTTTCTGGAACCTCATAATGTCTCCAGGGCAAAGGAACTACTTTGAAATCAAATAACCATGGGCTGGCCGACATAAGAGATTGACAGAAGTACTCAATATCGTCAACATCTAAAGCCATCGGGCCGATCACAGAGGGCATAATAGGCTGTCCAGAGTTTGAATTGTCAACATTCCTATAAGGAATTCGACCGTGCGAGGGTCGAAGCCCGTAGAGACCATTGAAACTTGAAGGTATACGGATACTTCCCCCAATATCGGTGCCTAATCCAAGAATAGACCCTCTGCAGCCTATGAGAGCACCCTCTCCGCCAGAACTACCCCCAGCGCTGACGTTTCTATTGACCGAGTTATTTGTATAGCCGAGGAGGTTAGAACTGGTATCCCCTGACATCATCGCCATTGGTACGGTTGTTTTCACGTAGAACACTGCTCCAAGCTGTTCCAATAACACTGCAACAGTTGATTCCTGATTTTTAGTCTTGAAAGTTCCAAGAGGTGCAATGTAACCAATGGTAGTTTCAAGGCCCTCAAGATTAACCTGATCTTTCAGCGAAATAGGCACACCGTGAAGTGGCCCAACAGTTTTATGATTCTTTTCATAATATTCGTCCAACTCCTTTGCGCGCTCTATGGCGCGATCAAAAAATATCTCAGAGCAACAGTTGACAATTTGCTGAGCAGCAGCAGCTCTATGACAGAACGCCGTAGTAACTTGAAGAGAAGTCAGCTTTCCTTCAGAAACAGTCCTAGCTAATTCTTTCACAGTCAGAGAGGTGATTTCGTTTACTTCAGTGGGAAGAATTCTGTCAAGATAGCTTTTGGCATTTCGCTCTTCCTTTACAGAAGGAATATGATCCAACAACCATGCAGCAGGAATCTTGGACCTGAGAGTCTCACGCTTTTTTTCTGCAGCAGAAAACCAATCTTGAGTCATCTTAGTGGCTTGAATGCTATTGATATCAGCACAGGCTAATAATTCCATCCTTTTATATTCCTTGAAAGCCTGGCGACGGAACATTTACGGCGGATATAGTCGCACCTAATTAGGATATCATACTGAATTTGTGGAATTCGATACAAAATGGCGGACGAGCCTAAGCCTCCAGTTCTGTCGGAAAATGTCCGAACGGAGGGCTAGATACCCGTTCGATGCTGAAGCTTGGTCTAAGAGATGATAGCTGTAGTGCCAGGCATCTCAAAACAGTAATCGCTTCTCCGCTATTGGCATTCGCCGCGAATCTCATATAGTGTGGTGATCTCTTACGGCGTGGGCAGTAACGAATATACGAGCTGATATGCAACTGAGCAAAATATGCTTCGATAAGATATCTATCCACTCATCGCTATTCTAAGAAAGTGCTTCTCCGTGCGGTGCCCTCAATCGATATAGAGTGTCTGTTTCTCTTCACGTATTCGCTTACTGAACCAACTCCATCCATTTCGTCTCCGCGCAATGTATAAAAGAAGCTTCAGCCGCCGCCAAATGATTCCTCCTAAAGGCAGCGACTCACAAGAGAGAAGATGGCTGATACTGATTATATCCTGCCTCAAGCATATGGATATGGATTTGCAGTAGGATTAGGTGGGGCATTTGCCATAATTATGTCCTTAATTACCTATGCCCTGAGTAAATACGGCAATGATAAGCAAGACTCTGAGAATTTCAGCGTAGCAGGTCGATCGGTTAAAACTGGCCTTCTGGCTTCGGCAGTGGTATCAAGTTGGACCTGGCCTGCCACTTTGCTTACCTCTGGTTCATTTGCTTATAATGTAAGTTTATTAAGTCTCCCCTTATGTGATAGTACTAACAGAATAAAGTATGGTGTCAGTGGAGGGTATTGGTACGGCACATCTGGGACCGTATATGTTGTTTTTTTTGCATTAATAGCAGTGGAGATTAAGAGAATAGCCCCAGGTGCACATACCGTTCCGGAACTTATTAAAGCTCGGTTTGGAACTCCTGGGCATGTGGTGTACATGTGTTATTGTACCGGAGTGAATGTGATTGTTTCGTGTATGCTGCTTCTCGGAGGATCTCAGGGGTTTCATGCTGCAACTGGAATGAATATTGTGGCGGCATGTTTCCTCTTGCCTTTGGGTGTTATCGTATACACTCTGCTTGGAGGTATTAAGTCCACCTTTCTTTCAGATTGGATCCATACTGTGATTATCTACATCATCATTCTTGTGGCTATGTTCAAAATTTACTGTACCTCAGACCTTATAGGTTCTCCGGGGAGAATGCATGATCTGTTAACTGAAGTCTCTGCAGTATACCCTTCTGAAGGATATAAGGGCAGTTATCTTACGTTCAGAAACAGTGGGGAGCTCTTGTCCATATGGAGTATGACTGTTGGAGGATTCTCAACGGTGTTTGGAGATCCAAGTTATGGTCAAAAGGCCATTGCTGCATCTTCCACCTCAGCAATGCGTGGATACCTAATGGGATCAGTCTGTTGGTTCATTGTTCCCTTCGCGTTGGGAACTTCTGCTGGACTGGCATCTCTTGCTTTGATGAAGAGCCCAGCTTTTTTTACGTATCCTAATCCAATCCCTGCCATGGGCATCAATGAAGGCTTGCCTGTGATTTATGGTATGGGTGCAGTTTTCGGGAAGAGTGGAGCTGCTGCTGCACTTTTGATGTTGTTCATGTCCGTCACGAGTGCAACATCAGCTGAGTTGGTTGGATTCTCATCTGTCTTTACGTACGATATTTATCGGCCGTACTTCAATAAGAACGCGAGTGGTAAGCAGTTGGTGGCTGTATCACATGTTATGGTGGTTCTATATGGGTTCGCAATGGGCGGACTCGCAACAATGTTCAATTACATTGGGGTAACCGTTGTCTGGATCTTGGGTGTTATGGGCATAATACTTGCTCCTTGTACTGGGGCACTAGTCCTTACCATGTACTGGAAGAGGATGAACAAGGTTGGTATGGTCTTTGGGCCACCATTGGCCACTTTGACAGCTATTGGTTGTTGGATTGGGGCCACTGCTCACTATAACGACGGAGTTATCAATAAGGACACGCTTGTTACGGGAAATCCAACTATTATTGCCAACTGGATTGCTCTATTTTCTTGTCCTATATACATTTTTCTCTTGTCTTTTATCCGACCTGAAAGTTTTGACTTCGCTGTTCTGGGAACGGCTTTCACAGCGGGTGATGATGCTAATGAACGCGAAATGGCAGCCATGGTAACCAGTGATCCCAAAGAGGTAAAAGAATTGGCTCGAGCATCAAAAATTGGAATATGGCTATGTGTCGGCTACGTCCTCGTCTTCTATTTCTTGATACCAATGCCAATGTTTGGAACAAATTATATTTTCTCTAAAAAGTTCTTTACTGGATGGGTTACGATTTTATTTATTTGGCTTTTCTTGGCATTCCTTTTCATTACTTTCTACCCTATTTTTGAAAGCTGGTCTGGGATCGTATCCCTAATGAAGAGAATTCTGGATAAAGAAACTCCAGTGCTGCAAGCCGTTTCCGTCGATACTTTGAATGATTCAGACGGTCTAACAAAGAAAGGGCCCTGTATTACTGCGGACCAAAAGTCGACCGCTGAGAGCTAGAATTATTTTGAGTCTGGACAAAAGTGTAATATATAGATGGTATTGTATATTCAGATTTTTTAAAAATAATAAGTAGATGCTAACAGCTTTCGGCAGCGCTGCCATCACTGTTGAAAGGTTGCGGATTTGAGGTCTGATAAGCCCGTTATAAGCATAACTAATGCTAAACTTTAAATTTATATTCACACTATTGCTGTTCACGCTAACTTGTAAAACCGTAACCTGATTACGTCGAGATTCCAGCCTCCAGATTCAATCCACTTGACTCCATCGGGAAATTCAGACTGAAGTTAAGAATCCCTGAGAATCAGAAACTTGATCCAAACCTCTAGACCCTTAAAAAAGGGATAGTGGTTTGCGATCGAACTTAAATCGACAGCCTTCACAAAGGATAGATAAATTCGTCATCTGCATAGCTTGACATCCATCTGTCAAACCATCCAACATCGACCGCCAGTATGTTTTCCCATACCTCGTCGCTCCGGGGTGTGCCGGAATGCTTGTCAGACATGATCCTTTTTGTCCGAGCAGAATTTCTGGAATCAGCTTGACTCTCTACAGTTTGAACTTTACCCATAGGGGTGAATTTCTCCTGATTTACAGACTCTGATCCTTGATCAATTCCAGCTCTCAAAATGCCTACTGTGCTTTCCTTCATTCGAAGGTACACCATATGATTCAGAGTCTTCAAAGCCCAGAGGCACTCTTCAGCCATGCCAAATCTGCCGTCTTCTGCAAGCACCTGCGAGAAATGCACTGCCTGTGAGCACAGCTTCATCGAATCCCTCTGCATCAACCCGCTATTTAGCAGCGCTATAGAGAAGCATCCGCTGTTATACACACTTGATAACGTTAACCACCAGGGACTCTTAAGAGATGACGTCTCCTCCAAGGTTTGTAAAGTCTTCATGATTCCCATCAGCATCCTTCGAATAGCTCTAAGATCCGGGCTTACTACTGCTCTCCCCAGATCCACTCCCAGTAAGGAGAACATGGAGCATGTGTAGAGGTTCAGGATCTGATCATAATAATAGAGGCGCAGAAGCCCAATCACTTGTCTCGGATACCTGCTAGTGTTCCAGGTAGATTCGCCCAGTTTCAAAGCTGCCATCTCATTCTCCCATTCCTCGAAATTGGCTTCAATCTCTTGAAATCTATCTGCCGGAATTCCCTCAGCACCTTCAAAATCCCTCACCTTTGATGCTACTAGGGAAAGTCTCAGAAAGCCATATGTCACAGAGCTTTGCCAGCCATCTTCAACAAATCTCCGAGGAACTGTGAGTGAGATGTCTTCGTCTTTTAAACACATCATCCGACCGGAGTCAATGGCAAGCGTTCTATCCCATATATAGCAGCACCAAAATGTGCGCGTGCGCTTCAAATTCTCATACTCCGAGGACGCAAACCTTGAGACATCGTGCATCAGGGACATTCCTTCGGCCATTCGTATCGCGTTTCCCAAACAACTCCAAGCAGTAGTGTGCCTACAACATGCTCTGGCATACTGAGTGAGCAGGAGCCATCCTTGAATAATTTCAACACTTTCGCACTCGAATGAAAAGGCCCTTAATATGTAGTATGCACTCTCAAAAAGCGCTTCTTCCAGGGAGCCTGGTTGCTTGACTGCATCAATGACTTCCATGAACCGCAAGGACGTGGCACAAATTATGTCACAGAGAGCCTTGAATAGACTGCTTGCCCAAGACTTCTCCAGAATTTCATTCTTAGCATTACTGCAGTGGAATTCGACGTTGCTTTCATACTGCTTCAAAAAAACTTGCTTGTGCAGTATTGAAAATGCTGGATTAATATTTTCAAAGTAGTAATTGATCAAGGTCCGGTGGGTGGCAGCATCGAGCTCTACGCTCTTCTGAGATGGAAATCCCAGACTGGGCTCCAGGTAATGCACACCAGACATATTCCACCCAAAAGCTTGGAACCGCGGTGGCTTTACAAGAGCCTTGTCGGCCACTGCCAAGCCATCGTAGAGGGTTTGAGCCAAGCGATATGCAAACGACATGGAGTACCTGCGGTTGTATATGTTCTTACTGATCCGCTCAAATGGCGCCATAGTACCCTGGGGTCCAATACTCAGCGTGAGTATCGCAGCATCCCTGCGACGAGCATCGCAAAACTTTTTATCACCGCCAATTGAACGATGCTGGCTCGGTTCAAACTCCTGTTCAGCGGACCGTGAAGCCAGCTCAGCTGAGGCATGCACCAGCGGCTCAGGCTTCTCATAGGCGCAATATCTATTCAGCCTCTTGCAAGTGAAGCACGGGTAGTCACCGCTGCACTTAGTCCGCCTCTTCCTACAACGCGTGCAGGCACGGATGACCCGCATGCGAGTGCCATCCTCGGACATTTGGATAGCAGTCTCCCAAGAGA
The DNA here is from genome assembly GCA_003708315.3 of Groenewaldozyma salmanticensis. Lineage (NCBI taxonomy): Eukaryota > Fungi > Ascomycota > Dipodascomycetes > Dipodascales > Trichomonascaceae > Groenewaldozyma > Groenewaldozyma salmanticensis. The sequence continues at coordinate 666,360 of PPNW03000005.1, read as the reverse complement.
GCTTCAGTAATTTCTGCACAGACCTCACTCGTTGATCGATCCGAAGTTGCACTCCAATACTCTTTAAAAGAGCAGTTAGAGGTCAGTGATAAGGTTGTCCAGTTATATAGGAACGGATCGAGGCAAGATCGGATCGACAGAAGTTGAGGTCTCACAAACCTTACATAAGCATATGCATGATAAGGCATGTTCTTATCGCTGTTCATATTCGGAGATCGATTCGAAGCCAAAGATCTAAACTTCATTCACTTTCCAGAGTGACTTCAGAATGAGGTGAGCTCTGAATAGAGCCAGCTGATAACACGAGGAGGAGCCAAGGTATATAAGGGGACTGTTTTCTGGTTATTTGTACTGCTCAGGCAATATCTGTGTTTGCAACATGAAAACTTCTGACGATATCCCAGGGTAAGGAAAGAAAGACGGTTGAGCCATTACCTATCACTAACCCTTAGAACCGTGCACCTCGTTGATCTCAATGGAGACATGGCCATGAAGCACTCTTCTGGCGAAGGTACCCGAGACGTGGTACTTCTCCCCTTGCCATCTGCGCATCCAGATGACCCGCTAAACTGGTCAAGGCGCCGCAAGTACACTTCTATGTTTTGTATCACTCTGTACACATTTGCCATCGGCGTCCCGTCCGCCGCAATATACTCTGTGATTGAACCAGTATCGGACAAAACTGGACTGTCTACTTCTCAGTTGAACCAGGGCACTGGGTTCATGTTTCTGTTCTTTGGCATTGGATGTCTTATTTGGCAACCATTGGCGCTCCAATTTGGAAAGAGACCGATGTATCTTCTCAGTTGCTTGTCCTACGGCGTAAGTAAGATTGATTATTTGCTTCTTCCATGCTCTAACATTATAGTTAATTATACTTTGGGGTCCCTATGCGCCGGATAACGGCCAATGGATAGCCGGAAAGATTCTTCAGGGATTTTTAGGAGCGCCAACTGAGTCTTTGATAGAGATCTCTATTGCTGATGTCTGGTTTGATCATGAGAGAGGAAGCTGGATGTCCCTCTACGCTCTCTCGCTTATGATATCCAACTACATTGGCCCATTGGTTGCTGGGTTCATTAGCGATGGCCAAGGCTGGACTTGGGTTATATACTGGTGTACCATATTCGATATGGTCTCTTTTGTGTTGCTGTTTTTCCTGATGGAGGAAACCAACTTTGACAGAAACTCTATCGTCGCCTCTAGTGTCAGTGCAATCTCTGACCCAAAATGCCCCTCAACAATTGTTAACACGGAGGAGACCACTGAAAGACCAAAGACTTTCTGGCAGAGACTGAAAATGTTTGATCAGAAACGTCCCTTCAGGTTATGGGAGCTCACAATACAGCCCATACTTATGTTTAGATTTCCGAGTGTGGTGTGGAGTGGATTTGCCTACGGTAGTAGCTTAATTTGGTTTAGTGTATTAAACTCAACTGCCTCGACAATACTGAGTGATTCATATGGCTTCAGTGCTGCTATGGTTGGGCTTGCCTATATTGCTCCGATTATTGGCACCTTCTTTGTTTCTTACTACGCTGGAATTGTTGGAGACTGGCTTCGCTTACGACTAGCCAGAAGAAATAACGGAATTTCTGAGCCGGAGCATCGTGTTTGGCTATTTTTGCCCTACATCTTTTTGTGCCCCCTCGGTCTCTGTCTTTGGGGAATTGGCGCGGCATACAAGTTGCATTGGATCGGTCCCATTTTTGGAATGGGCATCATAGGCGGGACTTTCACTCTAGGCTGCTCGACGGCAGTTAATTACTGTATTGACAGCTACCACGAACTCAGCGGTGAAGCAATGGTATCTGTGATTCTGATTAGAAACCTTATGGGATTTGCAATGAATTACGGTATCACGGCCTGGATCCAGAACACTGGCATCAAGAAGACCTTTGCAGCGGCTTCCGGGGTTTCTGTCGCTTGTATTAGTACATTTTTGTTTGTGATCTACTTTGGTAAGTCCTGGAGAAACCGCACTAAAGATGCTTACTGGAAGTATGTAGAGGCTTTTGAGAATTTTTAGTTCTATAGCTTTAGCAAATTCTGTTTCAGGATGTCCTGAGTGTTTGAAGTGAAGTTTACCAACGGATTATGCTGATCAATATAACCTTCAAGTTTACCCCATTTTCTTCTTCGATATAGAGTGAGGATTATAGGTTTCTCAGCTAACAATATTAAACTATAGTTGTGTCATAGTGAGTCGTCGAGCTAGCAATAGTATACATTGGAATCCCGTGTAAACAAATCTCCAATACTGAGGACTCAAATGTATCAATATAATTTCACCATTTCAATATTTCACACTTTCAGCATCCCTCTCGTCAGCTATTTGATAGTGCTTTTTTAAGTACAAAACTACCTAGGTTTTAATTCTTTTCACGCACAATAGCACAGAGCTTTTTTGCAGAATCAGTGTCTAGAGCCTCGAGCCCATTCAGAACGCCCTCAACGTCCTTTTTGGGTCTGTCTTGGCTCATCTTCCACTTTCCAGAGGTGCTTGTTATGCTTATTTCAACGCCCGTGATGCCCTTGATCATGGCATTTATGTACTGCTCTGGAGCCTCATCAACAGTCCAGGGAGTCTTCTTGTAGGACTCGGTGACTGTTGTTAGCTTGACTATCTGCTCTCTCAGCCACTCGGGGTCAGATATCACCTCTGCTATACCGGTTACATGAACGACAGCAAAATTCCAAGTGGGCACTACTTTCCCAGTTTCGACTTTGGTAGGGTACCACGACGGGGTTATGTACCCAGAAGCTCCCTGAAATACCACAAGACACTCAGGATTGGAGGCCAGTTCTTTGAGCTGTGGGTTGCTTCGATTAAAATGGCACTCAAGTCGTGCATTTGAGCCATCGTCATCCGCTTCTAGAACAAAGGGGATGTGATTTGCAACTATTCCACTGGGGCCGTTGGAAATGATTAACGCAAGAGGGTTCTGGCGGATCAAGTCGTAATGCTGAGAAGTTTCGTCTTCCTTAAATTTATTTGGAACGTACATGGTACCTGTGCTGATTTCCGCTTACAGACTGTGTGAGGAACCGTATATTTATATAACAGAATACTGAGTCAATCATTCTAAGCGCAAACAGCGAGCTTTCTATAGGCCATAGTAACACCTAGATAGCTTCAGCAAATCATCATGCTTGTCCCCGCGGTAATAGCGCTTACTGAGGGCCTTCTCGAGTCGCCCAACAGCGGATCGTCGAGACGAAGGAAGCTAAGATTGTTCGACGTGAATGCAAAGACACCTACATTTGGCAATATTTGTTAGTGATTTACGCAAGGAGTCTCTGGAGATCGATCCGACGTGCTTATCAGCCTGTCTAGCAATCTTAGCTGGGTTTAAAAGCGGATCGGTGAGATGCTCAATCCATACTGAATGTCCAGCAAAGTTCCAATTACCCTCTGATATAGCATGATAGGGTTGCCAAGGGGTTTGATGATTGGTTGAAGTAAACATATCGGATCGATCTAGCCTAACCGAGAGCTGTTTCAGGAACTTGGCCTTTACTGTTATTTAAGTGCCTTAGATTCCGAGTGACAAAATGGAAAGTGGATACAGAGAATGATGACTCTGGACAAGGACTTTGGCCGGTGGACCAACCACGTTGCAGAATGCCGCAGGGTACAAAGCCAGTCAGTAGCAACAAAGTACTTGCTGCCCGAAGAGCGAATGCCACCCATAGGCAGGCTAGACATCACTGGCATTCCTAGAGAGAGCGGAATCATGTCCGTGGTTGAGTTGTCTATAACTGAGATGCCTGCAACTGAAATCGTCAAAAATATCGCAGAAGGACACCTTTCGGCAACGCTTGTACTCACCGCGTTTCTCAAAAGAGCTACCATTGGACATCAGCTTCTGAACTGCGTGACTGAATTTTTAGTAGAATCTGCCTTTCAGCGCGCGCAATACCTAGACGACTACTACGCGAGAACCAAAAACATAGTCGGTCCGCTCCATGGCGTACCTATTTCCATTAAAGAGCACATCAGCGTCAAGGGCAAAATAGTTCATGCTGGTTACGTGGCTTTCACTGACAATATAGCAGCAAGAAATGCGCTTAGTGTAGATGTGTTGACTGATCAGGGGGGCATAATATTTGCTCGCACCAATGAGCCACAGTCCATGATGCAACAGGATACCGATAACAATATTATTGGCAGGACCCTCAACCCCTACAACAGAAATTTGAGCTCATCTGGATCCTCGGGAGGCGAAGGATCATTAGTAGGATTTAAGGGTAGCGCAATTGGAGTGGCCACCGATATCGGAGGCTCAATTCGCAGCCCCGCAGCTTATAATAACTGCTATGCCCTCCGCCCTACCACTGGACGGATCTCCTACCAAGGTGCACTGGTGGTTGATCCGGGACAAGAATCTGTCAAGCCAGTGATGGGACCGGTAACCAGGTTTGCAGAGGACATAGATTTATTTATGACTGCATACTCTCAAGCTAAGCCTTGGGAAAGAGATCCGTTACTAGTTCCATTGACGTGGGATCCAGCAACATGTGATAAAAAGTCTTTAACCATAGGGATAATATATGACGACGGGGTTGTGCGGCCAGATCCTCCAATTTTGAGGGGACTAAGATTCGTGGAAAGAAAGCTTAAAGAAGCGGGGGTTAGAGTAGTTCCATGGACGCCATACAAGACGGCTGAATGCTGGGATATCCTTTCCAAGCTTTACTTTGCCGATGGAGGTAAAATCCACAAAGAATATCTTCTGGCTGCCCGAGAATTCGTACTTCCGTTGACTGATAAAGCGCTAGGCTTTTCTGGGGGAAAGGTTCTCACCATCTCTGAAAATTGGCAGCTAAATGCTGCCAGAGATGAACTAAAAAGAGAGTACCTAGAGCTTTTTCGCTCCAGAGGTGTAGACTTCATCTTGAGCCCCACTAATCACTGCGTTGCTTCTAGGTGGGCAGAAACAGAGTATTGGAATTATTGCTCGATTTGGAACCTGCTGGACTATCCTGCTACAGTTTTCCCCACGGGTTTAAAACAAGATCCCAAACTAGATATCAAGGATACCAGCTACCAGCCAAGAAACGACGTGGAGCACAGGGAGCACGCCAAATATTCTGCCGCAGACTTTGAAAACGCGCCCATATGTCTGCAACTAATTGGCCAGCATTACAACGACGAGAAATGTGTTGCGGCAACCAGGCTTATAGATTCTATATTAAAAGCTTGAATCGCTAACTCTCATGTATTATATTTCCTCAAATCTTTTCCAGCCGTAGTTTTCCACTGCGTGATTGATCTCCTTCACAACCATATTATAGGATAATTCTGCAAAGTTAGCAGCTCGCAACACGAGTATCCACAGAAACACTGCCGGTTTCCGCAGTCTTGAGCCAGCTGTGTTTCCCGATCGCTTTCCATTATCACAGGTATTCTTCAAAAGTATTCAAACGTCCTCAAGAACTCCATAGGGCCACCCAAGAAGATTGAACATCACATCAAGTGCCAGAACTCAGCAGCGCTCTAGCCTTAGACATGTTGAGTTGTAGAATGAAATTCCAATGTTTCCTATGACTCGACGTGTGATAGGCCTATAGCTTAATATATTGTTATCGGAGAAATCGTATAATCACACTCTATATCGAAGAAGAAAATGGGGTAAACTTGAAGGTTATAGCTACCTTTCGGCACAATCTTCACCTCAGCAAGTGACACCACAGTTATTTACACCTAGGTGGAAGAACTGATGCAGAGATATAATTTTGGCGATAACTGTTGAGTGTGAGCTTCAGTAAGTAAGCTCGATCTCAAGGCTGTACGTCAAGCTTCTATTCTTGTTCATTGTTAGTGTGTTTTCATTAACCGCTATATAGGATGAGCATTTGGGCTGTTCGGAATTGTCTACATTATACTTTGAGTCAGAATTTAACCGTCAACTGATCGACAGTACTGGACCTGCAGCTTGCCGATCTGATCGACAAACTAGTTACAAAATTATCTCAAACTTTCTGCAACATGACACAATTGATGGACATCAGCTGCTTTTGAGTACTAAACCTGTGACTGCCTCAAAAATTAGTGTGAAGGGCTAACTTTTCTCGCCTGTCAATTTACCGAAATCTTAACACAAAATCATGCATGGCTTAATTCCGATTAGAGCGAAACCGCTCTTGAGGTAGTTGTCATCTTTTGGGCATCTTGGACATACTATCGCTTTCCGTTTTGACCCAAGGTGACAAGATGCGCAAACTTTTGTCAATAGCCGCGCGGCGATATCTGCCGGTTGAAGTAAGTTGATCTAAGCCGTTAGTTAAACTTTACACGGAGTGACGCTTTCGCTCTCTGCTGTAACTTGGCGCCAAGACTGACCTGATTATCAGATAATCGCTCTGCCGGATGTGAGATTATATATAGAGAGAGCTTCCAGAACTCTAATCAACCAACAATGAAGTCAATTGCTCAGGCAGACAATGTCATACGGGTCAATTCTCAGGAAAACACAGATGAGAAACCTGAACAGGTAAGCGAGAACTTTCAACATGGTGTCCGTGCGGCGGACGCAATGACTCAAGTCTGGACATACAAGCAATTGGTAGCGGCTTATATCTTCATTTGGCTGGTTGAGTTCACCTTGTCTTATGCCAATGGCGTTATTGGTGTCCTCACTCCATACGTGACCAGCTCGTTCCAAGAGCACTCATTGACTGCTGTTACAAGCATTATTTCAAGCTTGATAGGAGGGATCATGCAGCTTCCGATTTGCAAAGGTTTTGGATATTTGGGGAAGGCCGCAAGGATTTATTTTGACGGTAGTGTCTATAATTATGGGTCTCATCATGATGGCATGCTGCAACAATGTCACAACTTACTGTGCAGCTCAAGTCTTTTTCTATACAGGATACTACTGCTTGGTTATCTCTCTCACAATCTTTATTGCTGACACTTCGCAGCTCAAAAACAGAGCTTTTCTTGTTGGATATGCTTCCTCAACGTCTATGGCCACTGTATGGATGGCCGGGCCTACTGCTCAAAAATTCATTAACGTTTATGGGCTCAGGTGGGGGTTTGGGATTTGGTGTATAATCCTGCCTGTAGTATGCTTTCCGCTTTTTGCACTTTTCTACTTCAATCAGCGCAAAGCCATAAAGCTGGGGCTAGTTGAACCAGATAACCATGGTCGAACGCTGAAAGAGTCTTTGGTCTTTTATGCCATCGAGTTTGACGTCATTGGTCTACTCATTCTTTCCACAGGGCTTTCGTTATTTCTGCTCTCATTTAGCTTGCACAGCTACCAGGCAGAGGGATGGAAAGCCCCAATGATTGTCTGCTTCATAGTTATTGGAGGACTACTGATTATCGCGTTCGGTGTCTATGAAAGATACGCAACCAAGACTTTTGTGCCGTGGTACTTGTTATCGAACAGAACTATTGTGTTTACCTACACAATGGTTATCTTTTCAAACATCTCGTACTACCTATGGTACGACTACTTTTACTCGCTGCTCATTGTTGTCTTTAATCTGAGTGTCACCCAGTCCACCTACATCAGCTACACTGGCGTTGTTGCTTCCTGCTTTTATTGTCTAGTATTTGGAGTGGCTCTGAGGTATTACGGAAAGCTCAAGTGGTATGCATTGTTTTTTGGTAGCCCCCTTGCTCTTCTAGGCATGGGGTTGATGATCAAGTTCAGGGAGCCCGGACAAAACTGGAGCTATCTTATCATGTGCTTGATTTTTCTTGCGTTTGGAACCAGCACATTGACAATCGCACAGCAGATGACACTGATGGCAGTATCATCGCAGCAGTACATTCCAGCTCTACTATCTCTGGAGTTTATGATTGCTCAGGTAGCTGGTGCTGTGGGATCAACAGTGGGGGCTACCATGTGGAGCTCTATTTTCCCCAAGAAATTACTGGAACACCTGCCAGCAGACGCTATAGGCAACTTTGCAAATATCTATGGGGACCTCACAGTGCAGGCGTCTTATCCTCAAGGTTCCGAAGCAAGAAACGCAATTAATAGATCTTACTATGAGACCCAAAGACTTATGCTGATAGCAGGCTTGTGCGTCTTTTCTCTTGCCGTCGTTTCAATCTTATTCTGGGAAAATGTCGACGTGAAAAAGATCAAGAAGCGTTTTGGAACAACAATTTTGTAAGTTTATTCGCATAAATATGCCATTGATCAAACCATTTCTCCACTCTCTCTTCCCCCTTAACTTGGTAATTGACTATCCAGAATGTGAAGCTGACAACTTTCGCAACGCAAGTTTCCAAGATCTCCGGGTCGCCCTGCTGTTCTTCAAATGCAACAGGGTTTCTTGCTTTTATAGTCTCAAACATTTTGTTTCTCCATTTAGGCAGTAAATCGTCCATAGTCTTTTTCGGGTCATTCACCGCCCAAAGGGTATTGCCTGGCTCCCACTCATCCGCGGGGAAGTACCCAGCCAGCTCCCAATCCAACACTGCCGAAATTCTCTTGGTAGAACGGTCGTAAAGCATGTTGCCAAAATGCAGATCTCTATGTGTGAAATGTAAAGGTGTTTTGCTAGATTTCGTGCTCAAAACATCCACAACCTCTTTCAAAACTGGGAGCATGTCTGTTAGCGGCTTGCAGCTGTCACTCGTCTCTATAATGTGAATGTCCCTGAGCAAGCATTTTGAAGCCAATGAGAGCTCGTCTTTCTCAACACTGCAAACATTGAGACTTTCAAATGTTTCATCTTTCAAGAACTTCTTAATTGTCAAAACGTCATAAGAAGCATAGTTAATTCTAGGACCAGGAGCAACACCATCACCTTGAGGAACCAGACCCGTAGGAGCATCGCCTGTACATTTGCGCAGTTCAAAGTAGATATCAACCACCTGATCAATTATTCCATCAATTTCCCTTTCAGACAACTCGGTCCAGATAGAAGAAAGTGCTTCACCTGACATTGGCGACAAGCAGATATATTCTGGATCTGAAGCGCTGTTCCAAAAAAGACACCTAGGAACTGGAATCTTGGTTTCAGATGCAATAAACCGCAACGCTCCTACTTCATTTTCAGTTTTGATGCGGGGGAATAACGGCTTGCTTATTTTGAGAAAGCATTTACCCTCTTCGAGTTTATCCGAATGCACAACTAACAAATTACTCCACTGCCCGTCATGCTTAGGTCTTTCAATTAGGTCTGGGCTAAACCCTAGGTGATCCTGAAAAAGCTTTTCTATCGAGCTGTCATCAGTGATGTCCAGCATCACAAAATTGCAGTTTGGAAAATCTGAAAATAAAATCAAATTCCACAAGAGCTCACAACAGCTCATTTACACACAAACCTTCTACGATCTGTGATCGACAGTTTTTCCGGCTAGGCACGGAAAATCACCTTGAGTGAAGTGAAAGTTTCTTCCACCTTAATGTCACTTTCTCAAAAATTGCTTCTAGAGTCTACAGAGACTTTAAAGTCTGCTACGACTGACCCTTTTTTGGTTGCTGCCGGCAATGGGACACTCTCTAATGAAAGTATCTCCGCCTGGCTAGTGCAGGATGAGCACTACTTGCATGCCTATCTCAAGTTTATGGGCCGTCTTTTAGCTAAAATTGATCTTCCAACAACCTTCAACGTTTCAGAAAAAAGCGTTGAGCATCGTCTTTACGAGTTTATCATCAGCACGACTCAGGCAGCTCAGAGAGAGGAAAAATTCTTCAATGAAGTAGCCAAGGAGTTTGATCTTCCAATTGTCCCTGGGCCTCCTAGCAAGACCACACAGGCGTATCTGGACCTTATAAAAGAAGTTGGAACAAACGGGACTCTGGTAGAAGGTATGACGCTTCTATTTGCAACCGAAACTTGCTACTTTCGAGCATGGCAGTTTGTAGCAGAGAATTCCAGCTCTGCGAGTAACGTGGTTAAGCGGCTGATTCCCAACTGGACTGATAGTGACTTCAGCAGCTTTGTCAAGGAGCTCACCGAGCTCTTGGATGAAATTTACAGACCAGAAGATCTGGAAAAGTGCAAGCAAGTCTGGAAAAAATCTTTGGTGTGTGAAGCTGCGTTTTGGCCAAATCCGTAAAAAGATACTACAAATAATACAAAAAAGATTTAATACTGAGTCAAATCTACGTCGTTGAGCTCATATTTCATCACTACGTATCTGCGACTCTAACCATCGGCTAAGGCACTGTTGCCTGAGCTCAACCAACTTGAATATCTCGATTCAAGCATATTTTTTCCAGAGAATACCCCAGTGACCGCTTCATGCACAAATTTAACTTCTGTAACTGATCGGTAGCCAGGAAACACTTTGCTCCTTTAGAAAGACTGATAGTAAGGCTCTGTAATATTCCAGTAATGTGATTCTTATGCTGAATTTCCAAAAGATCATTGGGGCTTTCAAGGTACTCGTTAACTCTTGACAAATACTCCTGGGTGCTCTCTGCTGGTTGCCAGCTCGAAGTGATATCTTGCCTTGGTGATTCCAATATCTGACTAGATTCGGGCCCATCCAAGCAATATACATAAACCCAATAAAATACTACGCAATGGTAAATGACCATTTGAAGCTGACGGAAACCCTGTAACTCAACAGATGAAAAAGCAGGCTCAGCTCTATCGTATCGCTCAAAGTAATTAAATATAGCCTTAAATGAGTGAAAAGCAGATGCTCTTGAGTCTTCAGTGTTCACCCATTTTTTTATCTCTTTGGTTGCATTTCGAAAGTCTGACTCTGAGGTTGCTAATCCCATCACGTACCGGTCACCAGTATATACTAGTAGTTCATACCGGGGGATGAGCATTGTAGCCTGTACAAAGTGTGTGGTAATTGCAAACTCGTCAAGGTCAAACCTACTATTACTACTGGTGTAAAGAAGCTGACAATTCTTCAAGAAAGCGTTCATTGCTGCTTGAAAGGCCAGTTTCCAATTCTTTCTCATAGAATGACTCCAGCCCACAAAGCGTACAGCGAGATCTTCCTCTAAAAGTTGAGTTTGTAGAGAATTCAGCCCAAAGAGCAGCGCATAACTGCCGAGAGACCCTGTCTCTACCAGTTGACCATTGAGCAACAGCTTCAAGCCATCCAGGTAGTTAGTTGGACTAGATTTGGCGACTTGAGACCCCTGGAGATTGGGTGAACTCCATATGCTTTCATCGCACGGTAACGATAGTCTTATTTCCTGTGGTACCATGAGTTGCCGGTGCCCAAACAAAAGTGCGTGAGATGCATCAATTGTAAAGTATAAAAACACTGATCTTTTGATGGACTCTGCCTCAATCCATTGTTTCCAGCCTGTCTGATTTAGCTCTTCGCTTAAACTAATTCTACAGGGATCCAACAGGGTGGCCCCACGTCTTATAAGCTGAACTGTGGCCCCGTGATGAATATGGGCTCTCTCATGGAACATCCTTTGTGGAGACATCAATTTTTCATAGAATTCTAACAGGACTAAGCACTGCAAGATCCACCCCTTGGTAGGAGGATGGAATTCCGGTGCACTAAACAAAATCCACCGCAGCGGCGAAGCAATACTCTGAACAAATTCATTTGAGACGTTGTCACAGTGGAAAGCTCCAATAAGTATCATACACGCAATAAGCGGGGCTGGGGTAGAATTCAGCTCAAAAGAGGGTTGATGCAATATCGGGTACTTCCGATGGAAGTGCTCCCAGTATGAGTCCACATATAGTGTGATATTTGCACCATCAAACTCCTGAAAGACATGTAAAGCTGGTATTAGCTGTAGCAATTCAGACAGTTTCCTCTCCGTTATTGAATTGGCCTGAGAAAATGCTGGAGGTGATGAGAATGTTGAAAATATGCCGGAGCCTCCCGTCCATAGAAAAACTTCCTCATCTGTAACGGGAGCTTCTGAGGGCTTGGGGTAATTAGCGCTCGATAACAGCCAGTCAATGAAGTCATTAGGTACCACATTGCCAGGCCCTTCCATTTGCGTTATTACATCTTGCCCCAGATGAGTATCGAATGGCTCTATGCCGCTGATATTAGCATTATTACTGGTGTCAATGGTATCGATGTCGATTTCATCTTTACCCTTATCACTGGAAGTCTCTGTATCTTCGTCGAATCCTGGGGGCAATGGACGCTTGAATAAGCGACTTGCCTGGGACTCATGTCTATTCAAGTGTCTTTTCAGGAGATCCTTTCTTACAAACCACTTTGGACATCCCAGATAAGCACACTGAAATACTTCCTTGGGTTTATCTATCTCAAGTTAGGATCGAACGGTCGATGCATCACCATCAACAACAGTGCACTAATACTTACGATTCAGTGTGTGTCGCCTAAGATGCTCTGAACGCCGAAACGTCTTGTGACAGCCTTCAGTATCACATTTATAGAGAGCCTTTTCTTTCCCTTCATGTTCTCCTGTAGAAGTCATCGTGAGCTCATCTGAGCATGAGACTAGGATGGGGAATCAGGATCCTTAATATACTGCAAGCCAGCTTGGTTATATCAAGTGAGGAGCTGTCTGCGATCTCGATAGAACACTCGCTATACTCCTTTCGGCAGTATGACTACCTATCAATTATATACCAGTGAAATTTTTGGGGAAAATCGCGTGGGGTAGTTTTAATTATTATTTGCTGGAAAAAAATATAAGAGATCGGAACCAGAGATATTAATATAGAGTTTCAATTCTATTATCATTAACCACGAAACCTAACCTCACCTACTAAAGCTATGACCTAAATTTTGATCATTTTTAACATTATTCACTTCAGTTTGATTTCTACGCTTCCTTCATCTCTGGTACCAAGTCAATGACTTTACCTTGAGTGACCGCGGACCTGATGTTATTGATAACCGTCTCTTCCATATCCTTTCTTGTCTCGACGGTGTGAGTACCGACATGCGGCAACAGGAGGACGTCGTCTCTTTTGAGCAGACCAGGGTGGATCTTTGGCTCCTCTTCGAAGACATCCAAGCCGACTGTTCGGACCTTGCCTGACTCAAGAGCATCTACAAGAGCAGCTTCATCGATGACTGGGCCACGAGCCGTATTGACAATGATGACCCCGTCCTTGCATTTGTCAATGGCTTCAGAATTGATGATGTGCCTAGTGTATTTATTCAACGGCAGGTTGAGTGAAATTATGTCGGAACTAGCAAGTAGCTCATCGAATGAAACGTACCTGGCAGGGCCAGCTTCCGATTCTGGCAGTGGGGTCCGGTTGTAATAAACAATGTTGAAACCAAAAGGTACCGCTCGGTCTCTTAGTTTCTTCCCTATACCTCCCATTCCGACGATACCTAGCGTTTTGCCTTTGGGGTCATGAGCTTCAGCCGTCGTGTTGCACCAGTTGCTATTTTTCAGCTCTGAGGACAGCCTGGAAAAGTTTCTAATGCACCCAAGAATCAAGTAAAAAGCAGTATCAGCGGTGGCAGGTGCTACCGAGTCTGGAGTGTTGGAAAGCTCAATTCCATACAGCTTGATCTCTTGAGGGTTGAGCATGTCGTAGCCCGCGCCGAAGCTACAAATGTGCTTGAAAGTTTTGGGGAGCATGTCCAGAAACTCTTTGTCGATGCCACCAACAGCCTTCCACCCGGGGAAGGTCAAGTATATGGCGACAACGTTGCCCAGATTGTTGACAAGCTGGAAGAACTTCTCTCTAGTGGTAGGAAAACAGCTGTGGATCTCAGCGACATCAGACAGAGCTTTCCATTCTTTCAGGGCGAAATTAATCCTGCCGAGCAAGATGACTTGTGGTTTAAGAGAGACCATATTTTAACACTGTACAGTAGCCGCAAAAAAGTGTAATTTAAAGAATAGCGAGACTTTTATCTTCTTCTTATATACCACACGAATCCGCATATCACATATAACTTACTAGGTTATCGGGGCCATTACAGCTAAAATGAGTTTAGACGAGGCTAGCTAGTAAATCTCTACCCCACGTTTGCGTGGAGGGTGGCTGGATCAGCCAAGTATGTTCCGATTATAGAAAGCTCATTGATCAACTGGTGATAGCAAAACCTTCTAATCACTGGAGCACAAGTCCTCGCACTCCCCGCTCAAGCTGAAAACCCACGTTTGAGTGGGTTGGTTTAGATTATACACACAGTACCCCAGCTTCTCCGCAAATTTTTGTCAATGCTAACTTGGAAAAGAAAGAATACAGCCAACTGGAGAAGGAGAGTATAAAAAGGCATGAAGAGGTTGAAGAATTCCTACAAGAAAGACCTAAGTCTTTACTACTAAGGAATATGTGCGACAAGAATGATCAGAAGCCAGACCACCTCGAGGAGGTGGTCTGCGTGAACACCTACGATAATAACGAGCCTGCAACGGATTTGGAGCATGAGATGACCTTGCTTCAGGGCCTGAGACGACATTATCGTGGAGTTCTATGGTCGGCTGCTGTTTCAATGACAATAGTGTTTGACGGCTACGACACCTCATTACTTGGTGGGTTGTTTGCAGTACCATCATTTAAGAAGCGGTTTGGTGATTTGCACGCTACTGAGTATGAGATTCCTGCTGCGTGGCAATCCGCATTATCTATGTCGGTTAGTATTGGCTCAATTATTGGTATTTTATTAGGATTCCAGTTTACTGAGCGATTTGGCTATCGCAAGGTCATGTTGGCTTTCTTTGTGCTGGCTAGTGGCTTTATTGGTATGCTCGCGTTTGCTCCCAACAGACAGGTCCTACTTGTGGGGGAGCTTCTGATGGGATTGCCGAATGGTCTCTTTGGTGTGCTCGGCCCCACATATGCCTCCGAGGTTTGTCCAGTGGTCTTACGAGGTTATCTTACAAGTTACGTCTACATGTGCTTCATCTTTGGACAAGTTCTGGCTCAGGGGGTCTTGAAGGCATCCCAGTCTCTGAGTGACGACTGGGCTTGGAGGATTCCATTTACAATCCAGTGGTTCTGGCCACTACCTTTGGCTATACTTATATATTTCACGCCTGAATCTCCTTGGTGGTATGTAAGACATGGTGATATCCCTGCCGCGGAGAAGTCACTTATGCGTCTTACCTCGTCCAAACATGACCAGGCACATATATGTTCTTCCGTTGCTGTGATGCAACATACAAACAACATGGAGCTCGCGTTCCAAAAGGGTGCTTCCTATTTGGACTGTTTTCGTGGAGTGGACTTGAGACGCACGGAGATTAGCTGCATGAGCCTAATTATTCAGAGTATCTCCTTAGGAAAGATTCTTGCTTTCGCGACATACTTCTTCGAGCAAGCCGGTTTACCATCCTCCGCTTCTTTTTCGCTCGGTATTGGGCCATACGCCATTGGATTTGTCGCAGTGCTAACAGCATGGTTCCTCATGCCTCATATTGGCAGAAGAGACATCTATATGTATGGCCTGGCTGTCATGATAGTCCTGTATCTTATCATGGGGTTTGTATCATTGGCTCCGAAGAATAATAAGTCTGCGCCTTGGGCCACTGCTTCTTTGGTGTATATTATTGTCTATGTGTATGACGTTAGTGTAGGAGCTGTTGGCTGGTGCCTGGTTGGTGAAGTTTCATCCTCAAGACTACGAGGAAAGACCATAGGTCTTTCTAGAAATTCATTCCATGTATGCGCAATTATCAATTCGGTTATATACCCCTACATGATGAACCCAACTGCAGGAGACTGGAGAGGCAAAATAGGCTTTCTTCTGGCTGGTCTATGTGCGTTGTGTCTTACCTGGACTTACTTCAGGCTGCCAGAAACAAAGGGACGTACCTACGAGGAGCTCGATATCATGTTTATCAAGAAGGTTCCCGCTAGGGCTTTTAAGAACTACAAGATTGAAGCTCTTGATGTTGAAGTTGAAAAAGAGTAGTACTCACCTAGTAATACCTTTGAAATAATAAAGGGATGTTTAGGAATGTAGTCATACATACGGATATGTATATCTTAAATCTTGGCCACATCTTGACCACTAATATTTGCCATTTCTTCAATTTTGGAGGAACAGACCTCGACATTTCCATCTACGACCAGCTCAATCTCTGAGAGCCATTCCCCGTCTGGCAAAACCAGAATATTAGTAAATGATGTGGTACCATTGACAAAAACCTCAGATAATCCTTCATCAAGTATGACTGTCATGTCATACAAAGGATTTTCATCACAATCCGGAATGACTAGAGTAGACACCTTCTCATTGAAAAGAGGGTGGTCCCATTGGTTTGATCTATCAATGAACAAATGAGACCCTCTTTCAAATGCACGCAATCCAAATTCTACTTGAGCTGTCTTGGACCTGGCTACGATTTTAACAGTACTGGAATCCTTGAATCTATTCCCTAGATTAGTGAACTTCAGCAGAAGCTTGATGGCAACCGCTGTGTGAGGTATTTGGAACTTAGCACATTCTGGTAGGTCAAGAGACTTTGTCCATAGATAATGAGGCACTTGAACCAGCATATAGTCTGAGCTTTCCTTGTTGCGACGAGTTTTTCGTAACTTGAACTCTCTAACAAGAGATAGCGATCCTCTCCAGGTTTTTGCCGGAACCTCATTGGTATACTGCCAATTATTTGCCCATGCAATACCGTAAGATTTTCCGTGGGGAACGTTTGACCATGCTTGACAAGCATACCAATCTTTACCGGAATCAGCCACTTTAACTAGGTTATTATCAGGCTTGAACTCAGTGCCATCAAATTCACCGACAAAATACTGAGTCATACTGCCTCCCAAAGGAGCCCCAGGGTTAATTGAGATAAACAATACCCACTTCTTCAATGACTTCTCTTCTCCTTCCACGGCTAATTGTACAAGTTCGGGCATTTCGACTTGATATCCTCCTAATCCACCTTGAAAGCTTGACACCAGCTTCCAGTTAAGTAAATTTGAGCTGGTGTAAAACAGAATCTTGAACTGATGAGCCAATGCAACTAGCATGACCCAGCATGATCTTTGGGCATCATAAAAAACCTTAGGATCCCGAAACTCTTTCGAGTCAATGTCGAGCACAGGGTTACCCTTGTATTTTGTAAAAGTGTACCCGCCATCAATTGAAAACGCAACACACTGCGTCTGCTTAGTTGGGCCATTATTGGTGTATATAGCTACAATCCTCTCCTCTGGGTTTGTGTCATGGCCCGTGAACAGCCCAGATGTGTTTTTATTATCAACCACCGCACACCCACTGTATATACTCTCATCTTGCCTCTCCGGTAAAATAGACATACCATGAAATTCCCAGCTGAACAAGTCCTTAGACGTGGCGTGTCCCCAGGCTGGGTGACCTGCTGTCAAGCTCCTGGGATTGTACTGAAAGTGCAGATGATAGGTTCCATTTGCGTACACCAGCCCGTTGGGATCATTCATGAACCCCACAGGGGGTGTGAAATGAGCCCTAGGACGACAATGCTCTATTTCTTCAACACTCATTGTCTAAAGGGTTTGGCTTCTTCCGTCTCATGGCATTCGTGTGGAATATATATTTGTTTCATTCTCACGGATCCCACTTGAAGGTGGGATGTTCTGTTTTGATCAGCACACTTGGAACTCCTTATAACTTAGAATTGGTGCAGTTCCTCGACTGATGCACGCAGCTTCAGCACTGATATTCTGCTGTTCAGGCGAATGATTTATAAATTATCATCTATTCATTTAAATTAGGGTGCACCACGTGGTGCGTCATCATACGCGTAGGTCTTGGGTCTTGATGTGAGCATGCGTATGCGCATATATATCTACATATGTATATAGATCTAAAGTAAGATATTCGTATATACCCGGGGCCCCGCTAACAAAAGAATTAATCTTATCATCAATGAACCTAGAATTTAGCTATGAACCCCATTTCCCTAAGCTCTATAATTGAAGCAAATGCTGAAAACGCATCCAAGCTGCCGGACCAGCTGACTGCTGTTGTGGTAGGCGGCACTGCAGGGATTGGAGAGCACGCCAGCTACAAGTTTGCCACCTATGTCAAGACTCCAACAATTTATCTACTAGGTAGAAATGAAACTGCTGCGCAGCAAGTAATCAAAAACCTGAGAAAAATTAACAGCAACGTAGGATCTAAATATGAATTCATCAAGTGTGATATATCTTTATTAAAGCAAGGAGACGAGGCAGTGAAAAAGATAACTTCACAGGAGACAAAGGTCAATTCGGTAATTTTGACCGCAGGACTGCTAGGCTCAGGATCAAGAAATGAAACATCAGAAGGCCTAGATGTTAAATTTTCCACCCACTACTACGGCCGTTGGAAAATAGCTACAGGATTGTTGCCACTTGTCTCAAAAGCCGCCGATTTGAACGAACCAACGATAGTCATTTCTGTGCTTGAGCCTCATGCGAAACTTAACCACCCTGAAGACCTTGAATTGAAAAACAACTACAGCGCTGTCAACGTAAAATCTCACACATGTGCTATGACGAACTACGCAGTGGAGCACCTCGCAAAGCTGTACCCTAAAATATCTTTTGTTCATGCTTACCCGGGTCTGGTAAACACTGATCTCAGCAAGACTTTGCCATGGTACTTGAGGTACCCCGCAATGGGATTGATGAAAACCCTTGGAGCTGACCCGGACGATTTCGCCGAAAAGATTATTTATTTATCGCTGACCAAAAACAACTTCATGGAAAAGGGTCATGGATGGTTGCTGGACCAACATCTAAGGAAAGTCGACACGGAGCTTTCTGACGAGCTTGAGAACAAGCTGTGGAATCACACCACCGCAGTTTTTGATAGGATATGTAATAAATCTACATAGCTTCTACCTGCTGAACTATTTGTCTAAACTCTTCATCCGTGTGCTCACGGGCATTGCGCCGAAACTTGGGCCCTAGATTAGAGTCGCCAAGCCTAAACTTTTGAAGGGTTAGTTTTCCATCGGCCAGCTCCTTACACTCGACTAGGTCCTCAATGTCTACCAGGTCAGGCACCACGGTTGTTCGAAACTCGTGTGCCACTCCCGAAGCTTTGATCATTTCAATTGATGTAGCCAACACATTCGGATCAACCGCACGACCAGCAACCTGCTGATACCTCTGCAAAGAGCATTTGAGGTCCATGGCTACAAAATCCACAAGACCCTCTTCAAACACCGTGCTTAAAGTCTCAGGAGATGTACCGTTAGTATCCAATTTCACGCTGATCCCGCGGCGCTTCAAAATTCTCATGAAAGGTAACAGCCCAGAATGTAACGTGGGCTCGCCCCCAGATATCACCAGGTTCTTCTGAGAACTAGACTCGAGATAGTCAACCACATCTTTCAATGACACATCGTCCCGCTCTCCACTGACAATACCACCATTGTGACACCATGGACAGGCCAGGTTGCAACGAGATGTGAACATCATTGCTGATATCTTACCTGGATAGTCCGACATGGTAAGCTTCAAAAATCCGGCAACGGGGAGTTTGATACTCTTCAGATCGTCATAGTTGTGGTACTCGCGGAGCGCAAACTCTTGCTTTTTACCGGGATTCCAGTCCTTGGTCGGTCGATAATACCCCACGATTCTAGAATAAATTAAGGTCTGCTCACCACAGTCAGGGCAAATTCCAACTTCGCCACTGATATAGCCATGGTTCTTGCAGATACTGAACGTTGGCGACAGCGTAATGTAAGGGATACGGTAAGAAGAAGAAATCTTTTTGACTAACTCCTTTGCCTGCACTCCAGTGGATAACTTTTCTCCTAATAGAACATGGAAAACAGTACCACCTGTATAGGCACACTGAAGCTCTTCCTGGTGCTTCAGAGCCTCAAAAAGATCGCTGGTGGTATCCACAGGGAGCGCCGTAGAGTTTGTGTAAAAGCTAGCCACGTCGTACTGTGGGAAAAGCTTGCGGTCCTTCTGAGCAAGTTTATAGCTAGTGCTCTCTGCAGGAGTAGCTTCCAAGTTGTACAAATTACCTGTCTCCTGCTGAAACTCTTGCAGCTGTTCTTTGATAAACTCCAAGACGTCAAGTGCAAATGTTTTGTCCTCGGCGATACCCGTGCCAAACAGTACACGCAAGGCTTCATCCATACCATTGACACCAATGGTGCTGAAATGGTTTGTCCAGCACGACCCGGTCTGCTTATCCACGGACCTCAAATAGTGAGACGCGTATGGATAAAGCTCTCTGTGCTTGTCAACAAATGCCCTTTTAATCTCCAGTGAGTCTTTAGCGACCCGCAGAGTATCGGTGAGAATCTCAAAGAAATACTTCTCATTACCACCCGACCTCATTGCAAGATTGGGAAGATTCAAAGTGACTACTCCTAAAGATCCGGTCAAAGGAGCAGAGCTGAAAAGACCACCTTGTCTACTGTGCAGCTCACTCACATCCAAGCGCAATCGACAGCACATTGATCTAAAGTCTTCTGGGTTGAGATCACTATTAATGAAGTTAGCAAAGTAGGGAACTCCATACCTTGCTGTCATCTCCCAAATAGGATCATGTCGCGGCGCATCCCAATCAAAACCCTCATACAAGTTGTAAGTTGGAATGGGAAAGGAGAATATGTTACCGTTACCGTCACCCTCGGCCATCACAGCACAAAAAGCCTTGTTGAACATATCCATCTCAACCTGAAAGTCGCTGTAAGTCCATTCCTCATGTCTCTTTCCGCCAATGATAACTGGCTGGCCCTCGAGATTCTTAGGACATATCAAATCAAGTGATAGATTTGTGAAAGGTGCTTGAAATCCGCTCCTGGTGGGTACGTTCAAAGAGTAGACAAAGCTTTGAACATACTTGAAAACCTGCTCATAAGTCAAGCCATCTTTACGGATAAACGGAGCCAAGTATGTATCAAAGCTCGAGAACGCTTGTGCTCCAGCAAGCTCTCCTTGCAAAGTAAACAAAAAGTTGACTGCTTGATTTAGAGCAGTATTTAACCGAGCAGGAGGACGGCACTGAATCTTGTTTTCAACGCCACCAAAACCCTGAAGAAGTAAATCCTCCATGCTCCATCCAGCACAGTACGCGCTCAAGTAGCCGAGATCATGGATGTGAAACCGGTTTTCATTGTTAAAGCGTCGTATTTCTGGCGAATACACCGAGTTCAACCAAAAGTCAGACAAAACTTGGCTTGAAATGTACTGCATCATACCCTGAAGAGAGTATGTCGAGTTTGCATTCTCAGAACCTTTCCAGTTTGCCTTAGACAAGTACTCATCTACGAGTCCAGTGTTTGATGTCTTGTCTTCCCTTCTCAGAGCTTTAGAAATGAAATCCCCGATAGTGCTAGTCATTTCTGCAGATATGACAATAAGTGTCTACTGGACGCAGAATTTTGCACGCAATTCATCCTGTTTATATACTTTTCAACAGACCTAGCCTCGAGGCACGTCGCGTACGCGTCGCGTGATAGCTCTGCAAAAAAAAAAGTGGCGCGTTCGCGTTGTTGACGTGGTTGTTTCGCGCCTCGTTGTTTAAATCTAAAATCTCATGATAAGTCTCGCCACAATTTTAACGCAACGCATATTTCAAGCTTATCACAAAATGTTTGAAATCATAAAGACTTGCTCGGGATCTAGTTTTTGCTTGCGTATTTCTCTATGTTACCAACATATTTTTTGCTTTCCCAACGTCTAAAATGTTTTGGTTCCCTTGTGTGTTTTAAAACGTGGTGGCGATATATATCTATTTTGCCTCTTGAAGCACAAGAATGATATAAGCTTCTAGCTAGGTCGAAAAGTATCATGATTTTTTGCAATTCACGGAACGGTTCTGACTTGCAATTATATGGTACAGGATTGTGTGAACATGATTAGTTGCTCCTGCGAATTTCACTCAACTCTTGCCCGCGGTTTCAAAAATATGACCATTCGAATGAGTGCATATGTTCTGCTTTGAGAAATGATTTCTTTGGGAGTTTTTTGAGCAAGTAACTGCTTCTGCTACATCTCAGTCCTAATTCAATAAAAAAGCTACAGCAAAGATGACAACAGAACTATCTAAGTAAGTTTATTGTCTAAATATCTTTTAGAAGAAGTTCTATGTACTTGCCTTGCTGGAAATTTGACGACGCCAGGTCGTGGCAACAAAATTCGACTAAACAATCACCGTGGTGAGCCCACCATCAATCACATGGTCCGAACCATGAGTGTATGCTCCAGTGCTACTCGAAAGGTACAATGCCAAAGTGGCTAACTCCTTCTTATCGCCATACTTGTGTGCGGGAATAACGTTAGCAAAAGAATCGTCTCCCGTCACCGGAGCAGACATATCTGTAGGAAAAACACCAGGGGAGATCGAGTTGACTCTCACCCCCGTGCCATTGACCTTGGCAGCGACTAACCGAGTAACCTTCAACGCAGCGGATTTACTAGCTAAGTAAGATGATGTCATACCGGGGCTCAAGAAGTAGCTCGCATTAGAAACAATATTCAAGATGCTGCCTCTGCCTTCGCCACGCTTGGCTGCTTTAGCAAGTAATGGCAAGAGCTCAAATGAAAGGAAGTACAAAGGAAGCACATTGATTCTTAGAGTAGTTTCCCAGTCACCGTAATCTTCTTTACTTGCATTTGCTAACTTCAGAGATTCAGCAAATTTAACGGGGTCTGTTTCCTGAGTATCTTTTTTGTCTAGACTAAAAGAACTGCTTCCTGGCAAAAGGACACCAGCGTTGTTTACCAGAATATCTAGCTCATTCTCGAGAGCTTCGTAGTCTCTTGCAATTTTGGAAATCCCGTCCTGTGTTGAAACATCTCCTTGTAATGGAATCACTTTTCCTTTACCCAATCCATTAAGATGCGAAACTGTTGACTCCAGCTTTTCCAATCGTCGACCAACAATGTACACCTTTGAAGCTCCGTTGCTAATGAATCCTTCAGCAATAATTGACCCAATTCCGGTCCCTCCGCCAGTGATCAAAGCAATACGCCCTGTCAGATCAAGTAGATTTTTTTCATTCAAAGACATGGTTAAGCTGAGTTATGTTGATCGCTTGAATAAAAGCAGTAATAAAGCATTAGCAAAGAGGAAGCTGCGACTATTTATATCTAAAGCAAGACCACAGAATAGTCTCAAGCAGAAATCATTTGTAAGCGTCCACGGGGTTAAGCTTTGTTGATGTTGCCAATGTGATGGCATAATAGTACAATTTTATGATATAGCAAGCCAACGCCGCCGCGGACTTGAAAATGCAAAATATTGCATCTTCTAGCTTGTTTTAAACAAGGCTATGTGTACTTAGGATAAGAGTTAAATCACAGTAACATGTTTTTGGTAAAAAGAAATTGAATTACAAATCATGATGCTGGAAGCAAAAGATCCCGGTGCAAATAATGCCGCGGAGTTAACAGCCAACGAATTTTTATCAATTAAAAGCACATGATGGATTATCGAATCATGTATTTCTGTGAACTTACTGCCAAAGTGCGATCTAAACGGGTTGTTCCAGTTATTGCAATTGCTAAATGCAGTTTAATTGGATCTGATGAAAATATTTTCGTGCTTGTACTTATTTGGTGTCAGACCGTATACTTGCCAGCACTGCTCGGAATAAGTTAGATTTTATGGAAATATGCAACGTAAAAATTGATTATCCAAGCTGAGACTTTACATGTTTACTTTATTCGCGAAATTAATGTGCAGCTTTTGCAAATTTCAGAACTTCGGAGTTGGTACCTGCCTTCGTGAGATTGACTAGGAAATCGTATGGATAAATTCGCGTGCGGCGCCCCTGAAAGATAAATACCACTGATCGAAATCAATTGGACCCAAGCTTGCACCCGCATTTTTAGATCTATTACAAATCAGCTCTGTGACCCTTTCTTCGAAATAGCGTTTAAAATCCTTTGTGTGAATTCACTTCCCAAAAATCATTTTCAGCACCTTACCACGAGTACTTTGACAACTTCGTGCAAATTCTGGAATTGATAGGACTATGCTCTTATGCTGATAAAATGACTGTGAAAATGGAAAAGCAACTCAAGCAGCACACAAGCTTTATTATTCCTGCAATGCTAAGATAGCTAAGATTATCAGCTTAGCAGAGTATCAAAATTAAAACATGGATACATTTCCATTCTAAAAGTACTGCTGAGCAAAGAGAATGACTTGCCAAAGTTGCATCTGCTTGAAAATCAAAACAGCAATTGCCACTGAAACCTAATCAAATGTGCTAACACTGCCATACGTAGGTTGGCGTCAAATGTAGGGAAAAAGCGAAGGAAACGTTTGAACGTCTAAACTAGGATCGCTACCGCAAAAGGCTATAGGGTCTATCAAGAAAATGAAGAACTCTAAATAGATTCTTTTACCGTACAGAGAAACTCTTCCACTCAGTAGCACTTTTGACTACTAGCAGAATCCATTTTTCAGTTTAATAATGAACATACTTGGATCTTATTTGCTTAAATTCTTCGAGTTCACTTTTCCAGTTGTCCATTATTTCATTGGTTGACTTTCCAG
Source organism: Groenewaldozyma salmanticensis (assembly GCA_003708315.3). Lineage (NCBI taxonomy): Eukaryota > Fungi > Ascomycota > Dipodascomycetes > Dipodascales > Trichomonascaceae > Groenewaldozyma > Groenewaldozyma salmanticensis. The sequence goes on along the minus strand of PPNW03000005.1, from coordinate 642,053 downwards.
CAAGAAGTGCATCTTTGATGTCGTTAGAACCACTAAGCACTTCGAACGTTTTAAGGAATCCAAATTTAGTGGGATAAAGATCTCTGTAAGTTGTTATGATTTCAAGCGCACACTGAAGAGAGTTGAACTTCTCCCTGTCAGTAATAAATATTTGGACGCCAGAACAGTTCTCATTTGCATAATAACTGAACACCGGTGTAAAATGAGATTCCATAAAGTAAGCACCTGGTACTTTCTTAGCATTCAGCTTTTTGGCTAAGTGATAATCCATGAAAGGCGCTCCAATTATCTCAAATGGATGAGTAGTGCCTCTACCCTCTGACGCATCAATACCCTCAAATAGACCTTGACCAGGGTAAACGAGAACACTGGTCAACGTTGGGAGATTTATCGAAGGAAAAATAAAAGGAAGTCCGGTGTCATCATAATACATGTCTCGGGACCAGCCTTTCATCCACGAAACATGTAAATTAGCCTTCTTGTGGAGCTTCTGGGAGATGAAGTGTTCATTGAACATTTCAGCTAGTTCGCCAGTGGTAAGCCCATGGACCAAAGATATGGCGTATCTTCCCACAAAGCTTTCAAAACCTGCTTTCACTAGCGGGCCATCCACTTGAAGCCCCCCAAGCGGATTGGGCCGATCCATAACAATCAAGGTCTTGTCAGTGCCAGCAATCCCCTCCATCACATCAGCCATTGTCCACACATAAGTGTAAAATCGCGCTCCAACATCTTGGATATCATAAATTATGGTGTCTATTCCAGCCTCGTCAAAAATTTCATTAATCTCTTTTGGACTTTTTTCATAGAGCTGATAAACCATGACATTAGACTGAGGGTCTATATAACCACCACTTGAAAATCCTGCTTGCTCATTACCTCGAAATCCTTGTTCCGGTGCAAAAATAGCTTTTAGATTAATAGAAGAGCTATATTCGGTTTGAATTTGGTCAACGTTCAAGGTGAAATCTGACAAAATTCCAGTCTGGTTGGTGATAATACCAACTTTCTTATCTTTGACCAGATCCAGATGGTCCTTGAAAAAGACCTCAATTCCTAGCTCAACTGGCATTTTTTGTTGTTTTCTTGGACTCTCTTAATGTTGCAGTAATCACAAGCAAAAAAGATAAAGACAAACGCTACTTAAGTACTGGTTCAGTTTGACCTCAAGGAAAAAGATTTTAACGCTTTCTTCTCCAATGAAGTTGTTATTCGAAATCCTTAATAAGTGGGTGGTGGGGGAGAACAACTCGAAGCATGCTCGCGCACTACGTGATGATCGAAATTCGGCGAGATTTTTCTTTCATCGCAGCATCATGAAAGAAGGCCCAAGATACATGGTTGTTCTTGCGAGCTTTTCTCTCCTCAAACTCACACACAAATGTTATCACTCCGAGATCTAGCTCCTGTTTACTTGCAGAATGTTGTAACACACCGTTGTAAAGAAAACCTATAATTATGGTAGGTTTCTGCGAATTGAGCAGCTTATTATAGCAGTTGCTAGCTAGTGAGCTGTAAACTGACGGTTTCCAAAGATGTGCTGACACAAAAATGCATATACACTTGTTCAACTTGTAAAGTTAATTATCGCTGTGGATTTTGACGGTTCTGCTCATCTTCTTAGACTGCAGAGTTTCTGTGGGAGTCCTGCTCTCTCTCTCTCTCTCAATCTTGTATATTCAGCTAAATGCGATTTACCTTGTTTTTTCCCAGATTTCGCTTCACTGCAGAACACACAAAAACTGGTCTGGGCTCTAAGCAGCTGGCAGCTGGCAGCTGGCAGCCGCTAGTGTTGCATCTTTCAAGATTGCAACAGACGTCGTTCTGCGCGCTTTTACATAACAGAACCTTGGACCAGCCAAGCTATCCTGTGAATATCAGTGGCATGTGGACAGAATAATCTCGCCGATTCACCGACCGCTCAAGTACTTGAAGCGCCTCGAGTGAAAGGAGAAAAAACACTATATCGGATCTTATTTGATCACCTACTACCAGTTCTACTGCCTAGTCGTGATGCGCTCGCTATGTATACTTGTAGGAAAGAAGTTTCGGCGCTGCCATATCCTCTTATCAAAATACAGCTATTTGGCTGAGCTCAAGCTACCTTATGTGGCACCAACATTTCATGCATGTATACATTATATTTTGATGATGCATCGGACTTCGAGCACTAGCATGTGCAACAATTTACAAAAGCCAAGAGAGATTTCCTCCAATTCTGGACTATGTTAGTACAAATCTAGAGAGTCTTGTCACTTTATAGTTTAATATTTGGTCATTAGCGCACATTAAATGGGTCTCCGCGCTTGGTTCAGGCACCAACTGTGAATCCTTGGTTGAATTTAACGCAAAGACTTTGCTAGCTAGCCTTATGGAAAAAAAAAAAAAAAAAAAAAAGAGTAATAAAACTGCATAGCACAGCAAAATCATATAACAGTAGAGCCTGTCCACGCATACGCTGCTGGTGTCTTGTGAAACCCAGGTCAAAAACTAGTGGTTATACCCCATGAACCCGGAGCCTCTTGGTTGTGCTTCCCTACACATACCACACGGCTGGTTCTTGATCGCGCGCTGAATTCGCCGAATATATCCCACCATTTTCTCGGTGGGAGTCCGAGAGATCTTTCTTCCCCAAGAATTTGATTGCAATGCAACTTACACTGCGGTAAGCCGAGATAAGAAAACGTCAGGGAGGTGCATAGATGAAGTAGAAGATATCTCTCTAATAACTCCACTTTCCAGATACTTCACTGAATATATAAAGACACTGGAGAAAGACCTTCTTATTGCTTTCTCAGCAACAATCAGAAATCCAGAGAAAAGATGTCACAAGTAGAAGTTCTTGGTACCAATCTTGCCTCAGATCGTAACGTCGAAAAAGGCACAGAAGATGTAGACACAGCGTCTATCAAGCCTGGTGTCAGCGACAGGGTTCTTCAGGGCTCTACTGCTTACGCAGAAGCTAAGCTCTCTAGTCCTCCGAAGGCGTTCAGCAAAGCTGCTATTCACCTATATTGTATCGCACTCGTCGGTCTTCTTGCGGGTGCTATGGTGGGTATCGATGAAAGTATCATGGGTGCTTTACTTGTCATGAAACCGTTTCAAAAAACATTTGGTTCTGAAGTTGATGGTACACAAGCAGGTCTTATCACTGCCCTTTTTCAGATTGGCTCTGTTGGTGCCATTCCTGTGATTGGAGTCTGTCTAGATAGATTTGGAAGAAGATTTGGTCTTTTCGTGGGATCATGTCTTGTGGTTATTGGCACTATTCTACAGGGAACTTCTGCCTCTTCACCTAGCCCCAAGGCTCAGTTCTTTGTCGGGAGAGTTTTACTAGGTTTCGGATCTAGCATCGCTTTATCGGCTGGACCCGCTTACGTTGTTGAAATCTCTCATCCATCTTATAGAGGAGTACTTACTGCTTTGCAGAGTGCAACTCAAAATCTGGGCGGGTTTGTGGGTGCAATCACAGCAAGATGTACTGTCAAATACACTACCAACTTGTCATGGCAAGTTCCGGTTTGGATTCAAATCATTCCCAGTGGCCTTATTGTGCTTTCAGTGTGGTTCTTACCCGAGACTCCTCGATGGTTGTATACACATGGGAGGACAGAAGATGCTTTTGAGTTTTTGACTAAGTTTCACGGAGAAGGCGACAGAGAGTGTCCTTTTGTGCAGCTTCAAATAGCCGAATTTGAAGCTGATCTGGACTTAGATGGTGCAGATAAGAGATGGTGGGACTACCGATGTTTGTTTAACACGAGAGCAGCGCGCTATCGTGTCATGAACAACTTATTGTTCATTGCATGGGGTGCGTTGAGTTCTGGCGGTATCAGTTATTTCATGGCTGCGTTCTACGAGTCTGCTGGTATTACCAACGAGCAAACAATTCTCAACTTCAACTTAGGCAACACGGTTCAGGGTTTTGTCACATCTTTTATTGGATCTAGCTTGTGCGAAAGAGTTGGGCGTCGAAGAGTTCTTCTCCCAACATTGGCTGGTATGTGTGTGTCATGGCTAGGTTGTACTGTTGCAAGTGCCACAGTACACAAGAATCCTTCCAACAAAAGTGCTGGGCGAACCGGTATTGGTTTCTTCCTACTCTTTAACATTGTCTACTGCTTGGGAATTACTCCCCTACAAGGTGTTTACGCTACCGAGTTACTTTCTTATGAACAGAGAGGTAAAGGAACTGCAGCCTCCAAGTTTGTCCAGAATGCTTTTGGGCTTGTTACACAGTTTGGTACTCCTGTAGCCATGAAACGCATTGGCTGGAAAACTTACGTTATCTGGACTATCTGGAATGGTATTGAATTCACAATCTCTTACTTCGTGCATGTTGAAACCAAAGGATATACTTTGGAGGAACTTGACGAGGTATTTGCTGCTCCAAACCCACGAAAGGAGTCTACTCGTCGCCGACACGTATTGGTCACTGACTCCGACCATATCGTTGATGAGGGGATTTCCGGGCCTTACTAAATACTTGACTATATAACAATACATGTCTCTTTTTTCTTCAACAAAACCTTAGGATATATTTTATTTTGGAATTAGAAGTTATTGTTTGAGCTCACATCGGTTAAAAAGTACGATTTATTAGAAAGAGAAAAAGAAAAACCTACAAAGCGTATCTAAATTCAAGGTTTTCGCCATCAGTGAGATCTGAAAACTCTGCATTGGGTCGATGTTCAATGGCACCTTCAGCTTGCAAACGATCTCTTCGCTTGTTTTCCCTCCAGTTCACAAAGTACAGTAGAGGTAATGTGACCAAAGTAACAACATAAAATGCCACCATTGTTATTTTTGCTGGAGAGTACAAAGGTGCATCTTTGTCTTGGAATGTCTGGGGTCCAATCAAGTTTCCCACACAGTATCCTATGAGGTATATGGCACCGCTGGCAGTTTTCTTAGTGTACCCTGAGACGTTTGAAGCCACTAACGCAAACATCACAATCATGGCACCAGGTGCGACCATTGTTAAGTAGTATCCAGCAAGCTGAGCTTTAGGCGGACCAGCAAATGACATCAAGCATGATCCGATGAGAGCGATGCAAGTGGTGATAGATGCAAGAATCAATCTAGTCTTGATAAATAGAGATAATATTCCGAACAATATGAGTCCAACGAACTCAGAGGCTCCAGCGGGTAGACCCATCAAAAGAGTCGTTAGTTCATCATATCCCATTGTACCCTTGATCAAAAGCGAAGAAAAAGTACCAATTCCACCGTTGGGAATGTTCAAAGCGACAGAAGATATAAACATAATCCAGGTACGGACATCAGTCAATGCTTCAATGAATTGATAAAGTTTGAAATGATGATTGCCCATACCCTGCTGATTTTGCCTCAACCTTTTGATAATCAATTTCTTCTCGGACTCGTTCAGGAACCAAGCCTTCAAGGGGGTATCAGGTACAACAAGAAGAAAGACAAATCCAAGAAATATGGTAATAACACCACAGATAATAAATATAAGTTTCCACCCTGCCATTGGAAGACTATCTTCTCTGTTAGCCAGTCCATAGGCCATGCAGCCACCAAGTATCTGTCCAAGACCATTGAAAGCGACCCAGAGGGAAGTTCTTAGCTGTTGCTGTTCACGATGGTAATACTGACTCGTCAAGAGAACAAATCCAATAGAAGTACTGGACTCCAGCATCCCCATAATGGTTCTAATTGCAATGAATCCAGCATACCCTGAGACAGAAGCCATGCACAAGACAAAGCCCCAAGCAATAAAGAAGGCTGATAAAGTTTTAGCTAAAGGATACTTTTGCAGCAGGCAAGACGCAGGATATTCAAACACCAAGTATCCGAGGTAGAAACTTGTTCCAGTCCAGGCATACTGATTTCCCACCATATTCATATCAGTCTTAAGTCCCATAACAGAGGCATAAGACATGGATGTTTTGTCGAGAAATTGTGCCGCGTAGCACAGTGCCATGACAGGGAACACTATAAAGTCGATCTTGCGAGTCAGTTTTCTGTCCTCCACTGGATCGATAGGAGTATCGTCGACATCAAGGGCGTAAGCAAATGCGTCATCCACATTAGCAAAGACTACGGTCCCTTGTTCGTAGTCAGCAACCTCGACGTCTGATACTTTTTTGTCTTCTGAGCTCATTGTTGTTTGTGATGAAGAAATCAAAGTAATAAAAGGTGTATCGAGTAGGTCTTATATACCACTGTCATGCAGGCACCCTTATCGTAAAGAGGAGCTCTCTCCACTTTTTTGGTGAGCGTGATATAATGCGGGTTTTTCTCTGGTCAACGAAGATAACTTCGAGTGTCGACGACCTCGAGACGAGATGTTGTCGACAGATCTTGCCAACAAATCATGTCGGTCTCGGGTATGCACCCGCAAGCTTATCATCGGTGTGTTAACCGATCGATCAATCGAATTCGTTCGATAGGGGTAGTCCAGAATCTGAAGTGGTCGGTGCCTGGTAGATACCGCGATAGATACCAAGCAAGTCTACAAAATTAATCATCGAGGTTTTATCAAGATAAGAAATTTCAGAGGATAAATGCGTTATATTGATTTTTATAAGCTTCAAGACTGGAGTTAGCAGTGCTGGAGCTGTCAAAAAGGCCAAGAGGTTGTCGATCTCTGATCAACCTTTGAGTCGGAGGAAGCTTTGACAGGGTTTTTTGTATCTCTAGTATTTATACGTTCTATGGCACTATAGGCGGTGCTGTCTCAGTGGAATTGCAATAAAACATAAAGAAAGAGACAAAACCCATGTAAATAAAAACACTGTTTGAAGAGACGACATATACCCGTTGATAACAGCAGATTTGTATGGCTCTGGGAGAGTTGCCACTGCATCCGAAGAAGTTGTTGCGAGCTTGATAATAGCATCTCTGTCTTGTCCAGTGACATAGCGTTTCAGGTAGTACAGCAAGAAATTTTGAAAAAGCGACGAAGAAATTGAAACCCCTAGTGTTGAGCCCAAACCTCGAGCAGCATATAAGATAGAGCTACCAATTGCTTGTAAGTCTTTGGAAACTGAGGCCATCATGGCAATCAAAGCTATAGTTAGGATATGGGAGTATCCAAAGCCTAGACAGCCGACTACTATGTAACGACTCCAGTTTGAAGTTTGTCTGTTGAAAAAAAGCATAACACCATTAGCACATCCGTAAAGCAAAGTACTCAAGTGTAGCAAAATTTTGTAGCGGCCAGTCCGTTTTATAACTGCTCCAGAAAGTAATGATCCTGTCATCACTCCAACAAAATTGGCTGCTAGAAGTAAGCCAGACTGAGACGATGGCTCACCGATAACAATCTCCAGGTATATCGGTAAATGGAATATGTAAGAAAATGCTGCCATAGCTGCGACAAGGCATGCTATGCTAGACAAACACACTGTGGGATTTTTGAATAAATATAATGGAATGACTGCTTTTTCGGCATTCTTTTGTTCGCAAGCAACGAATCCTAACAGCGCAATGCCAAATAGAGCAAAAAGCGCCAAGATAATAGGGCTTCCCCAAGGAACATAGGTGCCTCCCAAATTGAGCCCAAGGAACAGAAGAATAAACGAGCCAGAAAGTGTAAAGCTCCCCAAAAAATCAACTTTTTTCAGCTGTTGTACAAAAGGGGCTGACTGATGCTCATCTCTGTTTTCTTTCAGGTTGAAAATAACTAAAGGGATGGCCACCAAAACTATTGGTATCTGGGAAAGGAATGTCATTCTCCAGCCATAGAGATCATTCACAACACCCCCAATTGTTCCCCCCAAGCTTGCGCCTATACCGTAAGCTATGTTTCCAATGCCCTGGTAAAGCCCACGTTCCTTCAAAGGAACAATGTCACTAACAGTAATACTAGACAAAGTTATAAGTCCTCCACCGCCAACGCCTTGAATGGATCTCCCTATTATGAGCTGCCACGATTTGCTAGAAATTCCGGATATCAAGCATCCAAGACCAAAGCATGCATGGCAGGTTAGCAGACACTTTTTTCTGCCAAATATGTCACTTAGCTTGCCGAAAAGGGGTTGAAAACTTGTACTCAGTATCATGTAAGAGCTGGCAATCCATGGTGCACAACCCAAGTCTCCCATATCAGATGCTATATGAGCTAAAAGTGAAGCAACTACAGTGCCATCTAAAGCGGCCAGTATCACTCCCGTATACAGCGAGACCAAAAGAAGCCATTTGGCATGTTTTGTATCCAGCCTGATACGCTCTTTTTGAAGCTCATTTATTAAAGGTGTTTCTTCACTATCCATTTCAGCTTAACAACCCATACTCTGGATTAAAAAAAAATTAAAAGGAAAAAACCCAAATGATTTGAAACTTAAGAGTTGAGAGAATTTCTGATTGATATTATCTCCAGCAAAAGCTATGCCATTATAGTTTTTCGGAGTCTTACCCGAGTGTGATAACACGCGCGTTGATATCGCCTATATCGCAACGATCAGATCGTTAAACTATATAAATATAAATCGAGGAGCTCCTCCCTGCGACAACATGCTTTATCTCGTCACTAACTAAAATATCAACTTTACAGTACTGAAGATGCGACAAGAAACCACAAATCCTAAAGTTCAGCCTTTCCACTGCGAAATTTGTGGAGCAAGGTTTACCAGGAATGAGAATTTGAGACGACATGCAAAGATTCACACTAGTACAGCGAATGTAAAATGTGATTTCTGCCACAAAGCATTTATTCGGAAAGACCTGTGTGCAAGACATGTCAAGACGGTTCATCTCAAGGATGCTTCAATCAAATCTGTGAGCAGTAAAGATTTAGCCCTAAGAAGCAGTCTAAAAGATGCCACTTCTCGTGCAAGCTCATCACAGCCGAACCTAATGGCTGCAATACAGTCTCTTACCCCATCTCAAGCGATTCCACCACTTCTTCCCTTCCAATCAATGCCTCAGATGGATGCTGTTTCAAATTTCAGGGAGTTTGTACCAGCGCCATTTGATTCAGAAGATCTCAGAAAGTCTTATGACCCCAGGCTTCACCACTATTTCACAGTTAGACCGTTCTATCCCCCTGAGTACTTTGAGCACTACGTTGAGGTTTACTTTGACAAATTGAATGACGCGCTGCCTATTTTGGACCGGGAATCTTTTGATATGTTCAAAGTACCTGCTTCATACCTGAGATCCATAGCAAGTATCGGGTGTTTTGCGACCTGTCTCAAATCAGATCAAGAAATGGGAAAGGAAATATGGCATAGCGGACTAAGTGTCTTACAGCTGTACTTGCAAGATGACATCACAAGGATGAAGTCATTGTGGACATGCCAGTGCTTGTGTTTATTTCTATTTAGTGGGCTTTTTGTGGGTGACGTACATATGATACAAAGAGTATCTGCTCATATAGGTGGGCTCACCAATACAATAAGAGAGCTAAGAGGGACATCAAACAACGTTTCTGACAAGTTAATTGACAGCTCAGCGCTCGAATTTGAGCACCACATTCGCCTCGTAATGCTTTTCTACAGTACTGGGGTTCTATCCTCACTACTAAATTCTGGCCCTATTTTCCTCTCTATTTCAGAGCTGCAAAACGACTTTCTGCTACCTGGTGGAAAACAGAGCTCCCTGTTGTTACAAGACACTCTACAGTCACTGAAATCCACTCCAGTCAACCTAACAGAAATTCCACTAACAGGCTTGACTCTTGCATGTGCTATCCACGAGCACATAGGTCAAGTTTTTCAGGTGTGTGTAAGGATAAACTGTGACGAAGAGATCCAAAACTTGTTCAAAATGCTGGACAATTTGAGTATATCTGTACAAATGGCGTCCGAAAAAGTATATAGCAAAGAACTGGACTTATTCTGGAGTGTATGGTCACTAGCATACGTGAGGCTGAACTCCAACTGCCCCGCGGTATCTAAGATCAATAACATTGGTCAAGGTGGTCTCATGGATGCTCTCACAAATTTAAAGTTTGTTCAGAATATGCTTAGCTGTAACGATGATTGCGGATTAGAGTGCCTGAGGTTTTTGCCTCGCTTAGAACCCGTGTTTGAATGGCTCAAATGGAAAGAGGGCAATGTTTTTGACGATGACACTCCAATATCAAGATTTGCTTTATTAAGGATCTTTCTTCTGATCCAGCATAAGGCAGCGGTATACGATCGTTTAAGTACTACTTGTGAAGCAGCAGACGCGTTTGTTGAAACATGCAGCGCTTTGTGGTCTTGTTTGGTCACCGATCAGCCAGTTGCAGCAGCTATCGAAAAATTATGTCGAGCCAAGGTTTTCCGGCCAGGTGCGTGGGGAGTGCTTGATTCTCTGGATCCCGATTTCGTTACTACTTGAGCTGCCGTTTCATTATAGAGAGAAGCAGTGAACAAGCTCGTGATCTGAGTAGAATATATTCAATTGTTATTTCACCATGCTAGTGAGGGCTTCCTTGTTTTTCGACAGCCCCTACACTTTCTCGTGAAAATAGCTCTGTGTCTTGAGGGCAATTGGGTCAGGAGATGCATCTGATCACTACGAAGCCGTATATATATATATAGTTGGAACTGAAAAGATGAAATCGGATTGATCTACGTCGTGCGTTATTCTTGATAGCAGCCCAACAAGAAATCCTATATATATTGGACCGATCAGAACCTCGAAAGTCAAGATTCCTTTTTGACTCAAGTTACTTCAAGTCCAAAACTTCACAAATGAACCAAATTGCATGGTCAGACTTCAGAGGTTTCGAAGATATTAAAGCCAAACTTATCAATGAGCTCTATGAATCATTATCTGCTATGTGGCAGATGGCCTGTCAGAGCCAAGTGAAAAGCATTGCAGAAAGCTTCGAGATTTATGCATTTCAGAAATCAGACTCTTTGACAACTTACTTGAACATATTTGAGGAGCGACTAGAGAAGTATGGCAGAAAGATGCCGGATTTAACAGATAGCCTTCAACTTTCGCTGGAATATCCAAACTATCAGACAGACATGGAAGAGTTCCTGCTGCAGCTCCCGGAATTCAATCTACAGCCAGACATACAGGACTTGGATTTTTGCTTGCCTATCTACTAGAAGAGCAAGTTGCGTTTTCAATTATATTTATTTCATTTATCACTCAAGTTATCTCGCCGCGAACAGGCTGCATAAACTAGCTAGCTTTGAATTTTTAACTTATTTTATCTCGACTTCGTACACCATTATCCAGTTGTGACAGCTGTGACGTGCTAGATTGAAATTTGAATAACGACCTACGAAAACTAAAGGCTGCTGCTGTGTTTCGAGAAGTCGTCACTGTTCAATCAGCAGCATCAGCAGTGATATTTTATCGTAGCTTTTTGTCCATTTGATATCTTGTCGCCAATCATTGTCAGAAAAAAAAGTCGGGTGTGTACCCGATGTATCTTATCTCGGAGTCCTTTTGATTTGCACTCCTCTTCCAGACCAGCTTTATCGAGGAGTGTTACCGAGGGGTAGCGCTATATAAAGGTTCGAACGGGCCCTATCCAGAAAGATCTCTCGAACTTTCACAGTTACACAAAAATGTATGAATCACCTATAATTGATGAATCCAAGATCTCTGAGTTCAAGACTCCTCTGGGAGACTTGTCGGCATTGACCATTATTGACCCAACTACTCACAAGCCAAAATGCCATCGATTTACGGGCATCAGGTACGCCAAGTCTCCAGTTGGGCCTCTCAGATGGCGTCGCCCAGTACCGCTTCCTAAAGACTATGACTACTCCGGAGACTATTCTAAGTTCAAAACTATCTGTCCCCAACCGTTTTATAACAATAGAGGAGCTGGTGGAAACCCGAATCCTGAATTTAAGTATGACGAAGACTGTCTTTTCCTAAATATTTGGGTTCCTGCGTCTGAGCCTCCAGCTGAGGGATGGCCTGTACTTTATTTCATTCACGGAGGGTGGCTACAAGTTGGTAACCCCCATCACCATAGACAATGCGATCCACAGGATCTCCAGTTCGAGGAGGCACTTAAAAAGTTCATTGTTGTATCCCCTGGTCACAGACTCAATCTTTTTGGATTTCTTTCCTGCCAGGAACTTCTTGACGAAGACAGCAAGAACTCCAATTTTGGTTTCTGGGATCAAAGGCTTGGATTGGAGTGGACCTATGATAATATCGGTAGTTTCAACGGCAATAAAGACAACATCACAGTTGGAGGAATCAGCGCGGGATCCTATTCAGCTATCTTCCAGCTTTCATACGAACTCTATCATCCGGAAGCTCAGCAGATCATTAAAAAAGTGCTGCTTATTTCTAATGGATTGGCAGTTCAGCCCAAAACTATTTCAGAGTGCCAGGGCCAGTTTGAGGAACTCTGCAGTGCATTTGATGTTGACCTTTCTTTACCTGGACCCAAGAAGCTAGAACTTTTAAGAGAAATTCCATTCAAAAGTTTATCTGATAAGATTTTGCATCTGAACTTGCACACTTTTAGAGCTGTGACAGATAATGACTTTGTGTCTCCCACTTTGTTCAAAGACATAATTACTGGCGTTTATGGCGAGAAAGTCAAAGAGTCTGGAAGAACTTTCATTATCGGAGAGGTAAACAATGAGCCTCACGTTTATGCTAATACCAATCCACCCAAGACCCCTGACGATCTGTTTAATCAAATCAATAACTATTACCCTGAAGTCATCACAAAAGCTTTGCTTGATCTTTATCCCCCGGCAGCTGACAACGGAGATGAAGCGGAGTACTTGGCCAACATCAAAAATCTCTTTGGCAAAATCGTCAGCGACGTCCAAGTTTATGTATCCAGTCGAGTTTTGATTGACTCTCTGACCAGAGGCGGTGTTCCTTTGGACAGAATTAACAGATATCGCGTATCTTATCGAGGAAAACTTTTTGACAAATACGAGGAGCCAGAAGTTTTGGTACCTCATGCCGGAGACTTGAACATTTGGTTTTACAATTATGTTGATGGTATACCTCCGGAAGAAAAGGCCTATTACCACCCATGGCTTGAGCCTTACTGTGAATGGCTTTCCACCGGAAAGCCTAACTGGGGCACAAAATCAATTTCTGAGTTGCGTACATTCAACCCAGACGGTAGCATCAGTATTAGAGAAGACAAAGACTGGGAGTGGGGCATGAAGGTAGGAAAAGTAATTGCAAATGCCCTTGGTTTATAAACTATCGACTATTGTTTAGTAAAAACTCTATAGAACTGTCCTGTACCAAAGAATAAGAATTATCAGCCAAAATTGCAAGAAACCACTCTGTGTCTGTTAGAGCATCAAGCGAAACATCAACATTGCTCCATCCATCAGTTTCGCTAAAAAGTTCTTGTAGCTCAGTCGGAGTCTCGTTCTGGTCTCGATTCTCTTCTTGCTGGAGCCAATTTTTATATACCGGAGACTGTTGTAGGGAATTTTTCAAGTTAATGATAAGATCTGTGCTTTTTTGAGTTGGTTTGCAAATGCTAGAAATATACTCCAAGATAAATAGTGCCTCGTCAAATTTCTGAACCACGCTTCGTGAAGGTGAAATCGCCAAGTATACCACATGAACAAATGACGCTCCATGGCAAGCATTGTAGTCATTGAAAGAATAAGGAGATAATATGCTGTTTGCTTTCAGTCTCAGTAGGGTATCTGTAATTTCACTGGCAGCAGAATAAGAGTATTGCAGCATTTTCGTTGCAATGGAGCTCACGCTACTCTCCAATCTGACAGAGGCGTTGCATTCACGAAGTTTGAGTAGTAAAAATGGTCTTCCAAGAGCGATACGTGCTAAATTGTATGCAAAATTAATGTGCACTGCCCCTCTAAATGAACGGTCTTCAATAGCTAAATTGTTGACCTCAAGCTCGGGTGGAACCTGCTGCCTCCACCGGTCTATACTTGTCTTCAGATCCATAATGTCGTTGAACCTCAGTCCCCTTTTAATTCCTTGTGACCACGTTTTGTGCACTTTGGCTGTAAGTAAAGAAATGGTGAAATATAGAGTCATTGAGGGAATAGTGGCATCTTTACTGTTTTTGTCCAAAGCTTCACAATAAGCTGGGAGTTCTATATCAACCTCTGAAAACGGCAAAGACTCGGGACGACCAAGAGCTATAGTCACTCGCCTCTCAACAGAATACAAGCTCCAAAACAACCTTTTTCTTGACTCCGCAACTTTTTCGTCATTCAGGTTGGCAGATATTATCCTCTTGTGCATTCCGTTAGCTATAGCTGCTCTCATGGCAATTCCCAAATATGCATACGCTACTTCTGTGTCTTGCCCACACATGATGTACATCCCAGCTAAGAAAAAGGTCCTCACTGTTTCCACCGAGCAATCGCTAATAACTGTAGAAAAAAGAAGCTCTGCACTTTGGTAATAGTTGAAGCCAGGCTGCTTAAAAGTCTCCTGGGAATTTAGCTTCTCCTTCCACACATACGAAAATATGCATCCCATACACAAACTCAGATATAAGCTGCATACCAGCCCGCTATCTTTTGGGGTGAGCTTAGCAGTGTTTTGATACATCCAAATCACTTTTGATTTGAACTCTTTGGGGTCGAAATAAGAAAAGTTGTTGTTTCCGCCGACTCTCAAAAAAATATCGAGGAGCCTCTCAGCAACAGAAAACGGAGGCAGTTGACCGACTGCAAGGTCAAAAGTATGGCTGTTATAAGCAGAAAAATCTGTTAAGCTCTTCAAATTCCTAGAAGGACCAACAGCGGGGTTTATGTCTTTAGTCTCATTAGTTTGAGACACAATCTCATAGACTCTGGCCACAAAACTTGCAACCGACCCAGCATCCTCGTAATAAGTACGATTTTTGTTTTCATCAAGATGGTGAACTGTACCCAGCTCTATATTTGTTATTATTTCCTGTGCCTTGGTATTACCAGTCAGCTCAGCGAGCTTCTGCTTGAGTTGCTCCACGGAGGGTTGAAGGTTTGGAAACGCAAAGCGGATAATGGCCTCCATGTATGAAAGCTTTTGAAGATTATTCTGAAGCTCTTCTCGGCTGACTTGGACACGATTGTCATGCTTGCACTCTATGAACCTTTTGATGCATCTGTCGCAAGGGTCGCCCCCAGAGCATTTGAGTTTTTGTGTCCTACATTCTAGGCAACTATTGTGAGTTAATCTCAGCTTTACGCTTCATAATCAGGTTGCTCTTCTTCTTGCTTACGCTACTGCTTTTCGAATACGCTCGCTATCTGGCACTTTGCCTCTTCTCCTCTTCTTTCCCTTAGCTAACTCGGAGGTGTTCATTTTTCATGCTCGCACTCCAAGGATGGAGATTGACTGGAGTCTGAAAAGGTTTCAGGAATTCATCGATCTGTTTTGTAGGACTCCTACCCGCGAGTGCTCACATATATATACATATATATATGAGGGTTGCAGTCAAGATCAGTTTGTCTATTACAAATGTTATGTAATGCAGTTCGCTTCGAGATGCATCAGGGAAAAAGCTGAAAAAAAGCAAATCCGGAGGTGTATTTTGAGCGACGGTATCGTGAGGTGCTCGACCTGAGGAGCTCGATCTAAGGAGCTCGATCTAAGGAGCCCGATCTGAGGAGCTCCACTGATAAGAGTTTTGGCACCACTTTTTTTGTTCATTGCATTCGAGAGGAGCTCCTTCCTGGGCAGAAAATATATAAGACCCAGAGAGAGTTGATAACCAAGTCCTTGTCTCAAGTTTATTCAACAAAGCTCAGTATTACAGAACCAGAACTCACAATGGGATTAGAAAAGTTTGAAAGATATCCTCTCACATTTGGTCCTTCGCCAATCACCCCGATGAAGCGATTGAGTGAGACTCTTGGCAAGGGAGTGGAAATCTATGCTAAGAGAGAAGACTGCAATAGTGGTCTTGCTTTTGGAGGTAACAAGACTAGAAAGCTCGAGTATCTTATTCCTGAAGCTATCAACGGTGGTTATGACACTTTGGTTTCTATTGGTGGTATTCAATCCAATCAAACGCGTCAGGTCGCAGCAGTAGCTGCCCATCTTGGGATGGACTGCGTTCTTGTTCAGGAGAACTGGGTTGACTACCACGATGCCGTTTATGACAGAGTTGGTAACATTGAAATGTCCAGAATTATGGGAGCTGAAGTTAAGCTTGATAATGCTGGATTCGACATCGGTATTAGAAAAAGCTGGGAAGAAGCTATGGACGAGGTCAAAGCCAAGGGTAAAAAGCCATTCCCTATTCCAGCAGGATGTTCCGAGCATCCTTACGGTGGTTTGGGCTTTGTAAACTTTGCTAATGAAGTTGCCGAGCAAGAAAAGGACCTTGGGTTCAAATTTGACTACATAGTTGTATGTGCCGTCACTGGAAGTACTCAAGCAGGTATGGTTGTTGGATTTGCACAGCAGGGCCGTCAGCATCAGGTCATTGGTGTAGATGCTTCAGCAAAGCCTGAGCAAACTAAAGCACAGGTTCTGAGAATTGCTCAGAACACAGCTAAGCTTGTTGATTTGCCAGTTGAGCTGACTGAAGACGATATCAAGCTAGACACCAGATTTGCATATCCTGCTTATGGTCTCCCTAATGATGGCACCATGGAGGCTATCAGACTCTGCGCTCGTACTGAGGGTGTTTTGGTGGACCCAGTCTATGAAGGTAAATCTATGGCTGGTCTTATTGGAATGATCAGAAAAGACGAGTTCCCTGTCGGATCTAAGGTGCTCTATGTTCATTTAGGAGGAGCTCCAGCTCTCAATGCATATTCCTACATGTTTAGAAACGGTTGAAGTTTAATGCATAACTCAACATACCATAGCATCTATATATATAGTAATAGCAGTCGTCATTGCTTACAACAATATAAAACTTTTCCCATGTAGGCCGGTCGTTATGGCTTAAATTTGGATAAACAAGTGGTGACAAAAAAATGAGGGTTAGACTTCGCGTTATGCATGCAAGTTAAATGCTACATACATCTTCGATTACGATTCAATGCACCTTACACCCCTGAACTCTTGAGATATCTCAACGAGATTCACAACAAGGATACCGCTAGACATGGAGAAGGCACGTAGGCTTCGGGCTTCAAAGAAAAAGCAACAACAAATATTCGCAAAGTTCGCGTTCATAACAAATCTCAGTAGTAGTGTTTTCCAGAGTTTTTTTTGCTCGACATTAACTATGCCGGAGTTTTTGTTACTTAATCGAGAAAGTGTGCGGCGCCCCTGAACTGCATTGGGTAACCGTCAGCATTGTGGCTGAACTAAGTAAAATGCACCTAGTTGATTACATCATCATCATTTCGCGGAGCACATTCACACGTACGTGCTATATATATAATGATCCCAGTATTTGCCGCGCCGAGCTTCCTTCTTCGAGTGTGTAAACAATTATCTAGAGGTTTGGGACTGAGATTCTTATGAAATTTTGAAATCACAAAGCTTATGCTCATACTAAAACATAATGAAATCAAAATAAAAGCAGGAAATTCATAAGAGAAATACAAATAATATTGCCGATACTCAGCTGATACTCCAGTCACCCCAATATGAGACATCCACATCAAGCTGTCCCAGACTATCAGATTGATAGTTGCTCATGGTAATGGCATCTCCTCCGACGGTCCAGTCTTCAATGGTCATACCAAAAGTTACATCTGCGGCGGGGATCTGGCTAAGTCCAACAGAAAGCGGTGCGAGTCCATCCGGCATTGATACATTAGCTACTGATATATCATAGCTTTGAAGAGGCGTAATTCGTAGAAGCGAAGGACAAAGTCCCTCACAAACAACGTTAGAAACTGAAACAGATATTTTATCAGAAGACTGTACAGATAGCCCATCTTCGTAAAACGGAGAAGCCCCAATGATAGCAGTGGGTACTGTCATATCCGCGTCAGGGTAACGCGAATGAATGATATAGAGCTGATCAATCACAGCATCACTCACATCACGAGATGCCCAACCCATCTGAATAACAGGATCATTGTGACATTTCCATATAGTTGCCCTTTGAACAGTGATTCCAGAATAGTATACTTTGATAGCGTCATCATTGACATGCAAAAAAATATCATGCACGTTACTGTTGGGGTAAATCTGAGGTCCGTCAGTCTGGAAAAAAAAAGCTCCAACTTGTTTGTAATCACTTATTTCACTGCTAACCTCCGTGTTAGCTCCATTAAAGTCCATGGTGTTGAAAGGAGGAGCGTTTATTGTTGGCCCAGTACAAGTCCACTTCTGACCCGAAGATATATTATTATGCCACCACATTCTCAAACTATCGGCGTCGCTTTTAACTGCTGTATAGCTCAGAGCCGTGTTTGCTTGATAGACGTAGTCTTCACCACTTAAAATGCCGTATCCTGTTGCATAGAGCTCACTATTCTGTGAAGTGTACTCAATGGCTCCCTTGATATAAGCCCCTGGGGCAAAATACACCCAGTATGTTTGGTCTCCCAAGACCATATGATTTGACCCACGCGCTGTGTTTCCAGACGTGTCCTGATTCATGTAGTAAACACCTGCTGGGAAATATAAAATTGGCAGGTTACCCCAATCTCCATTATTGATCGCACCAGGCGTCATAACCTGTGTGTTAGTTGAGGTCATGTCAGGAACTTGAGCTGTGCCAGGGCTGGCAAAAATCAAAAGAGCATCCAAGGGCTCCACGCCTACTACAGTCCCGCTGTCAGTTGTGTAGGCAGAGCCATTTGAATTAAACGAGTAGAGATCATTAGAAAACTCTACCGAAAACTGGTATCCCTGAGAGGACTCGGGGACTGTAATCACGATTGAGTCAGAATTTGTGGTGACAGCAAAATCAAGATGGGTAGGTCGGATCACCACATCAGATATAGCCGAGCCATCTACCGTACTGATTTTGACATCGACAGCTGTTGTATATGTGAATTGGGACCATGCCATGTTCAATCCTACGGAGGACTCAATAGAGATTCCGTCGTCAATGTCCGAGGGCAAGGTATTACTTCCGGCAGTATCAGTAGGGGCCAGGATTCGCCCATTACCATTCCGTGGAATAGACTCATGAGCAAAGGAGTCGTAATAGGTGTTAGCTCCGGAAGCACTCACTTGCACAGAGTATTTGTGAGACTGACGAACACTTGATGCATCGATTCTTCCGGAAGTGTCAATGACACCACTGCTAAACCACCAGGTACAGAAGTCAGTACTGCAATGAACGGTTTCACCCAGACAAAGAGTTAGTAGTTGACAGAAAGTTATAGCCAGTATTAAAATCATTTTAAAGTGTAAGCTAAAAGCTTCTTTCTTCTTTTTAGATGATATCTTCTGTTCTAGTCATTACGGGACGCTGCAGTCGCGTCATTTTATAGCTTGTGTTTCTCCAGGTTTTGACATATGTGGGGTAACTTGCACCCCAGAATTTTTGACACAAATATTTTATATCAAATCGGTCCGAGCGAAACATAAAACCTCCTCCAAATGTCGAGACTTGTGCTGTTCTGAAACCAATTGAAGAGCAAACTTGCTGATGGCAAAGAGATTCGAAGACTCAAATAGACCTCACGCAAATAAGCCCCTCAGAGTGCAACTTCTTATTGTAAATAGCTCGTGTCAAGATTATCGAAAGTGAAAGATGATGCCAGCTATATGTGCTAAAAACAAGGGGCTCTAGGCAGAACACCCATAAGATTCATCATTGTTGGGACTTCAGAGTTGTTGCCCAAAAGCAAAAAGCGAGAACTCTGATTCCAAGCTAGACTGAAATGCAAAGCACCCTGCAGCCTCTACACTGCTGCAATCGTTACATCCCTTAGCACTTAAAGTTTTTGTTTCGTTGGCTCAACAATCGCAAGGCATTGACGATTTCGATGTATCCTCGGAGTGTTTCTCACTATCATACCCAAGCAAGAACTCGAGTCATCTAGTTCCAGTGAGAAACAACAAGAAAAAAGAGTTCACTAAGCAAAGCAGACCGAGAGACACTTTGTCTTCATTGCGAGATCCAACTTACCTTACTTTGCAGAAGTTTGAGCTGATCATATCATGTTGACATTGTTGCATACGAGCTTGATATGCTGCATTGGCTTGACACACGACACTACTTTGCTGATATCAGATAGTTTGGCATGCCCCCTAGAATCACAATACTCCACTCATGGGCGTATTCGTTTGACGCAAGATTGATCATGAACTATCTGCGAAAAAAAAATTTTTTTTTGCGGTTGTATGCAGACCGATTTCTGGAATAAAGCAAGAGAAGTAAAAGTTTCAGACTTTCCAAGCCAAACGCTTCTAGTAAGCAAAGTTAACTTGAAGATATCGTGGAAGTGCTCTCTTTACTTTGACGCCAACAAAATTTATACGAACACTGTGCGACATTGGCAAAATTATGATCACGCTCTTAATGCCGATCAGCCAGGCACAACAAATGAAGAATGATACTCGGTGTACCCATGATTGACTTGATTCGGCAAAAGATGCAGCTGTCTATGTCTGGCAGCTCCCGAGCTTGGTTCTTGAAATTCGCAAGGTGAGACAAATAACGTTGTTTACACACAATAGAATAGCACCGGTGACCGCTTTCGCAAAAGATCTGACTCAGTTGCTTGAATCTCTCCAATCCAGAGAGCAGACTTCTCTATGCCACCAGTGCTCCAAAGAGGGCCGCCGCTTTTCTTGGTGCTAACTTGGGTCCTTGATCGTGAAAACTTCCAGGCCCAGCCAATGCTTCTCTAGCAAATACCAACATAGCGGATGAGAAGCATCAAAATTACCGAAGTTAAAGCCGACAAGACCGCTGTCACCAAATCTTCGATATCCACAGGATCGCTGAAAATATGTTCGCTGAAGAGTTTAGGTCCCATGACTCGATCTACAACTAAGAGCTCACAAACAACTCGACAAATATCTGGCATCACACACACGGCTCCCCGCAAAAATTTATTTTCCCCAGACTCGATGGCAGTTTTCGAATCTAACTGAATATTCAGCTTGGCATATATGTGCTAAAGCACTGAACAAGTCTGTCGAAATTTGGAATTTTTTTTTTGGCACCGAAGCAAATTTGGAAGCAGAACCAGGGCTGGCAGACGTCTTCTTCTCAGACACTCGGTGCAGGCAAAAGTTCCTTGGAATATTAATGTTCCCAAGCTTTTCGTGAATTCACTCAAAATTGCTTTGAGGCTCGCAGTTTCTCGAGTTCCTATGACCTGGGGCTACTCAGGCTCCATTTCTGAAACTTGGAAGCAACCACTACAAGCTAGTATGGTTGAAAAAAATTGAATAGGCTTGATTCATGTCCCCCAGATTTGTTAGAAAGGAGAAAGTCTCACTCCGAACTTTTTACCGCTTTTTCCTCCGAAAATCAGAAAAAAAACCTTTCCAGCTTGTATGAGTAACAAGCTTAGCAGCACAGCCAGAACTCTATATAAAGACCAACTGGATGGCTTTCTAGTTCCTCCTTTTCTCTCTTCTTTCTCTGTCTTTAACTTCAAAGATTCATCTTGTTCAAGCTGTGAAATTATGGAGTCGGAAAAACTTGAAGTGCTGCACGATGAGAATCCTGCTACGGCAAAGGCAAACATTGCAAACAGCGAGAAAACCCTCCACGATGTTCTTGAAACAAACAAGCCCTCCTATACTGGCCCGGGAATGATCAGGCTCTATCTGGTATGTATCCTGATGTATCTATGTTCAACCTTGAACGGATTCGACGGATCACTGATGGGAAGCATCAACGCTTTGCCTGAATACCTTGAATATTACAATATGGACCAGGCATCCGCCGGTACCGGTCTTGTATTCTCCATTTTCAACATTGGTCAAATCTGCGCAGCGTTTTTCGCATGGATAGCAGACTACAGAGGAAGAAAATTCGCAGTTGCCCTTGGCTGTGCCGGAGTAATAGTGGGAGCTGTTGTGACTGCTACAGCTAAAACCATCCCAGTTTTCATTGGTGGCAGATTCTTGTTATCATTTTTCTGCACGATAGCCACTGTAGGTGCTCCTATGTACTGCGTGGAAATTGCTCCTCCACATATCAGAGGTATCATAAGCGGGTTTTACAACACTTTGTGGTACATGGGATCTATCATTGCCGCGTTTTCGATTTATGGCACAATGGTGCACTTTGCAGGGTCAACAATGAGTTTCAGACTGGCTCTTTGGTTACAGATGCTTTGCCCCGGTATCGTACTTTTGGGTATCTGGTTTGTACCCGAATCACCACGTTGGCTGATTGGAAACGACCGCGTTGAAGAAGCTCGAGCTATAATTGTTAAGTATCATTGCAATGGTGACGAAAATCATCCGCTTGTTGATTTGGAAATATTCGAAATGGTTGAATCTTTGAAACTGGTCAAGCTGAACAGTCCCAGAACCTTTCTCGACATTAGAGATCTTTTCACCACCAGGAGTGACAGATATCGACTTTTCCTGATTGTATGTTTTTCCTGGTTCAGCCAGTTCTCCGGTAACAATGTGTCATCCTACTATCTGCCCATTATGCTCAACTCTGTGGGAATAACTAACGCTCGAACTCAAGTGCTATTCAACGCATGCTATGCTATAGCTGGCTGGGTATTTGCTAGCGTTGGGCCAGTACTGCATGATCATGTCGGCAGAAGGAAAATGTTCCTATGGTCCACTGCTGGAATGTCTGTATGCCTTGCAGTAGTGGCAGCCACCACTGCCACTTTTCAGAAGCAGCAGGCACAGGGGATAAACAACCACCATCTTTCTGCAACAACTATCGCTTTTATTTTCTTATTTGGATCCACTTTTGCCATTGCGTTCACCTCTATGCAACCTATCTACCCGGGGGAAGTCTCTTCGAACAAGCTTCGTGCCAAATCAATGATGATCTTGTACATTGTTAGCGGTGTCGCTTCTTTTGTCAACCAGTTTGCCGCCCCAGTAGCTATGGCAAATATCAAATACTGGTTTTACGTGTTTTTTGTGTTTTGGGATATGCTCGAGTTTGCCGTGATCTACTTCTTTTTCGTTGAAACAAAGGGGAGAACTTTGGAAGAACTTGAAGTGGTGTTCAACTCTAGGAATCCAAAGAAGGCATCGCTGAAAGCTTATGGCAACCTGGATTATGCTAGCGACATTACAGCTGAGCACGATGAAAACGTTTGATATAACGAAGTAACGAATTTGATGTAATGCTGCGCGTTGAGAAAACTATTGTGCTTGTGACAGTAACCGTACGTAGTCTGCGATGTATTTTCAAAACATACTACAGATGTCCGGGACGCTTCACTGCGTTGCAAGTCAAGTATATATACAGACATCCAAGTCGGACAAAAATACACAGTCATAACCTTACCGTGCGCTGCCTGAGAGCCTTGCCGATTTTGATCTTAATTCCTATGATATATAGCTGGCCAGCGGAGTTATTCGGCCCAGCAAAAGGTTTTCCGCGAGGTGGAGTTGAGAAGCTAGCGGGAGTATAAGGCCACTTAAAGTTTACCTGCGGAGTTGAGTTGAAACTTTATATCTTGTGTTATGACTAAGCGTCGAATACCGCAGACAATATACAACAGCTTTTGCAGCCATGCAACCATGCAGTTAATTATAACGTATATAAATATGTCTCCAACGCCTCGCAGAAAAGGCTCCTTCTCATCATAATCATCTTCAATATAATGTCTAAAGTTGCTTTTCTTGGTTCTACTGGCGGATGTGCCAACTCTTGTCTTGTTGAGACCCTTCGAAGCGGCGACAGTGCAGTCGCTCTTGTACGAACTCCCTCCAAACTAATTGATATGCTTCACAAGCAAGGCATTGACAATCCAGCCAACCTTGAAATTATTCAGGGAGATGCCACTGATATTGCCGCCGTCAAAAATACAATAAAAGATGCTAGGGCTGTGGTGTCTGGCTTAGGGGGTGCGCCTGTAGTTGCTTGGAAGTACTATTTGCCAGTCTTAGCTGTGGACAATCCTAACATTTGTGGGGATGCTGCTGACGTTCTGGTTGAAGCTGCAAAGGAGCTTAAAACAAAACCAGAGGTTGTAGTTATCTCTACCACTGGACTAGATCAAGGACAGAAGGATGTACCAATTTTATATCGCTCGCTCTACCACTATTTACTTGCTGTTCCTCACAAAGATAAGCTACGAATGGAGAACGCAGTTTTGGACAATAAGGAGTATTTCAAAAGCGTAACTGTTGCTAAGCCGACGATACTCGTAGGTGATGGAACCAAAGGCGGTAACGCTGTACGAGCAGGTACAGTAGATCAGCCAACAATTGGATACACTATTGATAGGGCTGATGTTGGTAAATGGATATTTAGCAACATAATAAACAGCACTAATAGTCAGTGGAAAAACAAAAGGGTAACCCTGGCATGAAAACTTAATTCAGCTGCATGCATAATAATTTCGGCGTGCAAGATATATCTTTTAATTACTTATTAATACAATTTCTCTCATGCTTTATTGTCTGACCCGAGAAGTACAATATTTTTCTTGGCTTCTTCCTTAAAACTTTCGATACTTTTTTGTAACAGTCCGGTCATTTCACTTTTTTCAGGATCAGCTTTCCCCCATACTTCGAGATACGGAATGTGAACGTTCTTGTTGAGATTGGCCTTCCTAACTCCTAGTGCAATGGTCTTCCTGATAAGCTCAGTATCTGTAACATGAACTCCGTGCAAAACAAGGCTGACTGACTCAGGAAGGACCTTGTGAATTTTTTCAAGTCTGTCAAGCTGCCAATATTTGGCAGGGCCGCCTGGCGGATAAGGTCCGTGAATGTTTCCAAACGACGGAGCTAGATAATGAACACCTGTTCTTCTAACAAACTTTGACACATCTTCTGGCTCAGAGTACAATGCTTCCATATCTACCTGTGGGAGTCCATCTTCACTTCCTTGGATGCGCCCGAGTTCTGCTTCTATCGTGATACCCCTCTCGGCACCGATCTTGACAACTTCAGTTACAAATTTAATATTTTCCTCTGGATCTTCACTGGAAGCATCAACCATAATTGAGTCAAAGGGAAGTTCCAAAGCTTTGTAAACGTCTGCCCTTTCAATACAGTGATCCAGATGCAAGGACATGGGCACTTTGGCACTATGCACAAGATCAGCTAAAAATTTGACATATAAGTCACCCTGGAAATGTATGGACCAGGGAAAAATCTCAACCATGGCAGGAGCATTCATTTCCTCAGCTGCTTTAATTGCGGCCATAACTCCATCTAGATTGTAGCTGTGTAATTTGTTAGTGAATATGTCTGCATGAGATCTAGCAATAAAGAGACATAAACTTACCAATTGAAGGCGGCCACGGCATAACCACCTTTATTTGCTGCATTGATTATCTGCCAAGTTCTGTTATTCTCTGGGAAAGCTGACATTGTTTGTTGATTTTAAAGTTGAGTAAACAAGAATGAAGAATCAGCCGGGGGAAAATTCTTTATATATAAATGAGAAGGTACGTATATATTATATAGAACTCAAGTGGGGGAGTTCTAGAAATCGACCCCCAACTTTTGATTTCACCTGTACCCCGCGGGGTAAGATCTCGAGACCTCGACCCGATTTTATTATCAAAGTGAGATGCATCCGGCCTTTGAATTAATTATCCCTTTTAGGTTCCTAATTTGACTATAAGAATAAATAGCACTTATATAATAGTACAATAAATGTTTGTAGGAATAGCTTGCATGCCATAAGGCTTATGGTATAGTGTGATATTTATACATACATCAAACTAAACCCATCTCGATAAGTCTGTTACCAGCTTCCAAGAAATAGTAATCAGCATAAACCAGACCATGGTCCGTGATTCTCTGAGAATGATATTTGTAGTTTGCGATAGTTGACCGATCAAGGATTGTATCCGTACCCTTAGGTGACCATGCTGCACTTACAGCTCTGTTGAGTATTCTCAAAGCCGGATGAAGATACTCAAGGTTCTCTTGAAGCTGGCAAAGGAGCAGCATGCCTGAAACTGCAACCATTGCTGCAGATACATCCCATGCGCATGGTTGAGGTGCATCAAAATCCCAAAACACAGTTCCATCTTCCTCTACTCTGGCCAGAAAAGCGTGGGCAACGTTTTTGGCAGTCTCCAGAAACCTGGGCTCTTTGGTGTACTTGTACACAGTCGCAAACCCGTACAAGGCCCACGCTTGGCCTCTACTCCAAGTACTTTCGTGGCCATATCCTTGATTGGTGACTCCAATCTTGCGGTCGCCATTGTCAGAGTTGAAAACGACAAGGTGGTACGTTGAAGCGTCTGGTCTCACATGGTACTTGCTTGTGGTATCAGCATGATTAGTGGCCGCTCTGGCATATTTTGAGTCACCAGAAAGCAAACTAGCAGAGTACAGCAGGTCCAGGTTCATCATGTTGTCAATAATGACAATGTAGTCATTGGAGGAGGTAAATTTGTAGTTTAGAGTCTCTGCAGAGTTCCAAGACCGGAATGCCTGAACGGTATCATTCCACCGGGTCATGAGAGAGTTCGCAGCATTAATTATAACCTGCTTGGCTTCTTTACTACCAGTCAAATCATAATCTCTTTGAAATGAAGGCATAATCAAAAAGCCGATATCATGGGTGTCCAGATTATGCTGGTGAGGCAGAAGCTTTGACTCCCATTTTTTAGCTAGTCGATATAGCTCTTCCTTTGGAATAGGTGATTCTTTTCCAAACTTGACACACCGCTCATATATCACCCAGAGAGACCCGGGAAAAAACCCACTAGTCCACCAGTCAAATGGATAGTACTCATAAGTTTTGTTTCCCGGCAAAACAATATGAGGAAAGGAGTCCTGTTCAGCAGGCTCTTTATTTGCAACAGAAATTATTTTTCTTAATGCCTCATTTCCTAATATCTTAGCCTTAACCTCGTTGCTCAGTAGAGTATCAGCGGTCAAAATTGGCAGTTCTAACACCTCCGTAGTAGTAGTGATCGTTTCAGCTTTATGGGTATCATCAGACTCAGGACTGGGGATTCCTACAGAAACAGTTTCGAAATACATATCAACAGAGAGGATCTGAGAGCTGCACACAATAGAAATTAAGCTTATGGCTCCATCCAGGAATTAAACCAGAACTGGATTGGGGCTTCATGGAATTTATATGTGTATCTCATTTATAAGGAAAAGTGCCTTTGTTGGCGGAGCTTGGAGTTTTAAATCTCCGTAAGCATATAGCTGGTTTATCAGTTAATGCGTTGTAGCCCCACTAAACCGGCCGATTAACTTTATGGTGAGCCCAAGATCCGCTGATAAAATCACAACATTTGATTTGTTCAAAGAGTCTTGAAAATCCACTTGGTTCGGTTGCAGAAGTGCCTCTGCAAGTTACGTCGTGGAAGCAGATTCTTAGGTGAACAAAAGACCTGAACCAAAGCAGCAAAAAAATTAAAGACTTTCTTTGCCAGCTTTATGTGGTGGTGCTCAATCTCAAATCGTGCTGAGTATTACTCTCATCGTTCATTAAAGCACGGGCGGATATATGACATCGTCCCTTCCGCTAAAACTCCACTAGCGACCTATTCCTAGTAAGTCAGAACACCACTGTCACAGAAACTGAAATGAAAGTCCGGCTGAGGAAACTTCAAATGATCATAATAACAAAAAAATAAAAAAGTTAGAAAGTCCTATATAAGATACACGGAGAAATTTATTTGATACTCCAGTCGCCCCAGTATGAGCCATCAATGTCGAGCTGACCCAAACTGTTAGACTGGAAATTGTTCATGTTAACCTTTTGGCCCTTTACAGTCCAGTTGTCAATCTCCATTTTGAAGGACACATTTGCGGCTGGAATTTCACTTTCTCCTAGAGAAAGTCCGGAAATGAAACCATCTGGGAATGACACGTTTGTGACGGAGATATCAAAGCTTTGTAAGGGAGTGATTCTGACTAAAGATGGGCAGACACCCTCACAGACAACATTGGTAAGCGTGAGGTCAATCTTGTCAGCAGGATTAACTGAGAAACCATCCTGATAAAATGGAGAGGCTCCAATGATAGCAGTTGGAACAACCATGTTGGCATTGGTGTATCTTGAATGAATGATGTGTAGCTGATCAATGACAACATTCTTGATATCGCGGTAGTACCATCCCATCTGGATGATAGGATCATTAAGACACTTCCAAATAGTGGCTCTTGCCACCTTAGCACCGGAGTAGTAGATCTTGATAGCGTCATCATTGACATGCCAGAAAACGTCGTGAACGGTACTGTTGGTGTAGATCTCAGGACCATCTGTCTGATAGAAGTAGGCTCCAACCTGCTTGTAGTCGCTGATGTCAGTGGTAACCTCCGAAGTGGCTCCGTTAAAGTCCATGGTATTGAAGGGAGGAGAGGCCACGGTTGGACCATTGCAAATCCATTTCTGGCCAGCGGCGATGTTGTTGTGCCACCACATTCGAAGACTTGTAGTGTCACTCTTCACAGCAGTATAATTGAGAGCAGCATTGGCTTGGTAAACATAGTCTTCTCCACTAAGAACTCCGTATCCGGTTGCATAAAGCTCTGCATTTTGCGAAGTATATTCGATTGTACCCTTGACATAAGCACCGGGAGCGAAATAAACCCAGTAGGTGTTACTGCCGAGAACCATATGGTTGGATCCTTTGGCAACTTTTCCCTGCTGGTTTTGGTTCATCCAGTACACACCAGGAGGGAAATACAAGATAGGCTTGTTGCCCCAATCGCCATTGTTGATAGGACCAGGGCGCATAACTTGAGTAGTTCTTGGGTTCATCTTGGGGACTGGAGCATTCCCAGAACTGGCAAATATAGCCAATGCGTTTCGAGGCTCGACACCAACAATGGTACCAGATCCGTCAGTAGTGTATGCCGTACCGTTAGCTCTAAAAGTGTAAAGATCGTTGTTGAACTCTACGGAGAATCGGTAACCCTGAGCGGCTTTGGGAACTCTAATGACAATAGAGTCCGAGTATTTCTTATAAGTGAGACCGAGATAAGTGGGTCGAATGACGGCATCAGAAATCTTGGAACCATCAATCGTGCTGACTCTGACATCAACATCTGTGTTGTATACAAACTCGGACCAAGCCATGTTCAAACCAATGGAAGGCTCGATAGAGATTCCATCGTCGATTGTAGAGGGAAGAGTGTTGCTTCCAGGTTTGTCAGTAGGTGCGAGGACTCTGCCGTTACCATTACGAGGAATTACCTCGTGTGCAAAGGAGTCATAAAACTGGTTCTGTCCAGCTCTGCTGACTTGGACAGAGTACTTGTGAGACTGACGCACCTGGTTTTCCTGAAGCTGGCCACTTTTGTTGATGACTCCAGAATTCTGCCACCAAGTGCAGAAGTCATTTGCGCAGTGTGTTCTTGGCTTGCCGTTTTGGTTTGCCAAAACCTGGCAGGCAAATAGGAGAATGAGTATTGGTAGCATTGCCAATGATTTTTGGAGGGGAAAGGGACTTGTTGGATGGAGAGGAGTTAAGTTTGTCCAGGGATTTTACGCCGTATTTATACTGCGAAATGGATTATATTCTTGAAATCATGTACTGGGGTATTCATTTGGAAGGACGCTGCCCACTGCTTACTGGAGTTTTTGATTCCACCCGGTCCGAATTGAAACTCCCCAAGCTGTTATTGCAGGAATGACTGTGTGCTGGGGCAGTTGTTCCTGCGAGTTGCGCTCTGCAGAGCAAAAGCAATAAAGAAAGTGGCCAGCTGAAACAAATAATAAAATAAATAAAATAAATAAATAAAATAACCGGAAAGTCATGTCAATCAGATAGAAACTCCGAGGCCACGCTAATATTCAGGCACACAAAACACACAAAAATGAGCTACTTTAGCCGATCCTCCCTCCCTACCTATACGCTGTCATGCCACTGAGCGCACTATGGACCATCGTAAGTGTCAAACGCCAGATCCGCATGCTACAGCCCCCGCACACCGGTGAAATATGGAGTGTCCAGTCAAGTGACGTAAACTGGGGTAACTGAATTCGGTCCGGATTCCAGGCAACCTTTTTGAGAATGCAATCCGGGGATTATACTGGAGTAAACGGGGCATGAATTATGCGGTTCGCAGAGAAATGTAGTATCCTCTGAATAATGTGCCCCGCCATACCTGGAGTTTGGCAGCAATTGGGTCCTGAAAAGTTTTTGTAGCAGTTTGCTCCGTAATCGCACAAATACGGCGTCGCTATATATATAAAGTGGGGTAGATTTCTATTTTACATTTTTGAGAGTGCCGAAAAAAAAAACCTAATTTCAGGGGCGCCGCACTGGATATATCTAGTGCCACGCTCGATGATGTCCAATCCCGTCCCCAACGCTTGGAATGATCTCGGGTAACTGTCGTTATTAAGAAATCAGGGAGCTAGTTCAAGATTGAGCTAGTGTTTGAAAAATATTTAGAAGCTCTCTCTTTTATTTTTTTTTTTTCAGTGGAAGTTCTAAGATCTCATGATAATTTCCCGTCAATCCGACACGACAGACTAAGCATTACTGTAAAATTATGGCTAAGTTGAAAATACGGTCAATGCACTATCATCTGCTCCAATAGGAGGAGCTAGTCTAGATTTAATAAACTCGGAATTGTCTTCCAGAATTTGCTGGGTTTCTGGGTGGTCCGAAAGCCATTGATCTCTCGTCCTTTTCCAAAACACATTCTTGTAGTCGAATCCAAGCTTATAGGTCTCTCTCCAGGATGGTTTGTAAGCTGGAGGACGATCACTTGGACTGGAGTTTCCCCATCCAGCGCTTATGATTCCCCCGAAAAATTCATTATCGTTGGGGAACCATGCATGCCAATCTTTAATGTTTCGTTTTCTACGATCCTCTTCCCAGTTGAGTCTTTGCTCTTTTGGCGGCAAAGCAGCCCCAGAGTCTCCAGACCAGATCTGAGCAGTTGCTCTGGCCTGATACTCCATGCCACGCCAAGTCAAACCGTCACTAACGAAACCACCCAGGGCTAGACTGGGGTCTTCGTTCCACCATGTGATAAGATAGAAATTGGAAATGGAGTTGTTCTGGATTATGCCACCATATTGTTTCGTGTACTTATCCAAATATGGGATCTCCAGTTTGTAACCCGTGCCAAATATAACTTTATCGATATTGCGAACTTCAGAGCCATCTTTGAAATAAACATCAACCGAAGAGGAGTCTTGGCTTGGCACAAACTTGATAACTTCACCTTTAGCAATCAAAAACGGTTGCGAGAATGCCTCTATCAAAATGCTTTGAACTCCTCGAGTCGAAACGTATATTTGCTTTGCTGAGTTTTTGAGAAGGTGAGTGATATCAGCAGTACTTATACTTGTGCCCACAATAAGAACTCTCTTACCTTCAAAATCCTCAGGAGATCGAAAGGACTTTGAATGACTGAAAATGCTCGAGGTGTTTACTCCGGGTATCGAAGGGACTATTGGAGTGTGATATTGGCCGGTCGCAAGATAAATAAAATCAAAGCTTAATTGCTCCTGATTGTTCACAGTCAAGAGCCAACCATTACCGAGACCCTCGGGTTGGTGAAGGTCCGTAACTGTTGAATTGTACCTGACAAACTTTGCTGAATCTCCCTTAAAATAGCTTTGTACGTAATCAAGGATAGTGGAGGACGGAACAAATGCGGCAGCAGTACCAAACTTTGCCCTTGATCTTGCCGCAAAACTTCTGGATTCGTCAGGTCGAGTTATCTGTTTGCTTGAAAAGCTCATGAGCTCAGGTAATATATTGGTTTCGAGGTCTGGGTATAGTGTAACGTCCGGATGTATTCCTGAGCTCCCTAGATCTTTATCGCCAGCCCACGTGCCGCCCGAAGCAGCGTTTCGCTCAAATACCTGAATGTTATGAAAGCCATGTTTCAAAAACACCTCTAATGCTATTGCACCGGCTGGTCCTGCTCCAATAATGGCAATTGTTTTGTCAAGTGTCGTCTGGGTCATTATCGGAAGGTAAAGTAATTTTTGACGATAAAAAAAATGAAGGAAGCAAAAAAAAAAAATAAAAAGGAGAAAAAGCCTTACATATATATACAAATGGTGTTCCTCCATGACGACATTATTTGAAAAAATTCGGACATTGCCGCTATGAACTATATCTAACCATTATCACTGATAAAGATAAACTTGTGGGCTTCAATTGAGAGTTGAGCATGTTAAGTTCGTAAAATATTTATAATTCTTTTATTTTTCTAAAGTAATCAAAAACGAAGTTGGAAAAAATAACAATAATCTATCACTTCCTACCCCACAACTTCAACTCCTGCAGCTTGCTCTTTGAGAAATTCACGGCTCCCTGCTGGAACACCAAATCAAGTTCTTCTAAAGTCAACTGCTTGGTCTCTGGGATCAAAAAGTACGAAATAACGAAAGCTGCAATATTCCACGCACCGTAAAAGTACAAGGCTCCACTAACTGTCATCTTCTCAGCCATCTGTGGCCAGGACATACTTAAAACAAAATCCAAGATCCAGTTCCATCCCATGATAACACTCACACCAAAAGCTCTTACGTGCAGAGGGAAGGACTCGGCATTGAGTGTGAAACTGACGGGACCAATACCTAGACCGTAGGCAAGGACGAAAACGTACATCGAAGTCAAACCGGAACCTAGTCGAGCCGCATCATCCTGAATGTACAAACTTGCTCCTAACCAAAAAAGACATCCTCCCAAGATTGGGAAAGTCGCCAACAACATGACTCTACGTCCGTACCGGTCGATAATCTGTGAGGAGGCAAAAGTTGCTAAGAAACATCCTCCACCAATACCTATGCTTCCAGCAATTGCAGTCTGAGAATCAACCCCAGAATTTACAAGAATAGTGGTGGTGTAACCTACCAAGACGTTAACACCGCAGTACTGCTGCATGAAAATACCAAAACCTGCGACGAAGTAAGCAAATCGAACTCTAGTGTCGGTGAAGAACAGCTTCGCCTGCTGCAAAACCCCAATAGTCTCCAGCTCGTGCTCTTCTTTCAATGATTCATAAACAATGTAGAAATCACGGGCTCCAAGAAGCGAGGTCCGTCGTAGCTTTTGCAAAGAAGAAAATGATTTGAAGCCTTTGCCATGAGAAAGCAACCAACGTGGTGACTCTGGAATCAGATAAATCAAAGATCCGGTAATGAAAGGAGCAACCACAGATGAACCAATCATCAGTCTCCAGGATGCAGAACCTTCGACATTTACAAATGCTCTATTCATGATAGAACCAAACATGACACCAAAAGCAATAAAAGTTTGCCAGAGCATGAGGAAAGCTCCTCTGGTGACAGCTGGAGAAGACTCAGCAATGAGCATTGGAACAACAGCACTATTGAGGCCCATACCTACACCGAGGAATAATCTTGCTACAAGCAGAGAACCCCACTTGTAACTGAAAGCCTGCCACAAGGAGCCAGCAACACCAATTATACAGGAAAGAAAAACAATATCTCTTCTGCCAACAAACTTGTCCAGCAAGATAGCGAGAGGACTACCAATCAGAGCAGCTGCCAAGTAAGGGGCAGCATTAGTAACACCCAGCACATTAGGGTTGACCAAGTCAAATTGCACTGCATACTTAACCTGGGCACCGCCCACAGCAGACTCATCCATACCAAAGTTCACTGCGGCAAACGAGGCAACTAGAGCTACCAGCAACATGGGGAGCGGCTGAGCTCGAAGCGG
Source organism: Groenewaldozyma salmanticensis (assembly GCA_003708315.3). Taxonomy (NCBI): domain Eukaryota; kingdom Fungi; phylum Ascomycota; class Dipodascomycetes; order Dipodascales; family Trichomonascaceae; genus Groenewaldozyma; species Groenewaldozyma salmanticensis. The sequence continues at coordinate 608,553 of PPNW03000005.1, read as the reverse complement.
TTTCTTCTCCTCAAATTCCAGCTGGGCCAAGTCATCCTCCGAGTAATCACCGCTGTGGATAACGTTTCTGTCATTTGCTAGAAGCGCACCCTTTCGAACCAAGTCTGCGTCCTGGATCAGGTCAGGAAACTTTTGCAAGATGCTTTCAACCTCTTCCAGAATATCTTCCTGGGGTCTGCCTGTGTGGAACAGCCCGACAGGGCCTACCTCTTGCTCTTTGATGCTATTGTGGGGTGACTTCTCCGACATTTTCAAAGACTAAAATAGGAAATGGGGGGAGAGGGATAACAAAAAGTGAGCTGAGAATAAAGAAGAAAAAAGCCAAGGCCTAATTAAGGCCACTGAGCGTTGTATTTATACATCCTCGACCGTGGAATGAGAAGAGTCCAAAAGGGTTCAAACTCTTCCTCCAGAGCACTTAAAATTTTTTTCTCTTTCTTTCTTTCTTCCCATTTACTTTTTCTGTTTTACCCTTCTTACCGCTGGCGGCAGAAAAGAGAGATCCTCCCTAGCTAAGAAGCATATAGCTTTACTGCAAAGTACATCTTCGCAGCGAGGACGCAGCGAGGATATGCATGAAGCGCTAGACAAAAGCCAGATGTGGGCATCAGTGCCAGATAACACAGAGAATTAAACATCGCAGGGCAGAATTGCGCAACTCTCGAAAGCGTCTGGAGCAAAAGATCCAAACTACCATGCTTTTGCCAGGGCGAGAGCTAGGAACGAAGCCAGCCTCTCGCAGTAAAACCGTGGATTTGACCGACCATCGCAGGTTATTGAATAGAGCGCTAATCCGCACAGCTAAGAATGGACCGTGAATGTTCCGTAAAGCAGGCAGAAGCGACCCGCAAATCAGAAAATGATACGGACGCTGCTGGCGCTGGTGCAACAGGCTCGGAATACGTGATATTGGACACAATTGAACAATCCTGTTCTGCATGGCATCTTTAGTATTCACGATCGCCGGTATATCACAAGTTCACGTGACTTATTTGTCCGAAGCTTTTCACCTCCTGTGAGGACATTGTTTTCCCTACTTGCCCATTAGAAACAGAGAGTGCCGCTTAAGACAGAAGCTCGAGTGTTGTCAACTGCTATAACTGTCATTTGCCGGGTATTCTTTCTGAAAAATTCTTGTTTATCAACATAGCGTTTTGTCCCTAGCTAAAAACACTAGCGATGCATGCATTCATCTGAAAACGCTAATCCTGCGCGATGCACTGATTAGCTACAACTCGCCGCTTTTGATTTCCATGTGCTCCCCGTAGCTGCCCCTTCTTTAATTGGACATGCCCGAGCTTGGACGCACCAAATGTTTGCAGACCTTTCCATAGTTTTCTGCTTTGAGTGAATTGCCGCCCTTAGGGGGTGGTATTGCGCAACTTCTCCCCTGCATGTTGTTATTGTTCGCTAACTACGTTCCACCCCACCACAGGCCTTTCTCCCTTTAAATGGGTTTCCTTAAAATAGCGGCTTTTGCTGCTTCCTGTCTTAGCAAGACCATATACTCAAAAAAAAAAAAAAAAAAAAAGCCAACAAAGTATCGTGAAGCTTTAGAATAACCATGACCTCTGAGTTAGACCACAAACATCAGCTGCGTCCGTTTCTAGAGGCGAGCCCTTCGTCGGTTAAAACGTTAGATGTAGTCGAGCTGAACGCCGTTGACTTGTCGCTTTATAAAGACGGTCCTGAAGGGCTTGCGGATAGAAAGGAGCTGGCTCGTACTTTAGACGAAGCGGTAAGAACTCATGGGTTCTTTTATATAACGAACCATGGAATTGACCATGAGAGATTCGAGCGGCTTAAATCAATAGCCCAGTCTGTTCTGGAACAACCAGAAGATGTCAAGGATAAATTCCGCTCAGGAGCTAAGACGGCCGACGAGGAGGACAGATCAACGAGTTTAGGAGCAGAAAGAGGCGGAGGATACAAGCCCAGAAAGTACTGGGCAATGCAAGAAGGAGTTCGAGATAATATTGAGCTGTTCAACTTCAGAGACTTGCTTCATGACGAGTTTATCGCCTCCAAAGAGAAGAAACTACCCGAGGTGGCGCGAGATTACCTCGCAGAGATCTCTGAATACTTCAGGTTGATTCATTTGGACATTCTTCGCAAGCTCTGCAATCTTTGTGATCTTGCCTTGGAGCTCCCGGAGGGACGCCTCTGGAAAGAGTTCAAGGTAATTCAAGGTGACCGAGAAAATTCGGGTGGTGGCTTTGGTAGATTCATGCTTTACCATGGCATGACTCCTGAAGAAGAGGCAAAAACAGAAAATACCTGGCTAAGAGGTCATTCTGATGCAACCGCCTTCACTTTCATCACATCGCAACCTATGGCCACCTTACAAATAAGAGATTATTTCACCGGTACTTGGAAATATGTCCCTTATGTCAAAGATGCTCTTGTGGTAAACATTGGCGACGCTCTAGAGTTTCTGACCGGAGGCTACTTCAAGTCCACTATTCATAGAGTGGTCAAGCCACCTCCAGATCAGCGTGAGAACAAGAGACTAGCCATCATCTACTTCTGTGATCCTTCATACAACACAATCGTCGACCCAGAAGCTCTAAACTCACCAAAACTGCAGAGGTTGGGTTACGAAAAACCTGAGGAGTGGCACAAAATAAAATACCTCAAGTGGAACGAAGAAAAGGGGCGGCTTTTCGGAGACTCAGAAGTCAACGACTCTCAAGGAGATGCCCCCAACATAGTCTGGCTCTATGGAAGATTGGCAGAGCGATGGCACCAGGCTGGCAAACTGCTCCCTAGGGCACCAAAATCATCGTTGACTATAATCAGAGAGCACAAACCTTCTTTAGTGGTTTGAGCTGTTTCACATATAGACTGCCCCCTCTCCCACCGAAAATATGCACACTTCTTAAAATTGCGTTCACACTTATTTATGATTATTATAACAATAAATTCCATTATTTTCTTCTTTACTTGATGTGAAACTTTGCAACTAAAATTCAAATCCATTTTGCCTAGCGATTATCTCCTGGCAGCCCCGTCGTTAGCAAGCCTATCTGCCATTTCGTTTCCATGAACCCCAGCATGACCTGCAACTTTGTCAATGGAAACCTTGGCATCATAACCCATTGATTTGTACTTGGAGTTGACTTTAGATACCAAATCTCTACCTTCTCGAATCAAATCCTGATTCTCCACACTTTTGCCGGTTGAGCCCTTGTAACCGTTACTTTCCCATTTATCTCCCCAATTAGTCAGAGACTGCTTAGAGTATTCTGAGTCAGTCATAATTTGGACGCCGCCTTCAGATGGCTTAGAAAGCTCGTTCTTCAAGGCATGATTGATGGCAGTGAGCTCTGCTCTTTGATTGGTTTGACGACCGCCTTCCAATGGAGCAGAAAAGTTACGGCTGTCACCATCGCCGTAATAACCACCGTAGCCTGCTTTTGCGCCAGACTGCCCATTCGAACGAGAACTTCCGTCAGTGTAGACGGTAGTGGGTTTGGAAGAGCTACGACTAGAACCAGAAGAAGCAGAGTAGCCACCGGAGTAGCCACCGGAATAACCACCAGAAGAGCCACCAGAAGAGCCACCAGATGAGCCACGGGAATAACCACCAGAAGAACCACCAGAGGAGCCTCGAGATGACCTTCCAGCAGAAGATACAGCAGCGTTACCTCCCGCGTATCCTCCTGAAGATGATGCAAAGGCCGATGCTTCAGCCTGAGTGGAAAAGCTCTTATAAACTGCTCCAGAGTAACCGCTTACAGACTGTTGAGCCGAGGACCAGTCACTGTAAACCCCATTGCTTCTTCCGTTTTGAACTGCGTAATATTTTCCCATGGTCGATATGCCTGGTGCTTAAAGAAAAGTGGCGACTTTCTACAAAAAAAAAAATAGACTATATTTATATTAGCCTGGCCACAAGTGATCACCGATGTGTGGGATCCCGGTGTGACTTCAACCCCACCTTACACTTTTAACATAGAACGCTGAAACCAGACCGCACAGCAGAGGAGATCGTCAGGCTCTAATCCCTGTAACGAAAACTTTAAACCCCTGGTGAATTGTGTTCGGAGTTTAATTTCACGAGCGAACACGTTTTAAGCTGAAATGGAATAAATTTAGTTAAACATCTGGACAAATGTGTTTCCTGCTTATTCAAACTTGACGAGCCTGATACTTAATACCTTTTTGACTGCATAATTTCATCACAAAAGTGGTGATTTTGCTGATTGAATGATTACTGTACCACTTTGGCTGTACTATTGAATGTTCTAGTATTCTAATGCCACCGCTTTATTGGTTGGCTCCCCTCTTGGCTTGCTTGTCAGCTTCAACGATACCACCACTTTCATGAAGCACCTTAATACAACGAGCACCATTCTGAGCGATCTTTTTCTTGGATCATTTACAGCTGTGATATCGCTATTGCTGGTAGGGATGCCATCCCCCAAAGCCACTGGTTCAGATAAGCAGAACCGGTCACAATTCTGACTCCAGTACCTTGAGAGCTTGCGAACCGCGTACACTTCAGCTCGCTCGCTCCAGATGCTTTGCTATACCTGTTATTTATCATTCTGAGCCTGGTATATTCTATACCCGGACGTAGCATCGCTTTTATTCAAACAGCATCCATGAGTAAAGACCTGCGATGACATTGTAGTTGTTTGCAATCTCAATTTCGAAGTGTATCAGTGGTGTCAACTGTGGAAAGAAGAATAAGGACCAAGAAGAGAGAAGTTGTATGGGTGGAATATTGACTTATTGTATATCCTCACAATCTCCAAGAGACAAGATAGCAAATTCCAAAAGGTGTGGCAGAGCAAGAAAATATACTACACTTTGTTAAGCATTTAGTTCACTGCATGCTTTTCGCTCCAATGTTCGTCTCTGCATGAGGGCTCTTCCGATGCAAACCACTTTCAATGCAATATACAGTGACGTTCAACTTGAATCTCGTGAGGTTTTGGAAAAAAGAAAGGCCATATGCAAGGTTCTGATTCACTATAGCATGTGCTTAATTGAAGTTTCACATTTCGAAGTACTACAAAACTCGAAACGTTTCTCTTTTCTTCTTCGTGGAAGCTTTAGAGTGCTGTTGGCCGGCTTGAACTATTGTTTACAGAACGAGGGAGCAAAAGAAAAAAAAAAGAGTTTTTCAACACGACTACAGAATCACTACTTAGGATTGATAATACTGTCAATAAAGTTTGTTGCTGCAAGAGTTTGCTCATCCTTCTTATTTGGTCCTACTACTTGTAAAGCGATGGGCGCGCCCACAAATGTCTCAGGAGTATATTTGTTGTACTCGACTTCGTCAGTTGGGGAGAGTGGTTTGAAAGATTCGTCAACAGGGTCCAAACTTGGGTCTTGCTTCAGACCACTAGGAATTACAGCAGATGGCAGATCCATGATATTCCAAAGCGTGGTATACCCCCAGTATCTGGCACTTCCTTGAAGTGGAGCAACTCCAAGATATGTCGGGCATATGATTGCGTCTACACCTCTCTCTTTGAAAAGCTTGATGTAATCTTGGCGCAAGTTGTCCCTCTTCACATTAAGATTCCAATTGTCTAGTACCGATTGCTCGGCTTTGCCGTAATTGTGGTAATGCTCAGTCAAGGGCAACACGGGCTCGCCAGACTTTGCAAGTGCGGCCTTGTGAGGCTTCAAACCGTCAATTGTGTACATCTGGTTGATGACATCAAGACACTCGTCACACTTGTAAGGCTCCCACTCCACAATCTTAACTCCTGCAGCTTTGAGTTTCTCAGCAGCATGCTTCAGCCCTCTGGCAATTGGAGGATGTGGAGTTACAATTCCATCGTTGTACATGATACCGACAGTGATATCTTTTGGGTCTTTGTAAGACACTTCTCTCCAGGGCGTCTGAACTAGTGATGCGTCATCTTCCCAAGGTTCTGCATCGATATAAGTCTTCATAAAGAGCTCCAAATCATCAACGCTTTGCGCCAAGGGCCCAGCAACAGCTCTGATAGACTCTTGTCCTCCGAAAGCAGCTACCATACCCAAGTTTGAAACTCTGAGCGCGGAAGGTCGGAACCCATAGCATCCATTGAAGGCAGCCGGGGCTCTGATAGATCCACCAATATCGCTACCAATTCCCATTATGGAGCCTCTGAACCCCACAATTGCGCCCTCTCCACCCGAGGACCCACCAGGGGTCAGCTTCAGGTTGAAAGGATTACGAGTGGCTCCATAAATATTGTTGTTTGTGTCAAGGTGCATGAGCGACTGGGGCTGGTTGGTTCGAACATAAAAGACCGCGCCAGCCTGGTCAAGAACCTTGAAAAGATGACAGTCTTCCTCAGGTATGTTATCAATAAGGGACACGTATCCAGCGTTTGTCTTTTTACCTTTAAGAGAGTAATGCTCTTTGATTGAAATTGGGATGCCATGCAACGGACCAACTAGTTTTCCGTTCTCCTTGTAGTATTCATCGAGCTCTTTGGCTTTCGCAAATGCTTCATCTGCCAAAAACTCAGTAGCACAGTTGAGCAGCTGGTGTGCAATGGTAGCCCGCTTCAAAAATGCAGTGAGAACCGCTGTAGCAGACAATGAACCATCTGCTAGTTTTGGCAGAAGCTCGGTTGCAGTGGAATCTGTAATTTCAAGCTCTTGCTTGGACAGAAGCCCGCACTCATAGGGGACTTGAGTCACATCAATGCGGTCCTCAGAAGGAATCTTAGCTTCAGGCAAGGCGTACTCTGGCACAATTGATTGCTTGAGATGCTTTTGTCTCTCTGCAATCTTGGGTTTCCAATCTTGCTCGTAAGAAATTTCGGATTCAGCAACAGTCATTGTAATATATGCTTCAAAGGGCCTTAAAGAAACAGAGAGGGAAACCTGAAATGAATAAAAAAACCTGTCGGTTCAGTTCTCAGAGAGAGTCGCTGGTTTTTTATATATATTCAGGGGAGGCTATCTTTCCTTATCGACGATGACCCCACAGGCAGGCGCTAATTTTACCCTTCTCTGCTCCCTTATCTCTGAAATCCCTGTTTTCCGCGAAGAGATATTCGGAGTCGGAATTGTACACTTGATGGACATACTGAAGAAAAGTCAAACCAAAAGACTGCAATAATGAGGAGTTCGTTTTGAGTTCTAGTGAAAGTCCTTCGAAGATATCAGGAAATGTTGCAACTTTGATACTCGAGGAATTGCGCGCTTATCATGACAAACCATTTTTATCAATCTACCTTATCTGAACTTGGTTGCGTATGATGGTTGTCGTGGGGTTTAGTCAGCCAATCAGATCTGGCAACGCGGAAATTTTCTCGTCAGTATAGGAAATATCATGATCACTGGGCTCACAAGCTTCGAGTACGTGGCTAAAGCATCTTTGGTAAACCCGCCGAGACAAAGGTCTTGAGAAGAGATGGCTCTGATGAGATCGGATGGGGTAAGACCAGGAGGCATTAATGAGGGTTGACCTAAACTAGATTGAAGCAAGTGGTTGTGAATTTTCCGCGGTCGAGGAAGATCTCTGACCTCGTGGAGCTGAGATAGCGCAAATACGTTGCAATATTCTACCAAGTAGAACAGCTGGAAACCTACACGGACTTTTGCCGGCAGTTCTTTATGTATACGTCGCAAAACATCAGGCACAGTATACCTTAATCAGCGATGGCCTACCAGAGTGTTACTCATTTGCTTTTTCCCCTTTTCTGATTTAACCCCAAAGATACAAGTTGCGAGGACAGCAGACCTATTCTTTATTCTATCCCACTCTAAGCACCATAAGTGTACTTGGTGGCCCATGTATCCCAAAGATAAGAAGTTGAAGTTATAAATATCCCAGATTCTTTCTTGATATACCACCTCCGTTTGGAATCAACTATCTTCAATTACTTGGGTCTTCGAGCAAATCATGATAGTTAACCGCGAAGCAGTACCTGGTACCGTCCATCTAGTTGACATGGACGGACACTTGGAAGCTATGCATTCTAAGAGTAATAAGGACGTTGTACTTGTACCAACTCCTAGTGCTGATCCAGATGACCCACTCAACTGGACCATTCGTAGAAAGCATCTCTCTATGCTTTCTGTTGTGATTTATACAATGAGCGTAGGTGTTTCCTCGGCAGCTATCTACTCCATCATTGTCCCTGTAGCTGAAGAGACTGGCCTTAGTGTTGCTGATTTGAACACCGGAACTGGGTACATGTTTCTGTTTTTTGGTCTCGGTTGTTTGTTCTGGCAGCCTTTGGCATTGCAATATGGCAAACGACCAGTTTATCTTATCTCTTGTTTTGCCACGGCAATGCTCATGATCTGGGGCCCTTTCACCACGGGCAACGGGGAATGGATTGCTGGGAAAATTCTCCAGGGCTTTTTTGGTGCGCCAATTGAGTCATTGGTAGAAATCTCTGTATCTGATATCTGGTTTGAGCACGAAAGAGGCTCCTGGATGAGTCTTTATGCCTTTACTTTGCTATTCAGTAACTTCATTGCTCCCTTAGTTGCTGGTTTTATTGCTGATGGTATGGGCTGGCCCTGGGTTCAGTATTGGTGCACTATCTTTGGAGTACTCTCTACCATTGCTTTGTTCTTCTTGATGGAGGAGACCAATTTCTCGCGCGCGACTATCGCCGAGGACGATGTAATACATGATGCAGGAGAAGACCCAGAGAGACCTGTCACTAAGGTAGAGTCCACCACTGACACGAAACAGATTCACGAAAGCCCTGCAAGTATTGAGTCTGGTTCAATTCAAGGCTTCAAGATGAAGAGTTACAGAGATAAGTTGAGATTTCTTGATCGTCCAAGGCCATTCATGATGTGGAAAATTATGTGGAGACCTTTTACCATGCTCAAGTTTCCTTCAGTAATTTGGGCTGGTTTTGAGTACGGCTCCGGATTAGTATTTTTCAATGTTTTGAACAGTTCCACTTCGCTAATTTTGACTGAACAGTACAACTTTGCTTCATCTATGGTTGGTTTGACATATATCTCCCCTATAATAGGCACTGCAGTTACTGTACTTTACGCTGGACCTTTGGGTGACAAGGTCAAGCTCTACTTCGCTAGACGAAACCAGGGATATGGTGAAGCTGAACATCGTTTATGGCTTCTGGTTCCGTTTCTGCTGATTTGCCCTGGAGGTTTGATTTTGTGGGGTGTAGGTGCTGCGCATCAAATACCTTGGATTGGCCCTGTGATTGGAATGGGTGTCATTGGATCTATTACTGCTTTCACTTGCTCTATGGCTACCACTTATTGTGTGGATTGTTACAGAGAGCTTGGCGGTGAAGCAATGGTGACTGTTATCATTATTCGAAATCTAATGAGTTTTGCTATAGGATATGGAATCACCCCTTGGATTCTTGGAATGGGTATACAAAATTGTTTCATTTCCCTTGCGGGTGTTTCTGTAGGGTGCTTCTTGATGGTCATTCCTGCTCTTATTTGGGGTAAACGATTCAGAAACTCGACAAAGTATGCCTACTGGGATTACGTGCAGGAAGCCCTCGATAACGGTATGGCTCATTAGAATACAAAGCGATACTGTTAGATTATGTAGGAATGATTTGCTTTTTGTATTTTTTTTCTTTCTTTCTTTCTTTCTGTCTTAGTTCTGGATAAATAAAGTTCATTAGTTTTATTTTGTCGTATATAGTTCATAATTTCATTATACCGTCACAGTATCCATCACTGCCCGGTTATAAATAATGCCCAGCCCGGAGTTTGTGTCCCAAGCTGTATGTATTAAGTAAGAGATGGAGTCCATTGATCTAGAATGAGTGAGGTTAGCAATACTCAACAATCTGTCGTCAATAGCCTCCCGGTGCTGGGGCAAAATTGCAGCACACCCCAGTAACGACAAAGGCCAGTAAAGGATGCAAATGCTGCGATCATGAAGAGGAATCTGATTCATGGCATCAATACCTGCTTCAGTCAGATGCTGTATGTACGGATCCTCGTCTTCACAACTGGGGTGTAATGTTTTCAAAAGAAGCAATTTAGCGGTGCATATTATCATATTGCAGATATGAATATGATTTTGCAAAGCATTCACATCAAGCTCAAATTTGGTGTTAACATATGAGATCTGCGGTACTTCTGGGGGTACCCATGACTCAAGCTCCTCCAGAAGCTTTGTGCCTTTGACAAAATTAGATACCGATAACGGAGACTCACGAAACAGCCATGAAATGCGAGCCACAATATGATACAGCGAGACTGCAGCCCCCATAACCGAAACATCCATCCAGGGAATGTTTGTGTGTTCTTGAATGGAGCTTGGTGTTTGAAGCTCTGGGGCAATGACTTCTAGGAGCTCCGGTGTGGGCAGCTTGTACAATTCATCTTTGGGGCAGTATATGATCAAAACCGCACTGTTATACATGTAAGAGTCAAACAACATACGATCCATAGGCGTTTGGATAATTGGTTTTCCCTCAAGGGCAGCCCTGTATATTTTCTCTTTGACAATATTTTGAGCTCCATAGAGATGGGTAACGCATTCACTAGTGGACTGACCACTGAATTTGTTGAATAAGCACATGAATTGTATTGCAGTGAAAATCCAAGGCTCGCTGGCATTTTTGCTAGACTGAGAAAGTGCAGCTCTGATTCCTCTAACGCCCTGAAGATAATACTTCATTGATTCCTCCATCAAATAAGGGTTGACCCAAGACATGTACTGAGCCCCGCAAGCTAGAGCAATGTCTAGCGCACTTTTATGACAATGGATTTGTGGGACCATGAGTGCCATAGGAGTTGATAAAGGGTTTGCATGGGTTGGACTTACCGCTGGCACAAAATTATTGAGGAACGCTACCAAGTAGTTGAGTTTTTTCTCGCTCAATATTTCTCCAGAGATTATAGTTGATAAATGACTGAACTCCAACCGGGGTACATGCTCAGTGTTCTCTTCCGGGAAGTCGTAATTGAATGGAACCACGGAGCTTTCAGCCACATCAGCCTTCTTCGCAGGTTCTTCGAGCTGAACAAGAGCAGTCCCAGGTACAGCCGCTGGGTCCTCAAACTGCAGACACACATCAAAAGCTTTATCTGGGGAGGTACTTTCTGAAGATGCATCGTCCTCTGCTGCTGAGTCTCCCTCTACAAAAACATCCTCCATCTGATAATCCGCCACTGAACTCAAAACATCAGGAAGCTTTATTCCCATGAGCTTGGCCGCCTTAGAGCCAACGATTTGCCAGGAGCAGCTGAAGCCATTCCTCTTACACGCCACACAAATAGGATGCGTCTCATCACATTTCTTCTTGCGCCGTTTGCCTATTTTTTTTTTGATTAGCAATAAGCTCTATTAACTAAGTTTTCTTTCTTTCAAACTCCTTTTTCGGTAAAATCACGAATTTATACCATCACTTACATGTAAGACATCCAGATTTTGAATACGAACCTCTTTTCGCCATAAGTATAGGTAATACTTTGAGTCGCTCAGCGTGCTACCTGTCCTCCATCGAAAGTGAACTGAACACAAATACTTCATAGAATACTCTAGACGAAAACTCGAAGTTGTGAAAGTTTCCACAGAATAATTCCTAGATAAGCTCGACCAACACAGATCGATCGACACCTGCACTAATAAAGTAACTGTATTTGCCGATCAACTTTTAGATTGGGAGTACTCATACTAGATCTGTAACGACACTCTCAGTGGCCAAACTTCAATGACTTTTGGTCCAAGAATTAGGTTGGCTTAGTTGAGGAAGCTGTTTAAAGTACTGAGATTTTGCAGTAAATACTGTGAAGCTTGTTAGAAGTCTGTTTGATTTTATTATCGTGCTTCAGAGCTGGTTCATAATTTTTATATCTACCTGGCTCACGAGGTTAGTTGAAGAATGTAGTAAAGGCTTGCGGGGAGCACTTTTTTCAAGCATGCACCACCAGACAAGTTTCCAACTAGTCACTCAGTTTTTCTTTTCTTTTTTGAAAGATAAGTTAAAACTTCAATATTAATACTGAATTAGAGCATAAACGCAAATTATACAGTTTATTTATCTAGGTCTTCATCGCTCTGCTATAAAACCAGTTTGGTTTTTTATACCTTAGCCTATCACTACCTTATGGGTGGTTTTCCTAGGTCGTCTCACCTTAATTTAGATCATTTTCCCCAAGTTAAACTGCTTTCAGGATACGCGGATTTTTACAAATTCCTTTCTTCACTGAGACAACTCAAAATGCTCTAATTATCTCAAGAAGGTTTTGAACAAAGAGGTTGGTGACATTACAGCTTCATGAAGACCGTTAGTGTTATGCATCAATTGCTCCAGCACTCTCGAGAGCTAATGGCTTGTCTCCAGACCTCTAGCGTGCAAAACCATCGCTAGTATTAATCGTAAACTTGTAGGTACACTCGGTAGTACAAATGCTAATCAACAAAGAGCTTGAGCAAAGCTTGCTGCACTCGCTTTATACGCGGTGAATCGACAGCTGTAGTTCTGTCCATCTTTGAGAAAGCGAAGTATTTGTATAAAACACTGGAGGTCCTTGCATCTGGCAAGCAGAGGAAGTTGTTGTTTCTCAATAACAGGAGCACCTTCGAACTTTGATGGTTCGCACAATAAGCTGGTCAGATACTTAGCTGGACCGCAACCCTTTCTCCTCCTTCAAATTGAGGACTAACTTAACCATTACGCAACGTTGATATTGAAAAACGAGGCACATCCGAGTACAGATTGGCCAGAAATGTTGGCTCTGAAATGCTATTGAGCATGTTAATGTTTATTTAGCTCCAATCTGTCGTGTGCACTTCACAATTCCGGCACAAGACTGGCTGAGCTTTTACTGCCAAGCTAAAGCACTGGTCGTGAGCTAATTTCCAACAGAAGTCTGCTGATCTCCTGAAGATTGCGCCAACACATTAAGAGGTCGGTAGGAGGTTTTGGACTTAACTCATAGGTCGGGACTCAGAGGCAGTTCATGAGAGTGGTGGTTCGCTGCCCCTGCACAGCATTGCTAGCCCTGTTAAATTGCCGGCTCATACGCTACGCTATTCAAGTCTGGTGTCCAAGCCTACTTGATGCCAATTGCTTGCATCTCCGCAGTTATGTCCGCAAATTCGATTTTATTATGAATTTTCTTGAATTTTTCTGCGTCGCTCTCCATGGAGTTAACTTTATATATGTCATCAACTTTAATTCCGATGCTTCCGGAGATCCTTATAAACGCAGCCATGTATTTTGTTACTTCCCAGATTTTGCTCAAATAAAATTTATTCTCTCTTGTTATCTTGTGATAAACAGGGAAGAATGCTTTTACTTTTCACACGGTCAAAAATATGAGGTTATTTCTTCTTCATTACTAAAATACAAAATGCAATCAATCATAATTTGTTATACATGTTCATAGCTGACATTTACATCGTCTGGTGTAAGAGCTAGTGGAGGATTTCCCAGGACTTCTCGCCTGGTGAAGGGTGTTCTTTGAGAACAGCGAGAGCTTTGGTACTGCAGAACCAGCTGTTTCCACCAGAGCTTTCCCAATTCTCATAGCGTCCAAGGACAGGATCTGTTATGGAGCTTTGGTTTCGGACATTCCAGCTAAATTCATCTAGAGCCCAAACTTTGTTCACAACAGTTTCCGGGGTATTTTGTTTTTGGAATTGGTTTTTGTGAGGTAACCCAACCACATAGTTGAGAATGAAGTGAGGGAATGAATAAAGTCGCTCGAATCTTTGCGACAACTTGAGCCATTGGAAACTTTTTAAATCATACGCGACTCGAATGTGAGGATTTAAGAAAATACTAGGCTCATTGGAGCTTCCCATGTTTGCCAAGTCGGCATTGATTAAGCAGCACTCAGAAGCATACCTGTCAATTTCGTTGGTGTTTGATGAAGATCTGAAACGAACTTGACGGGTTTGAAACTTCTCAGCCTGGAATGCTACCATGCCTCCCCAGCAACTTTTCACTGGTACTGCGGATTTCCCAGCAAGAACCGCTTTTCTTGATTCCGCTGATCCTTTATTGCTGAACCACGGATAAAATGGGAGCCCCATGCTGTATCCCTCGGAATCTCTCGTGGCAAATGTGTCGTAAAATTTGAACGAGTTGATGAAATCCACAGCGCAGGCAGTGGTATACTCAGCTTTGCCATTTACAACATTTGTGGAAAACAAGAGTCTGACAGCATCAACAGGGTGGAATACAACATCATTCAAAAATAAGATTTTGTCATACTTTTCCTTCACATGGTCCAAGGGAGCCAGAGCTCTGTTTCTCACGTCGGCCAGAAATGCAATTCTTGGTACTTTGGATTTTGCAATGCCAGGAACTTGAACATGCTCTAACTGATCCAAGTCCACAGGTGCTTGATCCTCAGAGACGATGAAATGATCGCAAGATATTCTGTTTCTGAGGGTTTCCAGAGCTTCAGCGGGAGCTCCATATATGCTTAAAAAGGTTTTATTGGGTCCCAACAATTCTATTAACTCGACCACGGCATCTCCCCAGGATCCTTCTATCATTTCGCCGTTGACAATATTTGCTGCAATAAATACTCGCTGGTCTTCAGGTACCTGATCCTCGAGATGCTTCCAGTATGAAGGATAAAAGAGACCAGTTATAGTAATGGCGGTGAACACCAATGCGAAAAAAGCTACCACTACTCTTGATAGTATGCCTAAGATAAGTCGCAACCTTCTCTTTCGAGGCTGAATGTGAAATATTTCAGTTGACTCGAAAGGATCAAAATGGACAGACTTATCATCCTCGAACTCAAGTTCCTCCAAAAGATATGGTTGTAACTTCTCGTACTCAAACGTCATTTGTAATGACTGTGTATTGTACTAGAGAGCCCTGCCTGAACAAGGGAATAGAGCTTGCTTGTAAGGCCACTGCGGATTTCTTAACCTTGCTAAGGCTCTAATCACACTGATTTAGGTCTTAGTTCTAGCCTGATAATTTCTTGTGCTCGGGCTGTTTGAAGGAGAACTATTGAGTATGACAAGGTTTTCAACAAGTTTTTCGCTATCTCTTATTATCAAGTCAAGTAAGAGGCAGAGTATTGTGAGATAAAATGTGTTGGACAGAAGAATATGTGGCTGTGGCCCAGCTTCAAGAGTCCCCCGTGTTTTTTTGTGTATTAATAGTGCGGGAGTTGTTAGTCCCTGGCCGATTAAAGAGAGAAAAAAAGTGTGCTCGAAAGATATGTCAATCACAACTAGTATCCACTCAATTTCGCCTATAAGCAATTGCAACGAAAAGGTCAGCAAGTGAAATATCTGTTGGGCTTCAGATTGTGGTTATCTTTTTTTTTTCTAATGAAGCTAGCTACAAGGATACTTCTAAAAAAAAATAGTACAATATACCAGAAACTGAATATTATGAGAGGAGGGGGGAGTGGGGAACGCTCTATAGAAATTGTGCTTAATAGGAGACTTAGTGTCTGAGTTTCGTGGTTTGAATTTTGTTGACCGCATTGAGTTTGAGTTTTCCCATGAAAAACTTAGGGGCTCACGCTTGAACTGATTGCGTTGGAACAGAGAGGTTGCACAGAATGAGAGAGTGATTTGGGACACGAGACCGCTCCCCCAAACACGCCTATCACATTATTGTCAATAATATCCTGTGTGTTTTTTTTTGATTGCGGATTTGACCAGCAATGGTTCATAATACGCCGAAAGGAAGCAGCAGACTTGGGCTGGAAGGTTTCTTTTTCGGTATTTGAAGGCGCTAGGTTTTATCACCATTCGACTAACATGGGCTCTGGGTGTTTTGGGTGGATAATCAGAATGCTCAATATGTGAATATGTGCATATGTGGGCTGGTTCCATAAGACAAATGTGCCTCGATCATGATCTGTGCACTGAAATTTTTCAGAGATGGTGTGTCCCTCTTTTTTTAACTTTTGTTTTCGAGTCACACCTCGTTGGGCTTTCGGTATAGAGAGATATCCCCTCCTTTGTACACAATCGAAGTTGCTCTGTAGAGCTCAAAGGAGTTTTATTTAATTAGTTTTTTCTCCTTATCTAGTCTCATGCTGTGTTCACGTGAGGGACTATTTCTTGCTGAGGGAAAAATTCCCCAATAGTTCAGAATAGCTTTGGGCCCGCTTCAATTAGCCGTGGGATTATATGTTTGTGCTGCGAGATATTAGTCCCGCTACAGTAAACTCAGGCTACAAAGCATACGGTATTGTGAGTCTCATAGCAAGTCGCTAAATTTAACTCGAACTTGCTATTACTTTTCGATTGAGGGTAGCTTGAAGCTGGTAGCCGTTTAGGCAGGTACAAAACGAGCACTGCCATTGCATCAGCAAATGGACTTGATAGTAAATAATAATATGGTAATATTAAAGTATGCATGAAGGTTCGAGAAACAAGGCGCAGCGGTCTCGATCACTTCCGCCGTTGCTTCTGTAATATCATGGAGTGTGAACTGCTTTGTCGAGACTTACCGATGGACTCCCACCTCCTCACTAGAAGCCTTTATGAGTAAAGTTGGCTCGTAGTACTAGCCGGTGCACATCTTATAAAAAACGGGCAGACCTTGCTTCTTCAGCACGTGATCAGTGGATCAATGGCAGACTTAATTTTTGCACTAGCTTCGCTGGTTTGACGTCAAGGGCGTTTCAAACCTGAGAGGTGATGTCAGAGTGTGTTAATAGCACTATATGCAGCTCCGAACTTTGTGGGTTCTCCAAGCTGAATAATGCTAAGATCTCTCTATACGCTTGTACAATATTTTCCCGCAAAGAATACGCCTCATAAACTTACTGACTTGAGTTAGTTGCAGGAAGGCTATGTTTTGTGACATAATTCAAAGTATATTTAGGAGTTTTCTTTTTCTTTTCGGACACGTTTAGGCTAGGAATATCTTGTGTGAACGTAAAGACATTATCTCAATGTCAATCAGGGTCAGCTATTAGAAAATTGAGGACCGTGCTCGGCCTCTCATTTAGAACCCTGAGGCTAAACAGAGCTGGTTTTGAAAGCTATAACTTCTGAAAGTTGGTGCTTGTTATGCGAGAGCTGAAGTAGTACAGTGAGCCAGTAGCGGGCGAGGGGTTAATGGGAAGGTAGTAATGTCCCCTATAGTTCAAGAAGCGGAGCTGAGTTGTAAAAGACCAGACTGTAAGCATACATAGCGAATGTTGGCAAACATGCTGTAGCGCTCAAAGCTCCCTTGCTAGCTGGTTTGCTGTGAAGCTTGTCGAGCTGAAAGCCTTATCTTCACTCCATGTAAACCTCAAAAATCTGGTTCAATCAGCTTGAGCATTGCTTGCAACTGAAACTTGGGAAGCAGCAGCAGCATCCTCGTATATTGAGTTCTCAGAAGAACTCGATGAGGAATCAATGCTATCAAAGATGCTTTCTGCGTGGGTGCTTGTCAAATCTGATTGAGAGCGAGTTTTTGGCGCCATGCATGCGACTTCAATGCTGGATTTCGGGCTGTCAGATTCTGGTACGACTTGTGACTCCACCTGTGGCTCTTCCTCTGCTTTTGTTTCTGGTTCTGGCTCTTGCTTTTCTGTGCTGCCATCCATCTTCAAACTCTCTCTCTCGCTACTGTCTATTCCTGGCTCTGTACCATTCATTTCTGACTTTTCCTCGTCTGATACTATAGCACTGTAAGTGCTATCTGTTATCTTTTTGTTTGTGAAGAACAAAGATGAAAGAAAAGCGGCAAGCATGAACGCACTAGCAAAGTACATGACCCTTTGGAAAGCAATAACAAAGGAATCAATGACCACTTTTGATTCGACTTCTGATAAGTGATCTCGCATGGTTTCTGGTGCATTCAATAGGTCATTTGCATTATCAAAGATGTTCTCATCTGTCTCGAGCTTTCTGAGCTGGTCTTTAAAAATGACGTTCTCAATGGTCTGCCCAAGAGTACTGCCAATTACCCCGCCTAAAGATCTGAAAAATGCCAATAGCGCCGCCGACATTAAAACTCCGCCATCTCTCTTGGGAGCTGCTGTCTGAGTACTTAATGCAATGGATTGGAAGAGACACCCTATACTTGCGCCAGCAATTATAAGATAACCTATGCGTCGACCTAAGCTGGAGCCTGCATCCAATGTGGTGCAAAGCCCAAATCCTATGCATCCAAGTGTTGTTCCAAGAAGAGCAATTGGTTTTGTGTGACCCCATTTCGAAACAACAATCCCACTTACTACGGAAGCCACTACCAATGCTACAATCATTGGCAGTAAATCAATGCCTGAGTGCAGGGCATCATGGTCAAGAACCACCTGGAAGTATGTGGAAAGGTAGATGACTCCTGACATGAATGAAACAAAAACAAATCCAAGAGCAAACATTGGTATCAGTACTGTAGGTATTCTTATTATTTTCCAAGGAATCAATGGGTGCTTTGACCATGTAAAGTTATACCACAAGAATACCATACAGACAAACCCTCCTACTGAAAAAAAGGAAACTACCAGGGGCGAATTCCAAGGTTCGGTAGAGCTCCCAAAAGTCAATGCTAATAATACCAGTACTAGTCCTATTGAGATCAGCATGGTGCCTATGTAATCTATCCTTCTCAACTTCTCGCTAAGCTTTCCCAGAGGCTTGGGAGGATTGAAAAGAAAATAGATGCAAACAGCTGCAACTGCTCCGATAGGGAGATTGATGTAAAAGCACCATCTCCAAGAAACATTGTTTGTGAATGCTCCTCCTACTAACGGGCCAATCACGGAAGCTATGCCGAATGCAGCACCTACAACTCCCTGGACGTGGCCTCTCCTTTGAATTTCAACAATTTCTGTAATGATCACAAAGACCATGACCTGAATACCTCCTGCTCCTAATCCCGCCAATACCCTACCGCCAATAAGCATATTCAGGCTATTAGACAACCCACAAATAAGACTACCAATCTCAAATATGAAAATCCCCACCAGTAGAGTATATTTCCGTCCAAACACGAGCGATATTTTCCCCCAGCTAGGAGCTAGAACAGCGGTAGGAAGCAAAAACCCTGAAGAGATCCAACTCATCTTGGAAAAATCATTGAACTTGTTACCCACTGTGGCAAAGATGGTGACTATAATGGTTTGGTCTAATGCTACAAGAAAGATACAGACCACTAAAGAAACAACGCATAGCATCAATGGCATTCCATGCAGAATTTGATCTTTAGCTGTCGTTCCATCCCCAGCACTCTCTTCAATGATGTTACTATCTGTCTCGCTTTTGTGGTCAAACCTCATAGCTTTATTATTGTAAAGGAGGCAAAATACCGTGGGGAGCCCATATTCCCAAGGCCTGCTTTGAACTATTTACTATCAATGCTCAGAAGACTAATCTTATAAGCTCTGATGTCGTTTTACATCTTCACCTTCGGCTTTTTAGACTTTTAGGCATCGTCGACAGTCGCACAGCTTGGGTTTTAGCCTTTTCAAACACTCCATAATCTAATTAAACATTGTTAATTCGCTGCTATAATGAATGGATCGATATAGTTCCGGCCAGCAGCAATACTCTGGATGCTCTATTAAACTCTAATGCTCCTGGCGATCGCTTATGCATGTTTTTTCATTGCTGATCAACTACCGAGTACTAGTTGAATTTTTATTTTGATGCGTCACAAGCTTATATTAAATCTTTCTATATCACGCGTAGCTATAATACTTTGTCCTAACGTTTTTCTCTAATCAGTTAGGATCTTAAGATGTTCTCAACGTTTAACTTCCTCCTCAGCTTCTGCTTCTTGGATAGCATCTACATTATGCTCAACCTGTGAAACTCGCTGGGCCGAAAGCCAGTCCTTGTCAGGAATAAACCACCAACATGAAACCGCAAAAATAGTAATTGCCCCTAACACAACTGGGGCGTAGTTGAAAGTTTCACCTGTCACTGGAAAAACCTGTGGTGAGAGCAATACACCTGCTAGGTATAGATTCCAGATGAAAGCGATGACCTGGAACGGCACTGAGAATTTTCCAAGACTGAAAGAAGGGTGTCGGAAGTTTTTCCTGGTAAAGGCTAAACGGCAGAATGATATAAGAGCGTAAGCACAGATGGTGGGCACACCAGCACAAGACACCAAGCTCTGAAATGCAACGGGACTGGGCAAAATAGTACAAAGTAATAGCGCAGAAATAACAAAAATGGTACTCACTGCATTTCTGGGCTGTTTTGTTTTTGGGTCAATTTTTCCAATCCATCCAGAGTAAGGTAAGACACCGTCTCTGGCGATAGCATACACTAATCTTGAGGCTGCTACCACCGAACTAGCTGAAGACATGATAGTTCCCAAAGTCATTACAACATTCATCGCGATGTGAGCCCTTTGCCCCAAAGCAAGGGCATAAAGATTCACAAAAGGCTGGGGAGCGTCGAAGGCAAACAAGATGTCCAGGTCAGGACTGCACATCAAAAACAAGAAAATTATCCCAGTGCCAACAAAGATACTTCCCACTGCAGAGTAGAACAGTCCCTTGGATGCTACCTTACTAGCATTATTGGTTTCTTCAGCAATATGACCACTGGCATCAACCCCGATGATGACTCCAATGGTAGAAAAGAATGAGAGCATCCAGTTCCAGGCGTTAGGAGCCCCAGAGTGGTTCTCATAGAGGTGCAAAAAGCTGTCCTTCTGAAAACCATAAGTCTCTGCAACACCGATGGGCAGCCAGATCATATTCATGAGGAAATCAACAACCTGAATAAGGGCAGCAATCTGAAACACGTATCGGAAGTATTTTGCTGGAATGTAATTTACGAAAAATGCAAGCATGAGTAGGCCTTCAGAAACGATCCACTGGACAGCACGGAACTTGACATCATAAACATCAGTCGAGTAACTCAAACCAAACACCGAGACTTCACTCAAAATGTAGTTTGCAGCAGTTTGACTGTTCGCAGATATAAATGTCGTCCATGCGGTACTCGACCACCAGGCTACGATGAATCCTGCAAGTCTGCCGTACTTGGGACCAGCGGATTCAGCAGCCCAGAAATAGATACTACCAGCACAAGGCAAACTGGACAATACCTCAGCTAAAACAGCTGCCGTGATCAACGTGAACACTGACCCTACAATCCAAGTAATATAATAAGCTTGAGGCCCACCATTCAACATTCCGTAGATGAACAGTGTTCTCAAACCGTTAACCACATAAATGGCAGAAAAACTAGCAGATACACTTTCTAACAGAGAGTATACTCGAGTCAGCGTGGGTTTGTACCCTAATTCGGCCTATGAAGTTTGGTTAGCAGTTGAAACAAAAAGACGGCTCTACAATGAGGGGGTTTATGAAATTAGGCAACGCATGGAACTGGACGCAAATGTATTTTTAAGATATAACTGAGAGAGAAAAATGGGAACCAGACTTTTGAGGTGACGTAGGTACTTAAATCAAACATTCAGCACTTCGGTCTCAACTCGTCATGATCCTGTTTTTCTCTTTCGTTGGTTGTATCAGCACTTGCTTACGCAGGTATTAACCTGTTCAAGTTCAGCGGTGTAATCTCAGCCATTATAGGCACCCGCAGTGCAAATCACATACCAGATATTTATCATCTTCATTCAAAGAAGAAGAACTAGAATCGTCAGAGGACATCTTGAGCAAAATTGAATAGAATCGATTTTCTCTCAAGCAATAAAAGATAGAATCTGGGTTATAACAAATCAATCAGAAGAAAGAAGGAATATTGGTCCTTTATATATATTCACAAGATGAGAAGAGAGAAATCAGGATTTTTTCAGCTGAGTTTTGGTCTGATCAGACCTTAGCCGGCCGATTAGGTTCCGACATTTTTGCATGTAAACCTGCATGCCATGGCTACTTCCCGAGATCGTCAGCAATTCTACTTCGATTTTAAACAGCCAAGTGAGCTGTTGACCGTCGTAGACCTAGACTGGACCTGCATGCCCTAATGTGCCCGTCAACCCATTAGCTTGCTAAGTTCGCTGGTTCATTTCGCCTGGAGCTTTCATCTTGCAAAGATAGCCTACTTTAATAGATCTAGGTTTCAGCTATACTCTGTGATCCAGAAGATACTGCAGTGCATTACAACGCTTGGTTTGATGATAAGCTTTCAAACGTATTATTTATACTTGTGCCCAGCTCTGAAGACGTGGACTTGCTCTCTAGTTTCAGTGGCCGACTTGGAAGTTTTCACAGTGATCGATCGAGCCATCTAATTAGGCCATCTACAGGTGTCACACAAATTTCAGATTGAAAGAAACATGTATTTAGGTCTGTGCACAGAACATTACCGCCTACAACCGGATGATATAGCTGCAGGCATATTAAAATATGATGCGTGAACAAAACCATTGGGTGAAAATTTTTCACCCAGTAAAAGTCTTGACTCACGAGTCAAGACTCAGATGAACATATCATCTAGAGCCAAATCTGCATGATTTCAATCAGGCCATGCTAGTGTTAGCACCAAAATTATCCGCCCATGATGGGCCAAGATAGTTTATCCGAGCATTTGATTTTGCACTGAGACTTGAGAAGGCGAGAAAAAATTATTCTTCTCCAAAGTAGTTGACGGCTAATTACGCAATGGAAATAATTTTGTGTACCTAAACCGAAGTGACTTCGCAGCTTCTATACCCATACAAGCTGACAGATCTTTTCTTTTCCCTATCTTGTTACGAGTCAAAAGAAAAGAGCCGGAACAATGCGGCCAAATATCCCAGTTTAGTTTACCTTTAGCAGTGTTGTAAGCCTTCCATAATATGCTATGTTGGGTTCGGGCACGGGCTACTCCCCAGTGTAAGAATATATGATGTATTGTCTGCAACTAAGCACATGCACCGTTCTCAACTTTGATTGTTTTGCTTCAAGGGTCCATCAGTTAAATCAATTTAGCTATTAGCGGTAGCTTGGTTTGTCTGCGCTTTCGGCACTTGAACTTTTGCATTTGCAAGCGAACTCGGCTTTCCAGTAACCTGCAATAGCCGAATGGCATGCTAGTAATTTGAGCCCAGCGAGACTAGTTGATTAGATATGCTCTAGTATTTGAGAGCTATGTCCGACTATCTCAAGATTTTACTCTTTTCTTTTGAAGAAAAATTCAGAAACCTCTCAATTCTTGAATACTTTACCATGCTTTCATATAGATATGTAGATAGCTCGAAAGGTTGGTCACGCTGGGCTATTTATCCAACACCTGAAATTGAATGACATTGAGAAATAGCATGTGCTGAGAATACGAATGCAGGTTCATTTCAAATGTAAAAGTAAATAAATATAGAAAGCAATACTAAAGTCCAATTGATATGTTAAAGCTGAATGACATTCTTTAGTGTGTAGGTTAGTAGAATG
The DNA here is from genome assembly GCA_003708315.3 of Groenewaldozyma salmanticensis. Classification (NCBI taxonomy): domain Eukaryota; kingdom Fungi; phylum Ascomycota; class Dipodascomycetes; order Dipodascales; family Trichomonascaceae; genus Groenewaldozyma; species Groenewaldozyma salmanticensis. The sequence goes on along the minus strand of PPNW03000005.1, from coordinate 585,348 downwards.
GTCATTGTAAACACAAGAAGGGTATACTGAAAAATCAGATAAGCAGCCAAACAGTCCATTTCCGTGTGGTTATCACCTGGCGGAGTGTACATTGCAGTAAGATATAGCTGAGATGTTGCACATGGGACGCCGCTAGTGACAATGATAACAAATATAGCCATGCTATTACTTCTGTCTATCCATCCCAGGCTTATAAGCCGATTTACCCAGGCTACCGCAATTATTGGTAGTAAAACCAGTTTTGCAAGGCCCATTAGTACAGTGCTCTTCCAAAACCCGGGGGGTAGATTTGCGAATTGAAGCCTGGCAATTGTTGCTCCCAACATCGAAAGCCCCAAAGGAACACATGCAGCACCAATAAATGAGGTTATATCCATAACGAAGTCAAGTATAGGTCGTCCATCTGGAGCGTCTGGAATCTGGTTCCATTTCCCTGTATTGTAAAACAGTTTTCTCAATGGTGGTGACATTGTCACTATGATTGCTGCCACCAAGGCAATGCTTTGAGGTCTAAGAAAGTTCTTGAAAAATGCCTTCAGAATGCTGAGGCCCTTGGCGGGTGCTGAAACTTCTTTCAAAGGTACTGGTTGTGAGTTGTCAATAATATCCTCAATCGTCTGCGGCCTTTCAAGTGTGTTTTCAGCAATAAACCCGTCTCTGTAGCTCGGAGAGGTCACTGTCTGAGATCTGATTCTCGTCATTCCAGGGTTAACAACGTTGGCAGATCCGTTAATTTGGTTTGTATCAACCGTGTTGATTGTGTTGAGTCTTCCTAGCTCAAGCTCCTTGTCATTTTCCTCTATGGATCTCGCCTTTTTGTCGTCGCCGGTACTTTTTCGACACTTCTTCACCAAACTATCGCCCCACTTTTTCATATTTTTAAAATTTATGGCCTCAAAAGGCTTTGTTACATCAGTTGGATCTGTGATTCTGCGCTTCGGGTTGAAGTCTCTCCCAATAAGTTGTACTCCTCCTAGATTGAACATGGATAAAACCATGACTGCAGAAAAAACAACGGAATATGCAATTCCTCTTTCTTTATCATCAGTCTGAAACAGCGTTCCTCCAGCAAGAGTTGTCACAAATGCTATCGGTAAATCACCGCAGTTATTGAACGCACCAGCGAAATATATGCCACCAACCCAAGACCTGGGATTAGGAGTAAGAACACGCACCAGAAAAGTAAAGCCAAAGCCAATGAACTGGAACATTGTTCCAGAAAGTAATATGACCCCAATGACTTTCAGATCTGAACCATCAAGCGAGGAAACAATATTATAAAAGACCAGGCCTGGCATTAGAAAGTTTACTATGAGTATTGAGATATTTTGGCATGTATCCACAGTCAAGACATCTAGGATATAAGTTAGAAACTTTGGACACTCGACCTCTTTCTGAAAGAATAACAGAAGACTTTGAATTTTCAAGGCTCTTACTTACTTTTTCTAGCCAAAATGAAGCCCAACGAGCAGTTCAGAAAAATTTTGATTAAGGGCTTTACAGCGATGTAGATGGAAGTACCTAAGCTGAGAGTCATTTTGAAGACAAGATATGGGTGCAGCTTCACAGCATAAAGACCGTGGGCTCTTTCCTATTCATTCGTCTTGCGAAGGCAGATACAAGCTTTTCCTGAAATAGGTTTGGTGGACACTTATCAAACGTTGTAATTTGGGGACATCAAGAGACTTTTTCCTATGAATATAAGTAATTAGAGAAATTAACTTAGGCTGGACACGCATAAACGGATTCCGTCATCTATTTAACTCGATCTATTGAAAAAATTTCGAGAGCTTTCACGATCACCTGCACGTAAAAAGCTCAGCATACCCCACGCACAGCTCACATGTAGATGTTCCAAGACCCCCAAAATCTGAGCAAAACGGGGGCAAAGCAGCAGCCTCCGAGCATCGACAGAGCTAAACTGCACGCTAATGGACATGAGATGTATCTCCTGGTTTACTTCATTTAACCAAGTCATTTGCAGCCAGCCGAGGCTGATTATATCAGCATTGACTGCACTTTGAAGCCATGGAAACCTATGCATTTGCAAACTGCTTAGGGCGATTGTTGTTTAACTAGATTCTTTGAAATATGTTGAAGACCTTGAGTCAAGCATAGCTGTAAGTGCTGCACGGCTTGTCATTTCATTGCGCTAGAGATATAGATTCTCGTGTCAGTGAGCCTGACAATATCCCACTTTTTCCTATTTCATATTCTGTTCGTGAAGCTTCAGCTAGGTATAAGACATAAGTCTTGGTGTGTTTACTTATACTGCTGTTAGTGTAGGCAAAATGGACACGACAAGTCCTTGCTTTGAGATAAGCTCTGACTCTAGTTGCTGCTTTCGCTTAAACATTATTGAATAATGAACTATATGCTTCCCACTATAATAACCTAAGCTCCTTAATCAAAATCTTGGTCAGTTTGTTATGTACAGCGACATGCCTTACATGTCTTTGGTGATCTTTTGTTTGCTCCAAAACGTTTCGCTTAGTTCGCGTCTTTTCGACTACCGTACCTCTGATGCAAAACATAGACGGATCAAGCCTATTGCCTCCTTTCAGAGTATGCTGGCTGGAACCAATTTCTGACACCTGATCAAATCTGAGTGTGTCACCAATCTCTGCATCTTTGAGCTCTACTGGAAGGTTTATTACGTCTCCCTCTGTCACCAAAAATCGTCTATCGCTGATGTGTACAACAGCATAAATGCTACTTCCAGCCTCTTTGAGGAGTGATGTATCTAACGGCTTGGTAAACTTGATCCTTCGTTGTACCAGCTCTCTTGTGTTTAGAACTTTTACAGCTCCTGCCTCTGGGTTTGATTCCACGCTTTCCGTTGTCAAAGCCCTCGGCGATATACTGAATGCTCGAAGAGAATGAAAGTTCTGTACGTTCAGCAGCACTCTACAGGCGTTTTGTTTCGTCTGTCTCAAGAATAACGCCATTACGTCTTACTGTATGGAACCGTTGAGACGTTCAGTTAAATATATATATTCATATACGAATCAATATTTCAATTTTGAGCCATCATGAAAATTTCAATACTAGCGCAGTATAGGACCGTACCGGGCCAAAAGCAAAACTTAAATTTGGTAAGTGCTTATGTAATTTTACAAAATCGATAGTTTTAGCCAGTAGTACTAGATTTCAATTCCCCAGCCTGTCATGTTTATATAACAATTATCTGCCAAAACTCTGCTCAATCAGCAAGCAGTACCCTGTTTAGAAAATTTATTGACGCAATCTTGGCTGTGCTTTGACCCTGGTACGTCTGTATGCAAAGGGCTTTAGTCAAAAATGAGTTCCAGTAGTCAGCCTCTGCAAGGTCCATCTGGTGAAAACTCTTTTGGCCACTCGAATCATGAGCCGGAGAACGGAGAAAACGAGTCGTTGGAGAATAAAGATCAAAATAGCTCCGAAGCGTTTGAGCTAAACCCGGATCTTTTGTCTTTCAACCGAAGCCTGAGTGCGGTGAACTCAAAAGAAACGGCCTTTTCGCATAGGAGAACGAGCTCAGTCGTCAAGAGAGCCCAGACGGTACAAATGAACCAGCTTCAATACAACAAGCGCAGGGAGGAGCTTTCGGGGGCTATTAGTGCAGTTGAGAGAATATTGCTAGACTTGAAGAGTAGGAATAAGTCTCTGCCGGTGTATTATCCGGGTATGGAACAAGATAAAAAGTCTAAGGGAAAAGAAAAGGTCAGATCTCAGTCTTCCGACCTAAAATCAGAGCCTAACGGAACAGATGAAGGAGACTTGAGCGGACCTAGGTTAGTTCCGGCAACAGCTTCTCAAGCCTTTAGTATCTTCAAGTTAGATTTGAAACTGAACTCGTACTCTAAGAGCATTTTTGGGTCGTTGGAGTCATCTACTGTAGCGTCACTCCTGGATAACAAAATCGAGCAAACCTTGAAGCATTTGGCATCTTTGAAAGAAAGAATCAATGACAAATCGTCCAAGGTCTTAATTACTGGTGATCTCAACTCCGGCAAGTCTACCTTTTGTAACGCTTTACTCAAAAGGAAACTGTTACCAGAGGACCAGCAGCCACTGACAAGTGTATTCTGTGAAGTTATTGACTATCGTGAGAATAACTGCATTGAACAAGTTCATGCTGTTTATGTTGGACAACAGTATGACAGGCTCAACGAGGCCACTTACGGGGTTTTTGATTTGGATGAACTAGAAAATCTGGTTACTGAGTACGAAATCTACTCGTTATTGAAAGTATATGTTCAGGACAAACGGCCCCAAACTCAAAGTTTATTGAACAACGGTGTTGTTGATATCACACTCATAGACGCTCCTGGTCTCAATATGGATTCTTTCCAAACTACTCAGTTGTTTTCAAGGCAAGAAGAGATCGATTTGGTAGTCTTTGTTGTGAGTGCGGAGAATCATTTCACGCAATCAGCAAAAGAGTTTATAAGCAATGCTGCCAACGAAAAGACTCTCATTTTCATTGTGGTCAACAGGTTTGATGCAATTCGAGATACGTCAAGGTGTATGAGACGCATCTTAGGTCAAGTCGCTGACCTCTCTCCAGAAACCCATAAAGATTCCAGAGATTTTGTACATTTTGTCAGCTCTAAAAACATAACTGAGTCTTTCCCGGATGATAGTGGGGATGATAGTGATGGGGATGATGATCCCAGAAATTCTGGCAATAATGGAGATGGGGCTGATGATGATTTCGGACGTCTAGAAGAATCTTTGCGTAGGTTCGTTCTCGAGAAAAGATCTGTGTCAAAACTGGCACCGGCTAGAAAATATTTATTAAACATTCTCGCTGATTTGACACTTTTGTGTGATACTAACGTACATGTCGCTAAAACGGAGCGAGACCGATGTTTGCTGGAATTAGACGAGCTAAAGCCAGCATTCGACAAAACAATCAGAAAAAGCAGCAATGTCACGGAGGAAATTGACACTGACGTGGAAAACCTTGTAACTGGCATCTACAATGGTACCAGGGACAAACTAGAGAGTGTGATTTCTAATATGGGAGAAAAACCAATTATTGAGTATCAGTCATTCTTCAATGCTTACGATTATGCCATAATGACTAGAAACGCTTTAATTGATCAAATTCAACAGTCTGTATATCAGTGTGAGAAAGACTGCAAAGTGAGAACTTCTAAAGCTGTTAATGCTATCAAGCAAGTAGGCATATTGCATCTTGGAAATGAGCAGCCATCTTTTCAGAAAATTTTCAATGCGGATGCCATGTTTTCAAGGCGCAGGGATGCACTCGCGAAATATGTTGACGCAACTGTTACCTTGAATGACTTTTTTGATTTATCACTTCCGACCTGGTTTAGCATGGGATCGGGTCCAAAAGAGCCTAGTGAAGAAGTGGCTGTCTCGGCTGTCAATAATGCACTTACACTGGCATCAGTTGTCGGCGGTGGCAGACTTATTTTCAACAGTCAATGGATCAAACATGCTGTCAATGCCGTAGGAATTTTGGATTATCAGCTTGTCAAGAAAATGTTTGTTCCAACCCTCTTGGTTGCAACCGCCTTTGGTGTGGTTTACCTTATTAAAGATATTCCTAATACTGTTCCGAGAAATGTGTCCAGGAAAATCAGCAAGGAGTTACGGGAAATGGATTACGTTCATTCTAATGCTAGCAGAATATCCAAGGAATGTCGAACAGTCTTGAAATATCCAGTTCAGGACATCAGAAGCGCTTTTCAAACAATTATTGAGCAGGAAGTGCGCAAAAAGGATAAATTCAAAAAGTCCGTTACTGATGCTGAGAGTAACACTCTCTTTTTCAAAAAGCTCCACAAGGAAGCCAGCAAGGAGTTGGAGCTGGTAGAGTCTTACACATTGGAAACGATAGGCTCAAGCTAAATAATGTAAATAATTATCAATAATGACCTTCTCAACTTGTTAGTAGCAAGCGTCTTAAACACACCCCTGGTAGTAATGGCCAGCCGAGCTGAAAAACTTAGCCGAACTATCGCTTCTTCTAAACTATGGGAAACTGTATTCAGCTCACATTACCTCACAAAGCAATAAACAAGTAAGATAGCTGAAAAAGAATTAAGCAACTCAAGGCATCCAATACAATTGTTGGAAAAATCAGAATCGAAACGATCGCATTAATTGGATATATATATCTACAACTTTATTAAGTGCTACACTTATATTAAGGAAGCGGTCTATGAAAAGCCACAACATGTTTAGGCGAAGTGCATTTAGGGGTATCCGAAGTAATCACACTGCTCATGGGTCCAGTCCGGTAAGTGCATGGTGTTTTGACTATTTCGGGGTCATGAATGTCTAACTTTAGTAGGAAGTGAATTTTTTTGGATCACTGGGAATTCCAATAACAAAAATACTACTGACTGCGTTTGCAACTTCTCTTGGTTTGCAATTATCATGGTCTTGGTTGAAACTCAGTGAGGAAAGAGAGGCTTTCAGAGGTGAGTAGATAACGAGGTTTTTGAGCTAATGTTTCCTCGGTTCTAACAGTAACAGGAAGAATAAGGCTGCTTGAAGAGGAGCTTAGCGTCTCGGTTAATCAGCAAAACCGTGAAACTTCTACAGAGGAAATTATATCGAATGTGAATTCAAATGGCACCAACAACTGGTTCTGGAGTAAATGACATGGTTTATTGATATTGACTCATTAACTAGCACTACGTTTTTCGAAACCCCGCTGATAATATTGCATTAGTTTTGATCCTGTTCCTCCCAAGCGGGGACTTTTAGGACTTGACGTACCCTCGCGGCTAGGTATTTCCAAGTTTTCTGCTGGATTTGAGGTTTGCTCTTGCTGCTGAGCGTACCGCACTTTGCTGAGTTTGCCAACAAGAATCTTGGCTGATTCGGGATCAACCCGATTATAGTTCTTCATTCTTATTTGAGGGTCATTGTATGCCTCAAAGTTTTTGCTTTTCATGAGATTGACACTTTGCCTTAGCCCAATAACTGTGGTTGAGATATTTTGGTCGTTCATAGATCGTCCGAGGTCTTCCAGAAACTTCTCCAGGTACTTTACATCTAAGTCAAAATTTTCAGAAGCCTCCAATGTGATGTCATTTGGTGACTTGATAAGAAAATTCAGGATTGAAGCAGCCAAGTGATCGAAAGCCTCTAGATAAAAAAGGCTTCTGACGCCATCGGGTAGAGTAGCTAAAGTAGATTGAAAAGTTGTTGTTAGAAATACAAGAACTTCTTGCAAGTATGAACTCTCCATAGTTGACTTGGCAGTTGTTCTCCAATCGTATTCCTCTAGTTCCAAGAATGCATCAACTTGGGTGTTAATAATAGCATACAGTCGAGATTCTGCTCCCATTCTGGTTTTAGACAGTTCAAAAGCAGCAGCCAAATGCACTAATCCTGTTCTCCCTGAAACACGCTCCTCGGTGAGCCTCCGTTCCAGCCGCATTACTGTTTCTTCAAAGCTCTTCACATCCACCAGGACCTGGATCACTTCTTCTCTAGAGGCTATAGGTAATCGCCTATTGAACGTGGCAAGAATTGTGTTGATAAATATACTGTCTACCGCCGTTTTGAGAACGTCTTCAATTTGAGTAGACTCCTGCTGAAGTTCCTCCAAAAACGACTGGTGTGAATTGACAATAGTGTTGATTTGAGAGACACATAAATAATAAAGCTCCGAAAATGGTACAGTCTTTGGGAATGGCGCCTCAAGCTCCTCCTTCGTAGGCTCGTACCCTGAGACCCGCAGAACTTTCAAATACTTATTTTGATCTTCAATAAGCATAGGTGAGTACAGGTTCTCTTCCATTTGCTTTGTGTAAAAGTCGGCAAATTCCAAACAAAGAGATTTTGAGTACTTATTCAATAGCTGAAGCAAAATATCCTCGATAGTGGACACGTCAAACTCAAAGTTCTGCATAGCATGTCCAAAGTTTCCCAGTGAAGTTTTGAGCTTACGCAAAGTCTCTATCTTGGCTACATTTTTGATTTGAGAAGAAAGCATTGGAAATATTTTTTGATTCAACGACGCCCACAAATCATCAACGTCCTTCCGAGGTCGCATCTGGGGTACACTTCTAGAAACCAGCCTGTCAATAATTGAAAACCCTGTAACTGTTTGCAAAACACAATCTAATTGTTCAAGAGAATCGGGGACCCCGTTCGTGCCTATTATATCCACGTTTGGAGGAACCAGATAATCTCTTTGAAGCTTCCTGTCGCTCTCAAAGTAATTCTGGACTTCTTTTGATCTTCCCATACTTGAATGTACAAGCATGCTTTCATATAATGGAGAGAAATCTATGTTAACATCCAAGTTTTGTAAATAATCCACCTCTGAGTCTCTGTAGGCCAGCTCTACTGACGAGTTGAATTTATAGCTTCTGAGCTCGGGGTTTTTTTGTACAATTGATTTCCACAGTTCCCTCTGCTGTCGCACTCTTTGGAATGCCTCTTGTCCCACCATCTCGTTCATTCTATTTAGACTTGAAATCCAGATTTCAAGATTTTTGATAGTTTTGTCACGGATCATTTTCATGAGAGCAGGCACGGAGCGTTCTATAATTTGAGCGAACCCGAATTCTGAAACATCTTTCAAATGTATTTTTCTTAAGTCGTCTAAGCTTTGCAAAGCAGCAAACTCTTGCTTGTCATCTAATAGTCTATGCACATTGTTAGTTAAATCCAAAGCCTGCAAACATGCTGATACTGCATCAATTGCAGCCTTGATATTAGCCTGTGTTTTCCGTGCCTCTATCAATGTTTGCTTTTGCTCAGCCAGTACTCTCCCTGTTCCTTGTACCTTGCTTGCCATGCTTTTTATTTGACTCTGAATATTGTCGGCTTCCTCTGAAATAGTGCCAAGTTTTTCCGCTGATGCAATATACTCCTAGTTTATGGTTAGAAGGTGCTCCACATTTCCGTCGCGTCATCGCAGGTATTACTTACATTGTTGTCGGTATTGCAAATGGCCTCAATCTCACGGTCCTTAAAACGAACGAGTCCATCTAAAGTATCTAATAGCTCGGCTTCTTTGTTTGAGGCCACAGAGCCTTTGACGATAGGGGCTAGCTGTTCTAGAAAGTCCTCCGACGCAGCCCGTCTTCCGCCTGAATCCTTGGCTATAAGAGCTGGATCTGTAGAGAGTAAAAGTTGTTGGAGTTGCAGCTTAGTATCAGTGATACTACTCTCCTCAAGAGGATCTTCCATCTTCGGCCCTTCACAAAGTCCCTCTGCTTTTTGATTGAAAGGATAGGAATGCGTATAGAGTTGGACAGCCTTTGCAGATATATGCGTATAAGCTAACGACCATTGAAACTATAGAGCACGTAATCAACAACAGTACTGTAAATTCTGATATGGTGGTGTATCGACACGGTCTTCGTGACGTAAGTTATATATAATCTTGAATAAGACTATATAGTAGTTAACTACGTAGGCTTTAATTATATCAATTTTTTAGTATACGTACTATTATAATTTTTAATGTGCCGTTCTAATTCACGCGTATATTTACAATAATTTGCTCTACCAACCCAAATGTGATGCGATAGGCCAGAAGTTAATGAGTAATCTTTATTTTTAAAGCCTTGGCTCTGATCTGGTTGAGAATGGATGTTAGGGTACGGAGTTAGCTTGGGAATTTTGACCTGGCTATCAAAGATCAAATTTCTAGCATTGAGGAAATGACAATCACAACATTTCATAAATTCGGCGAATTTCTATGCCCAAACTCTCACTAGCATGTAGTAAGGCAAAGGTATCAAATATGCTCGAATTCAGCTCCTGGTAGCGGCTTCAAAAATGCGGCACCTATCTGACGTTCTATTTCGCACTGAAAGATGTGTGGGTTAGCCAAAGATTAAGTATTGAAACATCTGCTCTTCTCTTACCTGTCTTATCATTTCAGTTGGTACATCTTCTGTGAAATGATCCATGCCAACCTGGAACTGCATCATCATACCTGTAGCCTGGTGCCATGCTATATGACAGTGAAATGGCCAGAAACCTGAAAAATGTTGTTAGTAAGATACCAGAATTATAAACTTTGTATCATTGCGTTCATACCTGGGTTGTCCGCTTTCCACCTGATTACAGAGTGCCCAAACCTGGGAACGGTCAGTGTATCCCTTCTGATAGGATTTTTGGTGTTGTAGGTGTACTCTTGATCCCACCTCCACTGACCATTTATTACCTCTGGCTCATACGTTCGGACATTCCAAAAGTCGTGCCCATGCTAAAAGTTAGAATGCGGTTGTGATTTTTAGCCAGAAACAGTTACTCACCAAGTGAAAGGGATGGGGAGACTCATCTCCATTGTTGATTATCAATTCTACCACTGCCCCATAAGGAATTTCTACCACCATCTGGTCCCCACCCCATTTGGGATGGTTGGGTAAGTTAAGAATTGTAGGAACAGCGACTGTGTCAGAGACGTTTACTATACCGAGCTCGACGTGCAGATTGGGAGCACCTATAGCTGCTAAATGGCTAGTCAAGTTCATGAAGGAATAAGGTGCCCGATTACGCTTCTCAAACTTCATAACTTTCGTCCACAGCAGAATCCGTATATCTGGCTCAGGGGCATCTAATCGGTTAACTGGGATTAGTAGTGCTTCGTCCACATCTTTGCAGACGTTCTTAGGAAGTTTATCTCTCCATGCAGTAGATTTGGGTAGGTCCTGAGCGCGACCCGGTAAAGCACGCTTTACTGCGACCTTGACTCGTGAAGAGATTGTATCTGGTTCGTAAGTCAGGATTGCCTTGACCTCACTCTCCAAATAAGGATTCAGATAATTGTAGCATTCCTCATTCATTTGAGCCCGAACAAAAAAGCTGTCCTCTTCTGTACTGTTTGTCTCAATGATCACAGAGTATCTTTGTGCAGAAGCGATGGGTAGATAATGAGCTTGGAATGGCTCGACTTCGGTAGAGTCAGCTTCAATGACCGTGAGCTCGTGATTATCGATGGAGAACTCGAAGTTGGCAATGGCAGCTGCATTGATGACCCTAAATCTATACTTTTGATTTCTCTTCAGCCGGAACTCTGCCAAAAGGTTTTCAGTACTGGGGTTGCAATTGAGCTTATTATTTAGAAGCCTGCTGCAATTGAAAGTACCACCGAAGCCGTTGATAAGGCCCGCGTCTGGGACTGGTTCAAGTCCCATACTTCTCGGTGACAAAAACCAGGCAAGTTTGGTTTCGGCACTTTCATAATACACATCATGCAACAAGAGGACAAAATCTTCATCGTAGGATTCTTTTTTCCTGCTGTAATGATCTAGAACTGGGTCCTCGACTATCAATGCACCAAACATACCCTCCGCTCTTTGCAAGCTTGAGTGAGAATGCCACCAGTATGTTCCGGACTCATCAACCTCGAACTTGTATGTGAGGTTGCTTCCCGGTGGTATACCGCACTGTGTGACTCCTACCACTCCATCCATCACATTTGTGTTGCGCTGTTTGATGCCATGCCAGTGTACGCTAGTTGACTCTATGTCTTGCAGCTTATTTATGACTGTTATCTCCAAATTTTGGCCCTTTTGAACGTGTATCGTTGGCCCTGGGAACATGCCATTGACCAAGGTCAAATTCTTTTCGATGCCCTTGATGATACGCGTTTCTCGTGATACCACCCACTCATAATGCAAATTTGAAAGCTCCTCGTCGAGTTTGTGTGTGTTGAGATCCAGGTGCTTGCCAACATTATCATGGGATCCTCCAGAAAATATAACGAATGCACCAATAATAACGGATACTATAAGTGACACTCGCAATACTGTTGATTAGTTGGAAATCTCTGAATATTGTGCCGAATAACCGAGCTTACCTAGTTGGACTTTGTGTAAGGGCTGGAAGCCAAAGCAGCTAGTCATTGCTCTATCTTTACCTTTTGTCTTTTTTTACTTGAAAACACAGGGCAATTTTATGCACAAGAATTTCAAGAATAAAAGCTGTATTTTTCAAGGTGAGGAGGGAGAAAGAAGCACATCCTCAAATCAATGATGCGGGTATCGGGTCAATCTCCTAGCATACCTTTTCTGTCAACGTTTTTTACTAGAATCTGAAACCAGTCGGCAATTTGATTCTGACCTACTGGCTTATTTCAGGCTGGATTCTGCTCTGTGCACGCCTTAAAAAAGTGTAACATACGGTTACAAGATCACGTTACAAATAGGCAGAATGGAATATTTTTTAGTTCTAACTGCGAAATTTTTTTGGGAAACTTGAAAGAGACTCAGGCACGTTTCTTCATTCGCGGTACCGCGTTTCGAAGGGCCTGCGTCTAAAGGATTAATTTTGGCTCGATCGATCGCTCTCCTGTCACTTTTCATTTCGGCGATGGTTTTGCTCTCAATTGCTTTTTTTTTCACTTTAAAGCCACACATTCTTTTGTCAGGCAAGCTTTGTGTTATATTTATCTTACGAAGAATGGAATGTCTGAGTTTGTGCTCCTTGTGTTTTTACATGAGTAGTTCTGTTGACATTCACTGATTTATGGGGTTCTTGTGTTCAAGTTTTTAGCCTTTAAGAGTATCTCGATAGTGGGGATGATCTGCAGTAACCTGAGCATGCTAAATATCATTTCCCGCACTTAGCATCGATAACGGTAAGGTCCACTTTTCAGGCACAAGTATTGGCACGTCTCAAAGTCGGCTCAAGAGGCACGGTGTCGATCCCAAAGTTACCGTTAGGACACCTTGACCTTGGGTCACACTAGAAAAAAATTACTTTTGGAAGGAGCCAAGCAGTTTTCATGCGGAATAGTGCAACGGCATGCAGTACCTGTAAGAGCATCTTGGGACAGTCTTATTGGTTCGTTCTATACGGCAACTTATGTGGACTTAACCTGGATATTTCTTTGATGGATACCATATGTACTCAGAAGGGTCTGTCATACGGTGTCTCCGTCGAGTGGGGTTTTACCCAAATTTACGGATTGAGCACAAGTCCAGAATTATGCGTATTTATCAGGTGTCATGTTTTCTGGCGAAAGCTGATAAAAGACACTTTTTTTGCAGTTTTTCCCAAGTGTTGCAGTGAATTTCCTCAAAAGCTGCCTTTTCGGGACGAAAGTAAACACTGCTAGATTTGTCGCGACTCTCTCTATGATACTTGTTGTACCCTCGGGTAGTTATCGCAAATACTTTTCTGCCCTGAAATTCTCGGTTCGGTGTTGCATTCTTGTAACTGAAAAAATGGAAGTAACCAGAATATTTTATTATTTTTATCCGGAAAAAATGTCAGTAGTTGACGCATTTAGTGTTTCGCAAGAGAAAAGCCTAGCATTTGTTTCACAGGCACATGGGTCAGAAACAAGGGTTTCGTGTAGCTCGCCAAAGTCATATCCTCCATGTCCGAGGCGTGCTTCCTTTGACAGTTCGCCTGCTGGTATAAAAGCGAGCTAGTCCCCCGCCAACCTTTGAGGGATTTTACTAGTGTCGTCACTAACGCTTCCCTCTACTTTCTGCTCTTGAATAACAGTAGTATTTTGCAAGATGCAGTTTTCAACAGAGCTTATTGCTTTGTGTTCAATCTTGTTGCCATGCGTATTAGCTGGTGGCTTGAGAGATATCAAGAACGTTGTTCTCTTCATGCAAGAGAATCGTGCATTTGATCACTACTATGGTACTATGGCTGGTGTTAGAGGTTACAAAGATCCTAATGTTCTCCAGACCAACAACGTGCCCATCTGGTACCAGAATGCTCCTTCAAACTCAGCTAATGCCCAATATTTGTTACCTTGGTATCTTACTGCTGATGCTGACTACGCTGACAGTAATCAGTGCATGCTCGCTGGTTCCAACGACTGGACTCCAAATTTGAACGCTTGGAACGAGGGTAAAGTTGATTCTTGGGCTACTGCCAATACCGCTTACTCCTGGGGTTCTTTCAGACGTAGTGATCTTCCTACTCACTTTGATATTGTTGAAGGCTGGACTGTAGCTGATATGTACTCGGAGTCTGTTATTGGTCCCACTAACCCTAACCGTGTTACTTGGACTTCTGGTACAATTAATGTTCCAGGATCCGCTCCGGGTGATGTCACTAACATGGGTGGCCCTTATATCGAAAACAATGAGAACCCTGGATGTCTCGTAAATAATGGAGAGAGCTATGCTTGTTATCCTTTGAAATGGAAGACAACACCTGAGTACATGGAAGATGCAGGTGTTGACTGGTTTTTGTTCCAGGATACTGACAATTTCGATGATAATCCTCTTGCTTGGTTCAGTCAATACCAGACTGCAAATGCCAGTTCACCCCTTACCGTGAAGGGTAACTCCTACGTTGGTCTTGATGCTTTCTATGAGCGTGCCGCCAACGGTACTTTACCCACTGTTTCTTATATTGTCGGGCCTGCAGAGCTCTCCGAACATCCCCCATATCAGCCCAAGGATGGTGCTTGGTTACAGCAGAAGGTTGTGGAAGCAGTCATGAACTCACCTCAGTATAAAGAAACCGCTTTGCTAATCTCATATGATGAAACTGGCGGCTGGGGTGATCATGTTCCTCCTTTTGTTTCTCCCAATGGAACTACTGGTGAATGGTTCACTGACCCAGAGACTCAGTCTAGATATATTCCTTCCGGTCCAGGATTTAGAGTACCCTTCTATGTTGTTTCTCCATGGACAAGAGGTGGCAGAGTCTTTACTGCTCCTTCTGACCATAACTCTCAAATTTTGTTTTTGGAGAAGTGGTTACAGGAAACATACGGTAAGAACATCACTTCTGAAGAAATGAATATCTGGAGACGTAATCATATGTCTGATTTGATCGACATGTTTGATTTTGACAACCCAGACTATTCTTTGCCCACTATCACCGACGCCGCTACTCCCGTTACTTCTGGTGAAAGCTACGTTGGTTACAAAGAGTGTGAGCTTGCGTATTCTGAAAGACTTCCAACCGTTCCTTATGGCCAGCAGAACATCTCGAGTGCATTGTGGACAGAGCAAGGCTACAAGCAAATTAGGGGCCAGTTGACTGAAGGCAGATATTTGGTTATTCAGGCTGCTAGCTCGCCTAATCTTTGTTTGGAGCACAATAGCAATGGAGTCTATGCCAACAGATGTTCTTCTAAATACTCTGGCTATAACCAAAGATTCTATGTTGAGTACAGCAAGGATATTTTTACCAATATTTTCAAGATGTTGACCGCTGATGGTCAATTTCTGGAGAGTTACACTGGATTCCGTCAAAGACCTCAAGCCACTGACTTCACCATCACTTTCCACTCTCAAGGTTACACTATTGCTAATGGCAATAACTATGTTGCTATTCACAACAACCAGGTCACTTATTCCAATCAGCCCTTTTACTTCAACATCTTCTCGGTTTCTTATTAAAAGTTACTGTAGGACCTTAACTTTCGATTCTTCACACATTATATAATTATAATTATGTAGACTTCTTGTACTTCTAGCTCTTTAGAAACCTCCTGTAGACAGTCAATTAACTTCAGCGAACCGCCCGGTACCTTTTTGAATGATCTTATGAGTTTCGGTTCCATTTTTGAAGTATATCACTTTCTGTTATCATTTGAATTCGGTATTATGAGTGTATGTATATGAGTAATATTTCACGGTTTTAGCTACTGCGACTGACCCGTGAAAGTCTGTCTTTTTTTAGCGAAAGTTTTGTGCTTCATCTCAGTGAGATACTTCACAACACACTGTCCCAAATAAACGCTAGACCCAATTCCTCTGAAGAATGCCAATGCTGCAACAGACCACAGAATTATCTTCAGATAAATGTTCTTTGAGGTGTTATCTGTGCCAAACACTTGAGTCATTATCATTGCCAGTAATGCGTTAGAAATCATCCAAACCAATACAACAATGGTACGAACTTCTCTGTAGTAGTCCATATTCTTTACAGATTCACTTGGTGGTGACGCGGGAACCTCTTTTCGTTCTCTCAAATTGACTAGAGCCTCATCATATCCGCTGTCAATATCCAACTGCTCAGATGGCATCTCAATCTCCACCACGTCCTTTCCGGCTTCTTTCTTCACAACTGCAGATCCCAAGTCGGCCTTTGCATCATTATCCCCCTTAGTACCCCAGGTAACATCGTGAGTGTTGCAAAATGCGTAAATTTGTAGGGTGCAAGAATAAGCAGGCAGCAGCAAAAAGTACTGAAGACTTGATGTGAAAATATGCCAAGGATCAAGGTACAGAAATGACATGAGTGCATAAAGACCATATGTTGAAGCCAAAGAAACAACAATAGTAGTGAAAATATTATCTCCCAATGAGGCTCCAGAGCTGTCTTCTATCATTGTCTCAATGACAAAGTACAATCCGCATCCAGTGGCATATGCATAAACAAGCGACAAGATCACGATTGTACCAAAAAACAGATGCTTGGCTCCCTGAGGCCTATTTCCCAGGGAAAGAATAAATTGAGCTGCAATAGTGCAAATGCAAATGTACTTGAAAATCAAAAACACATAGAGTCCGCCGTTGTTGGGAATAACTACCTCTTGACTTCCTGAAATGGAGCCTGCAACGAAGTAAAAAGCCAAATAAAAGTTGGCAAGGGAGAAGAAAGTAAAAGCCAACTGAATAAACTGATAAATAAACTCAACGTGCAGGAAAAACTTTCTAATGAAAGAATGGTCAGTGTACCAAATTTGCCTAAAGTGGGTTTGAGCGTAAACTGCCGCGAAAAGAGCTCCGTTAAGCCAACGTCTTCTTTGACTGATAAATTCGGGTATAGTATCTGGAACATCAGTTTCTCCACTGGCAGCCCGCACATACTTCAAAACCCATTTTTCTCCTCTTTTAGCTACCAGCTCCCAGCATAAGATACGATCCTCAGCTAGGTACATGTTCGAAGTGAAGATATCTCCACTTATTCCACCATGAAGATTTTCACCCTTGAAGTAAGAGTTCAGGGGCCCAGTGCCGTCTGGTAGATTTTTCAAGGCTCGGTACCTATAAGCGGAAAGCGCACCTGGTAATACCGAGATGTAGCCGAATGCAGATTCAAGCGGCTTGTCCAAAATGTTGGACATTTTGTACTCGAAGTTTTGAGCTGCAATGAGCGGGTTCAGCAATTGATGCCCAAATTTACCTTTCATGGCCTTGATTTCGCCACAAGCTCCAGCAACGTTCGAGTCACTGTCAAAAGCCTTCCAAAGATGATAAATAGTCTTATTGCCTGGTCTAGTTCCAACATCTAGAAGTACACAAACATTTGGGTTCAACAAAGGGCAGAACGCATTGAATAACCAACGGTGAGAGTTGATCTTCTTACAATTCTTTTCCTTGAGACAGAAAATCATTTGTACTGGGACAATTCCCTTTTCAGCGCCCTGAAATTTCAGCTCAGGGTCAAGAGAAACTTGAGTGGTGTACTCAAAAATGTGAGCTTTAACCTCTTGCCCGTTGACAAAACTTTTGGCGATACCGTCTTGGTATACACCAATTGCAGCTAAACTGTCCAGAACTCTAGCATTGACTTTTGTACGACCATCGGAGACAATACTGACGACAACTTTCTTCCATCCATCTTTGCCCCACACTCTACTTTTGTTTCTGGAGCAGAGATGTGCTATGTTTTTCATAATGGCATGCATTGTCCGTGTGAAAGAATGCTCGTCTTCATTATACATGGTAACGCAAATGCAAATCTGGGTTTCCCTTTCGTAGATTGAAGACCTCAGGGTGAACCCGTTTTTCTCAAAATCATCTGGATCTGACGTGCATGCAGTATATCTCATGTATACAAACTCGTCGTTATCACGGCGAGGCAAGAAACTGTATAGCTTGGTAGGTACTGGACAGTCTAAAACCAGGTTTCCTCTCACCAGCTCTACTTCTTTCCTAGTCATACTTTTGTGTCGACGAGGTTGAGCTTTAGGAGGGGCTTCAAAAACTTGAGTACTGAGGGTATCTTGACTAGTTGTTGTCTCAAGTTCTTCACCTTGGATATAGCTTCCGTCCTCAGAAATGCCATCATCGTATTCATCTTCATCATCTTCCTCTTCCTCTTCCTCGTCGCCATCCACATCAGTATACTCAGTTTCAAAACTCATTACAGAAGTAGTTGTAGTAGTATCTTTCAATTTCATGTCGCGGCTGCTACTATAAGAGCTTCGGAAGTTAGGCTGTGTGGGCGGAGGAGGAGAAACATAAGGATACTCAGCTCTATCTCCTGAACGATTGAAAACATTCCGGCCGTTAATTTCCTCGCCGTCCTCATCATTGTCGGAGTCGTCAATTACAATGGGGGTATGATCCTGATCCACATCTCTTCGCGCCCAATCCTGCCTCTGGCTAAATCTACTTGGAGACCCTCTAGGACTTCCATGTACTGAAGGACTGTTATGGTCGGGGTATGGCACTCTCTGGGGACGTGGAGGAGATGGACTCCGAGTAAATGGGTTTGCCAAGTCGTCTAAAGCCGTTAGATTAAGTTACTTCGTATAAGGCAAAGTTCAAGCACTCAAAAATCAAAACTTACCTAGGTGGTATTCCTGTCTAGAAGGAGAGACCAGAGGCGCGGGTCTGGTAGGAATCTCAGGCAAGCCTCTTTGAGGTCGAGGCGACGACCTGTGCGGAGGAGTCCCAGGACTGCGATCCATCAATGCTACCCTTCTTTCCTACAGCTCTTATGCAACAATCAAGCAGAGAAACAAAATTCACAGCTCGTGCAAAAAGTTCAGAAATAGAATGAGAGTATAAATATGTTTTCTATAAATGTTATTGTTTATGATCTATGAAAATAGAGATCGACATGTTTAGAGATCTCCTAAAACAGAAATATATCATGCCGATACCTAGCTGTTGTCATTGTATCGCTTTTAATATCTGACTCGAGCATCAGACAGCCGCTGACAATTCAAGTTAGACACGCTATTAAAGCCATTAGCTCCTTTCCTGAAAGGATCAATCTAGTCCAAACTATCTTTGAGGCTCTGCTGCTTGGTGCCACTTGGGCATGAAGCCACGAATTGGCACTGTGTCGCTTGGCAACACAAACTTCGAGCCTTACATTTTTGTATTTGATACTGGAAAGTCAATCTATCTGTATAATTATTGCCAGCTCAATTGACACAATCTAGCTATTATGTCTTGACGCTATCTCAAATCGTAGCTCTCTTGATGTGCTCCGTCGAAACCTTAATGCTGGTTCAACATTGGTGCCATTACGTTACTGGACTTCCAGATCTCGATCACCTCACAAGAAAAACTTCATACTAATGCTATATAGCACTACCTGCAAGGCTCGTTAATAGCCTTCTCTATATATATATATCAAAATGCTTTCGTCCAAAACGTTAGTGAGAAAAACTGCACTTTTGTGCCCGACAAGAAGTCTGGCCATTAGTAGTCGTGGCTTGAAAACATACGGGAGACTTTTGAATAGCGAAAATCCCCAGAAGAAGGATGACGACAAGTCTGATGCTTTACCAAGGCATGGATTTGATCCATCGAAGCCCCGAAAGCCTCTCAGTAGAATCACTGTCGGTAGTGAGAAACTAAACCCAGAAAAGGCTGCAGTTCAGCAAAAAGTCGGTATTTTGAACTGGAAAGCAGGTTTGATTTTCATATTAACTGGAGCTGGCCTGACGTGGTTTTTCCAACGAGAGAAGCGACGGCTAGAAGCTGAGAAGACAGCAAAGGAAAACAAGGGATATGGGAATACTTTGGTGGGTGGTCCATTCAATTTGATAGACCAAGATGGAAACCCTTTCACTGAAAAGGACTTGGAAGGCAAGTTCTCCCTGCTGTACTTTGGGTTCACTCTGTGTCCTGATATTTGTCCTGAGGAGCTTGAAAAGGGCGCAGAGGTTGTTGACATTGTTAACAAAGACAAGAAAGTTATGCAACCAATATTTATTACTTGTGATCCAGCTCGTGATACTCCAGAGGTGATGAAGGAGTATTTGGAGGATTTCCACCCGGATTATATTGGTCTTACTGGTTCATATGACGACATCAAAAAGACATGCAAAGCTTACCGAGTTTATTTCTCTACTCCTCCTGATCTGAAACCAGGTGAACAATATCTCGTGGACCATTCTATCTTCTTCTTTTTGATGGATCCTGAGGGCAATTTCATTGACGTTATGGGTAAGAACTATGACGCCCCACAGATGGCTGAAAAAATTCAGGATCATATCGCAAAATGGAAGCCTCGAGGAGCTTCTGAGAAAAGTGGAGGATTCTTCAGCAAACTCTTCTCTTAAACGCATACATATCTAGACAGATATCCTTGAATTGAATTCTTGTAAATAGTATAAACTGAAAAAATTTGTTGCTTGGTTTGCCAAATTTTGTGTGCCAAATTTTAGTGAGCTCTCGCGCTCTATCAAATTTAAGGCGCTTAATTAATGAATTCTCCATAATACATATTCAGCTTTGAATTATATATTATTCCCTTTCACTTATAACTTTTTTATTGGTTCAAATGTACCTGTGGAGCTTGGTTTTCTTTCTACTCACTACTTTGGTTCTAGCTAGGGAACAGCCCAATACTCATACCGAGTTGTTGGAAGACCCCTGGAGCTCGTACTATTTTTTGTCTAGTGAGTTTCTGAATCCAGCTGATTTGAATGCACTGGGAGTTGTCTATCAGACTGGCAAAGGCAAGAGCAGCGGTGGTAATTGGGTTGACTTGAGCAAAATAAGCCGAGCGTTAACCTTGACATTTCCTACAAGCAATGGAGCAGTTTATGTTCCATCCAATACAGGACTTTTATTATTATTTAACTCAAGCGGCCGAGTTAGTATGGGAAGCTTCCATTCTGAGCAGTTTATTCAAACTTCATTACCCTTTGGGTTACCTCGATACCACTACGTGCTTGACATGTTTTTGATGATACCCAAGCATCAGATGCTTCAATCCGATGAATTTGCCGGCAGTAGTAAGGAGTTTCAATACTTGAACTCTGTATTGACTGAAAATCACCTAGACTCCGCCGGGTTTCTTACCTCTGAGGTACCTATATCAAGTGATATGCTAAACGGAACTATACCCACTTTGGTTTTTGTGCTTCAGTGTGCCAATGACCTGAGTGAGCTGTCAGAAGGAGTCCACGTAGTTGGTGCTCTCGACAATACCCAGTCCTTTGATACCTCTGCAGTATACCAAGATGTTAAAAGAAGTATAGGCAACGCACTCATGAGCCCGTCGTCTTCAGATATCGCCAAAGCAGTCATTTCTAGCAGTGACGAGTTTTTTGATAATTTTGCTCGAGTGTGGTCTGCTAGTGCCTTTGGGCTAGATACCCTGGCAAATTCAGTATTTTGTCAAGTTAATTCCAAAATGTATGAGCTGAGCTACTGCTTGACCATCAATGGGGAAAAGGCAATAGTTTCGGTTCTGTCTCATCCCCAAGCACAGGATCAAGTGCAAGAAAAAAAACAAGAGGAAGATGTTGGCGAGTTGTCATTGTCTAAACGTTCAGAGTATGATGCAATGAGCTATTATATGCATAAAATCAAGGAAGCCTCTCACCAGATTTCAACTACCATCAACTTTCTCGCGGAATTTGATCCTGGATCTGACATGAATGAGTCACTACGAAAGCGTGAGTCAAAGTTTTGCAATATTAACTTCCTGTTTGAACAATCTAACCTTTTTCTAGTCAAAAAACTTCAGAAAAGGGCGAAGCAAGTTTTTCCCTTCAGCAAGAGGCAAGCCAGAGAACTCAAAGTATCGCACCTGAAAGGTCGTCCCAGAATCAGCAACTATGGTGGCAGAACAATTCGGTCAGCTATTTCCTCATTGCAGAAAAGAAGCAAGATCTTTAGAGTTTTGTCACCTGAAGATAGCTCTGGTGAATGTAGCGTCATTACTTGGAAATCTGTATTCACGCACGCGCTTTATGGAAGCCCGGTCAGGTTTTGTACGACCAGAGAGCGTTTACAAAAGGAAGCAGAAGAGGCAAGGAAAAAAGCGGAGGAAAATGTGGTAATTGCAGTTTAACTTTTTTTGAGATGTTATATACTAAAAGTTGAATATAATTATTTGAATTTTCAACGTTCCAGCTTGAGTTTTTTTTTTTTTTTCCAGTTCATTTATATAATACTTTTCTCGAAATAGACGTTAAAAAGTTTTATCTGGCTTAGCTCTTACCGGCACCGGCTCTGAAGTAGATAATGTCTCCATCTTCAACGACGTAATCCTTACCCTTCTGCATGAGCTTACCGGCGGCTTTAACAGAAGCATCGTCCTTTAACTCAATAAGGTCATCATACTTGGTGACTTGTGCTAAGATGAAAGTGTTCATAAGATCATTATGAATGACTCCTGCAGCCTGTGGAGCTTTTGTGCCCTTTCTGATAGTCCACTCTCTAACCTCATCAGCACCACAGGTGAAAAAAGAGTTGAGGTTCAAGGCAGCACGCATGGTGGTGATAATCTTAGGCAAAGCAGATTGGGTTCCCAGCTTTTCTAACTCTTCTTTTCTTTCCTCATCAGTTTCCATGTGAGCCAACTTCTCCTCTAAGCTGACAGAGATAGGGATGATCAAATCACCGGGGGAATTCTCATCGACCCATTGCTTGATAGCCAGAAGGTGCTTGTTCTTCTTTCTGATGTAGTCTTTCTCAGACAAGTTAACCAGGTATATACAGGGCTTAGCAGTCAACAAAAACATGGTGTTGATAATTTCAACCTCCTTGGAGCTCCAGCTAACGTTGTTAATACGCTTGCCGGCTTCAAGCAAGCCAAGAATTTTATTGACAGTCTCAACCTCTTCCTTCTTAGCCTTGACTTCCAGGGATTGTCCTCCACGCTTGACAATCTTCTCAACACCTTCTAGATGTTTCTTGGTAAACTCAATATCCTTAAGGGTCAATTCCTCCTTGATAATTTCCAAATCTCTTACTGGGTTGACGTCTCCCTCAATATGGATAATCTCAGCATCGTCAAAACATCTGACAACCTGGTAAATAGCATCAACAGCTCTAATGTTGGCCAAGAAAGCATTTCCTAAACCTTCACCGGCACTTGCACCCTTGGTCAATCCGGCAATATCGTACACAGTAATGTAAGCGGGGACCTTGGAAGCAGGCTTGTACATCTCAGTCAACTTGTCGAATCTAGGAGAAGGAACAATGACTCGAGCCTCTTCGGGTTCAATTGTAGCAAAAGGGTAGTTTGCAGGCTATAATGTTAGTATAGGTCAAAAAGTAGGTTCCGAGCACATTTTCTTACGTTTCCCAGGGGACACTTGGTGATGGCCTGGAAGAAAGTAGACTTTCCGACCTGTAATTACAAAGTTAGTCATTGAACCAAGTTTTTATACACTTGCGCGTAGCAATATTGATATCTCGCAGTTGTCAGTCATACATTAGCAAGTCCCACGATACCACTCTAAATTAATTTTGTTAGTCTCGAAGTGTTGGTGTTATCTTGGAGAGGAATATTGGACTTTGAAGAGTAACAAAGCGCGAGTAATCCCACGTATCTAAAAACATACCTTGAGGTTATTTCCTGGTCTTCCCAAGAGAATCTTTTCTTCTTTCACAGCTTTCTTAGGTGGCATTGTTATAGGCTTCTTCTTCTTCTTCTTCTTCTCCGTTAATGGATGATGAAAAGTTTTTAGTGTAAGCTGAGCTTGTTAGAGTTTTGAAATTTCACTATGAAAAAAATTTGATGTCATCATGATTTGAGATCAAGTGAGATTTACCAAAGCAAGCTTGTACACATTTGCATGATGTGCCAGTCGGTTTACAATTAAAACAAAAAGGTTCCATAGGTTATAAAAGTGTCATTAACTATAGGTGTACATTCAAGACTCAAGGTCTTATTATCATTACTGCTACTCATTTTCCAGCCATTCTCCAAACTTTTCAAGTCGTTCTTGCTCGGTGTCCTCTTCTTCCTCTGTTCCCCGCTTCCGACGGTACTTTGTGTATCCATCATACCGTTCAACCAGTAACTTCCTTCCTCCGAAGTATCTCCCATGCATTGACTTCACGCAAGATGCTGCATCTTCGAGCGATGTGAATTTGACGGCTGCAATTCCTTCGGGTTCTAAGTCATACAACGTTACACTTGATACTGGGCCAATACTCTCACAGCCATCCAGCAAGTCTTGTTTGATTTCAAGAGCAGTTACAGGGTCCTCCAGCTCCGCTATACTGAAAGCATGTCTGAAAACAACTGTGCGGTCGCTAGATTTATTTGTTGCTGCTATAGAATCAGCATTCAAAATTGTGCTCTTGCGTTCAGAATCGCTGTCAGAATCCCAGTCTTGTACCTTATTATTCAGCTTTTTGTACTTTTTCAGAGCTTGTTTCTTTGATAGTTTGGGTTTCTTCTTGTCGTCGTTCGTAGTTTCCCCGTTTTCAGAGTTAGTTCCTTCGACTTTATCTATAGCCCTCTTATTATCAAACTTTGCAACCTGGACACTTAGTTTATTGCCTGACCCAGGTACAAGTTCGTAATTGTCCATCATCTCTACAGCTAATGGTACGCTCTCAGCGCGAAAATAAATAATCAGGGCATCGCCTTTGGGTTTCCCCGTTTCTTTGTCCAGGTAGATCTTAATTCGTTTGTTGCCTGTAACTAAATCCTCAGCAATGACTCCGTATTTTGAGAACGCGGTATCTAGCTCCTGTACAGTGTTGCTTTCTGCCAGTCCAGTGATATAAACCCCCCTTGGCGGTGGTGGTGGTGAGGGTTGTGCAGAAACTTCAGTGTTATCTGTTTTGGCCCTTTTCTTAGTTCCTGTAGTATTATCATTGCCGTTTTTTCCTCGTTTTTTCTCCTGGGACTGTATTTCCTCTGCCTCGCGCAAAAACTCCTCGTCTTCTTTATTAGCTGTTTTGTTCTTTGGTTGTTCTCCATCCTCCGCTTCCTGCTCATTGATCTCGACCCATTGACCGGCCTTGGCATCAAACTCATATTCTCGGCCCTCGTCGTTCTCGAATATCCATGTTCCGGTAGCTTGAGAAAACGCAACCCGAGGGTCGTTCATCCATGCCGGTCTCTGGTCCTGCTGCTCTTCACTTGAATTTTTCCCAACATGTTGGGTCTCTACCTCGTCGGGCATTTTCAAGCTGTTATGCTCATAAGGTCAATATATAAGTGTAGATCGATTCTGTAGATGCTAGCTAGCTTTGCAAGCTCTTTAAATGTGCACACAGACGTTATACTTGTCAGGTGTAAATTTACTTCAAAAACAAAATCGGTTCTATATACGCTCTTATATTTATTATAAAACGCCTATGCTTTCAGTAACTAACTCGGCGAATTCTGGAGATTCACTTCTGGCGGCGATTTTCAGGGTAACTCCACTTTTCGTGCTGTAAACCATTTGGATTCTAGCAGCAATACGCTGTCCGGCAATAGTTTTGCCAAATAATTTCAAAACATGGCTTGTTTCTGACACTGGGATATCTGAACCTTCCAAGGCCATCATTGATAAATGTTTGACCAGTGTCTGGATTGTTCCGCTAATGCCAGCAGAATTTTGTAGTTGGAATGCACCTAGCGATTCAGAAGCAATTCCAAGCTCGTCCCATACATGCTCCAAATTACCCACATATGTAGGGAAAATGTAGTCACCGGCACTGAGTTCAAGGTTTTCAATGCTATAGTCCTCCTCGAATCCCTCTTCTCCTACGGCAGCTTCTCCGGTGGTTGGGTCAATCTCCTTGGAAGTGAATTTCAAAGTGTTATAAAAAGTGCCAGTGTCGTACACACCCTCTTGCCTGTTGAATGCAACATAAATAGTCTCGGTCGAGTCCGGTTTCAAGCTGTCTATAGGGATAACAAACTCAGATTCCAAGTCTGATTCTTCGGGGGGCTGAACATGGGCAACCACATCTTCCAAAACGTACTCGTTGAAAGTGTTTGAGACATTGTACTGGATAACCAAATGAGATTTGAACACGTGCTTAACAGCGCTAACCACATACTCAGTCTCAAGCTCTGTAAGAGCTGTAGGCTCGGATGATGACTTGAGTACAGGCCCGAAAGCTGCAATCTCCGGTATGGCAGCCAACGCATCAGCATACTTCCGTGCCTCCAGCTCTCTGGCCAAAGTCTTTTCAGACTCAGTGTCGCCGCTAATGCCGCCTGATGTGGGCTTCTTGTGTGAACTTTTGCCATCGTTATTGTTGGCTCCTCTAGGAGTGGTGGTACCTTCCTCTTCCAAGGCTTTGGACTTCTTGATTCTGAATGCCTCGTCTCTGGCCTGTTCGTCGGTAATCAAGATGATCTTGGAGATATCAAATGGAACTGCGTACTGCTCCTTTCCACCAGAAACATAGAGAGCAAGCTGCTGTTCCAACTGTGCCAAAGAATACTTGGCCTCCGGAGAGATAAACTTCTTGGCAACCTCAACAACTTCTTGTTTCTGAGTTTCATCGGTAGTAGTTTCATATCCACCAATCAATCTCAAACTGAACGCAGCACGATCACGCACTTCGTCTGTAGGATCATCAAGACATCTTTTAAGTAGCACCTTGATGCTCTTGACCACTTGTACATCGTCCACAAGAGAGAAATGTGCCAAAGCAGAGACTGCAGAGGCCTTGATAACAGCATTTTCTAAAACCACTCGGTTATAGATATATCTGATGTAGACGGTGGGGTTAGGTGTACGAGGACCCTCCTGTCCTAACAAGTGTAAGATACGTACAGTCAGCTCTGTAAACTCGCAGTCCTCAATGAATTCGCACAAATGTCCTAAAGCTTGTTCTCTTGACTCAGGTACGTATCTAATCATGTCGAATAAAGCCTCCACCACAGAAGTCTTGAATGTGATTCCGCCCTCGTCACGCAAAACTCCAGATAAAAACTTGAGCATGGATTCATGCTTGGCGGGGAACTTCATGGCCAAGCTTCTGATAGCATCAACCACGATACTCTTGAATTCATCAGTGATGTCACTCATAAAGCCTGAAATTTGGCCAATTAATCGATCAACACTAGACTCACTGCCGGTTTTCAGCAAAGTGGTGATTGCATAGGTGGCAATTGATCTGCTAGAGTCTGTAATCAACGACTCAATTTCAGTGTTGCAAGTGACCACAGATTGAGGGCGAGACATTGCAAATCTGTTCAAAATTCTAATGGCAGCAAATCTCGAGACAGTTCTTGGAGATCCCAAGAATGCCTTCAACACCAAGATAGCCTGATTAGCTTCAGCATCTGTAATATTCCTAGACTGCAAGATGACCTTGGCAGCCTCCAAGTTGACAATATCTGACTTGTGTCTGAGCCAACCTTCCAAGTATCCAAACAAGTGTCCCTTCAACGAAGGATCATCGTCGTTAATTTTAGCAATGTATCTAATCAACATGACAATAGCATTAGAGTTCCTCAGTTGGCTGCCGCCGGATCCTGCGCCAGCAAACTGCTGAACCATCTTCATCAGAGCCATTTTATCGTGTGATCTCAAATGGTATAACAGCCCCAAGGCGTGATACTGGGTCATTGAAGATACTCCCTGGGAGTATCTCACCTCAAGCCCGCTTTCTGGGAAAATTTTCTGAGCAGAAACCGCATCCTGGGTCTCATTAGCCCATCTGCGCACAACGTCCTTGGCCACGGGGAACAGGTGATACGAGCTCACCAATGCAGCTGATGAGATTGCCGCGTGTTTGTCAACAATGGCAGTTTTCATGAGTCGTTCAATCGCAGGAACATTCGAGGCATCAATGATTCTAACAAGTGCTCTTATAGCATTGGGCTTGAAAATCTTATCACCAGGTCCCTGAACATCCTTCATGATTGAACTCGTGGCAATGATCACATCATTGGCTAAAGTCGCTAGCTCCTTGATAGCCAAGTACATCATTTGTCGCAATGCTTCATCCTTGTGTTGAAACAACTTGGAAATACTGAAAAACAACGTAGTGGCTTCATCCGGGGGGAAACTCTCCCCAGTGGATAAAATATGAATCAGCTTGGCCAATAAACTCCTGCATCTTTTAGCTTGAATCGGTGAGCTATTGAAACCAGATATGCATTCCTGGAAGACAGTCATCTTATCCAGACTACCAGACTCCAGGTCCTCCTTTTTTCTGTAAGTAGCCACCGACATTTTGATTTCTTTCTCAACCCAGCAATCCACAAGCTATCCGGAAAACAAGAGAAAAGGGAAAAAAAAAATCCCGGAATTTATTTCAAGGATACTTATTTATTCAAGGTAGGAAAAAAAAATTAGTTGGGCACGTATAAAGTCGCGTATAGAAAGGGGAGAGAAAGAAGAGAAGGTGTGGATAGTTGGTGGTTGTGCGTGTGCGTGCGTGTGTGTGAAAAAAAAAAGACACCGCATTATATTTTCCTCGATGAAATGTTAAGCTGGGATTTGATAATCACGTGATAAATATGTCCTGGGCATGGATCATGAGCTGGAGCTGGTTACTGCCGGCAGGCCAAAGGAAGCTGGGTGTGTAATACCTTCGAGCTCAGCTTGAGTGCAAGCATCTGAGTATATACTATTACAAGTTGCTACAGATAGAGAGATCTAGAGCGACCAGTCGGAGTTTTCAGACATTTGAAGTACGTCAGCCTAAAAGTTCTCGAAGAGCTCTAACCAACAGCAGGCAGTGGAGAGTATACATGTACAGAGAGCCATAGAATAACTTCTAGTTCGTGTGTCATCCCAGCTGCATTAGAGTGGTGAAACTAGGCACACGTGAGACCAGCTTCACATGTCTAGATTGACTTAATCAAAAACGCGAACTTGAGAAACTCACGAGTTCTTCTACTAAAGCGCAGTCTCAGCTTCGGGGTATTCTTTCCTCAGTGTCGTCAATGGCAAACTTAAGTTGGCCTACGCGAATCTCTGGTGAATTTCAAGTTAATTCGCCTGTGGCCAGAGCAGAGTAGTGTGGTATAACAGCACCGCAAAGCAGTCGTGGGTATGCAAGGCTGGACTAGCCAGGGTTTAAGCTGGAAAGGTTTAACTCACCAATTCTTCGAGGAGTTGATATCAACAAACAGGCTTGCTCCGGGACTTCCTCTACTCAGCTATTTGTGTGCCACGAGTAAAACTCTCAATTGCATAACTCACCTCTATCTATGTAAACAGAAGCTCATGGAAACTCGTAGAGTCGTTCTCGGAACTTCATGACTAAATAGGTTTGCCTCAATGATAAAAGAGGCGGCGATCGGAACGGCTGGCCGGCACATACCTGGACGTCTCTCAATTTAATGTGAGGTCACCAGGATGCCATATTTCGTATTATAAAGCAAAGGGATCACATCACACCGGTGAACAACGATAAGTGTCTATATATATACTCTGATAGCCTTTCAAACCTTTTCACGCTGAACCTAACAACTTTTTGAAACCTCTTTATTTTTATTCTTCTTCTTCTTCTTCTTCTTTTTTTTTTTTCAGATACTTTCTAGTCTTACAGTCTCGCCATTTCAGAGTTCGTCATGGAGCTTATAATATCTTACAAGGGTGCTTCAAGGACGCTCCAAGTTGAGCCTAGTCTCAGCTTATCTGAGCTTCAAGCAATGATTGAGGCTGAAACGCATATACCAGCAGATAACCAGAAACTTTTGTCCAAGGGCAGCGGACTTGTACGTCTAGAGAAGCTTAGCAATGGTGGCGACACCCCTCTTAGCGAGATTTTCACTTCTAGTGGCGGTGGCGGCGGCACTGACGGCAATACTCACAGGATCACATTGATGGGAACGCCACGGGAGAAGCTGGATAAGTTAATGGAAGCTGAGCTCCACAGAGCTGAACAGGAGGCTTTATACCAGCGACGGCTACGTAACATGAGGAAGCACGGCAAGACGCCTGTGAGAATAGGCTCAAGAGTCGTGTCCCTAAGTGATTCTAGAAATGATGCTGCGGGCACTAGCTACAAGTATACCTTTGATCGGATCACAGTTCTTGAGGTTTTACCCCACCCGGAGCGATCAAGAGAATTTTTAGAACGGCTTCGTGACGATGTAGGAGTGCGCGCCATTATGGTGAAGTATAAATGGACTGTAGGGACGTTAACGGAACTGGATCCTGCTAGCAGTACGACACACGAGAAGCGACTGCTAGGACTCAATGTTAACCGTGGCGAGGCAATCAAGCTGAGAATACGGACCGATGACTACGAGGGTTTCTGCGGATACCGTGAAGTTAGAAATGTTCTGTGTCATGAGCTGGCTCACATGGTGCATAGCGAGCATGACGAGAAGTTTTGGAAGCTCTGCAAGAAGCTAGAGAGTGAGGTGGTCAAACTCGATCCGTTTGGGCAAAAAGGCCGGCAATTGGGCGAGGATATGTACCGGGGTAGTGACTCAGAGTATTATTATAGTGCAGAAGAAGTAGAGCATTGCGATGCTGGAGGGTGGTTTGGAAGCACACAAGTGCTAGGTACTTTGGACAATAAGTCAATTAGTAAAGATTTGGATAAAGATACTGTTGGCTCCAACAAAGCTTCCTCGGCCGCCGCAGCCGCCGCAGCAGCAGCAGTAGCGGGTGCATCAAACGCTGCGGGGAATACTTCAGCAACAGCAGCCAACGCAAGCTCAACACCTTCTCCAGGGCAAAGTGTAGCTTCGCCAACGTCCGATAGCGATCTGAGAAGCCGAATGGCTGAAGCAGCCGAACGTCGCCAAACCCCTGACCCAGGTCAATAAAGCTCCGTTCTATTTAGACCAAATGCATTTTTTAATTTACATATCTATATCTATTATTCTTATTATTGTCTTTTACAAAAAGCTTGTTTTTGTCACACTGTCCATTAGGACTACGGGTGCGCAGGCGTGGCACGAGAATTGCATACATGCACCTTAGCTAAATAATTTTTGATGAGGTAAATCTGAATAATCTATGCAACAGCCAAAAAAGCAGGCAAGAAATTTATAATAGTTGAAATCCACGCACACACACTCCCCAAAAATTTTAAATTTTTGATTGATTGTTTCTACTCTTAAAACTCACATATATATAGTTATCCTTTGCATGGTAGCTAAATAATCAGGCAGATTATTCCAGGCTTTTTGAAACAAAAGGTGCGCAGGAACTACTAGGAAGTCAAAAGCTCCTTTTCAGAGTTTGATTTAATTTCTGGGGGGTAAAGAGGTCTTGGAATCTCTTGAATTTTCATTTTACAAAACCTAAGCAAGCATCAACCTGGCTTTTCCGAGAGCGAAGGCGTATAACAACAAATAGGACATGGCTGAGAGAAATGGGGTCGTGGAAAAATACAAGTATGTTTGAAAAAGCGCGACAGACAAAAAACTGGCTAGTTGTTTTTTGATTCTAACTAAGGGGTTTTTTTTAGGCTAGTGTTTCTAGGCGAACAGAGTGGTAAGAATTTTTGAATTTCTTCCTTCTCAAGTACACTAGGATTCTAACGCGGGGTATAGTTGGAAAAACGTCACTGCTGTCAAGGTATATGTATGAATCATTTGATGCACAGTACAAGGCCACCATTGGAATAGATTTCATGTCTAAAACCATGTATCAGCCAGATCGAACAATCCGACTACAACTATGGGACACTGCTGGACAAGAGCGGTTCAGATCATTGATTCCTGCTTATATTCGAGACTCCAATGTAGCAGTTGTTGTCTACGATATCACGGACCGAGCGTCCTTTGCCGCTGCTGGCAAATGGGTAGACGATGTGAGGGCTGAGCGTGGAACACAGGTGATTATAGTGCTGGTGGGCAACAAGACGGATTTAAACGACAAGAGACAGGTTGCAACAGAGGAAGGAGAAGAAAAGGCAAAAGAGATGGGCGCCATATTTATAGAAACCTCGGCCAAGGCCGACCACAACGTGAGCAGTCTGTTCAAAAAAGTCGCACAGGAACTACCGGGTCTGGAAGCCAACAAACAAGAGGAAAGCGAGTTGATTGATGTTAGCGTCAACAATAATCAAAATTCTGGTAATTCTGCTGAAGGATGTGCTTGTTAAGAGAGAAAGGGAGACGGAAGGGTTTCTTAAATATTGACGCTACTATTAAGTTTGTTTTCTATTTTTTTGAGATTATCGTTTTTTTTTTATCTCGGCATAGTGATTGGCCCTGGGTATTACTTGTTAGCTTGAGTAGCTTTAGCTTTGGTATACAGTATATATATATATATATGCGCGCATGCGAACATTAAGACCAATAGCTGTAATCCAGCTAGTACTAGGACAAGATGAGAGATTTCTAGAGGACTAAACTAGTAATTACCTAACCAATCATGTGATCAACCAAGCATTAAATCGTGGCTTCCTCTCAAGATCAGCCTTTATACATGTTGCAATAAGGCCATTATCATCTCGATAAAAATTGTTACTAATGGCTGGTCTGAACTAAGCACCGAGCTAGGACCAAAAATCCCTGCTGCATTATTGCCTGATCAGGTGATCAATCCACCTTTTGCAGTAAATGACAAGCGTCTGTTGCACTTGCCCAGATAAAAAGCCTTCTTTTTCTTGCTGTGTGTTGGAACAAAGGAGGGGAAAGTAGCAAACTGCTAAGAGCACCTTACCTGAGGCACTTACCTGAGGCACTTACCTGAGGCACTTACCTGGGGGGCACTTACCTGGGGAACTCGTATCCCTTTAAGTAGAAATTGACGCAGAAGTACGGGAAGCGTTTGTCTCGATTTGCCCCTTAAAGCTGCACTTAGGTTTAAGGCCTGGGTGGGTCCCGCTAGGCTTAGTAGGCGCGTTACATAAGCAGGCTGAAGTTAATCTGTGCCTTGACGCACTTACACTCACGCGCGCTGCATTCGCCGATGGGACTCTCTGGCCAGTTCTCTACTGCCAGGTCGCTAGAATTAAACAGAGGAGCTAATATCTGTTTCCCTCGTGTGCGATCTGCTTCTGCTGATTAGAGTTTCTGGCTCTAGTACTATTGTGTGTTTGCTGCTTTGTTTTGGCTTTTAAAAACGCAAGGCTGGGTTGCTCTCGACTGTTTTTTTCTCGCTGTTTTTTTTTTTGGTTTTCCTTGGTGCGTTCCTGGGCCTGGGTAATGCAGCCACTCAGAATTATTTTCGTGCTAAAAAAGGAATTTCAACTCTTGTGATTTCAGAGTCTTCTGACCTGGAGTCTTCCGACCTGGAGTCTTTCCGTGCCCCCAAATCCTTAGTCTGTTACTCGGTGGGTCTGTTTTTTCGCTTCCTGGAGAGTGGATATTGATAATTTGTGTCGTGCCTGGAATCCATCGTCATCTCATTCCAGATCCGAGTGGGATCTTTTCACCCTGGTTTGGAGAGAGAAAGGGGGCCCCTTCCTCCCCGATTTTTAATTCTTTTTTTTTATTATTATTTTTTTTTTTTTGCCCTCAGTTGTACAACAAGACCATCTTTTTGAAATCTTTGTTCACTGGTTGATACTAAAGGGGGATACCAATTCTGTCGAGGGCTGGGATTATATTGGATATATACACTAGCTTCTTTCAACTCTTATTGTACCTTTTTTTAATTTTTTTTATTTTTTCATTTTGTTCGCCCTCTTAATTAATTCTTTTTCCTTACTTGATCTTGGGCCCAATTTTCTAGTTCCTAGATTTTTGTTTTCTACTTTTCTTTTCTTTGAACTTACTCTTCCTTGAAGTATACTATATTTGCTCAGAAAGTCTAGAGAGAGAAATTTTTGTTTAAAAGAAGAGAACCAGATTAACACTTGTGAAAAGGTTGGCCTCTTTCTTTTTTTCTCTCTGAGCTTTTCGCTTCTAGCACTGTCCCTTTCTCTTTCCCTTCCTTTTTCCCTCCTTCTTTTTTTCCTTTCTTTCGAGACTCTGTTCTTACTCCGCTGCCTGGCGCTTTCACAAACAGCTATATCATACAAAGAGCAGGTCATTTTTCAACTTCAGTAGCCCGTTCTGCTTTCTTTAGCGTCTTGGCATTCACAGAACCCTGTCGGAAGTTGTGCACATATATATTTATATTACCCCTCGTTGACAAAGCTGGTCCAGGTCGATTTTTCTTTCGCGTCATACAAGGTTGCGCTTGCTTGGTTTTATCATTTTATTTTTCTGTGTGTCTAACTCTCGCGTTTAAGCGAACGCTTTTTTGGGTTGTCGGCATATATACAAGGGAAAGCAGGCACTCAAATCTCGCTTACTATTGAGTATTATATATATATATACCCTGTTATTTCACGCTTCTAGAAATTGGAAATTGGAAATTGGAAAGGGTCTTCTCTTTTTTTTCAATTCCCTTGCTCCTTTTGCAAAATGCCTCCAGCAGTGATACCCAGCGGTAGCATGGATGTCTCTAATTCTCCCCCTCCACCGCCTCCTCCTTCATCATCGTCATCTGCAAGACGCACAAAGACGAAGTATCCCAAGATATTCCAATGTAATGGTTACGGTGACTGCAAGATGACGTTCACGCGGTCAGAGCATTTAGCAAGACATATCAGAAAACACACGGGAGAAAGGCCCTTCAGGTGCCACTGCGGAAGAACTTTCTCACGGCTGGACAACTTGAGACAGCATATGCAGACTGTTCATGCGGATGACCTTCACCACAATAGTTCCAGCTTAGCGAGTAACGGACAGCTGGCTATGGAAAATAAAACTGTGGCTGACATGACGCCATCTGAAATCGCTATCAAGAAAAGTAAAACTGATAGTGGTCATTCTGACAGTGACGGTACTAGTTCAACAACAACAACAACAACGGCAGCAGCAACAGCAACAGCAACAGCAACAGCAAAGAATATAAATAACAACAAGGAGAATAATGACAATAATGGTGAGGCATTTCGACTCCAGCAGGCTGGTACTGGTGGATTTAAGAGAAAAGGCCGTCCACAGCCTATATCTGTCCCTCCGAGTGATATTTTTTATCCCTCTGGTGCTTCCACAGCGGCTCCTCTTGAAACTGATGTGTCTCCAACATCTCCATACCACCATGGGAACTACTCACCTGCATCGCCACTGCCTTCTTCAGGGCCGTACTCTTCCACTCCCACCGCATTTATAATTCAGCAACAACAGTATGGAGTGCAGCCTCAACACTTACAGCATTATCAACAGCCTCAGCACTTACAGCAGCAGCAGCAGCGGAGGTTGAGTACAACCCTTAGCAATGGTCAAGGAAGTTTTCCCACTTCTGGGTCACAGAGTACCTTCTATCAGTCTCAAGATCCAGGGCTCGCAAGGTACTATTCTCAGGCGTTTCCACCCGGACCCCCTACTGTCCCAACTACCCCTGTTACCGCTACTCAAGAATCCTCTCAGCAGCAGCAGCAGCAGCAGCAGCAACAAGTGCCCCCACAGCTACCTTACACGCAAACTTCATGGCAGCATCAGTCAAACAACAGTATCAGCAGTACTGCCAGCAGTGTTGGTGGGTTTATCAACAGCAACAACAGCAGTATCAGCAGTAGCATCAGCAGTGGTGGTAATAGGTATTCATCACCAACCTATCTGACACACCAGTTTTCCACGCCGTCACATTCGTCAATCACCTCGTCGTCGCCGTTATCTGCTGTTTCTAACGCTACTACTGTGGATTCGATGTACCATGGACAATCTGGCTACAAAAGCGGCGCCTCCGCTGCAGGAGCACTAGCTGGATTTACGCAAGGGGTGGGTGGTAATTTTCCTGGTGGTATTCTAGGAGCACCAGGAGTAGCAGGAGCAGGTCCGCTGGCCGGAGTTCCTGAGGATGACCGACCTAGAACCTGGGGCCCCAGTTCGAGGTACTCACAAGTTGATGACGAAAGTAATAAGAGCCAAGATCTGGGAATGAACAAGAACAAACCGCTGCCTCCCTTGTCTACTTTACTTAATGGGCAGAACGGGTTTTCTTCGTCTACTTCCTCGAGTGTGGCTTCGTCTCCTGGAACATCTAGTATTCTGCCTCCACCGCAGTTATCTGCACGACGATCATACACTAAGGACCTGATACTGCCTCGACCTGAGTCATATCCTCCGCCCAAGGGTAGCACTGGGTACTTCAATGGACCTCAGCAACAGCACCAGTTATCAACGGTCCAACCATCACCAGTTGACTCTATAGACAAGTCGCAAGATCAGCTTAATCGTTCCGCGACGGCCAGTGACTGGAGTTCTAAACCGCTACCTCCATTACCATCAATGCAGCAACAGCAGCAACAACAGAGTGTACAAAATAACGACACTGCCATGGAAAACACTAACGCTAACGATCCTAATAATTCTAACCATAGTCATACCGGACTGAAGAGCAAGAATGCTATGGATGTATTACTACAAGCTGCTGGAGTATAATACATATACGCTATAATAAGAACAGCTAATGTGTACATAATAAAACAGCCATGTATACATATTAGAAAAAAAAACAGCTGTATATTTGTCAGTACTTAAAACCAGTTTAGTACTATTAAACCAGGCCTTGGGATTATATTGATGTAGTGAGAGTTAAAAGTGTAACAGTCGATTGGTTGAAAGCCGCACCCGCCTCACTATTATTATAGCAAAACAAAATAAAAAATGTCACCAGTTTAAAAGCCTAAAGCACACTAAATTTCCCGAAAGCTCACTGTTCTATCGCGATTTCCTAAAACCTTCTTAATTCCTTTTAAGCTCACCCTCTCTTTTCTCTTTTTTTCCCCCAGACATTATTCGTATATACAGTGGGACCTTTGACAACTTCTTTTTTTTTTTTTCTTGATTATTACTTTGCTTGGTGCTGTCTTTTTGATTATTCTTCTGAAGGACTTTGCTATTTCGAAAGCTTTGAAGAAGTATTCTGCAAGTGCGATATTATTCATTATATCTATGGACCTTATTTGTTTTGTTGACTATTACTATCACACATTCTTATCTTCATCAGCATCATCATCGCTAATATCATCATTCCACAATCAAAGAGCAAGAAATAAAAACCAACAAGCTTTATTTTGACTCGAGCTGAAGTTTTATATATATACTATCTGTGCTTTCATTCTTTTTGTCTTTCTTATTTATACATATATATGAGTTTTTATTACTCTGGATCGACTTCACCTACTTTGACTGGTGGAGGTGCCATCGGAGGGTCCGCATCATCTAATGGATCAGGCCGAGCAAGTGGTGGAGGAGGAGGTTTGAATGTAGGATTGGGTGGTCATGGCCATGGGATTTTTGGAAATGGGTTATCTTCTTCCTTGGTTGATTCCAATAACGGACATTCATCATCATTGCTGGTACCCCCACCTCCTGGATCTATGCCTGCAGCTAGCACAAATGCCTACTCGTCCTCGATACCCTTTGACACTGATGGATCATCTGCCATCGGAGGTGTCGGCGGCATCGGAGGCGGCGGTGGTGCTAACGGCGGACAGGATGGTATTATCTTTGGTGTCGGTGCAGGTAATGCTAATAATGCCAGTTTAATGTCAGGTGCCGGTATGAACTATGGCAGTTTCGGCTCAACCAGCTCTACTAGCAGCAATAGTAGCGGTCATGGTGCCAGCGGTGGTATCGGCGGTGGTCTTGGTAGTAACGGAAGTGGTGCTGGTGGTAGTAACCATGGGTCATCGCCTCAGTATGGGCATTCGTACCCTGTTTTAGCGGCATTAGGCACCTCGTGTGCCAGATTCAACGCTTCAAGAGGGTTCGAGGCCGATGACGACGTACTCTTCTGCCCTGTATTGATTGACCGCAGTCATGTTGGTGGAGGCGGAGGCAGTGTGCCCGCTGCAGCAGCCTCATTTGCAAATAGCAGCTATGGCTACAGTTATGGCGGTGCTGGTGGTGCGTATACTTACAGTGGTACTAAACCTGGACGTGTGTCAACTCCGTCTTCAAGCCCACCCCAGTATCATGCGTCTACAACTAACAATGCGAGTGTCCAGCAATCGCCTGTGTCTTCGGTTAACAGCAGCAATCGTACTAGAAGACCTATTGATATTGTTGACCCTGCAACAGGACTAAGGATTGGGTCTCCAGGTGGAAGGTAGAGCGGTGGGGATAAAGGAAGAAGAGAATGCAAAAAGAATGGGACAGTTTGAGTTTTTTTTTTGTTTGGATTTTACTTTTCCTTTTTATTATTATTATTATTTTTATTATTATTATGAACAATATATATATATATATATGTATGTATGTATATATATATCAACAACGACTAGACATTATTTGTTATTTGTTATTTTTCAGTGTGTTTGTTTTCCTGGTTCAACGAGTGCTCGGTGATAGAGGTGTTCCTGCATTTTGCTGAATCTAGAAAGTGAAGCAATATTGATAGGTGTGTGGCTATAGCGATAAAAGATAAGGTCCACCACCTTTTTTTTTTATCCGATTTTGCAATTGAACCACTCCGATTATATTAAGACCGGTCCGCATATTCATGCAAACCTGGTAACAAAATAATGAAAGAGAAAAATTTACATTTGTCAAGGTGATACCACTATCTTACTATCCATCTTCTGTTAATTCATTGAAGGCATATTGATATCATTTATTACCGACTATACCGCTATTATGTACTATTTTTATACCTTTGACAAACCTGCACTTCTTGGAGTTTGCCTTAATACCAAAGAAGTATGCATACGCTTTCTACTTTATTTAACAGTACAGTACAGCTCGCACTGAAACCAGTATGTGGCACATCTATGCTCATCACTTCTATATCTAAAGCATGGACCATCTTTGACCCTGGAGTGGTATGAACAAAACAGTTTAGGTTACGTTTATACTGTGTATACATTTTTTCCTCCCTGTTGAGTATGCAGAATGGTTGACCCGGGTACTCTTATCTTCAAAGCATGGACACTATTACATCTTAATGTAGTATGTGCACACAAAGCATACAAGCCCATTAGAGTCTTTTATTACAACGGTGACATCTTACTTTTGTTTATCCTTTTTTTTTTTTTTTTTTTTTTTCTTCTCTTGTGGAATCCTTTGACTGCATAAATGATGTTTGTTGGGTCTCTACCAGGGCTCAGTATACTCTTGCTGGCAATATCAGTCAACCATGCCGAAGTCACAAACCAAACCATTGAGTGCAGTGATGCTGAGTGTTACACACTGCGAATTCTGGGCAGAGGTGTAGTTGGATCCGAAATGGGTGTAGTCAATAGTGGAATTCAAGAAAATGATTATCAATTCATTTCAGCAGCAGCGTCGGTAGATAGAAACGACAATGGCGACCAAATCTCTAAAGCTGATGCAGGATACCCTAGTCCAAGTTTCACAGAAGCTCTGGACAATTTCTTGACTTACTATACAATTAACATGACTATGGGTACACCGCCGCAGGCTGTATCGTTACTGATTGATACGGGCTCTGCCGATTTATGGGCACCTGGCAGTAAGTTCCCCAATGGTTACGATACGAGCGCATCAGAGTCATGGAACAAGTTATCGAGTGATTTTGCAATCACTTATGTGAAAGGATATGCAAAGGGCGAGTGGGGTACTGAAACTGTGGATTTCCTGGATACAACAGCTCCCATGATGATGTATGCTGACGAGGAGGAGGATGAAGGAATTGAGGGGAGTGAGGGAAGTGAGTCCATTGTGGAGGATGAATTTCCTGATGGAGTTGAGGAATGGGACGACTTGAAAATATCACAATATAGAGATGCTGTGCGGTATGATAGACCATGGCGAGGTTCTAGACAACGAGGCAGGCATGGCGGCGGGGGCCGTGGTAGACGTGGCCCTGGTGGACGTGGTCCTGGTGGTGACCCGGGTGGTGGTCCTGGTGGTGGTCCTGGTGGTGGTCCTGGTGGTGGCCCTGGACGTGGTCCTAACCGTGGACCCCCAATGGGCCCACCACCACCTCCTGGGTTCCCCGGTCCACCTCCATATCCTCCTGGAAGGTTTCCCGGTGAAATTCCTGGCCCACCACCGCCTCCACCTCCACCCGGCGGCGGGGGGTGGGGTCCACCACCATCACAGACTCAACAGCCAGGGCTCAAGAAGTCTGACCCTGACAGCGGATACATTTCACTGGTGGACCAGCGAGTTGCGGTTGCCAGAGATGCATCTGAGCCAGTGCTGGGAGTTTTTGGCATTGGTCCTGTGAATGCGGAGTCTACCCGGCCATTGTACGACAATGTGCCCATGACACTAGTACGTCAGGGATTTATATCCAAGAATGTGTACTCGATATACCTTGATTCACAGCTAAGTCGCACAGGGCTTATTTTATTTGGCGGTGTTGACCGCGAAAAGTATGTGCCACCGCTGCGAACTATTCCTATGACTTCTACCTCGTCGTTTGAAGTGGTTTTACAGGGGGTTAAAGCTGATGGTGGCTCGTTGCTCAATAAAGGAATTGATAAAGATGCCAAGGTTGTTTTGGATACGGGTACGTCCTTGACATATCTGCCCGACGAGTTTGTGAAAGCTGTAGCAGCAATGTTTGATGCCAAGATGGATGAACGAATTGGCATGTATGTAGCTGCTGGCGAACGCACAACGACCAGTGACGATAAGAACCCGCAGGGTGTCAAATTTAATATAAATGGCGTGGTTATCAAGGTCCCTAATAAGGAGTTGTTTTGGCCTCGGAGCTGGTTCATCAAGAGTGATAATGAAGATGATGGTCCTCCATCCGGTGTTGACGATAGCGCTGGTAGCACTACCCGCGGTTTGCCGGGCAGCGACGATAATGATGGTTCTGACGAAAAGTTTGAACCAATGGTGCTGACGATAATGCCAAGCTCGAACGCTATGAATTTCAATATCCTGGGTGCGAATTTTCTGAGATCAGCATATGTGGTTTATGACTTGGACTACCGTGAGATTTCGATTGCGCAGTCTAGGAGAAGCCGGAATAGTGATATCATGGCCATTTATGATCATGTTCCCGGTGCTGTTCGCGTGTAGACTGAGTAGCTGTGATTTATAGATTCATGTGTGGGTAATGGCATGTCATGAGCTTACCAATGTCGCTATACACAATAAATATACGCTAATAGCCTTTGTTTGGCTACTAGCTTTCAATGCTATATCTAACTCGGCTTTGCGGATTCATTGTTTCCAGGTCGCTGGCCAAAAATTGAATTTTCGAGAATAGTTTTTAATGCACGGTGCTTGCGATTCACTAAAGTCCCTGGTGCTGTTCACATGTAGAAACGTGTGGAAGACGGTGTTCACGGCATGAGTTTTACGTGCTTTTGACACTGGTGTGTGATGCACTAGGCAGGAAAGTCGTGCTATTGTGACTTGACTTATGCCGACTCTCGCGTGCCAATGTCTTGTGGTTGAAAGATGAGCTGTAAATGATGCCTAGTGTCAGCCTCTCTCAGCTATGATGATTGAAGTGTGCATGTCAGCCTCGCCATTCTTTTGGTGTCCGGACGGTTCTCAATGCGCTTCAGCGTTATGTACAGCGTTGAATAGTACTTAGCTATACGCAAACTACGTGATAATGCGGGTTATCTACGGATATTTTATCAGGATAATAGTCACATTCTCCGTCCCAATACTGGTGCCGCACATGTAGTTATATAAACATTTCAACATGAACTCTTTAAACCCACCGCGATTTCAGAAAAGGGTTCCAGTGTCCTTTGAAGCTTCAAGGTATAGTAATGTCCCGGCAGTGGCCCTAATAATTACTTACTTCTCTTCATGACCCGGACATATAACGCACCTCGTGCAGTGTCCTCTTTTATCAGTCTCTAGGGCTATTGAGTAGCTGCTACTTGGTGACGTGCTTCTAGCTTGTAGTCTGCTTGTAGGCTTGAACACTTTGTTCTACAGGCTTTCGGCTTTAAGTAACGGACGGTTGCTTACATAACTCTTTCAGTTCCATGCAATACACATCCAAACTAAAGTTCATATACAAACTCAGGGGTTCCGGGAACCACCACTGACCGTAACGAGAGTAAACAACCAACAACTGCAAGCAGGGTTATAAGAACGAAGTACCCCACAATGCCAATTCAAACAGAATACTTTGTTCCTTGTGCTATATGCACCAATTAAAACATACAACAAAAATTGAAAAACGCACGTGACTTCTTAAAAAAATACGAGATTTTCACATCTAATAGACCGATCCAAGAACTGATCTCCCCTAATAACTAATCTCACACCATAGTCAACAAACAATCGTAGTGACTGATAGAATCCAACAGTTAAATTGTTGATGATCAAGATCCACACACCCAAGGACAATCGAACGGTCCATGCCAATCTTCAAGTCAGGAGGATGCAACGGCGGCGTTTTGCCCATGAGACGAAATGCGGGAAAATCAGAGAGAGAGAGAGAAAGCGTCCTTGGAGTATGCGTATTTAAAGAGTGGTGGTCCGATCGACCTAATAAATGGTACCGAGCTAAGATCTAGATGTCATGTAGCAGCTGCT
Organism: Groenewaldozyma salmanticensis; assembly: GCA_003708315.3. Classification (NCBI taxonomy): domain Eukaryota; kingdom Fungi; phylum Ascomycota; class Dipodascomycetes; order Dipodascales; family Trichomonascaceae; genus Groenewaldozyma; species Groenewaldozyma salmanticensis. The sequence goes on along the minus strand of PPNW03000005.1, from coordinate 543,201 downwards.
GCATATATATTAGACTAGTTTTTTTTTTGTGTTTTTTTTTTTGGCATTTGTTGAGGGGAAAGTCTCGAGGTAACTGTTTATACCCGTATAAACCTTCTTTTCATTACTTGTATTAATTGTTGTATTATATTCTTTTTATATTTTTTTCTTTACTTCTCAATTACACGTTAGCTAATCCTCTTTTCCCTTCGTTTTCTGTTCACTCGTTATGAAGTTTCTCGCTTCCCTTGTTGCTTCTGCCCTTGTAGGCTCCTCGTATGCCAGGTTTATCAAGAGAGACCTGGTCGCTGCTGAAGATGACCCTTTCTATGATCCTCCCTCCGGGTACGAAACCCAGTACTCCCCCGGAGACATCATTCGTTACCGAGACGTGCCAGGTACGCTGCAAGACATCAGCAACGTAGGCTCGGCGTACCAGATCTTGTTCCGAACCACTCATGCGTTGGGTGACCCGGAGGCAGCGGTGACCACTGTCATTATCCCCAAGGAAAACGCAGATAACACCAAGCTGATTAGTTACCAGATTGCCGAGGATTCAGCCTTTGTGGACTGTGCGCCAAGTTACGCTCTGCAGACGGGTACTGGCGACCAGATCCTAAGTGGGATCTTGGAGGCCGGGTTCTACGCAGTGGTCCCAGACTACGAGGGACCCAATTCCTCATTCACCGCGGGGCTCCAGGCCGGACATGCTACCTTGGACAGTCTCCGTGCTGCCCTCAAGTTTGACAAACTCGATCTTTCCTCCGAGGTGAAGGCTGGTATGTTTGGTTATTCTGGTGGTTCGTTGGCTACTGGCTGGGCTGCTCAATTGCAGCCGATCTATGCCCCTGAGCTGGAATCCACTCTTGTCGGTGCTGCTGTAGGTGGGTTCGTCACAAATATCAGTGCTGTTGCCGAATACGTGAACAACGGCGCTGCTGCAGGGTTCGTGGCCGTGGGAATACTGGGTTTGGCTGAGGAATACCCCGAGTTCAAGGAATTGGTTCAATCAGAGCTGATTGCCAGCAACACCTCCAAAGTTTACGAGGTTCTCGAGCAATGCACTACCGAAGACCTGATTGATTTCTACGACCAGAACCTGTTTAGCTATTTCAAGAACGGCGATGAGATCTTGTACAACGACTACGTGCAAGAGGTTTTTGCAAATAACACTTTGGGCGCATCAGCACCTTCAGTCCCACTCTATGTCTTCCAAAGTACCTCAGACGAGATTGTTCCTTACAAAATTGTCGACAAGACTGTTTCCGAGTACTGTACCGAAGGTGGATCTGTTTCCTACTTCAAATCTAGCGGGTTGACTCACGTTAATGAAGCTTTGGCGGGAACTACCGCCGCTATTGAATGGCTGGCCCTAAGACTTTACGGAGTTAAAGCAAACTCTGGTTGTTTCACCTCAACTACCGTATACGCATCTTCTTCTACTGCCGCCGCCAACTCTACTGGTACCGCCTCTGCCTCTGCTACTGCCACCGGCTCTGGCAACTCAGCTGAGTCCGCCGCCTCTGTCTCTGCCACCATTAGTAGTCTTGCTAGTGGCATTGCTTCCGCCAGCATCACTACTAACATCACTGCCAGTATCACTGCCAGCGTCACTGGTTCCGTCGAGGCCACTGCCACTGGAAATGGGGCACAGTCAGAGAATTGGGAGGCCACCACCTTGGGATACGGCAATGGCACCGCTACATGGTACAGTAATGGCACCGCTGCCACGGGCGGTTCCGGCAGCGAGACTGCTTCCGAGACTGCTTCCCAGACTGGCTCTGAGTCTGGCTCCGAGTCTGGCTCAGGTTCCGGCTCAGGTGCCACGGAAACTAACGGTGCTGGCGTGTTACAGCTCAGCGGTGGGCTGGCAATTGCAATGGCAGTATTTGCCCTGCTTTAAGCGTTCTCCCCCCTTCTCACTTAATTTTCTCTTCTAATCTTCCCTTTAGCAGGAAAAAAAAGTCTTCAATTTAAGCTCTGTGTAACTTTAAAATTTAACTTTCTCTACCAACCGTGTTATTCCACTTCTTACTTTTGATATATGTATGAATTAAGGTTCTCGGCTAAATGAAAAGGTCCCAATGCATTGGCCTGTAAACATGTGCACGCTGCCTTTTTCTCTATTTTCTTTGCAAAACCTTAAGTGGTGTGTAACTTTAATTTATCTTTCGTCCCAATTCATACTTCACCTCTTTGTTACCCCAAAAAACTACAGTATACTCAGATATACAAGGCCAGCCGGTCATGCCTGGTGTATAAAAGGTACATGTATACTCCTAACTTTTCTTCTCGCTAGAGCAAAAAAAAATGATTTTACTCCTTGCGTTACTCTGCATTGCTTGCAGTTTTGCTTCTGCAGAGATCAGTGGCTTGCATACGCCAGATTTCCGCCCAGTTGTACATTTCACCCCGCCCACTGGGTGGATGAATGATCCTAATGGGCTAGTGTACACCAACGGACTATGGCACATGTACTACCAATACAACAACGAGTCTTTAGGTTGGGGTAACCCTAGCTGGGGCCATGCCACCTCTGAGGATTTGCTCCAGTGGGATGTACATGATGTTGCACTTGAGCCGGAAAAAAATAAAGACGAAGGGATTTTCACTGGGTCTGCGGTAGTCGATGTTGATAATACCAGTGGGTTGTTCAAGGATGATACTAAGAAATCAGATCGCATTGTGGTAATTTATACTCTGAACACCCCGGAGAAACAAACTCAGGAACTGGCCTATTCTACAGATGGTGGGTATACTTTCACCAAGTACAAGAAAAAGTCCCCGCTGGTTGATATTAATTCCAATCAGTTTAGAGACCCCAAACTTATCTGGCATGCTGATTCTAAGCAATGGATCATGACTGTTGTCAAGTCGCAAGCTTACCAGGTTGTGTTTTACGGAAGCAAGGATTTGATTAATTGGAAGGAGCTCTCGTATTTCTCTGGTGGGTTTTATGGGTTCCAATATGAATGCCCCGGGCTTGTTGAGGTCAAAATTAGAAATTCTAACAAGACTAAATGGGTTTTGTTCTTGGGGATTAACCCGGGAGCACCACTTGCTGGATCTGGAACACAATATTTCATTGGAGAGTTTGATGGTACCAATTTTGTGGCGGATTCTAACCAGGCCAGATTGGTTGACACTGGTAAGGATTTCTACGCGTTGCAGTCATGGTATAACCAAGAGACAGATAATGTGTATGGAGTTGCATGGGCAAGTAACTGGCAATACGCAGGATCAGTCCCCACAAACCCTTGGAGATCAGCCATGAGTATTCCTTGCAAGTTCGAGTTACAAGAGAAGGTATTGCTAAACCCCGAGTATTCTGAGCTTGTGTTGGTACAGACCCCTATTGATTTGACTCCAGCGATTGACAAGAAGAAATCAGTTTGTGGTAACAAAACTCCGGTAAGCTTGGTTAACGGCACCACTGGCGCGTTTTTTTTTGACTTGGAGGTGAAAGTCTCAGAAATGGGCAAGGATATCTATGATTCTACATTGTATGTAAACATTGGGTCAAGCGATAATTCCAGTACTGTGGTGGTGGGGGTGGATATGCTGGATACCACAGTCTACGTTGACCGCCGTTCGAACATGTCTAGTTCGGCCTGGAACCACCCGCTGTACACGGGCCAGATTGCGTCCTATGTTGAGCCAAACAACCGGACGGCTATTTCGTACAAGTTGCAAGGACTTGTGGACAGAACATTGCTAGAGCTGTTTGTGGACGATGGGAAAGTAGCGATGACCAATGAGATGTTTTTCCCCAATGGAACTTACCCCAGCTCTGTTACCGTGACACAGGCTGGTAAGAACCTGGAGTTGATAAGCTGTAGCATATCTGAGATACGCCGCGTATAGATCGACCATGCAAATATATAAATTAGGCAATCAGAAGTTTATTCTCCATCGTGAACTATAAATGACACATGTGTGGGTAAAATCTACATATACAAAAAAAGCCCGCGTTTTTTTCAAAGGATGTGGTACTGCTCAGGGCGGCTTTCTTTTTTCTTTTTAGTGTAACTTTTACACCACCTTTTATAATCAGCTACTATACCAGGCCCGCCAGAATATAAAAACCATATAGTTCCCTCCAGATTGTTTCTTTATCTCTCTATATAGAATCTGGGCACAGCCAAAAATCCAGTCAAACGCCGTTTGTTTTGGCCCACGCATTCCCAACGAATACCATGGGTACACTCAAGGTTAATTAAGGTCCTGTTTAGCGCGCCAACTTTCTCGTTCCGACATTGAGAGAGAAAAAAAAAAAAGGGTGGGGGGAGAGAGGTTGAGCTAACATTTCTCCGGCAATTTGGCCGCGTGCTACAATATAAATAACAAGCATTGGAATTAGAGTTTTTTCTTTCTTTCTTTCACTCCGTTAGATTTTCTGCCCATTGAATTCTTAAGCTTTTCTTAATTGTTGTTGGACCTAATAGGACCAATAATTCAAACCCCGGAGAAACACAATGATGACTAGGACGGCTGGAGCATCTCTACACCTGTGTACCTTGCAGACAAGGTTTTATTATTAGACACTCTGAGTACCCTTGGATGTGTGTATATTGTCATTATGGAGCAGTACTTGATGGTGTCAATACTCAGCGCTCAAGCATTGGACCTAAAACATGGCATTCCGCCGGTTTAGAGTTCAGAGTATACTGAGAAACTATAGCTATACCAGAGGTAAAATCAAGACAAGGAACCAAAATGACGACGAGGAAGAAGAAGAAGAAGAAGAGGAGAAAGAGGATACAACTGGGGGAGAGTGATGGGAGTTGGATTTTGTGTTGTCTGCCACTGGTATTATTAGTAATAGGTGGAAACAATTTGATGGATTTGTTGGGGCCTCAGAGGACAAAAACTTAGCAGCCAGAATCTCAGGAGACACCGGTTAGAGATGCTTCCTGCGGAGAAAAGACATGAGATCGTGCCCATTACAACAACAACAGTGTGGCAGTCGCACGAAAGCGGATAAAAGTCATTTTTTTTTTCTTTCTTTAATTATTTCACTTTTTTTTTTCTTTTCTTATTTACTTATTTCTCTTTGCTTTTTGTTTCTTTGCTTTTTATGTTTCTCCGCACAAATACGCAAAGTACCCCACCACACTTGGATCTGCTAAAGCCTCGCCTGTTTCTGACTTTTGCGTTTTTTAGGCCCAATTTGCTCATGATGGGCTTCTCTGTGTCACCCTGGATTAATACCCTTACCCCGCTTGAGAGGCTCCTTTATTAATATTATTTATCTATTTTTGTTAATCCTGAGAGTCACAATCTTGAAGAAACTGGCAGTTCGCCATGGATCAAGAGGCATAATTCAGAAAAAACACAAGAAAAAAACACAAGAAAACAAGAAAAAAAACAAAAATAGAAGGGTTTCTCGAGAAATATACTACAGGGTTTACTATTAGTGCTCTCTAAACCAAGAAGATCCAAAGAGATCGAAAGGCCGCGGTTGGCGAAATCCTCACAATGTGACCGTTCTGCTGGCTTCTCCAGGCTCCAGTTGGGGCTCCCTTTGATCGCGATGCCCGGTTTCAAGACAAGAAGATCACCCAGGGTCTGTGCCCGAAGCTCAGAATTTTTTAATAAGGGATTTGGCGATTTTGGCCAGCAAAGCCTAAATAACCCGCTCCCCAAGAAAGAAACGCGCCCAAAAGTCTGGTGAGGTTTAGAATTGTGGTCTTCTTTTTTTTTTTTTTTCTTGTTTGTTTGGATGTTTTTTTCTAGTTATTATAATGCCTTTGCGGGTTCTGGGATATCAAACCTTAATACCAGATCTGTGGAATGACTTTGAGTTTCTTTGACTTTGTCTTTTTTTGTGTGTTTTTTAATTCTTTTATTTTTACCTCGTTTTTTTTTTTCTTTTCTTTCTTTTTTCCCTTTCTCTTCCAAGTTATTGCTTTTTTTTGTGCCCCTCCTTAATTCTTCCTAACCCGCGCCTTAGCGATCTACAGGAAAAACTTATACAGCCACGCGCAACAACAACTGTGGAGTTGTAGTGTTTTCTCTTCCTCTCTCTCTCTCTGTCTCTCTGTCTCTCTCTCTCCGCATTTGCCCATCTTCCAAATACTATATAAACCCTACCAATCCCTCGAGGTATTCCTCCTTTTTCTCCTCCTCTCTATCATCACTCACTTCTCTACTCATGTCTCCGATTAGCAAAATCACAAACACTCTATTCAACTCGGACGAGGAAATCGTCGGCTCCAAGGTGAGAGCTGCCTTCATTGGTATGTTCGCAGCCTTTGGTGGTATTCTCTACGGTTACGATACAGGAACTATTTCTGGTATCTTGGCCATGGACTACGTCAAGGAGAACTTCACCACCACCGGTGCCTTTACTGCCCACGAGTCTTCCCTCATCACCTCAATTCTCTCTGCCGGTACTTTCACCGGTGCTCTCTTGGCCCCTCTTGCATCTGATACCATTGGTAGAAGGCTTGGTTTGATTACTTCCTGTATCGTTTTCATCATTGGTGTTATTCTCCAGACCGCCGCTACTGGCCAGACTTTGCTGATTGTTGGCAGAGTTATCGCCGGTCTCGGTGTCGGTATTTTGTCCTCAATCGTTCCTCTCTACCAGTCTGAGACCGCTCCCAAGTGGATCAGAGGTGCCGTCGTTTCATGCTACCAGTGGGCCATCACCATTGGCTTGCTGCTTGCCTCCTGCGTCAACCAGGGTACTCACACTAGAAACGACTCTGGCTCATATAGAATCCCCATTGCAATCCAGTTCCTGTGGGCTCTCATTCTCATCATTGGTATGGTTATCTTGCCCGAGACCCCTCGTTTCTTCGTCATGAAGGACAACATCCCCAAGGCTGTCAAGTCTTTGGCTTTCCTCAGAGGTTTGCCCGAGAACGATCCCGTTATTGAAGATGAGATCAAGGAGATCGTTGCCAACTTCACCTACGAGCGATCCCTTGGTTCTACTTCAATCTTGGACTGCTTCAAGACTGCTAACCACCAGCTCAGACGTATTCTCATTGGAATCATTATTCAGGCTCTCCAGCAGCTTACCGGTATCAACTTCATCTTTTACTACGGAACTCAGTTCTTCCAAAACTCCGGTATCAGTAATGCTTTCGTCACTCAGTTGATTATGAACATTGTCAACGTTGTCATGACTCTTCCCGGTATTGCTCTTGTTGAACTCGCTGGTAGAAGAAAGCTTCTCTTGTGGGGTGCCTGCGTCATGTCTGTTTCTGAATTTATTGTTGCCATTGTCGGTACTGTTGCTCCTACGAACCAGGCTGCCAATAAGGTTCTTGTTGCGTTCTCGTGTACTTTTGTTGCTGGTTTCGCTGCCACCTGGGGTCCTCTCGCGTGGGTCGTTGTTGGTGAAATGTACCCATTGAGAGTCAGAGCCAAGTCTGTTGCCATCTGTGCCGCCAGTAACTGGTTGCTCAATTTCGTTATTGCTTTCGCTACTCCTTACCTCGTTGACTCTGGTGCAGGAAACGCCAACTTGCAGCAGAAGGTCTTCTTCATCTGGGGTGGATGTACTTTCTTGTGCTTCTTCTTTGTTTACTTCTTTGTCTACGAAACTAAAGGTCTCAGTCTTGAACAGATCGACGAGCTCTTTGACAACTGTCCCTCTGCCAGACAGTCCATGTACTTCAAACCTTCCGAGGGCGGTTTCGCTCATGACGAGGGTGAGTTCAAGAAGGCTACCGTCGAGAACGTTGAGGAAGTTTAAATCTAAAGTCTATATTTGTCTTTTACAACTGCAATATACATTAATAAAACGCTAATTTGATATATTCATTCACTTTTTACTTTCAAAAATATATATATTTAGGTGTCAGTTGCGACTAATGCTTTCAAGGGTTAACTAAAATAAACCAACCAAATTCTGTCAGTGCTTCAGATCTAAGAAAGAGGAGAAACTTTGAATAGAGAGATCAAGCACAAGGAAACCTCGAATCGAATCTTGGATCAAAGAAACCTCGAATATAGATCCATGTCGAGGAAAGAGGAGAACAATCTTCAATCAGCACACAATTAGGTAAGAGGTTAACCAAAAAAAAAAAAAAAAGAAAAAAGCTGGGGTATCGGACAAGGGGCAGAAAACGCCACAGATATGCAGTAGGTGGGGCTGAATGGCGGGGTAAATTAGAGGTGGAGAAATATATATCTGTTTGGCTTTTCTTTTCATTTCTGGTTATTAACCCACTAAAGATCTGCGGTGGTCCGTGATTGCTGTCGAGCAAAGCGTTTTATTGCAGTTTCGGCGATGGCTGGATATAACGTGGTAGATACTGCTAGACCTATAGGACTTTACACCTAGGTCCGATGCCATCGCATTAGTCCTAGCGTTTATACACAAACTCACGACGTACTGAGAAAAAAGGCCACGGCTCATGATCATAGGAAACGTCGTAATCCGAGAACCGCTTTTGGCTTACAAACAAGCGTAAAGTGCAAAAGGTTTCGAGGAAAAACGTCAAAGATGCGTCTTGGATCTTTGTCCCCTCTGTCGTAGATCTACTCATAGATCTCTGGATGCTCACTGGTGGATCAGATTTTTTTGATCTTCTTCTTCTTCTCCTCCTCCTCCTCCTCCTTCTCCTCCGTCTGCTTCTTCTTGAACTTCTCCTCATGAAAATCATCATGGCTTCTTCTTCAACTTCTCCTCAACTTTGCATATTCTTCAATCAAAAGTGACTGGCCCAAAATTGATTAATTACCCAACAACATCATCTCCAGGGACTGCTGAGGCATATTCCAAATGTTTTGTTTAATTCCTGCCCAGGTTTTTCCCGTTTCGTAGATCTTGAACCGCTCACGCCATTAGCTCCACAGGAAGTGTAGATGCTGGGTCGGGGATAAACTACTAGCCGACGACGTATTGAAAATACAGAAAAATTTCAGAAACCCAAGCTAATGATTCCTTCCAAGCCCCAGTTTCTTCACCAGCCTTCCTCCCCCAGTTCTCTCCTAGTTGTCCCCCAGTTGTCCCCCAGTTGTCCCCCAGTTCTCTCTCCCTTTCAAACGTCGTAATCTCTGTTTTATCCGTAGACATCATTCCGCAACTATGATCAGCCAGGAAAAATTCAAACATCCGTAAAGTGCGCACTTCGTTCAACACCTACCTGTTTGTGGTTCAACAAAAAATAAAGGTCTTGCGACATTCCCTGTCAACTAAGGTACCTCCAGGGGGATTAACCGCCTATTTTTTTGATGATTCACACTAGATGTCGTTCACAATAATGTGTCAACAGCTGTTTTACATTGATCCACCACTACCCACCTCCAATTTATCACATTCGTATTCCATGTTTCAGATATCATGAAAAATAAATAATCTCCCGACAAAAGACACAGAAACTTGTCATGCACCTCATAATTAACCACTGCCCCACACTATGATAGCTTTTACTCTTGAGTCTTCTGGGGTATATGAAAAAAATAATAATAATAAAAATAAAATAAACTGGTAAGTCATAATCCAACAAGAAAATGGCGGGGAATAGTTATTTCAAAGCATTCTCTTTCCACAAAAAGCTCTTTGAAAGGATTCTCTAACCTTGACCTCTACAACTCATTCTCCTGGATTATAAAAACCCCAGAAAATCCCTCCATACTCCTACCCTTTTCCTCAAGCATCAAAACATGTTTACCACTGCCATCAAACTCATTGGGTCCGCTCTCGCCGTAGCGGGCATTGCCAATGCCCAAATCACCGGCGACCCTACTCCTGATTTCCGACCTATTGTCCACTTCACTCCGCCTACCGGATGGATGAACGATCCTAACGGTCTGGTCTACACCAATGGGTTGTGGCACATGTACTACCAGTACAACAATGCGTCCTTGACCTGGGGTAACCCCAGCTGGGGCCACGCCACCTCTGAGGATTTGCTTACCTGGGAGAACCACGATGTTGCCATTGCCCCTGCCAGCAGCGCCGAGGGTATCTTCAGTGGTTCAGCAGTAATTGATACTGATAACACTAGTGGACTGTTCAGCAAAAAGACCAAGGCCTCTGACCGTGTGGTGGCCATTTACACTCTGAACACCGCCACCAAGCAGACCCAGGAGATTGCGTACTCCAGTGATGGTGGATACACCTTCACCAAGTACAACAAGAACCCAGTCCTGGACATTGACTCCAACGAGTTCAGAGACCCTAAAGTCATCTGGCATGCCAAGTCTAAGCAGTGGATCATGACCGTGGCAAGATCACAGGCCTATGAAGTTGTGTTCTATGGCTCCAAGAACTTGATCAGCTGGAAGAAGCTGTCCTCCTTTTCCGGTGGATTCTATGGATTCCAGTATGAGTGCCCCGGTTTGGCTGAAATCCCCGTTCAAAACTCCAAGGAGACCAAGTGGATCCTGTTCTTGGGCGTCAACCCCGGTGCTCCACTTGCAGGCTCAGGAACCCAGTACTTCATTGGTGACTTCGACGGAAAGACATTCACTCCTGACTCTCATGAAGCCAGAGTGGCTGATGCCGGTAAGGACTTTTATGCGTTCCAGACATGGTACAACCCGGAGACCAGTGATCTTTACGGAGTGGCATGGGCCAGTAACTGGCAGTATGCTCAAGAGGTACCTACCAACCCCTGGAGATCTTCAATGACCATCCCCAGAAAATTCAGTCTTGCCACCTCAGTGTACAACCCAGAGTACTCTGCCTTGGCGTTGTACCAGGAACCAGTTGACTTGACCCCTGTTATTGACAGTTCCACCACTATCTCGGGAACAACCATCCCCATGACTCTTGAAGGTACCACTGGTGCGTTTACGTTCGAGCTGGAGACAGTAGCCGCAGTGTGGGATAACATCTACGATACAACCTTGCTGATTAACATTGTATCCAACGATAAACAAAGCACTGTGGTGATTGGTATTGATTTCGTCGACTTAACCGTATACGTGGACAGACACACCAACGTTTCATCCACTGCCTGGAACTTCCCTCTCTACACCTCGCAGATCGCCGCTTACGCTGAGCCGCCAGACCCAAGTGCAGTGGCGTACACAGTTACCGGTATTGTCGACCACACCTTGTTGGAACTCTTCGTGAATGGCGGTAAGTTGGCAATGACCAACGAGTTCTTCTTCCCTAATGGTACATACCCGGGAGCTATTACTGTAACCCAAAATGGTAACAATATGGCTCTTAACAGTTGTACCATTTCTGCCTTGAAGGTATAGTCAGATACAATAAAAGCAAAGCGCCGCTCAAGTAAAAAGGTTAGCCAGATAGTAGTTGAGACAACCAAGAATTATTATCATTGCTTGAGTTCAGACTATATAGAACCACAATAAATTTTTCAATGAGATTAGGTCACACATTGTGCGGGCTGCAGTATTGCTGAGCTCGTACTAAGGTTGCAGGTAGATACTTCAAGTTGTTATTCCTCCTCAAAAGGTCACAGTAAGACACGGCATTTCGTTGAGTATGAGAGTATGAGTTGACTTGTGTTGAGTATAGGTTGACTTGTGTTGACTTGTGTTGAGTTGACTTGTGCTGAGTTGACTTGTGTGAGTTGACTTGTGTGAGTTGACTTGTGTTGACTTGACTTGTGTTGAGTATTAGTCGACTTGTGTTGAGGATAAATTGAACAGTTGAGTGTAAATTGGACGAGTTGAGTTTACAGGCTAATACAAGCCTCTGTCATTGTTGTGGGCCGCAAGCTGCAGCTGTTGTTGAGCATGAAGAGGGTAACACAAAAGGTATATAACAGAGTGTCGCAAAAGTCTGTTCCACAGGGTATAAAGCTTTGACAAGGCCAAAACAAGCCTAGAAACAAAAAGAAACAAAAAAAACCAAAAAGAAACAAAGAGAAAAGAAGAGAAGAAAAAAGAAGCCTTTCAGAAATAAGGAAATTATCCTCTCTTTATATATTCAAAGCTCACAGATATCCATTACCGGAATTGGTCGGATTTACAAAGTGTGGGGGTAGAAGAGGGGCTCCTAGCTTATGATACAAAAGGCGAAAAAGAATGAACTAGGCAACGACGATGATGTTCATGACGGAATCTCATAGGATTTTCTTACCTGTGCTCAAATGACCGGTCTGCTACATCCGCTTCCCCGCGATGCTTCTTGGTTCATCCTTTGGGGGTTTGTTAAAGCCTTCTGCAAGAGAAAGTCTACAAGGTGCAACCTTCAAGTGCTGGTTTTTTTTAGAGAAACCCACAGGATTAAAAACCTCATCCTTCAAGTGAAATAAAACAAAAAAAATACAAGAAAAATGGGAAACCGCGGGTTTTTGTCCGCTTCACAGATGCGGGCCACTCAAAGGATGTTGCATTGAACCCTTACGATAAGTGTTCCCAATCAGGCATTTCCCGACAAAAACTCCATCGTGATTAGTAAAAGCCCCCTTTGGTTCTTTTTTTTTTCTTTGTTTTATTTTTTTGAAAACGGTCTTCCAGATGGGGCAACTTTAGCGTTGGAATCTTTGGTCAGTTTGCTTTCTTTGATATCAACCTCCTGGCCTCCTTGGCTGTGCAATAGCTCGAGTAACCCTCAAGTAATAACAGCTTCTTCAAAATTAGCCACTTAAAAGGCCATAAACGTAGCACCTTCCAAGATCCCCGAAAAACATAAACGTACCTTCGATGCTCCCACCAAGCCATATCGGTTACCCCAAAAACCTCGTGTAACAGACTCAGAAACAAAGGTTACACACTGAGTGTGCAACATTTGATACGCAGGGAAGGGTGACTCAAATTGAAAACACACACACACAAGTGAGCCCATTCAAGAAGAGGTATATTCTTTTACGTTAACTAAGAAAAAGACATTTTTCTCACGTTACATTGTATATTAGCACACGTTATAGTCAATCCATGAAACGAAAATAAAAAAAAAGAAGAAGGCACAAAAAAGGGGAAGCTTTGCAAATTGCTGTTAAGTTGTTAGCACACTGATATCATTTGGTTTTATATTTCAGTTTCAACTTACCAGAATTCCTCTGCTTGTTTTGATAAGTGGCAGTCACTGTACGCCAGTCTTTGAATAACACTGCCCAGCACCTTTGACACTGTTTTTAGAACTAGCTTCTCATACTGTAATCGAAAAAAGCATTACCCATGCTCAATCCGGGAGCCCGTAACACCTGGAAAGCAACATTGACAATGTGTCAGACTGGCCCCATCACAGGCTAACCCCTCAAATACAACATGAGACGCCAAATTCGCTACAGAAATCAGTTGGGCATAGATTTGCCTGACTTTGAGACAGTGATACATCGAAGTGGTACCCAGTGACATTTTGGCTGATCTTCCCTAGCACCATTCTAATCGAACAGAATCTCAGCAGCAGCTTTAGAGCCTGGATAGCTGAAAGATCAACTTTGGAGCTTAGATATCTAATATCAATCTCAAAAACTTTGTGTTTGACCATAATTTGGACCACTAGGCAAGCCGCAACAGTAGCATATATCAAACAAGCACATTCACACGCAACAAAAACAGCTCAAAACGCTTTGATCTCTGGACCAGTATCAAGCTTGGACAGAATATGCAGGCAACTGTTCTTCTCTTTGCATACCCTCCAATCTCTCCACAAACTCAACGTACCCACCATGCTTGAATATAACTTTCAAGTTCCATAACTCTCCATCATTATCAGGCACAAGCCCACCATCTCTGACCGCTTTCACTTTACACTGCCAGCCTGAGGGCCCGACAAACCACGGCTGTACCAGTTGATGGTCATACATGTTACCCAGCGGTATACTCAACGACTGGCAGTTACGGTCTCCTTTCCCAGGTATAGAATAGGTCACAGAACCATTACTACTACTACTTCCACCATCATTATTCTTGTGGTTGCCAGAAACCCAGATAACTAGACGCTGTCTTGATAGTTTCAGATACGCCGCGGGGGCAACTATATGACACCCGGTCTTGGGATGTTTCAAGTCAAATGATATAGTGTTGTTGAGGTATTGATACTCGAAGTGCTCGTCTGGTAACTCTACCGGATTTCCATCCTTGAGCATGACCCAGTTAATACTCATATTTGTGCGGAAACGTGGTACTTATATAAAGAAGTTGTTGACAGGAGAAATGTCGGAGTAATTATTACTCAAAACGCATTGAATTTTATCGATAGCGCTATGCGCATTAATGGCTTAACAAACCTCTGATTATGTAACTGAGATTTTGCCTCTGGAAGTGTGTTTTTCGTCATGAATTCGGGAATAGGTGAGTTCATCCTTTTGTATTATCTCTTTTATATACTTTTTCCCCGCCTGTTTCACATATGAGAGGCACTATTTTTCTGCGTCTACTCCTTATCTACTTAAAATTTCACCTATAAGGTCACTTTTCTCAGCTTTCTTCGGCAGCTCAATGTAACCTACGTCTATAAGTTCGATCTTAGTCCGGCGAGAGAAGGCTGTTTGAATCTTAAGAGAATTCCTCAAAACATCACTCTCTTCTAGAAATGAAGTATGAGAAGTCAGAACATCCAAACTATTCATACGTTAGGCAAGTTCTTTTTTTAAAGAAGTTTAACCAAGGTGTCAGTACTTTCATTTTCAAAAGGTTCTATAAAAGCAAGATATATAAGCAGAACTGAGGCATTTCAAGTATGGCGTAAGAATATCTGAGAAGCGCCTGGCAGTTCCAGGCTCAAGCTTCAGGTTTGAGTAAATAGTAATAAGAATAATAATAATAATACCCCTAGTTTTGCATGGTATACAAAACTGTGTCAGCACTTAGAGTGAACCCAGAGCAGCTGGTCAGAATCAAATTCCTGGATTCTTCAATTCCCCACTCAAGAACAAGGCAAAGTCTAAAGCTCCTCAGCAGCTATATACAAAACTGGCTTCACGATAAAAAAAATCTCAGCCGCATATGGGTGAAATAAATTTTTTCTAGCACGCCGATCACCAGCTAAAGATAAAAATTTTTTTTTTTTTTTTATATTTGTTATACTTCTCTTTGGAGCTCTTTAAATTTTTTTTTTTTTCACCCATATATCCCCTTTCCTCAACACAAAGATGCAGTTGACTTGGAAGGATATCCCTACTATACCGGATTCAAACACCTTTCTGGATGTCATACTTAACCGTACACAGAGGAAAACTCCTACGGTTATACGACCAGGGTTTGAGATATCTCGAATTCGGTCGTTTTACATGAGAAAAGTTAGGTACACGGGAGATGGATTTTCTGAGAAGTTGACACTTATTGTGGATAGTTTCCCCAAGATTAACGATGTTCACCCCTTTCATAGAGATTTGCTGGACACTCTGTATGAAAAGAATCACTACAAGGTTTCACTGAGTTCTCTATCACGAGCCAAGACGCTTATTGAGCAAGTTTCCAGGGATTACGTTAGGTTACTTAAGTTCAGTCAGTCTCTTTTCCAATGCAAGCAGCTGAAACGTGCTGCTCTTGGTCGTATGGCAACTATTGTGAAGAGACTCAAGGATCCCTTGGCTTATTTGGAACAGGTTCGTCAGCATTTGGGCCGTTTGCCAGCTATCGACCCCAACACTAGAACTTTGCTTATTTGCGGGTACCCTAACGTTGGTAAATCCTCCTTCTTGAAATCAATCACTCGAGCTGACGTCGAAGTCCAGCCATATGCATTCACTACCAAGTCACTTTACGTGGGTCATTTCGATTACAAGTACTTGCGTTTCCAAGCTATTGATACTCCAGGTATCTTGGATAGACCCACCGAGGAGATGAACAACATTGAAATGCAGTCTATCTACGCTATTGCTCATATCAGATCCTGTGTGCTCTATTTCATGGATGTCTCTGAACAGTGCGGGTTCTCTATCGAGGACCAAGTTAAGCTTTTCCACTCCATCTCGCCTCTTTTCGCAAACAAGTCAGTCATGATTGTGATCAACAAGATTGATTTGAAGAGACCGGAGGATTTATGCGAAGAACACCAGGCATTGCTAAGGACATTGACTGAGGGAAATGCCAACGTGGAAATCTTGCAATCTTCTTGTCATACCGAAGATGGACTAATGGAGGTCAGAAACAGAGCCTGTGACAAGCTATTGGTACAGAGAATCGAGCAAAAGATGAAGTCCTCTACTAGATTGAACTCAATAATGAATAAGATTCATGTGGCTCGACCAGAAGCTAGAGATGACTTGGAACGACCACCTCAAATCCCTGCCAATGCTCGATTAGAAGTCAAATACGACCCCAAGGACGCTAACCGTATCAGATTATCCAGAGACGTTGAGGAGGAAAATGGTGGAGCTGGAGTGTATCAGCCCAACTACAAGGAAGACTACCTTTTGGAGGATGAAGCATGGAAAAATGACATTATTCCCGAGTTACTCAATGGTCGTAACGTTTATGATTTCATTGATCCTGATATCTCAAGAAAGCTGCAATCTCTTGAAGAAGAGGAAGAAAGACTTGAGAATGAGGGTTTTTACAATAACAATGACGATGAGGAGTTGGACGACGAGGAAATCCAATCAATCAGAGAGAAAGCTGCCTGGATAAGGAATAAGCAAAAGCTAATTATGAACGCTTCCAGATCAAAGAGAACTATCAAAAAGAAGGCTGTCATTCCAAGAAAAATGGCCAAGCGTACAATGGATCAGTTGGAGTCACATTTCGATACTATCGGTGTAGATGCTTCTAGTATCGTTGATAGAGTCCGTGCTGAAGTTGGCGAACAGTCCAACAATGACCAGTCCGGTGCCGAGACCGTTATGCATGATGGAGAGGTTATTGACGCAAGCAGAATCAGATCCAAGGACCAAACAAACAGATACTTGGATGGTATCGAGGATGACCGTAAGAAGGTCAAGGCACGTAAGTTGGCCAAATCTGACCAGAAGTTCATCAACCGTCTGGCAAGAGCCGGTGAAGCTGATAGACACATTGGTGATTCAATGCCTAAACATCTGTTTGCTGGAAAGCGTGGTATTGGAAAGACTCAACGTCGTTAGTTTCGTGTCTCTATTATATATATTTTAATATTATTTGTTACCATTCTCCCCGCGATATATATATATATATATATATATATATATTTAAAATAAGGACTCCACATCCAAGTCCAAATTCTCAGCATCTTCCTCCTCTTCTTGATGTTGTTCCTGCTGTTGTCGCTGTTGCTGTTCCTGGAAGTTTTGCTCCTCGATTTGACCCATGATTTGGTCTTCCAGCCTGCTTTCAAGTTGGTCATCATTGGCCACATCTTGGTCTTCTTGCTCGTTTCCAGCAATAGGCTCCTGGTTGTCTTGTTCATCGTCTCCTTCCTCTTCCTCCTCCTCTTCTTCTTCCTCCTCTTCTTCCTCCTCCTCGTCATCTTCGTCATCGTCATCATCATCATCATCTTCGTCGTCGGCATCACCATCAGCGTTACCCTGTGCGGTTGCAACAGCCGTGGCAGCAGCTGTTCTACGATCAGGTAACTGTCTTTTCTTCATCTCTAGCTCTTGCTTCAACTTGTTCACCACATCAGTCAACCTGCCCTTCATAATTAGATTCTGGGCGTTCTCGGCGTCTCGTTCCTTGGCAAAAATGGTTGATTCCAATTCAGATATCTCCTCTTTCAGCAATTGATTGTGGTTCATGGCTTCCAACTGATCCTCATCCATTGCATTGCCCTCATCGTCATCGTCATCATCATCATCGTCGTCGTCATCATCGTCATCGTCCTCCTCATCATCATCCTCATCATCGTCCTCTTCTTCCTCTTCTTCGCCTTCTTCCTCTTCTTCCTCGTTCCCGTCACCATCTTCTCCAGTCTCGAGAGCCTTTTCAAGCTCCATGCCCAGCAAATCGTCATCTCCCTCTTCACCGGCCTGGAACTCATCTTCAGTCACTGGGAATGCGCTATCCAGCATATTGAAAGGCGTGCCAGCGTCCGAAGACTCGCCACCGGCTAGACCTGCTAAGCCACTGACACTTCCTATTCTGCTCAGAGCTGGAGACATGCCAAACGTAGATCCCGGGCTTGATGCCGAGTTCAGCTGTGGCTGTTGTTGCTGTTGTAAAGCCGCCGCGAGACTACCTTGAGCACCAAATGAATTGGTATTAGTGGCACTTGTCGGTAATGTAGCAGCGGGATTGACAATTTCGTATTTGATCTCGTCAGCTTCGTCATCCTTTCTGAATAACTCATCAACGCTAGCTTCCACAGTTTCAATGATTTTGTTGGATATGCGTTTCCTAAACCGTCTCTTTTTCACCCAATGCATGGGAGGCGTTATACCATGCTCAAACTGATTATTAATTGCAGATGACGATGATGATACACTATTTTCCAGTTGCTGTTTCTCTGCAATTTCATTTGCCTCCTCTTCACCACTTATAGGTTTTGTAACAAGTAGCATCTGACATACATCTGCACTTTTATAAATATTTTTCTTGTCAAAAGTTTTGGAAACTTCTGTGACTGTAGGTAAGTCCACCAACTTGGCAGCAAAATCCTGTCCATTGATAGTAACTATTGCAAATCTGCTTGTAATGAATTTGATTTTGATGTTGGAGAAATCTCCCTCCTGTACTGCCTTTTGTAGATATTCCAAGTATGGACTTTTGTCTAGCATTCGTACCAGGATTGCCTCTTGTATCATAGGGTCATCTTCTCTATCTGGTGCCTCTGAGTCGTACCCATCGCCCGGTCTCCGAGCTGCTTTGACTCTTATCCGAGGAACTACTCTGCTGCCTCCATTTTTGGTACTGCTTGGTTTTTTATCCTTGTTCAGGTTTAGGTTAAGACTTAACCGAACGTTACTGCTGGATTTCTTGACTGACCCAGTGTTGCCGGTCTTTAGTTTTATCTTTGGTGTGTCAGCCTTTGTGCTGAGCTTTAATTTCATGTTGGCCAAAAGTACATTAAGTATGCAGCTATTACTAGTATAGTTCGCGAGTCTGAATATTAGACGGACGTCCTTCGAACTTTTGAAAAATCCAGAGCAGGATTACGTAAGTTTTTTTTTTTTTATCTCGAGCAGCGTTTTATAGTTATAGCGCATCTCGAACTTGACTGAAAAAAAAAAAATACTTCACAGTCCGCTTCGAAACTTCAAACTTTTGCAAATGGCTATAAGACCGACGGAATGGGCAAAAGCGTTGAAACGGTTTTACGGAAGAGTTAACTTTGTCAATCAAGATGTCGTTGAGAAAGTTTTGATAGAACAAGGGTATGACAAGTTGTACAACAATAAACCTACTATAGTAGATGCGTACCCCGGAGCTGGGATATACTCTGCGGGGTTACACAATGTTATCAAACCCTCTGAGCATTTATTATTAGATCCGCATTTAGCATATTTCAAGTATTTGGAGGCTTTCAATGAAGAATGTGTGGCTAAGGGAGAAACGGAGGAAAAACCTTTTATGTTATCAAAACTTGATCCATTCCGGTGGACTACTTTCACCCAGATTGAACAAGAGAAACTCGTCAAGTATGAGAGCTATGACCGAGAAAAGGGCATAAACCCCAATCTCCTATATACAGCCAACCTGACCATGAAACAGGGTGAGCAGCTTTGTGCACAGTACTTGAATTGTATCTGGAATAGATCTTGGTTACAGAGATATGGACGGGTTCGCATGTTACTTTGGATATCACCCAACCTGGCCAGGAAACTTTTCCTACCAGTGGGTGACCCTGGTAGGAGCAGGATTGCAGTTCAGGCAGAGGCTTGTGCAGATTTGAAGCCTCTGATTGCCTCTCCGGAAGAGTTTGACCATGAGGATTTGGTTTACCGAGCAAATGCCAAGGATGATTTTTTCGCATCTCAAGTCAGCAAAACATCACGTACTTCAGTTTTGCTCGAAATGAGCCCCAAAAAAGATCAAGTTCCACACCTGGACTCCTTCGAATACGTGATCAAAATGTTGTTCATACTAAAATCACGGCCGTTAGAAGAGGCGATCTCAACGTTGGGACCGGGGGCTACTCTGGACTTATTACCAAGATTACCCAGAGATATAGTGGTTAAAGCACCACACGATATGACTTTAAAAGACTTATATGAGCTGACTAGAGTATTCGACGAGTGGCCATTCAAGCCTCAGTTCCTACATGATTTCTTCGAAGAATCGCATATTACACACATTTAATTTATTTATATAATCTATAGAAAATTTGAACTTTTGTACAGACTAAATCGAGGACGGGCAAACAATACGCTGCAACTATATTCAACTTCATAAAAAGCACTAGCGGGTCTTAATTAACACTAATATCAATTGAACCTATACCTTTAAGTTTAATGATTACGACGACGATAATCTATAATATACCCATCCAGCTGTTTTCTGAGATCAACTTCGTAATCTGAAGCGTGGTTTAATACACACTGGGTTACCATGAGTCTACGCACGTCCTCGGCATAGTAACTCATCAAATCAATCTGATTGTGTACATTTCGAACTGCCCTTTGTTCCAAATCAATTATTCCTTGGTGCTCATTATCTGGACGTCTTGTGTTTATCTGATTGTCCTGATACCAATCTGGGATGCTTGAGTCGGGAGCAGTTCCATAGTAATTTTCTGGAGTATACCCATTTTCAATACGGTTATTATTATTATTGTGGTTATTGTTATTGTTATTATTATTGTTGTTGTAACCTCCTTTGTATCTTCTTCCGGGAACTTGCTGAGCTTCAGTTATATGGTGCTGTTGCTGCACTGCTCCGTAACCGTCAAGAGGCCCTGAGATCTCAGTTGCCGGGTCCAACAAGCTAAACTTCTTGAGAGCACTGTAATACCTCTTCATTGAGATATCTCGTTGGTATTCTCTGAGCATCGTTTGGTTTTTTACCCAGTTCCAGTTCCTGTACTCGACATTCCACACTGAGCGACATTCATCGGCGTGCATGGCTCGGAGTGCTGGTCTCGGTTTACGTCTTCTACCGCCAGCCCCACCTGGTCGTCTACCGGCTCGACTAGGGGGAGCACTGAGAACCCGACTGATAGCGGTACTAATTTCATGGTCATAATCAGTGCTCATTCTCAAAATAGACTGGGTGCATCGAAGATAAGGATCCTGACGTTGGTAGAGACTCACGTCTTTGACGATAGTATTGACCACGTTATCGCCGCTCGAAATCATGATCCCATCAGGTCCAATTGAGTTCTCCATGGCGTAGAAATTCTTGATGGCACTATAAAACCTGCCGTTCGAGACATCTCGCTGGTAAAGCTCAACAGCTGTTTGATTGAACCCCCAGAAATACTCGTCTGCTGGAATATGAACTGGCATTGTTGCAGATTTAAGCAGTGCTGGACTGATGGGTTTGCCTTCGTGACGACAATACCCGTCAACATCGTCCAGAAATGCTCGAGCAAACGGACTCAGAATGAGAATCAACAACAAAGCAGTATTGACCATTTTTTGAAAGAATACCCTTTTTTTTTTCAGACAGATTGATTGATCTTTCGCTCTTTGGTATATATATATATTGATATCTATACTTTGAGGGGTAAGTTTTACTGAGGAAGAAAGAAAATTTTTGAAACCTGCTTTTGATGGAGCTACTATAAAAACCTATGGCGCGACCTTTGTCACAGGTCTCTGGTTCATGCTCTTCTTACCTTTTTCTTTTCTTTTATTTCTTCTTTTCAATTAGCATGCTGAATTGTCATTTTTCACCGTTGGGATCCTCCTTATCATCATCGATATCGCGATCATCATCTTCATCGTCACCATTTTCTTGATCCTTGGGCAGGTTTCCATAATTTTTGGCAACCATCATATCAGCAATTTCTTCATCATAATCCTGAGACTGTGACAGCAAACATCGAAGAAGCGTGAGCTTTCTTCTACCCTCCGGGTACATTTGATAAAAGATAATTGCGTGACCAAAGTTTTCCCTAAACCACCGGTCAGGGTCCAAGTCTCGATCTTGCAAGCTAATGTGTTTGAGAGTTGCTGGGCCAAACCGGAAAAATGACCGCAGTGCTGCATTGTAGTTTGAAGACTCAATGTTGTTCAGATAGGAGTTGAGATACAGCTTGTTGGTGATTGTGGAATTCGGCGGTCTCATGTACTGGTGTGGAGTGCTGTTAGGTCTTCGGGGTCTCCCAGCAAGAGGTGCCACTTTTTTGGTTTTACCATCAATGTCTTGATAAACTTGAAGTTGCGCATTAACTTCACTTGCTTCGCGACTATTTGTTACCCATGACCAATCTCTATTTTTTGCGTCATCGATATTCCAGACCTTGCCGCAAAATTCAGAGCTTTTCTCGTCAACAAGTTCACTTTCAGGGTAAAATCCATCAACTTCATTGTCATTTTTGGGTCTATTCAATGCTTTACCAATTGCCTCAGCAATGTCCTCATCATAATCTTGACTTTGCTCCAAAAGGGTCTTGGTGCATTCCAATCTGGGATCCCCTTTATAGTAGTACTCAAGGTCCGCCAAAATGGTTTCATGCACAGATACCCCGCTAACTAGCATGTTGTCGTCCTCCAAAAGCCCTACAGTGTTGTCTACAGCGTACAAATGATGGATTGCCTCATAATACCTTTTCTCTTCAATGGCATTCTCATACTCTGTGACTGCTGTTTGGTTGAACCCCCAAAATAATTGATTTACCGGGATAGAAGGTAAGGGTGAAAGAAATGCCGGCTCTAAAGCACAAAACTCATTGTAATGAAGCACTTGAGCTGAACTTTGATAGGCACTAAAGATGGCCACAATAGCGTTTACCTTTGCCAACTTCATTGTTGCCAATGTTCAGATTATACGGAAAAGAAAGGAGGGAACAATGGTTTATATTTCAAGCCATGATATCTTTATATATCTATTCCAAAGTGATACCTGTGTCCAACGCATAAATACAAGAAGAAGAGGAGAGAAGTACTGACTTTTTTTTTCTTTTTCTTTCTTATTTTTTTCCTGCTTTATTTTTTTTAATTAATCAAAACTAGAGTACCAAAATTCATATACCTTATACTTCTCCAATCATTGCCCGTGCTTTCTAAGAGTTCATTCGTGCGTGTTCAATTGAAGTCATCACGTCTCTGTAAATTCTATCGTCGTAGTCCACGCTATGATCAAGCACGCATTGAATAGCTTGCAATTGTCTTACAGATTTAATTGCCAGAAAATCGTTTTGGATATAGAAATACCTCCATTCATCGACACTTGAAAACGCATTCGGTGGTAATGGTTTTGCATGAACATCAAAAAGGTAGCTAGCTTTTAAGGCTCCAAAAAACCGATTTTGCGTTAATGCCTTCTCGTAATGGCGAAGTGCAGCCTTGTTTGGAACCCAGGTCAAATCTCTATCTTTGGATTTCCAGATACTGGTGCATTCGTGGTCAGATGGCCCGCCAGGTGTAGGCTCCGGTCTTCTAATCTCGTCGAGCGGAGGAAACTGTGCGGTGGTGATTCCAATGAGAAAGGTGAGCAACAGCAGTAGAAAGGGTCTCATATTGGTTGTTTCTGCGGAAGTTTAAGTCGACAAATTATAGATTTTGGATATTTATACACATTGTTGATATTTATATATATAGCAGTATTTGGTTCCATAAACCTAGGAATTAAGCAAGACTTTCAAGGATTTATGTACCCTAATTTTGACAGATTTTATTCATATTACAATGTATACAGCAACTTGCGAGAAAATAAAGAATCAAAGCAATATAGTGAAAAAATAGTAATAATAATAATAATAATAATAATAATAATAATAGAATAATAGAATAATAGTAATAGTTTAAAAAAAATTTAGCCCGTATACACTAGTAATAAAAATCTCCTGGGTTCGGTTCTCTCCAATATCTTCCCCCCCGGTTGAACAAATACCCTCTTCTAGAATCCAATACTTGAGTCATTTTCTCTCTAATTTCCGCATCGTCGTCTCTTGCTGAAAGTAAAATCTGCTGGGTACACCTCAAGTCCGGGGATTCGCGGTTATATTCGTCAATATCATCCAAAATGGTCTGTTTAATGTTATCACCTCCAAAAATCATTGACCCGTCAAGTCTGATTGTATTATCAATAGCGTAAAAATTCTTCAAAGCACTGTAATATCTTCTTTGCTGCACATCCTCCAAATAGTTCAACACTGCAGTCTGATTTGCACCAAAGGGTAGCTTATCAAATGAAGTGGACATCCCCGCGGGCCGTAAACTAGCAAAAAGAGCCGGAAGACAGGTTTCAACGCCAAATCTCAAAAAAATCGGCGGCTTCTCCTTTACCCTATAATTCTGCTGTGGTCTGCGAGCATAAGGTGGTGGTGGTGGTCCCGGTGGTGCAGGGTCGTTAGGATAATATGGATTATATCGTTCTTGTGGAGGCCCTGGTAGCGCAGGAGTTGGCGGTGGACGCGGGGGAGGCGGCATTCTTGGCATTGGTGGAGGTGGAGGCGGAGGTGGAGGCGGCGGAGGAGGAGGAGGAGGCGGTACATCAGGGTATGGGTATGAAGAAGGATTTCTAGAAGGTGGATATGAAGGCGGCCGAGGAGCAGTAGGAGGAGGCAGGTATGGATATGGCGAGGGAGGAGGAGGAGGTTGCGGAGCAAATCTATCATACTGTGGAGGACCATACTCGGAATCTGAGGGAGGAAAGCGATAGTCATCATCATTACGATTGCTGTTCTCATATCTCTCACGCTTATCTCTTTCAAATCGGCTTCTGTCGTCATTCTCAGGGTACCTGTATTGTTCCTCTTCAGTCACCTGGTCATTTTCTCCAAGGTACATAGAGGGCGCTTCGTACGGCATCTCTTCCTCTGGCTGGAAAAGCTCAGCTGATTCATTGGAGTTACCATCCTCGTTACCAGGCTTAGAAGGTTCCAAAGCCTGGTAAGGCTCTCTTTCATTCCCCGAATCTTCTTCTTGTTCCTTAGTTCCATCCTCACCACCGTCCAGTCTGAATCGATCTCTGATAGCAGGCAAATATCCAGAAAAGTCCTGAGAAGTGCGAATACCTGACACAGAAATATTACCCTGTGTCCATGCAGTTTCGTTGATAGTCAAGTTGGAGCTAGA
The DNA here is from genome assembly GCA_003708315.3 of Groenewaldozyma salmanticensis. Lineage (NCBI taxonomy): Eukaryota > Fungi > Ascomycota > Dipodascomycetes > Dipodascales > Trichomonascaceae > Groenewaldozyma > Groenewaldozyma salmanticensis. Next base: position 518,299 of record PPNW03000005.1, on the reverse strand, counting down.
ATGGTAGCCCTCGAAAAGTTCAGAATTGTTAGAAGTAGAAATACTAGCAGCTTGGATTGATAAAATCCACCAAGCTGCCAGGAATCCACTTATCCAAGAGAGCATTCTTTGTTATTTCAAGCAGCAGTTGACGGTAAGAGAAGCCTGAAATAATACTTCATATGAAGAAAGAGAAACTAAACAAAAAAAAAAAAAGAATAGATGAAAAGTGTATATATACACCATGTGAGGGTAGCATTCCAGTCAGTTCATTTCATCCTCCTAATATGCTTAAACCCATATTATGGTCTGTGAAAAAAAAAAAAAAGAAGGCGAGAAGAAAAAGTTAGGGTCTTTGGTTTTGAACCATAAATCTCACCATATCATAAACCAAAGCTCGAATTCCCTAAGCTTCAGTTCAGCAGGAGTGCTGCCCAACTACTTGAGCAGACTGATTGTGATAGTACAGTTAGCCAAGCTCGATTTCTTTTCTATTGGGTATTCGACAGCATGCGGGCTCCTGGGTTGTCGTTTGGTATCACTGTTAAGGTCAATCCCGACAAAAGGTAACTAATTTTCGGAGCAACTCCAGTTATCAGCAGTTAAAGCTGGTTTCAATTTTGGTATCTCTAACTTTCGCTAAGTTCAACTCGGTAGACACGGTAACTAGTTGCTCCTTACTTGGCGTTTTCCGCCAATTTAGCCCAGAAAACCAAAGCATTTTCTAGCATTTAAGGTCTCATAACTCAAATATTCAACATCTCTTGTTGACAACTCAATTAGTTTAAGAAAGTTAGTCTCTGAAGATACTACCGACATGAGGCAACAAGTTGTACTGATGAAGAAGTACGTTAACTCAATAAACTAAGCTATGGCTAGATCTATAGTTGAGATCAGCAAAGCTCAACAATATTTCCTGTCAACGTGACTTTGGGGGTTAATCGTTCCATGCGGTCCGCGATTTTCACTCGTTCACCCCACAAAATAAATGCATGATGATATTTGGAGGGAAGAAACCTCTCAAACATTTCAAGTTACCTTTACTAAATTTGTTTACTCTAAAGGCTCAGTTGGCAGGTTTCTCTTTTTGTGTTATTTTTTGCCAGCATTGAGCTTACTTGCTGGATTGCAGTACATAGAGAAATTCGCTGGTAGCTCAACATTGTGGTTGCCTCGTAATCACATCTGTCTCCGGTCGCACGGAGAGATTTGGTCTTGTATTGAGTACAACAAAATAAAGAGCACAAAAGCCAGCTTTTTATCCCCGGCGAGGTGCAACCAAAAGCGAGAAATAACAGGAAAAATTCCAGTTCATGGCTTGGAAGTTCTCACTGCACTTCTCAAGAATCCAAACTTTCTCATTACACCAAGCTGAACAAGAGCCCTCGAACTGAGCTCTTTTCGATACCAAACAAAAAACACATATATTAGCTTTGAAATCCTTGGCCTGGGTCCTGGTGGTCTCTCTCACTTAAGAATATCGATCGATCTGGAGAAGTTACGTACTGAAAATCGGACATTATTATCACGTCGAATCGGATCCGTTTGGTGCCCAATTTTCAGATATCTGAAGATCAAACATCAAGTCTCTGTATAACACACACACATACATGCTTGAAAAAAAATATAAGGTTTCAAAGTTTCCGGGGAAGACGAGTGCACAATAACTTATATACCTGGCCATACTTCTGCGGTTACAAATTTCTTACTAGGTATTCTGGAAAATTCGTGCGAACTGAGAACGTGACGAGTTCACTCGCTGCCACGGGTAACTACGGATTCAAAAAGCAGGTATTCACTGGCAACCATGACTAGAGGTATCGCGAAACAAAGCATAGCGCGGAACCCTTCTACAAGAACAAAAGCAGTCAAAGCGGAGGACCACGATGAGAGCGCTGCTAACAAGAGGTTGATTGCCGCTTGCAATCTGTGTCGGAAAAAGAAAATCAAATGTACCGGGGAAAGACCAGCATGTTCGAATTGTCTGAGACTAGATTTGGACTGCGACTACCCTATTGTCCGGAACCGGGGGTCGCGGTTTGGTTATTTCGGACTACTGCAAAGAAGGTTACAAGCATTGAAAAAATACAGCAAGTCTAGTACTAACGGCCAGATCAGTAGTGACGACGACACCGAGAACGTTGATGGCGAAGACAAGGGGAAAGAGCAAGAGTCAGTTGCTTTGGATAGTATCTTTCAGAAAATGCAACCGGTCAAGTCATCACTATCACCGGGACGGACAAGACAGCGTAAGGGCAGCTATAACTCAGGGTCATCTACATCTCCTAGCACTACTGAGGAAGATACTGTTCTAGATGATCCATATCATGGGCTCTCATTAACCGAAGAAATTATTTATATATTGGTTGAACTATACTTTGAGCAAGTGCATAACCAGACATACTCATTCTTACATCGGGCTACTGTTTTAAGAGGTATCAGGGAAAATACTATATACCCTGGACTCTTACTAGCAATATGTGCTTTAGGAGCCAGGTTCACCAGTCATCCCAAAATCAAAACGGAACCGCCCTACATAGCTGGAGAGGTTTTTGCAACCCGAGCAAAGGAGGTAATTCATAATGACTTTGGGTTTGACGACGGTCGGTTACTAGTTCTGGATAAAGAGCTATTACAAGCATTGATATGTATTATACAACATGAGTTTTTCAAATCTGACGGCGGATCTGCAATGATTTTCATATCAATGGTATTTCCAATGGCAGTGAGATTGGGGTTCAACAAAGAGCCTAGCAGTAAAATTCCCTGGTTGGAACAAGAATCCAGAAGAAGGATTTTTTGGTCGCTAGTCTCATTGGATAGAATATCTCATTGTACACCTCAGTTTTCCACACAGATTGATTACAATGACTGTCTTCCCATGAAACTACCTGCCAGAAACACAAACTTTGATAATAACCAGTCATGCTGTACGCCTACCTTGAAGGAGTTGTTAAGTACCAGTCTTGAAGCCCAGCTCCAAGACCCGAAGTTCCAAAACTTGGGTCTTTACGCTTACCATGTCAAAGCAGTGTTTTTGTGGAACGAAGTTTACAAGTATGTGACGTCGCCAGATTTACACGATGATGACATTCCCTGGCAAGAAGAATCAAAATTCAAAGACTACGAGTCAAAGCTGCAACAGTTTTATCTTGATTTACCCAAAGAATACAGTTATGATTTTAGTTCAGGCAAATCTCACCGCTGTAACCCTTTGTCTGAAATCACTTGCCTTACAGGTGAAGCTTCGCATGGTCTTGCTCATTTGCATATAGAGCTCCAGGCAACTTTTTTTGCCCTTTATCAAAACGCATACTCCAGGTGCTCAGAGCAGTCAACGGCAGCTCCCGAATGGTTTCGGAAGGACTGCGAGGCTAAGCTATGGAAAGCTGCAAATTCAATATCAATCATTGCTAATGACACTCTGAGATGTGATGATCATGTTACATTGGCTCCATTCCCCATGTTTTGCGTCTACTTGGCCTCATCTCTTTATGCCAGGGAGTCGAAAATCAACAGCAAGAACGAAATTAATGACGACCTAAAAGAGGCGGCCAGGAAGAACCTTGCGATAAACTTGAAACTGCTGGTATATATGCGTCAATACTGGTACATCATTGGTGTGTACTGCATCAAGCTCAAACAGCAATATATCCGCTATAATACAGTGGCCTCAGTGAGTGTAGCAGGTGAAGAATCACAAAGGCCACAGCCGCCTGTTTATTTACCAGACTCGTTTATTCGAACTGCCAAGAACTCTGATGACGAGGATAACAACACTGGCATTGATGAAGTGAAGAGCGAGTCAATAAAAAAACGAGATATCACTTCTGCTGGATTGGAGTATCCATGCACTGCTCCGCATGTTTATCCGCAACAGCAAATACCCCCGGGGTTCAAGCAGCTTCAAGAATCACCGCCGATATGGTACGACTACCCAGAAAACCAAATGCATCAACAGTGCCCTAAAATGATTATGGATCCAGCAAAGGAAGCAAGTATACTGGAACACATCTTACTACAAGCATCTATTCCAAGTAGCATCAAGTCAAATGATTATAGTACGGTCGAACCCAAGAGAGAGGGACTTTGAGCCATTTACTCTTTTATGGTAAACTATAATCATTATTAAATTTTTCATACCATTACATGTATATACACACATATATTATTTATCATAAGTCAACCATATCAAACAAGCCATCAAGGTTGTTAGTATTCAAGCTTTCATGCAGTTCATTGGCAAAACCACCATTTTCAATCTCACCACCGGCCTTTTCAGCGGTGTTTAAGCTCAGATTCGATTCGTTTTCGTTGGGATTCGATTCTGGAATTGCATCTCCAGTTTTGAGTTCGCTGCTGCCTAAAGATGGTTCAGTTGCAGTTGTCTCTGATTGACTGAAATCACCATTAGCTCTCGTTGTGGCTGTGGCTGTGGCTGTGGCTGTGGCGGTAGACGTAGCTAGGGCTGGGACATTGGTATTACCACCATCTTCAGCAGCGGGTTTCTCCTTCTCATCCGCTTCTTCCTCCACAGTCTTTACCATAACTTCTCTTTTAGGCAGACCCACGAGCTCCATGAGATCATCTTCTAGAGCATTGGCATCCTGACAAACAAAAGAACCTTCTTCGTTGTATGCTCTAGCATTGGTAAACATGAGTTTCCAATCAGCCACAAACTCACTCAACGACTGATATGTCTTATTGTTGATACGCTTCTGAATCACATCGCAAGCAATAGGATTACCAATTAGCATATAATAATCAGGATACATTCTCTTTGACGGCAAAGTCAAAAAGATATCAATACGATGACGGCCTGTGCCCTCTTCTTCAACATCGACTAGCGTATTGTAGATACTAACCATCCGATCCTGGAGAACCATCCGATCTTGTATCGACAAAGTCTCCTTGATCTTGGCAGGTCTACCCTTTTGTCGCTTCCTGGGAGGGGCTAAAGGTAGGTTGATATTGATCGCAGCCACAGATTTCTGAGCAACTGCAGCTGATAATGCAGGGTTGGCGGGGGAATTCGTAGACGATCCAATACGTCTCGAAGCGCCACGCTTACGCTTGTTGCTGCTGTTTCTTCCAGAAGCAGGAGTTCCCACATCATCGTCGTCGAGATCATCATCGACATCTTCGTCATCGTTACGATGGTCAGCATCTTCGTCATCGCCATTAACTCCACGACTGGTAGCAGCTTCAGTAGTAGAATCATCATCTTCGTCTTCGTCGTCATCGTCGTCGTCGCCACCACCGCCACCACCACCGCTTGTTCGCTTGGCCTTGTTCTCTCTGCGTTTTCTGATCCTTGCACGTTTCCTCGCAATGGCATCCTCCACGGAATCTTCGTCGTTATCCATAGCATCCAGCCATTGCTCCTCGGTAAGGCCATCATCATAGTGCAAAACTTTGCGTTCTCGGGTACCACGTCCAAAAATCTGCACAGTTTCTTCGGCTTGCAACTTCTCCACGATATCATACTTGTAGGCCTCTGGAAGTTCATCCTCAGTCATTAGACGTTCCTGTGGTTTTCCCTTTCCGTATTGACCATTAGCAATACGCTCATTATCTATTTCCTTGAACCTTTCGCGTTCTTCTTCGGATCGAGCCAAAATCTCGTTGAGTTCTTCATCATCAAGCTCCTCGTCTTCTTCCTTATCGCCAACCTCAGCTTCCAGCAAGGATCGCAAGAACGCTTCCTGTTCCTCGGCAGTAGACTTGTTATCAAACTTACCAGCTTGAATAACTTTGCCATCGATATCGAGCTTCTTGTGAGCACGCTCCAGGATATGCTCTTCCACTGACCCTTCAGTGATAAGTCTCAAGATTCGCACTTCCTTGGTCTGACCAATTCTGTGTGCACGGTCCTGCGCTTGCAAATCCTGATGCGGATTCCAATCGGTGTCGTAAATAATTACAGTATCGGCAGTTTGCAAGTTCAAACCTAAACCACCGGCACGGGTAGACAGCAAGAACGCAAAATAAGGAGAATCGGGAGCATTAAACAACCGTAACAGCTCACTTCTGTCTTCAGCTTTGGTACTACCGTCGAGTCTCAGGTACATCATTCCTCTAAGCCGCAGGAAATCCTCCATGATATCCATAATCTGAGTCATTTGGAAAAACATCAAAACTCGATGGCCAGTCTCCTTGAACTTGGGCAAGATTCGATCAAGTAGTTCAAACTTACCAGCAGTTCGCCACAGATCGTCATTGGTGATTCTATTGGGGTTAACCAGATCTTCAACTTCCTCAAACACAAAAGGGTGGTTGCAAATTTTCCGCAGCTGCATAATTTGGTTGTTCAAACCTTTGAGACCACTACTTGAAGCGCCATGAGCATTCTCACCTAAAAACAAAACCCGATGTTTCAGCATCATGTTATACAACTTAGTTTGCAAGCTGCTCATCTTGCACTTGATGACTTTCTCAACCTTGTCGGGAAGATCCTTCTCGACATCCTTTTTCAATCTTCGCAACAAGAACGGACGCAAAACCTTATGCAATCTTCGAATGATCAGTAAAGTCTCTTCCTCAGAGAGATCCATTTTATCTTGACCGCCAGTATTAGCAAAGGGAGTGTTGAACCATTCATCAAACGATTTGACCGAGTTGAAAATTTTGGGTAACACGAAATTCAGCAAAGCCCACAGTTCCGGCAGATTGTTTTGCAATGGCGTACCAGTCAAAATAAGTCTGTGTCGTGAATGATAAAACTGAGTCAAGGTATTGGAAAGCTTAGATTGACTGTTCTTCATACGATGACCTTCATCAATAATCATATGTATCCACTTGATACGTGACAAAATAGCTTTATCCTTAATCACATATTCATAGGTAGTCAGCAGCACCTGGAAGTTACCCTCACGAATGGTTTGCTGCTGTGCCTTTCGAGCCACGGGGGGACCTTTGTAAACAACTTTCTTCACACTAGGCGCCCATTTCTCAAACTCCAAGTTCCAATTGGTTAGCGTAGAAAGGGGTACAATGACAAGGTAAGGCCCAGGAATTTTCTTCTTTTCAATCAAGTAGGTGATCAAGGAGACAGACTGAATAGTCTTACCTAAGCCCATCTCATCGGCCAATATACCATCCAAGTTGTTGTTAAACAGCGACACCATCCACTGCAAACCTTTAACTTGATATTCCTTCAAAGTTCCACCGACAAGGATCGAGGGCTGTTCGGTAACTTCTTCCTTGATGCGATGTGCAACCGCGTAGTAATCAAACTTCTCATCATCAACGCCATCATTGTCGTCGTCGTCGTCGTTGTTGTTATTGTCATCATCGTCAATATCATCTTCAGCAGATGTGATATATCCGCCTTTAGCTTCCTGTTGTTGCGTTTTCACAGCGCGAGCTAGCGAATCCAAAAACTGGTTAGTTTGTTTGAGCAGGTGGGTAATTCTGGTATCCTTAGTCTGATCAAGCAGCTTTATATACGCTTCCTCGTCGTTAGCCTTCAAGGCTTGCAAACGTTGTTTGGCGGTACGTTCTAGACGTTTCTGTTCTTCCTTCTCAATAAAAGAGTGCAAACTGATAATCGACTTGCCTAACCTAGACTCACGAGCCCGTTTGGCTCTGACCGCATTAACCACGGTTTGCGCATGACTAGTAACATTGCTCAAATGATCCACCCGTTTCTGGTTCTCACGACGGGCTTTCTCTAGCCGTTGCTGGTTGGTGAACTGTTCAGTAGCCAACGACTCCTGTAGCGACAACTTCTTCAGATGTCCATACTTGTATCTATTAAACTCGTCAACGCCATTACAGTTGAAATAATAAATATTGGCCAGCAAATCACCGCGAACTTGCTTACTGAACGGAATCAGCTGTAGCGAAAGTAGCTCAACTTGTGCTTCGATGCTAGCATCACCACCAATTTTCTTCAGTTCAGAAATCCGGGCTTGAATCTTGGAACTCTCGGTTTTGCGTTTCGCATCGCGCAACTTCTCAGCATTCATACCTAATGGCATAATGTTAGGCACAAATAGAGATTCAGGCGGCGATGCTATAAACTTCTCAAACGGCATGTTCTTCTCAATCAGTGCAGTGGGATCGGCAAATGAACTCACTCCAAGTAACTGTGCGAGTGTGGGGGCCACTGGTGGTGCTGGAGGAGGAGGTGATATACTTTGCTGGTGGTTTTCGGAGAATGCAGTTTGTTGCTGGTGCTGTGTTGATGATACTGGTGCAGGCGCTGGTGTTGATTTAGGAGACAAGCTTTCACTGGGTTTCCGACTAGATGCAGAACTGGCAGAAACTTGTCTATTAGCAGTGGTGGCTGCCGTTGGCCGCAGTGGCTGTGGACTGCCTGCTGATGCTGTACTCTGTAGACCTTCAGTCTTGACTCCAGGAGTTAGCGTTGAAGTTGGAGAGCCAGCACTGCTGTTGCCGCTGAATAAAGCAGAATACAGTGCAGGTTTTATAGGGATATTCTTGCTCAGACTCTTAAATGCAATCATTTGGTTCCGCAGCAGCACAAGCTGCTCGGGAGAGAATGGGCTTACAGAGTATGGCGCAGGCTGTGTGTGCTGTTGGTCTTGTAGCTGCAGCTGTGGTTGTCGTGGAGGTATACGTGATGCTTGTTGCTGCTGTTGCTGCTGCTGCTGTGGTTGCTGGGGCAACGGTGCCTGGTAACTCGGTGCCGGACTTGATGCTTGTCCTGAAGACTGAAATGCTGCTGGTGATGTCATGGCCGAGGTTGGAGACTGGCCATTAGTATTGCTATTGTTATTAGCGCCAGTATTGTTGTTATTGTTGTTACCTTGGAGTTGCATTTTCTGACGCAGTAGCTCCTGCTGCCGCGAAAACGCCCTTAGTATCTTTGATAGCTCAACAAACTCTGGACTCAAAGGTGCTGAGTCACCCAGCTGTGTTTTCAAAGACTGCCATCGCGAGTACAATCTCTGTAGCTCTTCTTTGGAGCTGGGCATTCCAATGAACCCACTAGACTGTTGCTGTTGCTGCTGCTGCTGCTGTTGTTGTTGCTGTAGCTGCTGCTGCTGTTGGTCGGCCAGTCCATTGAACATTGGGCCTCCCGGAGATGCACCATTATTACTACTGTTATTACTCTGCTGAGCCACGAAACTCTGATATGCCGATGACGAAGGTTGCTGTTGCTCGTACATGCTGTTCCCACTCATGGTTACACACGCGCACGGGTATTGTGCGGGATGTGATAGAGGGAGACGGGAAAGAACTTCAAAGGTAGAGACAGAGTACTGAAACTACCTCACTCTAAAAAAGGTTGGACCTTCAGCAAATATGCAAACGTGAGAAAGGACAAACAGAATATTCTCCGCTCCTTTGGAGAAAAATATTCAAGATGTGTTGATCTAGACATGGTTAAGTTAGCAAGTGATAAGACAATAATAATAAGACATAGAAAAACGCGAGGACTAAAGGGCAGTGAGCAAAAAGTGAATCTGATAAGAATCTATTACCCACTTCATCCCCATCCCCCGCGTGTAAATCTTAGTTCCCATCTCGAGATGCAGGGACAAGGAGGGGGGATGAGAAAGAAACAAACAAACAAAAAAAAAAAAAAAGAAAGAAAAAAATTAAAGACTCATAATGCATACCTTAATAAAATGTCCAGAATAAAATAAATCAAAAGAAATTCGAAACCCACCAAGTGGGGATGGGGAGAGAGGGAAAGGCACAGATAGAGACAATCCTTTTAGGGGTTGTGATGAGATGCCCAGAATTAGAAGCTGTGCCTGAGTGTGTGTGTGGGTGTATAATGCCTCTAAGCGTGTACGAGTCCCAAAATTAAAATTTCCAAATAGCTGTGATTGTGGTGGTTGATACGTGTGAACTCTCTTTTGGAAATCAGTCAGGATTATGTAATCCCCCAAAAAAAGAAGTATGAGAGGGGTCACCCTCCAGTAAGACAGAGTCTAGGGGAGAGAGAGAGAGAGCTGGCCAATCAGAGCGGGGGCCAACAACAGCGACACACAGAAATCGCCCTGTGACAAAGAGAGAGAATGAGACCTTTGGAGAGACCAGAACTCAAAACAGGACTCTCACAGAAGCAAACTCAATATGACGGCACTCCGAGGGAGCGAGAGAGAGAGAGAGAGGCCAAAAAGCAAAAAATAGGCCACCAAAGAAGTGAGAAAAAAATAAAAAAAATAAAAAAAAAATAAAATAGAGAGAGAGAGACAGCCAGCTAAGACTCAATTTAGCGCTGCTGTGCTAATCTTAATCTTGGGGGAAGAGAGAGAGGGCGCGGGATGCTGGCCAAGGACCCGAAGCCGGTGCGAGAGATGCGACTTCTTCTGGTGGGTGCGTGCGGAGAGAGAGAGAGAAAACCCTGGGAGAGAGAAAAGAGGTTATAGTTCTTTCTCACCAAGTCCCTAAAAGGGGCAAAATAGAACAAGATAAAAAAAAAGAACTATTAAAATAAAAAGAAACAGCACAGGTGAAACGAGCACAGTTCAACAACTGCCCAGTGCCTGAAACTCAAACGATGAATTCTGATGGATGATGGCTTCCGGGGGAGCGAGAGTGAGGTGTGGAAAATAGACGCCAGGATTAGACGCTCGGAGGCAATTATTGTGTGTGTCAAAAAGTTTTTATTTTTTTTTGTTTTTGGTTCGTTGTGTGAGTGAAGTTTTGGGTGACAAATTAAACCTCCCATCTGTGATGTTTTTCCAGGGCCCCAATCGAATGCTCATTTTACAGCTACATGTATTTGTGTGTATATATATGAGAAAGTTATATATATATCTCTAGGGTAATTGGGGAAAAACTCTAAAATCCTGCTAGTGCTTGTAACTTGGGTAGCTACCTCCCTGCTGTGTCTGAAATAAAAGAAAGAAAGAAAGAAAGAAAGAAAGAAAGAAAAAAAAAGACTTGCCCAGGCGCATGCCGGGAGGGGGCTTGTGTTAAATCGCACTCGAGGATCCTTTACAGCTTTCTTTATTTTTTTTTTTTTCACTTGTCCGGTTTCTTCATATGTACTCATCATCTCTTTTTGTGCCCTTCTACCTGTGTTCTGCGGTGTTTGATGTGTATAACTGTGGGCTTTCTTAACGGATGGTAGCAACGTCGGTGATTCAAACTTTGAAGCGCCCTTTCTATGAACATTTAGCTTGTGTCTATTAGAGGGATGCCGAAGAGTCAATGGATCCAGACGCACGCACTCACGTAGTACATACATATGGCGGCGGCTTTTGCCACATGAACTCTAAGATCCGATATACATTTTGGAAACAAAAACTTCTGATATCATCTACATGATCATGATCATACTCATTCCACATCTGGAGAAACTAGCAATCACTGTTGATTCTTACATATATATCAATCATGTTGTATATATACATGCTTATGCCCGGATGTAGAAGAACCAGGCTCGGGCAGACCTCACAAATCGTTCTTATCTTATAGGCATCAATGCTGCTTCATGTCCCTTTGTTTCGCCTGTAGTCGAAGTCTGAAATGTTTATTATATATACACACCTGGCTTTTTTTATTCCATAGTCTATCAAATGTGCCAAGCAAACCTGTTTTTTTTTTCTTACTAGCTCTTTCCTTTACCCCTTTTCCTTTTGCTCAGCTGGCAGTGTATATATACGTGCATGTTTGGCTGCATTATGTCAGACGATACCCGAGTCCCGATTTGCCCTGCTGTGTGCACAGCACTACTCAACTCTGTATCAACAATATAGCATGAAGAGCTTTGGCCATATGCCTCAACTCTGTGATTTTTATTTCCAGTACAAGTATTCACAACTGTTGAGGATTTTTGCTCTTACCCCGCGACTTCAAGTTGTTTAAAAGCTTTTCGTTTTTTACTTGTTTGGTTGTGGTTTTCTCTTTTTTTTTTTTTTTTTTTCTCTCTCTCTCTCTCCCTCCCTTCTAGTTCTGGGCCTTCTAGGCGGACTTGCTTGTTCTGTTCACAAGAGATCTCCCAGATTTGCGCGTGTTATTTAATCAGGCAGGGAAGTAAACTTCAATGCCATTCCGAGCCGCCGTGTGCGTACACAATGGGCAGTGTTAGCTCTAAGCCCTTTCGGCCTTTGTCAGATTGGGTTTTCGAGATCTCTTGCTGCTTCAATTGCGCTTCATCAGAAATACTTTCATGTTGATGTGTTCAACCTACTGGGCCGTTTGCTGACTATTCTGATATCTGCGACTCACGCCCCTTGGGCTCACCAACTATCCCATACTTCTACTTCCTGCAGAATTATATACTTGTACATCCATCGATATCATAGGTGGGTATTCTCATATATGATCTTGATTATCATTGGATACGATACTGGTATTACGTACGATGCGGACCTCGATAGGTGCTGTCTTGCTCAGTGTGTTAGTTTGGTCGCTGCTTGTTACCACGTAGTTGCGTTGGTTGCTAGTCATGAGGGTGCTCAGTGAAGTGTCATTGCCCTGCTGGTGTCTGATACACAGGCTACTTAGATAGCACAATCAATCACCTCAGATATCTAACACTCCATGGCGTAAGAGTCTAAACATCCAAACACTGTACCTTACAGAGCAAGAAAAACATTCACACATCTCCTAGATGGATAAAGAACCAGCCGGCATATTCACAGCTCCAGTAAAACTAACCTGTCCCATACTAGCCAGCAGCTGCTGTAAACTTGACAAACGTAGTTGGGAAAAAACACAAAACAAGTACGTAATCTACACTTTATCATCACATTTGTTCGATCTGCGGAAAACCCTTCACGAATTCGAAGCTTCTTATCAGTGGTATATTAGTACCTCTCATCCAGCCATCTATTTCACTTCCTTCTTTCTTCACCTCTGAAAAAATTAGCAAAATATGGGTACCAGTGCAACTTCGTTCGCGACCGGACTGATTTTATCAGCTGTGTCGTTCAGTTTAGGTTACATATACTCGAATTGGGCCTACGACTACAACACACTATGGCAGAACTCTCCCCCGCCTGAGGTCTTTGAGAAATCGTTGGCTCATTACCGAACTTTGGCCAGCATGCCCAATTTCCTGCACAACGTACATCATTTTATAATGGGCGTGGGTCTCATGGGGATCCTGCTGAAGCTGTACAGACCAAGCGAATCAAACAAGCTGTTTGACGGGGCCTCGATTATTCTCTATGTTGTGGCGATGTGCTTGTATGCCAGTAATGTCATGGTAGGTGCGCGATCTAGCATTTCTGGAGAATGGGGTGAAGTTGATGAACACACCGGTATCAATGTCCTGGCTGCAACCCAGGTGTTCATCGTGCTGCTTTTGCTAGGTGTGTTCGTTCTCCAAATGGGACAATACTGGGCTGAGAGAGAAGATAAGCTAACATTCGCAGCACATGCTCAGGAGGAGGAAAAGAAAAAGGAAAAAGAAAAGGAACTGGAAAAGGAAAAGGAAGAAGCAGCGACAAAGGAGACAGCGACCGAGGAGAAGTCAAAGAGACAGACTAAGAAAAAGAAGAAGGAATAGTTTTATTCGTATCTATGTGTAATAAAAGTACAAGGGGAAAACTCCCATAAAACCAATTGTAGCTCCGCGTTACATACAACACTTAACTCAAATCCAAAGCCATGGTATCAAACTTGGCAGTAACAGAATGCACCTGCGGTTCACGCTCAGTTTCGTACTGCACCAGTGTGTTTTCTAGTGGCTGCACTGGTGTTGAATTCGAGCCCATCTCTACATCGCCAGTACTGCTCACGCCACTAGCCGGCTTACTTGAAAACCGTATAGTTGGAAATGCGCTCGGTTCTGAAGGTATTGCCGATGATGTAACGGATGGGGTAGAAATCCCTGACGGGGTTCCTGATGGATTTTCTGATGGATCTCCTAACGGGGTTGCTGATGTTGACAACGACAAGTTCGAACTGGCTAAACCAATTGACTTCTCGCTTGATGCAGATGAAGGTCTATAAATAGGAGATCCGGAGTAAGAGGTCGGTGCAGATAACACACCATCACTGATATTGCCCAGTTCAGATTTTGACAATGACGGCTTGTTTTTGTGATGATGTCCATGCCTGGAATGACGAGAGTGATGAGAATGATGCAAAGAACCAGGATGGTTCATTTCTTCATCTGTACGTCCATACAGTTGATGCCACCACTTGATATCAGAAACATCTGGAAACAGAGGTTCTGCATCTTGAGCAGTTTTCTTTTCCAGGTCGGTAGCGTACTCTGTGTTTGTAAACTCTTTTCGTCGGGCCAAGAAATAGTCCCATACTGATCTAGTCTTGTCCCTCAGTTCTAATCTTTCGCGCTCACAGTTCACCAAAAAAGTCCCGTACTGGCATGAATAGACATGATAAAGGAGTCTTCTCAGAAACCGCTCATTATACTCAAAGTCGCCGGGGGTTTGTCGAACTAGCTGATAAACGCACTCCAAGAATTGATGAAAAACCGGCGAGGTATACTTTACATGTTTCTGCTTCACCAGCTTAGAGCTCAATTCCTTGGCATTGTTCAATACTGATTGCGTGTTATTACTACCATCACGAGCAGTAATGAAATTTTTCTCAGAGGATAATATCCCGGACCGTTCAGCGAACCGATGTCCGAACCCGAGCCATTCCTTTTCCACAAGCACGATAAACCCATCTATAGTTCTGAAATAAGGATCCAGGAAAATCTGCGCCAGACTGGATACCTGAGCAGTCCGGTCCCACCCATCGGAACAATGCAACAACACATGTGAGAACTTGAAATGTAGCTGAGATGCCACCAGTATGGAACCTTCCAGAATCACTTTCAGCAGACCCAACCAGTTTGATTTTTGTAATACCTCTTGAGCTGGCGGGAACGGCGACAAATCACTATTCCGCAACGCTTCGTTGATTTTGTTTAGTGAGTCTCTCACCACATGAATATTATCTATGCCCAAGTAAACCTTTGAAGCAGTTTTGTAATGATCCATGTTCTCGGTACCCGCGCCCAGCGCAGTTTGAGCCATGGCATTTGTAGTTGGCCTTGCATCAACAATCAGATTCTCCTGACAATGTCCGCCGTCGTTCGTGGTCGCGGTGATTTCAAGCACAAGTCTTTCATCCTGAACGCTCCGCGACTGTTTCAGACCCACTAAAGGTTGCGAGCATCTTGTTATTGTACATTCGTTAAATTGGTGGAAATATGATAATGCAGCCACTCGCTGTTTACTTCTGAACTTGGCAGCATATTTCAATACTGTGTCTGATATTTGCTCGGGGACCACCAACACTGCTGGATAACTATCGCATAGAGAGTAATCATTGTTAAGGGTGCTGATTCTCCATTTATCACACCCATTGCTATTATTGATAGCACCCATACGAGTGAACTCCCTGACAGGATCATATAAATTCCAGCCTTGCAGTTTCCGTTCAAGTGAACCCGGCGAGTACATGAAGGCATACAAATTCTCAATCTTGCCCACACATGTAAGTTTCATGATACTTTCAAATACATTTTTAGAATCAACTTCCCCAGGGATATTAAAACTGACAAACGTGAAATCTTTCCCTCGAATTCGTATCAATGAATGTCCGCTGTAACTTGTATATGGTCTTCGTTCAACTTCGGCTATTATTGGATAGCATATCCATACTTCTCGCCGGGGTTCGTCCTTTTTGTCATTGTCTACATTGAATATCATATGATGCGTCGTCAAATGCAGCGTTCCTATGCTTTGAACGCCCCGGCGTACCATGGACACGCCATTGACCTTGGCAACCTTTATCTCGTCCATGCTAGTATAGTGCTGATCAGAAAGTACTTGAAAGTGTGAATTCGTACGATATCACTTATGGATGATAGCATAGTTCAGCCGCACCTAAGATACACATACATCTGTAAATAACGAAATAACGCGGACAAAACACTAGTTCTCCACACGGCACCAACTTTGTGTTTTGTTCTCTTTCTTCATTCAACCTGTAACAAAATGAGCGACTACCTGGCAGACACGAAGCCACCGGTGGTGAACCTTGAAATAAAGTCTCATTTCGAGGCATTGACTGAGACTGAAAAGCTATATGCGCATCATTTCTCCCAAGCTGCTTTCGCAGGGTCAAGAGTCGTACTACGTCAGGTATCCCCTGAGTCTGAGGATATCTTTGATTTGATCCTGGGACTGTATGCTAAAACTAACGGAGGCGACTGGTCTAAGCTGCCAGTATCCGAGGAAGATAAGGTGTTTTGCTTGGAATATTCCAGCCAGTTTCTGAATAATTTGGGTAACTACAAATCGTTTGGCGACGTGAAGTTTATCCCTAGATTGTCGCAACGGGCCTTTGGTGAAATTGCAGCTATTGATGATACTTGCAAAGAATTGTTTGATAAAGTCAGTGACAGAATTTATTCAACCACTCCTGAAAAGGCAAACTTGTTGGGATACCCCAATGAGGGCCATGTTACAGGATACTATTCTTCTGATTTGACCAAGGATGAAATTGTGGCAATTGACCACGTTATCAGAAGCAACGGTATCATGGTTGAGAATTCTAGACTAGTAAAAGACCATGATGACTACATCTACCATGTTGCTAGTGCCGATACTGCAACTGGCCAGACATACTCCGTGGAGATTGCTGGCAAGGAGCATAAAATAACTGTTAAAACCGGCGACCATTCCCGTGAATTCAAACTAATCAGCAATGAGCTTGAGGCAGCAGCAAAATATGCCGCTAACAAGATCCAGAAGGATATGATTGCAGAGTACGTGAAATCGTTCCGTACCGGCGATATGCAGGCACATAAGGAATCACAGCGGTTGTGGGTCAAAGACTTGGGACCTAAAGTCGAGACCAATATTGGGTTTATCGAGACTTATAGAGACCCCTCGGGTATCCGTGGTGAATGGGAAGGTCTGGTGGCAACAGTGAACCAAGAACAAACCGCTAAATTTGGTGTACTTGTTAAGGAAGCCAAAAATTTCATTAGCCAGCTTCCCTGGCCCAAAGATTTCGAAAAGGATGTATTCACCCCGCCTGATTTTACATCCCTGGAAGTGTTGACTTTTGCAGGGAGTGGTATTCCTGCCGGTATCAATATCCCCAACTACGATGATGTGAGACTAACTGTTGGTTTCAAAAACGTTTCCCTGGGTAACATTGTCAATGCTAGCACTGGCACCGACGACAAGACAACTTTCGTCAATGATCAAGACGACGTTCTTTTCAGGAAATACAAAAACGAAGCTTTCGAAGTGCAGGTTGGTATTCATGAACTTTTGGGCCACGGTACTGGAAAACTTCTCTGTGAACTAGTTGGTAGTGGCGACGACAGCAAGTACAATTTCAACCATGCGAACCCACCCATCAATCCGTTCACTTCCGAACCCATATCTACATTCTACAAGAAAAATGAAACATGGGGATCGCTTTTCGGTAATGTGGCTGGGTCATACGAGGAGTGCCGTGCTGAGCTTGTGGCCATGTTCTTAGCTCCTGATAGAAATTTACTCAAGATCTTTGGGTACTCCGGCCAAGAAGCCGAAGATGTGTTGTATACCTCTTATGTCCAGATGGCTCGTGCAGGGTTGATTGCATTGGAGTTCTGGGACCCTGATACTAAGAAATGGGGCCAACCTCACATGCAGGCTCGCTTTTGTATTTTGAAGACATTTATCGATGCCGGGCTGGCCAAGTTTGAATTCTCCAAGGAAAACTTCAGCGACTTGGTGGTAGTTGTGGACAGAGCCAAGATTGACACAGTGGGCAGAGAGGCAGTGGGCCAAGTGCTGCGCAAACTTCACGTATACAAGTCTATTGCCGATGTCGAGAACGGTACCAAGTTCTACTTGGAGAGAACCGAGGTTACACCAGAATACGCCAAATTCAGGGAGATCGTGCTCAAGTCCAAATTACCCAGAAGACAGTTCGTCCAAGCTAATACTTTCATCACAGACGGTAAGGTCGTGCTTAAGGAATACGAAAATTCGCCTGCTGGGTTGATTCAGAGTTATGCCGAGCGACAAGTTTGAGAGTTTGAGACAAAAAAACAGTAAATGTCTAAGTAAAAAAAATAATCAAAGTATGAAAAAGATATATATTTTAAGAAACGAAAATATAAAAAGGCCTGTTATAAGTTTTTTTTTATGTCTGTCTTTTGTTTTTTTTGTCCAAGAATCTACTGTACTTAGCTTTCAAGAACGTTCTCGGCGAAGTATCCAATGACATTACCTCTAGGGTAATATTCACAAGCCAAGAACTGGCGGTTGCTACATTCATAAACGGCGCAGCCGACTTCAGTAGTAGCTTTCCACACCACCTGGGTGAAATGACCAGTAGACTCGGAGAATCCAGGGTCAGAGAAGTCATAGTCCGAGATTTCATCGTACCAGGCAGCAATGGCAGCCTCGGGGTCAGAGTATCCTAAGGCAATGTTCTCACCGTAAGGGCCACCGGAATGCTGGAAGACACAGTTGTCTCCGTCCAAGTAAGTGGTGGCGTAGCTGGCCAATTCAGTGGACCAGGTCAAATCAGGAGCACTGTGGAGAGCACGGTAAGCATTGTGCTTGTCGAGGATTCCCTGGATGAAGGAATCGGCCGAAGAGGAAGCAGCGGCAGCAGAGGTAGAGGTAGAGGAGGAGGAGACCACAGCAGCAAGGGTGCTGGTGGTGACAGCAGCAGCAGGAGTGGAAGAGGTCTCAACAGCAGCAGGAGTGGAAGAGGTTTCAACAGCAGCAGGAGTGGAAGAGGTCTCAGGAGTAGAGCTAACGACTGGAGCAGCAGAGCTAACAACCACAGGAGTAGAACTGACGGCGGGAGCAGCAGAGCTAACGACAGCCGGAACACTGCTGTGAGAATGTCTATAAGAGTAGCTGTAAGAGGAAGCAGCAGCAGCAGCAGCTGAAGAAGAAACAGCAACGTAAGCAGGAGCCGCAGCCACCGAAGATGCAGAAGAAGCAGCGGCGGATTGCTGGACAACGACTGTCTTTACAACCTGACCAGCAGCAGTAGAGGCAGTAGTGTCAGCACCGTCGGCACCTTCGAAAACAGTGACAGTGACGTAGTCGAGCTCAGTCTCGTAAATGATAGCTGGAGAAGCGAGCACGACAGATGCAGAGAGTGCAGAAGCGGCAGCAGCAACTAATGAGTACTTCATAATGAGAGTATAGTCTGTGTGAGAAAAAAAAGGAGAGACTTGCAGAAGTGTTCCAAGGGAATGACTAGAAGAGAAACTTAAGAAGAGAAGGAACAAGGATACAATTGACCAGCAAGATAGTTATCCGAGTATTCTTCTCAAAAAATGAGTGCGAGTTTCTTCTGGAAAGTGGGTATTCTGCAGCTGAAGAACGAAGAAGAGAGAGAAAAAGAAGTGGGAATAAAAAGAAAGAGATCTAGAAATTCTGCTTCTTTATATAAAACGAA
The DNA here is from genome assembly GCA_003708315.3 of Groenewaldozyma salmanticensis. Lineage (NCBI taxonomy): Eukaryota > Fungi > Ascomycota > Dipodascomycetes > Dipodascales > Trichomonascaceae > Groenewaldozyma > Groenewaldozyma salmanticensis. The sequence goes on along the minus strand of PPNW03000005.1, from coordinate 499,000 downwards.
TCTTTTCTTTCTCCGGGAATCACAAGATGGACACGCGTTTCGACAATGTGCTGAAAGTACCTGTGCGCGTGGAGTGTGTATGTACCGTGGGAAGGACGAAAAAGCAAAAAAACAAACACGCCAAGAGACCTTGTGAACTTTGTGTTGTATATAATGCTTTTTTGGTGTTTTGAGTTTCGGGAACCTTTGAGGACGTTTTTTTTGTTATAATTCGAAACAGCGACCAAGAATGAGAATGAAATGAAGAAAGGAGAGAGAGAGAGAGAGAGAAGAGTGCCAGTACTTATATACTATAGCACCGACCCCCTTTATTTACCGTAGAAAGGCCACTCATCGACTTTTCACTTTGGACCCAATTTTTCATTTCGCAGGACTAGCGCAGATCAGGGCCACGTTTGGTTAGACCGTGCATGGCTGATGCGTAGATCGTAACGTTTCTAGCCTAACGCTTGAGAGGGAGGCTGGCTGGCTGCCACGCTCAAGCAAACAATGCCACAATCCACCAGCCTCCTGTGGAAACAGGAAAACACGCAGGAAACGCCGGATGCTTATGAACCGTCTGTGACTAAGATGCGTATAGTAGATTATGTAAATAGACAACCATTGCGTGGTTTTTTCTCTCTTTTCTTTCTACCTTTGGTCTTTCTCTTAAACCAGACAGGTGACACCCAGCCCCCACGGGTCGTGATTAAACCAACGGAGACCTTTGTTTAATTGCGCTTCGAGTGGTGGCCATATTTTGTTGTCAAAATGGCGTTTCCTGTGAGCGCGTTTGTTTAGAGTTTCATGATTGTTTATTGACTGGTGAGTTTCGACTTGGAGAGAGACCAGCTTAAAAGTGGATCCCCCTGAAATATGTACATATCTCTATGTACGTAAACGAGGGCCACTAAGCTTTTTTAATGCTATTTTACTTTATTTCTTGTGCGTGTTCACCCAACGGTATCTGGCTGGACTGGACGTATACGTGTATATCCCGGCCAAACTGGGGAGGTTCCTGAGTTCTTTTTCGGTGCGTTTCAAAACCTGCAGATGCCGCAAGAAGGCAGTTTCTTTCAGTGTTGGGTTGTCTGATTGGGTTTCTTTTTTGTATAACTGTAAGCTAGTTTCATGTAAGGTTGGTTACATATATGACTTCTCTCTTTTGCATTCACTCGCTTGAGCCTTCTGGTGTTTTTTTTGCTCTTTTTTTTTTGTTTTCTTTGGTCTCTCTCGTTCCTAGTTGTTTCAGGTTGCTCTTTGACGAGTCCATCATGATACAGAATAATACCTGGTATGACGTTGCTCTCCAGGAGTAGCTATTTTTCATGAGAATCGCTTGACTCGTAAAGAGCGAGTTCGAAGAAAAAAAACTCTTCTCGCCTTGAAGAACTGGTATAGTGGAATATATTGCCTCGATCTTCGCGCCCAAGCCAGACACGTACAATACTAGTACTAGCTTCACATACATATAAATCGTTATAACATGAGTGAGTATCAATAAAAAGCTCAGGCCGGACTTGGAATTTATCTTACCCCTGGCTTGGTATTATTATAATACTCATTAACTATCCCGATATATATGTATATTTTTCTAAGCCAATTATTGCTCCAGTGTGGCCCCGTAACTTATATCCCACTGACTTCAAGGCGCTGGGCGTTCGGTCTTTAATATATTCATGAAAATGACAAAGTTGCTTTACGCCTGGCCCTTGGCTTAAACTTGGTAGTACTTAGATATATTAATAATAATAAATCAAGTTTACTGCCCTGAGGACTCTTATACAAATACTTAGATATATTGATACGCATTTGTCTGTTTAAAGGTTGTTCAGTTCTGGCCAAGATGACGCGACGTCAATGACTGAATTCAATCATCACGCGCCTACGCTAGAGCACTACTTTCTGGAGTATAGCTCCGCTGCTTCAGGGTGACATGTAGTTATAATATCATGAAAGCACCATTTCGAAACCCACCCTTTCCTGTTACAGACCTACAGTCAATGTTGAGTATAGTTGTATATCTTCCCCTGATCATCCCTCCGAAGTCATGTATAGCTGACATTTTATAATCACTTCCTCCTTGCCAAGTTTGTACATGCTTCTTGGATTTCAACTCCTAGTTCATACTACGCATGAGCACTACGCGCTCAAACTTTGAAACAAAAGATCAATTAACACAGAATATAGTAAATAATTATAATGATTCCACAAGCAGGAGAAAAGCTAAACGGGAACAAAAATAAAAGGAGTAACTAAGTGAGACCACATCATCAAAAAAGCACTATACCCATCAAAAAAGCACTATGCCCTCTCTCTCTCTCTCTCTCTCTCTAACACTTAACAACATCCTGAACCATTCTGAGAAACTGATTGACCACGCAAGTTGACGCTTGCCTTTTCTCCCCCAGCACCCGATTCACCGACGCCGCCCATCTTCTCCTTGATTTGTCTAGACATGGTCAAAAATGCTTGTTCAACGTTGGTAGAGTTCTTAGCGGAGGTCTCCAAGAAGGGGATACCCATGCTATCGGCAAACTCCTTTGCCACACTATACTCCACGACTTTCTTGTCAGTCATATCGCTCTTATTGCCAACAAGCAACTTCATCACACCTTCAGTGGCGTATCGATCTATCTCCAAGAACCACTGCTTGACATTATTAAAACTCTCCTGGTCAGTAACATCGTAGACTACAATGATGCCGTGGGCACCTCGGTAATAGGAAGATGTAATTGTACGGAATCTCTCCTGTCCTGCTGTGTCCCAGATTTGTAACTTGACAGTCTTGCCATCCAACTCAATTGTCCTGATCTTGAAATCAACCCCAATAGTGCTAATGTAAGACTCGGTGTAAGAATCGTCGGCAAATCTCAAGAGTAGGCATGACTTTCCTACTCCAGAGTCTCCAATAAGGAGTAACTTGAACAAATAATCGTATCTACATGGTTAGAGCCACAGATTCGACAGGGCAAAAAAGAGCATTGTTTCACTCTAGACAGAAGTTAGAAAAGTGAGAAAGAAAAAAAACAAAAACAGTAAAAGACGCGCGCCACTTACTACTCAGCGTTCATTATAACAGGACCCAGAAGAAAATGTAACCAAGATTAAAAATGATGATGATGATAAAGAAATTAAAATCCAAACAATGTGCAGATGATGAGGATTAAATGCTTGTGACTCTCTCTTCCCTTTCTTCTTTAGAGGCTAATTACAAGAGAATCAAGATGTGGTTGTTTATCAGCAACAAATCTCAGAGTTCCCAGTTGAATGTATATATATCTAAATCCTATTTTTTTTTTTTTCCTTTCTCTTTCGCTATTAAGAACAAAACTTAACACAAGAGAGGGTATAGAAAATAAAAATAGAGCGTGCGCTTAAAAGATTTGTTGTTAATTCAAAAAAGCCTTTTGCTGTGTATATATAGATGGTTACGAATAAAAGAAGTCAAGAGAAAAAAAGATGGAAGGGAGAGGAAAAGCCTATAAAGTGAAACCCAAGCGCTGTTAAAGAGGAACACACACACAAACAAAACACCCACAACATTTAAACATCGATATATATATATATCTCTCTGTGTTCAGCATTTTATATTTATTCACGGAAGTTTACGTTGTTCGAATGACCTGAACTCATGAATCCTTCAAAGGAGCCCAGACCACATACTACTATAGAGACATATGTACAAACTGGGCGGCGGCTCGTTGTCCAGTTATAACTCCACCGAAGTAAGTGCTTACATAAACGAACCCATCATTTTTGCCCCTTCCATTTATATCAACATCATCATTAAGGTCTACAGCACTATATATATATAGAAAAATGGATTAAAATAAGTTTTAAGAATTTTTTTTATTCATAATATGTAAATAATAATTAAGAAAGTTTGTGAATCAGTGATTCAATCCCCTGATATGTACATTTATTTGTGGTTTTTTTCATTGTTTTTCAGATGATGCGTTTAGTCAACCTCCTCGACGGTAGGACCAGAGTCACCACCGGCACCAGGAGCGGCACCAGCACCGGGGAATCCACCAGGCATACCACCGGCACCAGCACCAGGAGCACCACCCTCAGCACCGTACAACTTCATCAAGATGGGGTTGGCAACTCCCTCAAGCTCCTTCTGCTTGTCAGAGTACTCCTCAGTGGCAGCAGACTGGCTGTTATCTAACCATTCAACAGTCTCGTTGATAGCCTTCTCCAAGGTCTCTCTGTCAGACTCATCAACCTTCTCCTTAAACTTCTCCTCGGAAAGAGTGTTCTTCAAAGAGTAAGCGTAGGACTCCAAGCCATTCTTGGCCTGGATACGAGCAGCCTCCTTCTCGTCCTCCTCCTTGTACTTCTCAGCATCGGAAACCATCTTCTCGATATCCTCCTTGGACAATCTACCCTTGTCGTTGGTGATGGTGATCTTCTGAGTCTTACCGGTACCCTTCTCAACGGCGGAAACATTCAGGATTCCATTGGCGTCAATGTCAAAGGTAACCTCAACCTGGGGAACACCTCTGGGAGCAGGGGGAATACCAGTGAGCTCAAACTTACCAAGCAAGTTGTTGTCCTTAGTCTTGGCTCGCTCACCCTCAAAGACCTGGATAAGCACACCAGGCTGGTTATCAGCATAGGTACTGAAAACTTCAGACTTCTTGGTAGGAATGGTAGAGTTTCTGGGGATAAGCTTGGTCATGACACCACCAGCAGTCTCAATACCGAGAGACAAGGGGGCAACATCCAACAAAAGCAAATCTTGAGTCTTGGAAGAAGTGTCACCAGACAAGATAGCGGCCTGGACGGCAGCACCGTAAGCAACAGCCTCATCAGGGTTGATGGATCTGTTGGGCTCCTTACCATTGAAGAAGTCAGTGACAAGCTTCTGGACCTTGGGGATACGGGTAGAACCACCAACAAGGACAATCTCGTTAACCGAGGACTTGTCAATCTTGGAGTCCTTAAGGACCTTCTCGACGGGCTCCATGGTGGATCTGAAAAGATCCTGACACAACTCCTCGAATCTAGCTCTGGTAATGGAGGTGTAGAAATCAATACCCTCATAGAGAGAGTCAATCTCAATGGTGGTGTTGGTAGAAGAAGACAGAGTTCTCTTAGCTCTCTCGCAAGCAGTTCTCAATCTTCTGAGGGCACGCTGGTTACCAGCAATGTCCTTCTTGTTCTTTCGCTTGAACTCGGCAACAAAGAAGTTGACTAGTCTGCTATCGAAATCCTCACCACCCAAGTGAGTATCACCAGCAGTGGCCTTGACCTCAAAGATACCATCCTCAATGGTCAAAAGAGAGACATCGAAAGTACCACCACCCAAGTCGAAGATGAGAACATTCTTCTCACCAACGTCCTTCTTGTCCAAACCGTAGGCAATAGCAGCGGCGGTAGGCTCGTTAATGATACGCAAGACGTTAAGACCGGCAATCAAACCAGCGTCCTTGGTAGCCTGACGCTGAGAGTCATTGAAGTAGGCGGGGACGGTAATGACGGCATTTGAAACAGTTCCACCAAGGAAGTTCTCGGCGGTCTCCTTCATCTTGGTCAAAACCATGGAAGAGATTTCCTCAGGAGTGAAGACCTTCTCCTCACCCTTGAACTCAACCTGGATGACAGGCTTTCCACCCTTCTCAATGAGCTTGAAGGGGAAGTGCTTCATGTCATTCTGGACCTCAGGATCAGAGAACTTTCTGCCAATCAATCGCTTAGCGTCAAAGACAGTGTTTGCGGGGTTCATGGCAGCCTGATTCTTGGCGGCATCTCCAATGAGACGCTCAGAGTCTGTGAAAGCGACAAATGAAGGGGTAGTTCTGTTACCCTGGTCATTGGCGATAATTTCAACTCTATCGTTAGAAAAGTGGGCAACACACGAGTAAGTGGTTCCGAGATCAATTCCAACAGCTTTGCTCATTGTGTAGTTGTGATAATAAAAATAATAAAAATAAAGATAAAGTAATAAAGAAAAAGAGTATTAATAGTCAGTATTAGAGTATTAATAAAAGTATTAGAGTGTATAATGAAGAAGAAGGAAAAAAAAAAAAAGAAGTGTCAAAGCCTCCAGGATGCTTCCCTTTTATATCCAAAATGCCCGGATCCATCGAAGAAGCTGGAAAGTTCTATGGCCTTCTACACTACGTAATAAGCTCCTGAATGAAACAAGCACAAAAGAACAAAAAGAAGTTGCTGATCGCTGGTGTGAGGTGAAACGGTCTTTCCACCACTTCCTACTTGCTGCCAGAACCTTCTAGTAGCAAAGAGAAGGAAAGGGCGGTGGAAAAACAAAAAAAAAAAAAAGATTACGTAAACAACAAAGTCTTTTTTCTGTTGAATTATGTAAGCTCTGTGATTTTTATCCGAGCATTGCCGTCTGAGGAAGGCTCAAGTCTTTTTTTTTTTTTTTTTTTTTTTTTATGAGTGGAAAGTGGCTTTTCTTTGTTGTGTTTGAATAGTGGTATATTTGTAGTGGTACATTTGTAAAGAACTCTGTAGAAACTGTTTGGATTGCAGTAAGCACAAGTGCTCTTTGCTAAGTCCACAGTGCTGGTAATTTTAGGCGCTGCTGCGTTTGCTGGTTCTTTTTCCCCAGGTTTCGATGATCATGACTAGAACCTTCTGGCATGTCCGGGGGGCGGCCCTTCGAACAACAATATCAGTATTTGGTGAAGTAGCTCACCCTTCATTCTACTGGGCCCTTCGGTTAACCATATTGGCCATTTCCGAGTCACTGAACAGGTGATGTAGCCTAAATGGCTTGAAAAGCCTAATCAAACCATCGTTCTATGCGTAAAAAGACTCGACCCTTGGGTAATATCGTTAATTCAACTTCAACCGACATCCCGGTTTGCCTTCCAGCTCTACTGGGCAAATCACAATGTATAAATTTTCTTTACGTCACTAATGCCGGTATCTATATCTGATGAAACTCTATGAAATGAAGGCCACCAAATGTTTAATTAGTCTCTCTTCTGATTTACAGTCCTCCGTCTTGAACCCGCTGCCTCCGGTGAGGTTAATAGAGGGAAGAGAGAGAAAAAAAAGGATGGTTTATATAGAATCACAGAATCCATAGATGGTGGCTTTGAATCTTGTAAGCGCGGCAGCAGCTTTGACAAGCATTCTACTGTTCGAACCCGCAAGTGCTGGATATGCACCAAAAGAGGCCAGTTGTCCCGCGGGTGTGCAATTCGTGCGTCCTGCATGGTTGGGGCTCGCCCCTCAGGAACAGAGCTATGTCGAGCGTCGGAAACAGGTGGCTATGCCGGCTCTCAGAGCCTTTTTGGACCGTTGTGGGCTGATGGACGTGGATTTTTCCCGAGTTGTGGATTCACAATCAGATATCACCATCGGACTGGCCTTTTCTGGCGGCGGGTATAGGTCTATGCTCACTAGTGCTGGGGAAGTTGCCGCTCTGGATGGTCGGCCGCGGGGGCAGCAGGATGATGGAGCCCCCCAATATTCTAGGCTAAGCGGGCTGCTTCAGGCAAGTACTTACATGACCGGGCTTTCCGGAGGTGCATGGATGCTTGGGTCGCTGTACATGAATAACTTTGATTCCGTCTACTCCATAGCTGACAGGATTTGGGATTTCGATAACAGCGGGATCGACGTGGCTCTCTCTAGGTTGTCTGACTTGAAAGATATCAGGGAATCTCTGTACTCGAAGAAGGATGCCGGATTTGATGTTTCCATGACTGATGTGATGGCTAGGCTCCTCAGTAAACAGCTCATTGAAAGCGGCGGCGATGATCGAACCTGGTCCGGGGTAGCTAACTCTAAGTTTTTCAAAAACGCTGAAACTCCCTTTCCTATTGTGGTGGCCTCTAGTAGAATGCCACTGGCTGACATGCCAGACGAGGATTCACCAGTGATTGAAATCACTCCCTTTGAAGTGGGGTCCTTTGACGGGAAGATAGGCGCATTTGCCAATTTGAAATATCTGGGCACAAAGTTAACTAATGGTAAACCCACTGGCGACTGTTTCACTGATCTGGACAATGCTGCTTTTATTGTTGCGGCATCTTCTTCCATGTTTGGTGCTGCCGCACTGAAAATCTTGAAAACCGTGGAGGTACTGACTGGACCTTTCAAAAATGTGGTTGATAGGATTGTTAAGAATGAAATCACCACAAACAATGCTGCTGTGGCTATATTGGGACCAAATCCGTTCCACAGGTATGCCGAAAGAGATTACTCCAATAATGTCGTGCCTCCGGCTGAAGTTCAAAGTACCGACCAGCTATACCTGGTTGACGGTGGTGAAAATTACCAAAACATCCCCTTGCAGCCTTTACTCCAGCCGGACCGCCATGTTGATGTGATTTTTGCCTTTGACAATAGTGACTCAACAAGGTATAACTGGCCAAGTGGTAAATCTCTACAAGCTACTTATAATCGCCAGTTTAGACAGGCAAGCACTAGAGGTCCCGCATACATGCCGCAAGTACCCCAGGACGCGCGTTCTTACATTAACAGAGGTCTTACCACCAGACCCACCATTTTTGGATGCAATGGAGCAGCAGAGATGCAAAGATTGGGTACCTCTACTCCGCCACCAGTAGTGGTGTACATTGCAAACCAGCCGTTCACGACCTATTCGAATGTTTCTACGCTTCAGACATCCTTTTCTGAGGACCAGCGCAATAAGCTTATTCGCAACGGTGAGCAGATTATGACTCAGGGCGATGACCCAGAGTGGGCTAAATGTGTAGCTTGTGCAATAATCCAGCGCCAGGTGGAACGAAAGGGTATGTCTGAATCTCCAGAGTGCCACGAGTGCTTTGCAAGCTATTGTTGGGACGGTAGCACGGATTTATCAGATCCAGAAGAGTCAAGATACTATACACCCAAAAAGAGAACCTAGAAAAGGGTATATTTCTAAAATTTATTTTTACATTAAATATATTTATATATATATAATAGTTTATGCACAGTTTGTCTAATGCTGATAGCTCTTGCTTTTTTTTCTTTCTCTCTCTTTTTTTTATTTTTTTTTTTTTTTTTTTTTTTTTTTTTTTTTTTTTTTCTTCATTTACTCCTTGAGGACCAAAACTCCATCCTGTAGCTTGGCTACCCTCTTGACAAGTTGTTTCAACCTAGTTGGATTATCGCTGTGTTTTTTGAGCTTGGGTTTGAGAGCGTTCAACAATTCCTTGGCTGTTACTGGCCTCTTGCTCAAAATGTCCCGCACATCTGCCTCAGTTAGCATTACTGCTGGATCAATATCTTCAGCAACTGGGCTAGATGAACCACGCCCAGGCAAGCTCTGAACAGGTGAAGGAGATCTTGTAGGTTGAGGAGCCTCAACAGAAGCTGCTCGGGAAGCGATATGAGAGTTCACTGCTGCTGGAGAAGGTGAACGTTCAACTTTGACACGCTTAGAGTCAATATCGCTATCATAGTTCATAGCAGGCCGCTTAGCATTCACGTTCCAAATGTCTCTGGGGAATTCAGCCAGAATTTGTGGAGGGAGCTGCAAGATAACTAAACCTGGAGGTAGGTTCTTGAACTCCTTTTTAATCATTGGAGGCTTTGGAACCGCAACCCTGACGTTTTCTGACTTGATAGCAACAGGTTTTGTTGCACCAGGACTATTTGAAGACCGTGTAGCGTCTTCCAGCTTGACAGCAGCAGCAGCAGCAGCTTTAGCCTGCTCTTCTTCATCATCCGTACTTTCCACCTCAGAGACATACGGGTTAGCATCCTCGTCATCACTCTCGTAGTATGCATTTCTTTCCAACGACCTTAAAGACTTTTTCAGCTTTCGTCCTTCCTTGTCTATTTTTGAAGATCCCTCATCTAGTAAGTCATCTTCCTGCTCGTCTTCACCAGGAACAGGGCGAGCTGGACCCAAATGATTAGCTGTACGTTGCTCCTTCTTAATTCTATCCTCCACTTCCTTCAAGTCTTCCTCGTTTCCATCCATGATTGGAGCTTCTTCATCATCAGCAAACTCCTCATCAAAATCAATCTCATCATCTCCCCCGCCCTCTCTAGCCTCGTCGCCAAAAGTCGATCTTTGGCTAGACAGCAATGGATCTGAATCCACAGTCTTGAACCTTCGACGCAAATTAGCATGGCTCGAATGCTGTTCATCAGAAATATGTCTCATGATCCATCGGGGAACGTTGTTTTTCTTCTCCATTCGCTCCTCAGCTTCCTCCGAGGTCAAAGTAGCGTACTTATTTCTAGGAGTCATCTTATACCACTTCTCAGCTGGGACCATTTTGAAACCATTGTTGTCAAACACAAACAAAGCATAGGTATCACTCTGTGCAGCCTCATAGCTTCCGACCCATGTGTTTTTACCGTCAAAGTCCTCCATGACCCAGGGGTAATATTCCTCGTATCGGAGTTTCCTGCTAGCGTCTGATCCCTTGGCCACTTGTCTGGTCTTTTTCTGGAAAGGATTATGTTTTTTCCTGGCTCCACCATCAGGAGCCACAATCGTCATATCCGCCTTTGGTTTCTCCGGTTGCTGTGTTTGTTTTGCTGGCTGCTGCTGCTGCTGCTGCGAAGAGGCAGTTTCAGCTTCCGCGGCTGACTCACCTTCTTCGGTTTTTATATCGTCTGTGGTATCATCATTGGTTTTAATATTTGTATTGGTGCTATCATTACTATCGCTGGTAGCAGCACCAGTAGTAGTAGAAGTTGTAGTGGTATCGTTGTTATTAGATTGCGCATTATCCCGTTTACGTTCCTCTATTTCACTTAAAGTTAACTGCATCTGTATATTTCTGGGATCCTTGCGATGGAACCTGATAGGCGGGGTGAACTGGGTTGCAGGATTAACTTTCGCTCTACCATGAAATTTCAGTAAATGATATCGCATATCCTTGACTTCCTCTTTGGTGCAGGCTCTCAGATTAAACTCTGTATAACTAGCCGAGTCCCCTCCAGTTTGTGCCTGCTGTTGTTGTGGCGACACAGTTTCTCCTGATGCCGCCGGACTGCTACTAGACGGCACAGGAGAGTTAGCAGCAGAACTGGCGCCACTGCCGCCGCCGTTTTTCAGCATTGCTGACCTTCGCAATGCCGATGACCCTATATCCCTCCTTAGTGCGGGAGAAGCCCGTCTCAACGGCGATGCGGTCGAAGACCTCTTCGTGCGCACCAAAGGATCCGTCGGTTGCATTATTATGAGATGGAGTGGGCGAGGTGCACGGAGAAAGAAGAAGGTTTTGTAAGATGATCCATTAAATAGCAGTATATTGACCTACTAAACATGGGAATCGAGAATCACCGCATCGATATAATACTAGTAATTACTTTCACCCAGCACATCACGAGTACGTACTCGAATTTATTTATATATATCCCAACGTAACAGCCATGGTTCATGGCATGGATCCAACCTTTTTGAAGGTTACCAAAGGAATTAGCACTGTTGCAGTATGTGCTCTGACATTTGCAGGAGTATGGAACTAGTAAGCTAAAAGAGAGAGAAAGGTAAAAAAAACAAAAAAAATAGAACCAAAGCTAACAATATAGCTTACACAGAGGACCTAAAACGAAAGCAACATATGATATGCCGCCTGGAACTTTCAGAGGTGAGTCCCCCATCACAAGGAAAAGCGAGTATGAAGGAGCAGGTAATTCATACCTTGGTCGAAGAGGAGGCGACAGGTTCAGCTGAAGCTGAACACCGATTTTTACTTTTCTTTTCACTTGTGAAATAATATCATGTACATATACTATAAATTAACTATACTATACTAGGCTGTGGCTTGCTGTTGCGAACCAAGAAGCTTTCTTTTGCCTCTGGCGAATAACCCCTTGGCAGTTTTTGTGGACTTCTCTCCAACCTTGGACAATGCCTCCTTGTTCATATGAGAGCCCAAGTTCTTTGCTGGTCTAATAAATGTAGTTGACATTGTTCTACTGGGCACTGCTAGTCGAGCCTCAGATTCAGTAGGCGGCGGAGGTATTCCGGTCTTGTAAACTCCCTTTTGGTCTTGATATACAACATAGATGTCTTGAAGCCAGTTGTTCAAGCCTGAAGTGTACTCGTACTCACGCTGTCTAGCCTGATTAAACGCAACCTGGCGATCTTCAGTACGAGGCTTGGACAGAATACCCGTGAAATCAAACTTAGGTGCTTTGCTAAGTTTCAATGCCTGACCCTGAGCAGCACTCCTTTCTTGACGCGAAGCGTCGGGAACAGCACCAGCAGTAGTGGTTGTAATATTTTTAGTGGCATCAGCTCCAGCTCCAGCTCCAGCTCCAGCTCCAGCTCCAGTGGAAACTTTATTGGCGCCAACAGCGTTGGCTACACCAACAACAGTGGCAGCAACAGTGGCAGCACCAGCGCCAGCAGATATGGCGCTTGGCTGCAATGATGAAGCATTAGAGTCCAATCTTGTTGCATCCGAGGTTTCAGAGGCGAAAGTTGCGGTAGTGGCAACTGACCCCGTCCTGTATTTAATTGGCGGTCCCTGCCTTGCCATATCCGAGGGAGGCTTTCGTGGCGAAGTAGGGGACGCGATGTCATCTTCAATCAAAGAGCTATATTTTTGGCCAAAGGTTTTGCCAGCCCCAGCGGATTTATCTTCATCTGATGAACCGCTCTGATGCTTAGCATAGTCGTTTATTTGAGGTTCGACTCCTGATTCTAGTGATGGCCGGCGCACAGTGCGGGAGAAGTCAGAGTCAAAGTCAGGAAACTGGTCAGTTGATGATTTTCCACGAGAAGCTTCCCCAGTTGCGGTGATGGTTGCTGTAGCTGTTCCAGCAGCCACAGTAACTGGAACCGCGGTATTGAAGGTTGCTTCAGGGGACTTTGGGCTGCTGGGACTAGGTGTTCGTTTACCATAAATAGGATCCTCATCTGAACTGTCAGAATCCTCCTCTTCATCATCATCACCTGCAGTAGGATCGTATTCTGACTTTGCAGCATTTTCTGCCTCGCTCTCACTGGTATCCTCGCTACTCGACGAGCTGCTATCCTCGTTCATGACAGAAAGCCTCTTGGTGGCCAATGGCTCTACTGACCGGTAATCATACTGGCTGATTGGTCGGTCCAAAAACCCAGTAGTGTTCTCATACAGCGCTGCAATTTCTGGATCTGGCCCGGTATCTGATAAATCTCCAAATTCTGACCGAGTAGGTGAGATTGCGGACTGGAGGTCGCGTGCCTCGTATGACTGCTGCGGAGGCTGCTCGATATGCAAGGTTGGGTATGGCTGTTGTGACTGTTCCTTGTGCTGTTGCTGCAGCTGCTGGGTTTGCTCTTGTTCTTGCCTTTGCTCTTGGGGCTGTTGGCTTTGTTGGTTTTGTTGTTCAGGAAAAGATCCAAGAATTTCGCGGGCTAGCTCGTCTTGAGATTCGTTTTCACTCTCTTCAACTCCATCTGGTTCAGAAGGAACAGATGCAACAATATTGGAGGGTTCTGGGAACGGTTTCCATCGTCCAGCTAAAGGACGTGACGAGTCGAAATCATCGTCACTATTTTCATCATCATCATCATCATCATCGTCTCCATCCTCCTCCTCATTCTCTTCTGTTCCATCATCTTCCCCCAATTCCTCATCTGCGTCAGCAAGACGTTGTACTTCATGATCTTGGTCAGGACTATCATAGGCTTCACTTTGACCAACTCTAGCACTAGTATCAAGCACGTCAGCAGCAGTATCAGACTGCTGTGGCAGCTCTTCCTCTTCGCTCCGCTCAGCAATATTTGAAAATGACCCAGGAGGAACAAGTGAGTTAGCTCTGCCATGTCTATTTGCTTCAAACGAGCTTCGAACAGTGGTGCTCTCAAAAGAACGTTTACCAGTAGACAAAGAAGCTGTATCCTCTGTATCATCAAAGGAAGTATCCCTAGAGCGAGTGGGGTATAAAACACTAGACTGTGGAGCATCTAATCTTGATGCGTCGCCGACACCATTCTCCGATAGCCTCGCCAAAACACCACCACTAGTAGCAGAAGTATCAGGAACTGTGTCATGATATGTTGAGGGAAAGTTGGCTTCTCTAGGTGTGATGCCGCTGGCGTCAGTCTCGCCTTCGTAGTATCCATAAATGTCATCCGGGTACCCATCAGTAGGACTGGGGTTAGCGGGTTCCACACTCTGAAAGTTTTGCCTATCGTTTGACGCTTGGGAATCATGCTGCAAATCAGGTACAGAGGAAAAAGTCTGTGCATCTTGAGTGTTATCATCTGTTTCATTTTCTTCCTTGGATAGCGTTTCTTTGCTGTCTCTAGCCGTCTCATTGGCAGCAGCTGTCACTCCATCTTCATGCAAAGCGTATTTCACAACTCCAGATTCTATAAATGCTTCAGACGTGCTACTTTCGTGAGATCTACTCGAACTTGTAGATTTAGAATGCTGGAGGTTGGCTCCTCCTGTTGATGGACTTAACATGTTTGCGTCTTCAGATTGCTCGTTATTTGCAGGCACAATGCTTGTCCCAACTTTCAGGCCAGCATCATTCTGTGATAAAAACTGAACCGGTATTTCTGGCATTGGCGGAGGCATCTCTCCTTGATTGCCCTCTTCGCCATCTGAGTACTCATCCCCATACTCATCTCCCCTGAAAGATTATTAGCAAAAAAGAGCCACAAACCTGAAATTAAAAAAGAATATATAGAATTCTCAGAACTTACCAGTCATCTCCATCGTATGACGGATTTGATGCTTGAACCCATCTTTTGGACTTCATACGCCCAACAACGGGAGCGTATGATTTTTTGAACCTAAATAGACAAAGATGTTAGCTTGAGCTACTTCCAGCAAATCACGTCTCCCACACACTTACTCCTGTGATGATGAGGACATTATCTGTGGTCTCTAGAAAAAGCACTTTTCTTAAGATACAGCTTTAGAGTCTCGTTCTACCGCGAGATTGGTAGAGATAGCTTCCAGTATGGCTGTAGGTGAAGAAATTGAGTGCGCGTTACGAAGCAACTAGAGATCTCTATTTATAACGTTGTATCGATAGATGTGAGAGATGAGCTCAGCACGCTTTGACTTTTTCTCAACTTTCACCCCTGGACAATCAGAAATCTTAATCTTACTGGATTTATGCTTTTTTACGTAATTTTTTTTTTTCATGACAACTGCTGCCGAGCTCATGAGAACTTTGTAACGTGGGATATTTCCTACAATGTCTTGAATAGTGCAAGGTTTGAAAGCTTAACCAATCCTTGTGAGGGTGTCCAGGTAATATATATATATACCTATATGATCAAATATATAATGAAGATACACACAAGATTGCTGCATCTGAGCCACGAAAGATGCTTGAACCTGGTGCATGCAGCAGAAAAGACCGTTGCATTGTTGCTTTAATAGCAGTTGCCTTAAGACCGGAAGGACTGACTCTAGAATATATGCCTGCTGGTAGATCTATGTTTGTCGTTCCGTCCGTGTGTTTTGTATGCTTTTTACTTTTGTAGAGCTTGTCTAAAAGTCTTCCTTTTTGAGTAGGCGCGACTTTCCGTGCTTCCTGACTTGTCTATCCATGATCTCTCTTATAGCATGACTTCCAGATATAGCTAATGTAAGAACAGGGTCCAGTTTTGACAGAGGCATTCTGTCTTCTAGTAACAGAGATGTTATTTTTTCTGATTTGCCAATGACGGCAACTGTGAGGAAAGAGAGATCTGTTTCTTCTAGGTAGTTTGAGTCCAACAGCGGTGTTGATTCGTAAATAGATGCAGCACATGCGCTGACATAGTCGTACATGGGGATCCCTGCATCAATCAAGCCCAAAGTGACCGAATTTATACATGCAGCAAAAAGGCCACCGTCCTGGGATAACACATGAATGTTGATTGATATCTCTGTTCTAGGATGGATATGCACCAAAATTGCCTCCTTAAAAGTTCTTTGTATTATCATTTCCATCTCCTGAATTCTTCGGTCGGCTCGAGCCTTTTGGTTTCTTTCTAGTGTGCTGAATGGTGCTACTTTCAACGTAACACTGATATATGCTCCGTCTGGACTTGCCCGACTTCTCATTTCAGGTTCACGAGGACCAGCAATTGCGCACACCACCTTGGTATTCCCTAGTTCAACGTACGAAGACCCATCGCTACTGTTTGGCCGAGTATTGATTTCACAGGAAAATTTTCTTAGCTCGTTCCAACGTCGACCGTCTTCAGAGTTAAAGTTAGATTTTTTTTTCTTCAAGTTTGTAATGAAGCAGCTACCAATAAAACGTACCAGTCCTTAGTCCTTCGGGAGAGAATATCTCAAATCTCGACATGTTAAGATAGACTTGGTTGATCCGTAGATATATCCAGGATTCAACTAAAATTTATTGTAGACTGGTGGTATTTCTAGAGCTTTGACATCGAAAATTTCACACTATCATTTATCAATCAATAATTATTTATCATATACCCATTAATCTTTACAAGAACATTTACAGTATCAAAATGTCTGTGGTATACTGTGGAGTGTGTGGATTTCCTCCAGAGTATTGTGAATTTGGTGGTGTAGCTAAAAGATGCAAAGAATGGCTCGAGACTACTCATAAGGATCTATATGAAAAGCTGTACTCCTCAGCGGACTCACTAGCAGTATCATCTCTCTCTCTTGAGAAGCAAGAAGAGATTGAAAGGAAAATACAGAAACAGCAAGCTAAAGAAGAAGCTAAAGCAGAAAGAGAGTTACAGAAGAAAATGTCCTCCAAGGTTACCATTAAGAAAATAGACAGATCTAAGAGAAAGCATATTATTGCCATTGCAGGCCTGGAGGTTTTTGAAATAGATCTCAAGAAACTTGCCAAGACTTTTGCCTCAAGGTTCGCTACAGGGGCTAGCGTTACAAAGACTCCAGAAGGAAAAGACGAGATCATAGTACAGGGGGCGGTTGCTGATGAAGCTGAGGTTTACATCAAGGAGATGCTGGAACAGCAAGGGCTAAACGAGATAAAAGTTGAAGTTGTTGACGAGAAACCAGCAAAGAAGAAGAAATAGCAAGAAAAAAAAAGTCTAATATAATAAATAATGAATGTCCATACTATATGATTGCTTTCAGTTTTTCATAAGTCATAAATATTAATGCACTTGAGGGAACTGCTCGAGCCATTGTGATCCCACACCCTCTATAAAGAGCACTTAGTCCGCCATGCTTGTATATTGAAGCTCCGACCTCGAAGAAACCCTTGTTGTGGAGTGCCGGGGTTGTTTGGATCCGGCTTTTTACAGTATCTGCCGGGAAAAGAGATAAGTTGTACGAAACACCAGCAGATGCACCTGCAAGTAAAGACTCAGACAGGGTCAAAGTATCTCGCTTGTGCTTAGCTTTGAAAATACTAGAGACGTACTCGTAAGCACCAAACCACGAAGCTGATCCACCAGACTCTCTAAATAGAGTTCCAGTTTGGCCGCTCCAAAACCCCCTAATTCCATTTGCCCTATAAATGGACAGCACGAGCTTGGGCACATTTGGCCTTTGAAGTTGCGAGCTGTTGTTTTCCCCAACTATGAAAGGCAGCGATTCTACCTGAATCTTGCATTTGATCAACTCAATTGGAGTCAAGATGAATGATGTGACCATGCCACTAATCCCACCGCTCAACAAGGAGCCCTTGGTACCTGTTATTCCAAGTGGCAAAACTATGTAGCTCTGTGCCAAATTGAAAGACAAGAATAAAGAAGCGTTTTCAGCAGCTGCTCCAACAATTGGCGGAGTAAGTCCTCTATAAAGTCCGAAAATTCCCTCACTCTTTAACGACTTCTTAATGCAGTCATAAGGGCCTGTGAAATGCAAAGGAAGCCCCTCCGGCTGCGATTGCAGTCGCACCTTCACTGTATCAAAGGGGTATTCTATAATTTTACCCACAGCTCCAGCAATGGAACCGCACATGACGTCTTTGAACCCCTCATCCACTGTTTCTTTGAGAACTACTCCGCTCGTCAATGCTTTTGAACTAGTGGAGGGGGTTTCCCTGGAGACTTCAACGGCCTTTTTGGCAAAATCAGTCATATTTGAGTCATGGAAAAAAATTTCAAATTAAGCACACACAGAGTAGACCTATTTATATGCAAAAGCTGCCGGCTGTGATAAGAGATAATACTTTTTTTTTTTTTTTTTTTTTTTTTCACTTGCATGCTGTAACGGCCGGTAGGGATCCTCGATAAATTTTTCATTGATCTGAGCATCGCGAGTCATTTTCGCAACAATTATGGTAAATTGCAACAGGTTAACATAGAAACATACATATATATATATATATATTCATACTCAATTACTTAGACGGCTTCTTGGTACGAGCCTTCTTGTGCTTTTTGTTGATACCGGGTATGATATCTCCTGGCTTAGCTCTAATTCCTTCCAGAGAGTTGTCAATTTGAGATCTGCCTGCCTTACCAAGGGCTGCCTTTGCACGTCCAATGCTGGTCCTGTCTTTATTAGACAAGTTTCTATATTCATCACCACCTGATTTTGGTTTTGTGGAGATATTCTTTGCCCGAGAAATGCGTAAAGCGCGGCCCTTGGGTCCGTTCATTTTCTTATCGTTGAGTAAAAGAGCTTTACCAATTGACATTGAGTCTTCGAACTGCACGTATCCAAATCCTTTGCCCACATTGGTTTTAGAGTCTCTTACCAGTCTTACGTATTCAATCTTTCCGCAGGACTCGAAATATTTCCATAATGCTTCTTCTTCTGTCTCAAAGTCCAAGTTACCGACAAATATGCAACGCTTATGATCCTGCTGTGATGGGTGCGAGACACTATCTACTCTGAGATGATGATCCAAGAAAACTGTACCGTTCTGCTTCAGAGCTTTTTGTACGTCCTTCTTGTCTTCGAATACAACATATGCATTAAGTGTGTTTCTGTCAGCGTGCATCTTCTTAGTGATGAAAGCTGCTTTTCTAGGCAGAATTTCAGAAAATGCTATTGACCTAAACCTGACAGACTGAACTTTGCCAGATTCCTTGAACAAATTTTTGAACTGTGTGGTTTTCTTTTTATCTGTGCTGACTATTTGGGGGACGTTTCCAACAAATATCGTTCTATCTGCCTTTTCAATTTCTCCCTGGTTAGATTCAAGAGCCTTGTGAATTCCGGTGTCCTTTTCTTCGCCTTGACTCGGACTCTTTGCAACCTCCTTGTCTTTCTCTGGCTCTTCATCAGCTACTAGTTTACTGAAGTATTCTCCTTCAATGTCATCATCATTTCTCTTTCGCTTCTTCTTAGACTGGTCAGGGACTTTAGCTAAGATCTTTTCAATGTCCTCCTCTTGACTGTCGTAATCGTTTTCGCTTAACTCTGAAAGTTCCTCGTCATCCTCTTGCTCTTCCTCCTCTTCACTCTCCGACTTATTTTTTGACTTCTCGTTTTCAGGTTTGTCTACCGGAGCAGTTTTTCTTGGAGGCTTGGATACTGGACCAGACTAAACAAGGTTAGTAAGAAGCTACACGTTTGAAAAACGATTTAAACTTACGCTACTTTCAAACAAAGATGCAAGCTTTGAGTCAACTTGCTTGGGTTTGAACAAGGTACTCATAATGCTCACTATTATGAAAATTTGTGGTTAACTACAGACGTGCGTAACCTCCAGCTGTAAAAATATTTAAGAAAAAAAAAAAAAATTATCTTTGCAAATCCGTTTATAGTGCATGAACGGCTGAAATTTTTCACAGATTTGTATATTTTTTTTTTACTCCAGCAGAAAACTGGTTTCGAAATATATATATAATTGCACTTAAGTACATTATTATCTAGAAGCCACTAAAGTCGTTCTTTTTAGTACAAAACCTGGTATGTGTTGAGAAAAAAAAATTTGCTTAAAGCTTCTGCATAGCAGCAATGTCACTGGACTGAACGTGGTCCTCATCCTCAGCGATTTGCTCCTGGAGGTCATCCAATGAGACCTTAGCATCCTCAACAACACAGTTGATCTGGAGCTTCTTGATACCGTAACCAATAGCAACCAACTGGTGACCACCCCAGACGAGACCGTCCATCTCAATGCTCTTAACATTGGCAACCATCTCCTCCATATTGGTCTCATCATCCCAAGGCTTGACGTCAAGGGTGACAATGGACTTGGCAGCAGGACCAGGACCCTTAGCAGCCTTCTTGGCAGCGTACTCCTTCAATCTCTCCTGCTTAAGCTTCTCAGCCTCCTCGTCGTCCTCCTCGTCGTCGGATCCGAAAAGATCAACATCCTCGTCGTCCTCACCAGCGGCCTCAGCCTCGACACCGGCAGCGGTGGCAGCATCAGGACCGTAAGCAGAAGCCTCAGCGGACTTATCACCAGGAAGACTGGAGAACTCGCTCTCATAAGTAGCAACGTGCTTGAACCAACGAGCAACATTGGGGTACTTGGTGGCATCAGGGGCAGATCCAACAGCCTTGTAGATGGCAACGTCAGCCTGAGAGGCATTGACACTAAACATGTTAAAACAACTGCAGTTGAATGCTCAACCCTACTTTTTGAAACTTACCCTTCAACGTAGCTCTTGTCAGCAAGGAAGGTGTTAAGAGTGGCCAAACCTACATGGAAAGTTAGCATGAATGAATTGCCGTACCCGGAGCATTCCATCTCCTCACTCTAGCAGACAAGGAGGAGACCAATTCTCTTTTCAAATTTCTTCACGTACCAGCAGCAGAATCAAGGTTAGAAAATCCCATTGTGTGATAAAGAAGTGTTGTAATGCTCAAAAAAAAAAGGTCTTAAAGAGTATGAAAGAACTTTGCACACGTTTTGCTTTTAAAAAATTTTTCGTTGAAAAAATAGGATGGTTAACCTTTATAAGACCTTCAAGTATATTCGATTTCGAGCCAGAGAAGAAAATTGAAAAGTGTACAGAAGAACGTTATTTTGACGAAAAATCGGATTACGTAATGTAAAATAGAAAGTTACATAATAGCACAAATTTGGAAATGCCTTCGCCGATTATAAGTATTTTTTTTTCAGAATTTTTTTTTCAGATAAATTTTCAAAGTATTGAAGCCTGGATTTTATGCTTTTATCACTCTGAATAGCCATATTCTGAATAATTCACTTTTGAAATGGCTGAGATAGAGGTAGATAGTATTCCTTCCGAGGTCAATACCTTGGAGACCAAGCTACAGAGAATAAGAATACACGGTACTTCTAAGCTCCCACATCAGAAACATGTAAGCCCCCATTATTGAACACACAAAGTTATTGTTATCCATCTAACCTAGTCTTTACAGCTGGCTATTATTCTTTCTGCCGTAGAGGAGAATTTCGAAGATGAAAGCACGGAAAAGAATGCCGTGGCGTACTTTGCGTCTTTCTTAGCTTTGATTGAACAGTCTGTCTCAGATGAAGTTATCACTAACCGGGAACTCGCCAACTCTTCGGTGTATTTACTTGATTTGGTTGCGCCTTATGTTTCATCAGCATTGCTCAAAGCCAAGTTTGTCACAGTCATAGAAAAAGTCGCCTTAATTCTGACTTCGCTGGACGCGGATACAGCATTGATTCGCTCTTCTATTGGTGTGCTTGAATCCATTCTGATTGCTCAAGATACCCATGCATGGGGCGCCTCTGCCTCACAAATGTCCCCAAAGAGAGGAATGATGGGGCTGTTATCGCTAGCTACTGATCCTAGACCAAAAGTTCGAAAGAGAGCCCATGAGGCTATTTTCAAGGTTCTCAGTAACCCTCCGCCAGGACCCAGGATGGAACACCCCGCCAGTGAGCTATGCGCTGAAATTTCGCTGAGCACTCTTCAAGCACAATTCAAGGAAGGAGCCGGAAAGCCTAGCAAAAACAAGGCTGCTAATGGCAGTTCTGCCTCTGAGAAGGACGCTAAGCTTATCCATTCTTTGCAGCTAATCAAAGCCATTTGTGAGGCCAATGGATGGCCATCTGCCATGGTAGAGCCTCTCTGTGAGACTCTACTGAAAATCACACGCTCTAGTGATCAGTATCTGATTGTAGCTGTGTTCAATGTATTTGAAGCTATTTTTACGGGCTTGACCGACGAGGAGGTAGATGCGCCCAAACTTGAAAAAATTCGCGAAGCCATTTTTGACTTGACTCCTTCTATCAACGATCAGCACTTGTCACCACCGTGGCTAGCAGTGGTTGCTGAAGCCGGTGCAGCTTATTCTAAACTGCAACCGGTCAAAGCCTTCGAAAGCTTACCAGAAACATTTGGGGTGGTGATTCAGTTTTTGGAATCAGAGAGCAGTAACAGTATCCACATTTCCGCAGCTCAATGTTTAGTGGCATTGATCAGCACTATCGTAACACCATCTATCCTCATGCTTACCAAGAAGGGACAGCCTCAAGCTGGCACTGACGAGGTTCTGTCAAAGATCTCTACAAAGGTTTTCGGATTGCTGCACATAAAGTACCAAGGGTCTTGGAAAGAAATTTCAGAAGTTTTGATTGCATTGTTTGATACTTTGAGATGGAGAGCAAACCCTCATCTGATCAACTGCCTTAAAGTTGTAGGAGCTTTGAGAAGTGAAGAAGCATTTTCTGATGGCAGAGAAGAAGCAGACAAAGTTATTGCCGCTGCTATCGGTGCTCTGGGTCCGGAAATTGTTCTTGAGCATCTTCCTCTGAATATTCCCCCGGAGGACAAAACAATAAGCAGAGTTTGGTTGCTGCCTTTGTTGCGAGATAACATTCAGCACCCTCATTTAAAGCATTTTATCAACTACATTCTCCCTATAAGTGACAAACTCTATGAGAAGGTGGGGGACATGAATATGGCAGGTGAACCTGAGGGACATTTGGCAATGCAAGTCAAAGTATACGAAACATTAATTGATCAGTTATGGTCACTGCTCACTCGATACACAGACTTGCCATTCGATCTCAGAGAAGCTTTTGATCAGCAATTTGCTGAAAAGCTTGCCAATGTGTTATACGAAAAAGTAGAGTATCGACCCATCATCTGCCAATCACTAAGGCTTCTTGTTGAAAGTAACGTCGCCTTTGCTGATGGTGCTGTGGATGACGATGTTCTACTTTTGCAGAGATTTCCCAAAGAAGAAGCTACTAAAAACATTGAGTTTTTGGCTAAGAAGTTTGCTCCCAAGATCTTATCAGTTCTTTTCAATGTTTTCAGTCAGACTGCTCCAGAATCTAGAGGTTATATATTGGAAACTGTCACTGCGTACTTGAGCATTACTTCTGTCAAGGACATAGAAGAAACGTTCAACAAAGTTAGTGGGTTGTTGCATGAAAGCTTGAAAGCAGAGGAAGCAAATGAGGGCGGCAGCAAAAAGGGTAAAAAGAATAATCTAATGAGTGTCACAATGATGGACTTAATTGTTACTTTCACCCCATACTTGCCCAAGTCTTGCCACAATACTTTACTCACAATATTTGTAAGAGTATCAGGTTCCAGCGATGTCCCTCTGCTACAGAAAAGAGCATTCAGAGTGTTCTCCAGGCTCGCTGAAACCGACGAAGGAGCTGAAACAATCAAAGAGAATATGAGCAACATTGAAAAAACTTTTGTTGATCTTACTGAAAAAGTTAGCTCACCAGCAAGAGGTGCAAGACTTTCTGCCATTTCTAAATTACTTGATTTGGCTCCAAACTCCGACTTGTTTCTTGTACCCAGTCTACTTTCAGAAACTGTTATCTCAACCAAAGACGTCAATGAGAAAACTAGAGATAGCGCGTTTATGGTGCTTGTAAAGATGGGTCAAAGAATGAAAGAGGGAGGAGTGGTTGCTCAGTCTAAAATCCCAAATATGGACTCAGACGCTCCTGATATTTCTGCCTCTCTTGATGAATTCTTCACCATGGTCTCTGCTGGTTTGGCTGGAACAACTCCCCATATGATTAGCTCAACAATCACTGCGCTCAGTAGAGTGTTTTTCGAGTTTAGATCAGAACTCAGCCCAGAGCTCTTGGAAGAGCTGACCTCAACCGTTGAACTTTTTCTCACTTCCGATAATCGAGAAATTGTGAAAGCCACTCTTGGATTTGTGAAGATCAAAGTTATAAGCTTGCCTGTCGAAGTTATTGAGCCAAATTTACAAAGTCTTATAGATAACTTGATGGTTTGGTCTCATGATCACAAGTCGCAGTTCAAAGCCAAAGTCAAACATATCTTAGAAAGACTTTTAAGGCGAGTTGGATATGATAAACTGGCAGCAGTCTTTCCTGAACAGGACTCAAAATTGCTGACAAATATCAGGAAAAGCAGAGCAAGGGCAAAGAGAAAGAAGGTTGCCGGAGAGGAAGAGGGTGAAGCGACTGAAGATGGGCCTAAATCCAAATTTGATAACGAATTCGATGAAGCAGTATATGGAAGTAGTGAGTCTGACTCTGGAAGTGAAGATGAGGATGATAAGAAACCAAAGGGAAATAATGACAAGAGGAACCCAAGAAGTAGATACATTATTGAAGGACAGGACGCACCACTCGACTTACTGGATAATAGATCCCTTGCACATATTTCATCTTCAAAGCCTGGTACCAATAAGAAAAAGATAGCTTCGTTCAAGGAGAAATCGAAGTTTGCAAAAGATAGTTCGGGTAAGTTGATCATCAAAAACATTGATCAAGAGGAAGAGGAGAGCCCTGAGGACCTTCTCAATAAAAACGCCATCAATGCCTATGTTGATGCTGTCAAGAGTGGTCCTGTTAGAGGCCAGAGGAACAAACTCAAATATAAGCGGTCTCGCAAGCATCAGCAGGATAGCGATGACGAGGATGAAAACTCAAATGAAGCGCCATCAGTTGCTAGAAAGCCAAATGCTCCTCCTAGGGGACCTCCTAGAGGCAAAGCTCAACCAAGAAAGAAATTCAAATCAAATAGAAGATTGTAAATATTTTTTTAAGAATATAATGGCATTTTGAGTATATCACTTATTATAACTTTTGGCTTTAGGCATTACTGGCTTTGCTTCTCAGGTTTCTGGCATGCATGCAGGTAGCGCTAGCCTTATCGTTATCGATCAGATATAGGTGCGGCTAAAGCTCTCGTAATGAACCTAGCTGGTTGAACACTATGACCCTATGTACTTATATAGTACGTGCTTTTTGATTAGCACTATGCATAAACACCACTTCTTTTTTTTTATTTTTTTTTGGCCTCCCTTCAAGCTTAAACTCTCAGGCACTGTCTTCATTCATTTGATTTCCGTACTTGTAGTGATTTTGTTTGCATCTTCTTTGTACCATGGCACCAACCTGGTTGCCCCAGAATATCCAGAAGCGGATCTTCAGTTATATTCTCAAGAAGCTGTCGGTATTCTCTAATCTGGATCTGGATAACTTAGCAGTATCCCTAGGGACCACTAGTAACATTTCACTGAATGATCTTCAGCTGGATACGGAAAAGCTTTCAATACCTGGGTTTTCTGTTAGGGATGGGGTGATCAAACAACTAGCACTGAAGCTCAATGTTATGAACAGGGATGGGGTGGAGATTTGTGGTACTGGTATATCACTAACAGTGGCACTACTATCAACAGGGTTTCAGGAAGACGAGTTCAGTGATCTGCTTTCACGGACTACTGCTGATTTAGCAGACAGCATATTAGATGAGGGCCAGAGTAACCGGAGAGAGCCCAAGAGTAATAATTATCAAGGTCAGCATTCTGGGGTCACACAAACTGAGAGCATGGAAGACGATTCAGATGATTCACAGGAAGGATACGGCGTTGGTGACTTCACAGGACTTATCAACAAGATTGTGGATGCAGCTGTGTCACAGCTCAATGTTAAGCTGAAGGGTATTTCGCTAAAACTGATTCTTGATGATGAAACGTCTCTGATATGCACGGTGGGTTCTTTTCAATTCTGCACAGGAAATGACGGAAATCGAATAGTAAGCTGTAAGGATATTGAAATTTCGCTGGATAGTAGTACGAGTGATAGCTCTGACGAGGAGAGTGCAGAGTCCGAAGAAGATACAGAGGAGAGTTCAGACAGTGCAACTGCAGATCAAATGTCCCATATGCTGCAAAGCACCATGTTTACAACCCAGGAAAGCATGTACATGAGCGCGATGTCAGAGATCATGAAAAGCCGCGTGCAACCGCCAGACTATCCTTTGCTATTACGCTGCAACGGTGTCGACATTCTTTGCGACAAATCGTTCAAGGAGATCAAAGTAAAGATAGATGATCTGGATTTGTTGGTGCTCAATTTCTTGAAAGCTTTGGACGGATTTAGCACTCTTCAAGATGTGCTTTCAATGGTTCATAAGAAAAGCAGCGAATCAAAAGCTACCATTGTTGATGTTGAACCGAATGATGAATTTGCATTGCATAGAGCTCATGTTGGCAGCTTACGATTGATATTCAGTGATTACTTGGATATAAGTGACGAGACGCTGCTACTGACTTTGAAAGAGATTGATTTTATTGCATACAAGGCACTAACTATCAGAAGGTGCCAGGTTTTGAGAGGACAACACCGCAAGCTATATTTTGACTCAGGTGTACAACCTGCAGATATAAGTCTTGCTTTGAATACTCTCAATCTAAGCATCTCCAAAACTTGTAAGATTGATGTCACGATGGAGGATATTGCAGAGGCTATGCAGCTGGCGAACCAAATTGCCGAAGCTGTTTCGCGATTTGTACCTGCAAGAACCAATACCGATAAAGAAATAGATCACACACATCAGCAAAATACCCTGTCGAGCAAGAAGCTGGAGTTCAGCGCACACATTATGGAAATTGAAGCTTTTGTTCGTGGCGAAGTTTCGTATCTGAAGTTGAGCGTCGCGCCGCTAGATTTTACCGAGGGCAAGCTTCATGTGAAGGAGATTGTAGCCACCGGAGATAAGGACTTGAAAGTTTCACTCGCAAACTGTTCCATGATTTTCTCAGATATTCCCCGGGCTATCATCAGACAAGGAAATTCTATCGAAATGTCTAGTCATGTTACTTCGAAAATGACTGTTGATAATGTTGATGCTACGATAGTTCAGGAACCTCTAGAAATGCTAGCAAAGGACTTTCTCGCAGCTATTGGTGACAATAGCCTGCAAACAGGGGAAAACACCAACTACCGCTCTGGAAAATTGGATAAAAAGCGGCGGGTGAGGATATCTGGAACTCCCGTTTCTGTGAGCACGTCAATAGTGGTCAGCAAGCTTTCTATGGAATTGAGGTGCAAGGGAAAGCTAGGCACAGTTGATATTGACTTGGGTGGAGTGGTGACAAATTTGCTACATTCTGGAAGCGTACAAACTACCATTGATACTATATTCGTTACCAGGGATTTCAGTGATCTTGACTTGGACGCTGGATTAATTACTCTTGTACAATTTGCCAATTCACAGCGTAAGGATAGATCTATGCTGTACTGCGAGATTGTGGACAAAAGAGTATCAGAAATTAGACTCTGTAACACGAGAGCTGATTACCACATACGTTTATTAGGATTAGTTGATGGAGGTGGCGAGGAGAAGGATGACGAGATCTCACCGCAAGCACCAGCAGGAGAGCCACTTCTTCAAGCTACTGACTCTCTGAACCTATCAGATTCAGCTTCAACAATCAAGGCGGAGGGGTTTAAGTGTCCGATATTTATTGACGATTGTGTTGTTGGACTCGAGCCGTTTCAGCTTCCTAGCAGAGGAGTTGCTGTGATTCGAGAAGCCACCGCAGAGCTGAAAATTGGCCCTGAAAATGCTGTTAGTGCTAAACTACTAATGAGGCAAGCTGGATTTGCACTTGTGGATGATTATCATGTATTGGAGCTGGTTGGTCGTGAAAACTATTTGGGCTCGGATAAAGACCGGCATTCCGGAAATTCCTCGCTTTTGGGCATGTTTCTAAGACAGGGGTATGCTCCTATTGCTAACGTTCCTTCTTTATCGTGTCGGCTTGATATTTCACCTGGTGAACACATGGCATTATCTATTTCGAGTGACTTGATTCTTCTAGAGACATGTGCGGATTCTACCCAGACTCTGGTACAATTTGTCAATGGGCTCAAGCCTCCAGTTGAACAGAGCAATGATACGAAATATCATACTGTGATAAGTCCCGTAGATGTATTCAAGGAGATTGATGACACTGCTTTTCTTGAGACCGGCAGATCAATAATGCTTTCGGAGTTTGATGCTAAGAATGCTTCTGGGCACAATAGCATGGGTGTTTCACATCTTGACTTTATTGACAGCTATGTGGATAAGAGTGGAAGTAGATCACGATGGACCAATAACTCGTCCTCGTCTAACTCCATAGGGCCGAGCGAATATTCTCAAGTAGATTCTTTGCTGGAAAAAGATCTGTCAGCGCTTGTCAGCCGCAATCATCTGAAATCAAGCCGTGAGCATCAAGTAGGTGGTGGGCTGGAAATTGTTGAAGAATCAGCTCATGAGCTGAGCATTAACGAGGACTATCTGGCCAGCGGAGTTGGCCGGCCAAATACTGACTCAAGCGACATTAGTGACAGTGACAGTAGCTTCACCAACAGCTCTTACCAACCTCAACTTGAAGAATTGGAAGATAAGGAAGATGGTTCTAAGAAGGGTAAAATACCATTCAGAGTTGATCTGAAGGAGTCCAAGTTGATTTGGAATCTTTATGATGGTTACGATTGGCTTTACACGCAAGAGGCTATTGATCAAGCAGTGCGCGAGGTTGAAATGGAAGCTGGCGAAATCAGGAGTCATAGAAAGAACCAGAAGGATGAATTAGCGGCAGATACCCAGCAGAATAAGCCACCGTCAGAATCTGAAGGAATACCACGAGAGGATGTCGAAGAAGTTGTTGGAGACTTTCTCTTTAATTCGATATATATTGGAATGCCTACAACGAGAGATATTGGAGATCTGCGTAAAGTCATAAACCGTGACATTTGTGACAATGAGTCTGAAACTACCAGTGTGGATGCTGCACAGGAGGCTTTCAAGAGTTCGCCGAGGGGGACACCGGAATCAGCTACTCGAACCGCTGCAAGTCTCAGCACCAAGACCTCCAGAAGACATAATAAACTCAAATTACAGCGGTCTAAACAGCAAAAGCTCAAGATCGAGCTGGAAGGGATCTCGGCACACGTTTCAATATACGGTAACGTCAATGATGTCAGCTCAAATGAAGAAGGGCAGCTGCTTACTCACGTTGATTGCAAGGTTAAAGATGTTCAAATTTTTGATAACGTGCCCACCTCTACTTGGAACAAGTTTTTGACGTATATGAGGGATGCTGGGGAGCGGGAGAGTAAGTCTCAAATGATCAGGACTGTTATTGACTTGTCTAGGCCTATGGCACACCTGGCAGTCTCAGAGGCTTCTATCAAGGTAGCAGTTCTACCTCTAAGGTTGCATGTTGACCAGGACACCTTGGATTTTATTACCAGGTTTTTTGAATTTAAGGATGAGCGTGCAGTTGTCAGCAACGAGATGCAAGAAGAATTTTTTATTCAGCATTTTGCCATCTCGTCAATAAAAGTGAAACTCGACTACAAGCCTAAAAAGATTGACTATGTGGGGCTCAAATCTGGGCACACTACTGAGTTTATGAATTTTTTCATCCTGGATGAGGCTGATATTGTCTTGAAGGGAGTAACGCTC
Source organism: Groenewaldozyma salmanticensis (assembly GCA_003708315.3). Lineage (NCBI taxonomy): Eukaryota > Fungi > Ascomycota > Dipodascomycetes > Dipodascales > Trichomonascaceae > Groenewaldozyma > Groenewaldozyma salmanticensis. Next base: position 469,584 of record PPNW03000005.1, on the reverse strand, counting down.
TATGGGGTTAACGGGGTTGTCAGATTGACCAAGCTCCTCAATGACATTTGGATGCCTGATATTCGTAGCACACAACTCAGTGACGTGCTAGCAGGCATTGCTCCTGTGAAATCTTTGGTGAGACTTGGATCTAGCGTTAAAAAACTGGTAGTGATCCCAGTGCGTGAGTATAAGCGAGACGGTCGACTAGCTAGAGGTATTCAGCAAGGAGCTTGGGATTTTGCCAAAACTACTACCAATGAATTACTTAAATTTGGTGCCAGGTTGGCCGCTGGAACCCAAGCATTTTTAGAGTCGGCGGAGCAAGCTATGGGTGGAACAGGCTCCTCTTCGAGGGCTGCTACTTCATCTCCATCTAGAGCAAGATACGTTTCACCTTACTCGGATAACTTTGACGATTACAGCGATCTTAGAGGTGATACAAATGCTGGAAGTGAAGAGAGAACTAGCAACAACAGCAAGAATAATAAGGCAGTGAGCCTATACGCCAACCAGCCCAAAGGAGTACAAAGTGGTCTTAGTTTAGCTTACAAGAGCCTGGGAAGAAACCTCACGATGGCGAAAGATGCAGTGGTAGACATTGGCCCAGAGGCAGCTGAATATGGCACTGCCAAGGGTGTAGCGGTGGCAGTCGCTAGAGCTGCACCAATAGCAATTATTCGGCCGGTAATAGGTGCTACAGAAGCAGTTTCGAAGACCCTCATGGGGGTTACAAACCAACTGGATCCTCAACAAATGCAAGAGGTCCAAGATGTAAGTATCAAGCAATCTGTTTTTTTGGCAGTCTTTTGTTTCAGTCCTTTTTGTCTAACCAATTCTCTTCAGAAGTACAAGCACTCGGATGAGCCTAGCTCGAGCCACTAGCAATGCCCTTGTAGTTTATTACAATTATTTAATTATTAATAGCATATAAATTGTTTTCAGTTACCGGCGAGAAGCAAGTAAGCTTACTCATATGTCAATCGACTGGCATAGCCAAAGGATTCCGCGCGAAAATTTTATACCGTTCCAGTGCAGGTCGAGCAGTCTCAAAGTTATAACGCCGCGGCAAAAAAACAACAACACAACTATACATGTATTCATTGCATAATGCACTAGCGGCCGTTACAAGATGTTTCAAGACTGACGTAACGCAAAGAAATACGAAAGAATGGGTGAAAACCCACGTGAAATTTCAACTATACATACATGTTGCAACTTCTGTTGGACGCGAGGCTATGAGGGACTTAGGAATAAACATACAAAAGCGACCAGCCAGTTCTCTTCTTACCGAAAAAACTACGAGGAACGAATGCAAACTCTTCAGCTGGATCCTAGGACAGAAAGTTCAGCCGTTGGTGCCAGAGACACTTCATGTTCAACGATCGGTTGAGTGCAAAATTTAATGTATGCGTTTTACTCAAATAGGCTTCCTCAGCGTTGGCGTCGATCACAGTTTTGGCGTGCCTCCCTTGACAGCTTGAAGGCTAGCACGGCCAGCCTCCATATATACCTGTAGGACCTAGCGACCCAACATTTTGTGTGCCTACTTCTGCGACAGAACCAGCTAAGCTAATTGCAGAATTTTAATATGAAGCCCCTGCGAAAGGTTGCCAAAAGACCCGCAGATGCTGCACTTCGTGGGTCCGTTGAATCGAGTTTTGGCCGGGGTAAAGCTAGCTTATGTCGTAAGTGTCGATGGTTTTTTATATTGAGTAATTTGTGTACACTACTAAGTTAAACACGCGTGCGACAAATATATGTATTTCTAAAAGAAAAAAAAAAAAAAAACCTTGACCCAAACTTTATTTTTTTCTAATTAGAGCAGAGAGAATTCAATCTCCTAGTCGAGCCAACACCGTAACTTTTGTACGCACAGGAGGACGTTGCATCTAATCATAGTGATTTTCTTCAAGGGATAGGAAAGATCTTAGCTACAGCTCTACTCTGCTGAATTTCAGGAAGGCTGAAATAACGTTGTTGATACCTAAACATCAAGTTATATACACACATCAGTTGTCCTCCTACCGAAAAATCTTTCCACCAACGAAAGTAACACAGAAGGGACGTTGGACTGGAAAGACTCTTGAATACTGGATTTTCTTCAGAGTTTTTCGGTTGGTTAAGTCGGCTAGTGTGCGGTACAGATTCTTTTTGAGGGTCGGCTCCCATATTATTCGATTCTGACAGAACTTTGATTTTTTCTATTGCTAAATAGAAAGCTTGGAGCTTAACACGGTGGAGTGCTAACTCAAAGTCAATACGAGGAAATCAAGGAGATAGCTTACATCAAGCTTCTGGTTTCAACGTGCTTTTTTTTTTTCTCGGTGGATTTTTCTGTTGGCCTAAACTGAGGCTATCAAAAAACTCGTTCATTGATAATTGGACTTTTTGCACTTTTATTATTACTATCATCCTGGTCGGGGTTTTACCTATTACAAAGACAGGGTTTCTGGGTAAAAACGAATTAGGAGGAAAAAAACAAAAACAAAACAAACTATAAGTTAAGTTTAAGCTCTACGACACTGGATATCATCAGCGAAACTCGTCAACGACGGCTGAATAAATTCATCAGAGTGCTCAACCTCATCAAAACCCAAGCCGAAGCCAAGCGGGTTTGTTTGCTTCAGGTACATCATCAAGTTCGAGAAGGATAGCTAATGCAAGCCGGGTTTGATGAAACTTGGTTACTATTTCAGACTTTTGCACTAGCGTCTCTCAGCCATATCTGAGTCAAATTGACTGTGGTTAATATCATACTAGGCTACCACACTCTGAGTGCTCACAACAACAAGTTTCTAGGAGCTTCAACCTTGAGCGGAATAAAATTTTCTCTGCTTGTGTTTTCAACCAAAGGATCCATTTGGCCAGTCGTTCGTTACTTTATTCATATCTACATTATCCATATCTACTTTTTCGTTTTTTTTGGCTACTTTGCTTGTTCTGCTTTAGTTTTCAGCAGTTTCTCAGCAGTTTTATGATCTCATTTTTGTGAAAGAGAAAGAAAGTGTGTGCGTTATTTCAAGGAACTGTTGTCGAATCAAGAAAGAAGGAGGGTAAGTCTTAAATTTGTTACCTAGGTCATGCTTTGGATACTAACCTTTAGATTGAAGTAAATGCTTCTGGAATGGCTTCAAGACCCCCACCAACTAATGAAGGAGTGAATGCTCCTTTGACTCACAGGGGAATGCATGGCCACAGTCAAAGTCAGCCAAATACACAGCACCGACCAAACGAAAGCATAGGCTCACAAGCCGGCTTTGATAGTCCTGCGTTGGGTGCGCCAATACCGCGACCTTCGTCGCGTGGAATAAATTTTAGTCGGCCCTCAACATATTATAGCGGCAGCAACAGAGATGATCACAACTTGACGGAACCAAAGACGCCAACTTTGCCTAGAGCTTCCACTGATTCTGATGACTCTAACTTGTTTTTTTCGCCAGAATACTCACCGGAAAAATCAAGGGTTACGTTCCAACGGATGATTGATGCAGAAACTTCGAATGATAACCACAGTGCATCAAGCCGAGAATTCAGAAACGGAGATGGCTCTGTGCCAGCTAATTCAAACACTTTCCTCCCAACCACTCAGCAACAAAATTATCATCAACATGAACATAATCATCACCATCATCAACAACAACAACAGCAGCAGCATAATAATAATCAGCACGATCACCTTAGGCAGAAATTGCCAACACAGCAGCATCACCAGCAGCAGCAGCAGCAGCAGCAGCAAGCGAAAAGTTATCAGTTTCCTCGGGATGATGGTGTTCACTCCAATTATTATACCAGCAGGAATAAACCTAATTGGCAAGCTTTTATACCACCTTTGAAGAAACCCAATGATAGCAGTAGCAACAGCTCCGGAAAGTCACCCGTGTACAATAACAGCGATAAAAGTGCTGATGATTATTTCTCAATTAATAAAAACAGATCTGGACAGGACAAGCAACAGCCACCCAGAACGCCCGAAGCTACTCCAAGGGAAGTCAGTAATGGTAATGATAGAACTACTATGGCTAGTAGACACAAGAGTATGGTTCCACAACCTGATTTGGGTCTTTCTCCACCGCCGATGCTGAAGCAGCCTTCCAAACACTCTTACGGTGGGGGTACATCTCCAACAAAGTCTACGAAATACTGTAAGAAGTGTGGTGAACCTATATCAGGGCAGTTCGTGAGAGCTATGGATGCTGGCTATCATGTGGAATGCTTTGTATGCGCAGACTGTAACACTCCGTGTTCTACCAAATTTTTCCCGGTTGATTCGCCAGATAAAAAGGATGAGCAGGTGCCACTATGTGAAAAGGACTATTTCAGAAGACTGGATCTTTTGTGTTATAATTGTGGTGGCGCACTAAGAGGCTCATATATCACAGCTTTGGGTCACAAATACCACGTTGAACACTTCACCTGTTCGATGTGCACAGCCGTTTTTGGACCGGAAGACAGCTACTATGAGCACGACGACTCTATTTATTGCCACTATCATTACTCTACAATGTTTGCCGCGAAGTGCGAAGGCTGCGAAACAGCCATTCTCAAGCAGTTTGTAGAGATTTATAGAGGAGGGCGTGATCAGCAGTGGCACCCAGAATGTTACATGATTTTCAAGTTCTGGAATGTTAAGCTGTGTCCGGAGGGAGCTTTGCCCAGCATCAATCCTTTGAAACCTCTAACTGTCCCCTCGGATACTAGCGAACTATCGCGCAACGAGGCTGCTTATCATGAGCTCGAAGTTGGCAAAACGGTTTTCCGCATATGGACGGTGTTGTGCGGCTATGAAGAGGCTACTGCAGCACATATCAGTGACATGCTACATTTTACGTCCAAGGGAATGTTTTTGGACGCCTGTAGCGCGATAGCAAAACTTGTTCTGAAAATCGAGTACATGTTTGATGCTCTGGAAGCCTTGATTTACATCATTAACCCTGTGTTGAAGCAGCGTCAGGATGACGAGGATAGCCCATTCACCAAATTGGGCAAGGAACCAAAAACTTTATGCAAGAAGGTTGTTGGCTTCATGTCTTTGATATCTAGAGCTCGAGATGTAGATGTTCAGTCAATGGGCATCACTGAAGAACTGTTGAACTTGGTAACGGGGCTAGCACATTATCTCAAAATTCTAATCCGATACGGGCTGTCGAACTCTTTGTTTTACGACCGTGAAACGAACCGACCCACCACTGCGTTGCATACATTCTTGACCAAAGTATCTGAGGCCACCGCTGAGCAAGGTGATGGCGATGGTATTAGCGAACTGCGTGTTTCTGAGCTGGCAACCGATCATTGTGAAGTTTGTGGGAAAAATGTTGAGGATAAATGCATTTGGTTTGGAGAGGGGCTATGGCATTTAGACTGCTTGAGTTGTGCTAGGTGCAAGAAGCCTTTGGGAAATCGTCAGAATATTGACTTTGCTCGCTGGTCGCCAGAGCATCAACTAGTGAGCTGTACAAGCTGCCAGGTTGCAGATGAGCATTTACAGACTGGCTTTAGGCTAGTATCAAGGCTCTCGCAGTTTGTTTACTTACTCAAGCTTGCAACTACAAGACTGAACGTGGTTCTTATCAAGGATGAGATGAACAAGAGGTCTCTACAATCCCAAAGTCAAAAGGAAACTTCCAAAGCTAGCTCTGAAGAAAGAAGACCTTCTGCCTCTAGCTCTGTCAGCAATACAGAGAACGAGAAGGGATACATGAAGACCTTGATTGATATTCGTAGATTGAGATCCCAAAAACTCGATCATCGTGTATCAGAGTCTCAACGCAGAGCCAGACGGTCGAGAATCTTGGATATGCCCGAATCAGAAGAAGGACTGGTTAAGAATGACTCCTCCGCTTCTATTGATACACCTTCTACTGCTGGCACTACCAGCTCAGGCTTAGCCACAAGTTCTACCTTGAAACCCTCTCTTCCATTGTCTGGATCCGACAAGAATGTCAATGCGCCCTTATCTGCACCGGCCATGCCCACATCAGAAAAGGTCACTTCGGTCAAGCAATTGCCACAGTCAGCACCTTTGGTGAAATCCGGAGTATCTAGAGACAAGAACAGTAGTAATAGTACTGGAATATTTGGATTGCCTAAGCGGACTTTCAGTAGACGCCGGAAGAAGGAGCTAAAGATAGAAGAGGAAGAGGCCTTCAGGGATGTTAAGAGCACAAGACTGGGTACTACTACAGATTTATTTACCAGCGAAAAATCTCTCACGTTGGATGATATTCCCCGTATTGTTGCTGCCGAGCAAGCCCGCGAACAACGACCGAATGCTTTCAGACATCGTTCCCGCGGTGTCGGCAATAACAATATTCCCGAGGCTCGTAGTGTCTCTGGTAGCAATACTATATCTGGAGATGACCAAAAGGACGAGGCTCATCGATTTATTTCTGAGCTGGATGGTAATGAGCTGTTTATCGTTCGACACATGGCTGTTCTTTTGATTGCTCCTTTGGTGTCCGAACAGATTTCCAGAGATGAGCTCTTGGAGTGTATTGAGCAACGTAAAGCGTCAAGCATATGGGGCAGGTTTAATAAAGCGTTGGGTGGAGGAAGCACTGGTGGCGACAAGTCTAAGGTCAAGAAGAAGGCAGTGTCTAATGGGGTGTTTGGAGCCTCTTTGGAAGAGTTGGTGGAAAAGTTTGGTGTTGACTCAACGTTAGGAGTTGGTCCCAAGTCTGTCAGGATACCAGCGTTTGTAGATGACTGTATCTCTTCTATGCGTCAAAAGGATATGTCTGTTGAGGGTGTTTTCCGAAAGAATGGTAATATCAGACGATTGAAGGAGTTTTCAGAAAAAATCGACAAGAATCCAGAAAAGGGAGGGTTTCTTTCCGAGGAAAATGCTGTACAGCTAGCAGCTCTACTGAAAAAGTTTCTTAGAGAGTTACCGGAACCGTTGATGACCTTCCAACTTCAAAAGTTGTGGATTTTAGCCGAAAAGAACTCTGATGTTGAAACCAAAAAACGACTGCTACACTTGATTTGCTTGCTACTACCTCGAGTTCATCGTGATGTGATGGAGGTATTGTTTTATTTCTTGAACTGGACTGCTTCCTTTTCTCATATTGATGAAGAATCAGGTTCTAAGATGGATACCCATAACTTAGCCACCGTTATTGCTCCTAACATTATCTATATCAAAAATAAGGACGGCACTTCTGGAAAGAGTAATGACGAGTATGCCGATGGGCATTTCTTGTCTATAGAGGCTGTGAGCGATTTGATTGAAGAGCAGGCAATGTTTGCGGAGGTCCCCTCCGATGTTTTGGCGGTTTTGAGCCACTTCATGAAGGCGGTTCCAAACTCCAACGAGTTGACCTCAAAGGAGCTCATTGACAAGCTTGAAGCAAGTATCAGGGCTGAGCCAGGCTTGAGTTCGTCCACGAACCAGGACAGTAATAATGGTAGCCAGCAGCACTTTTCTACACCTTCTAGAGGCTCGCTAGACTTACCTAACCGGCCAATTCAGCCTCAGGCTGCGTCTTCAGATAGAGTAGATCAATTGGCGCCACCAACGCGTCCACTTCCAGTGAAGTCTCATTCAGCAGTTTGAGCTTTTAGCTGAGAACAATGGCGAAAAAGGAAAAAAGATAATACAGGTGAAATACTTCATAGTTAACGAAATGAAAAAGAGACGATGATTACAATAAAATAAGAATAGTAATAAAAATATAAATTACAACCAGAATACTAATGGACCCGACTTCTCACAGTTGCATCATGTCATGAATCAGAGGCGGCATGAGCTTGCTTCTTGTCATCATCTAGTTTCAGCCGGCTGTACTGTTCATAAAAATCCTCTAGACTGCGGGGCCCCCCACTTATTGATGGATCTATAGGAATGTTTACTCCTCCATCCGGAGCTAAAACTGTACCTTTGAACTTTGCTTCGTAGTCTACTTTCGCTTGGAGCTTCATTAAGCCCTTGAGCCACTCATAGTGCTCTAGAGTGGTGTTTCCTGCTGCTATTATGGTGTCAGGAACTGAATTTGATGCTGTTGTTGTTGTTGCTGCTGCTGCCGCCGGCAGCACTGGACTGACTCCACCACCTGGTATCACTGAGCCTGCTCGCTCCACAGAATGTGTACTTTCTCTTTCTTTGCTTCTTGATCGCGCTGGCTCTTGTGAAAGACTTTTCGCTTTATCTGCTGCTGTCGTTGATACCGATTTTGTGACATTGCTACCAGTTGACTGGCTAGCAATTTGAGATATTCTCCTGGTTTCTTTGGGAATTGGTCCCTTTGCCCATTCAATAAAATTTTTCCAGCCTTGTATTCCTCTAGGATCCGTATCATTGTAATCCAGAAGAGCTCTGGGTTTTATCACACCCTTTTTTTCCATAGCAAGTTGCAAATCCTCCAAACAGACCTCATTTCTTCCACAAAGCTCTGCATAACGTTTTGCCGAAGTAGACAGCAAATTCAGATGCCGTATTAGAATATCAGCTAGCATGTCTAACAATAACGGAGAGCATCGTTCCAAGCCCGCGGATCTAAATATTTGAGCGCATGTGATGCGCGAAACTGCAAAAAAAAAGTCTTCGCTCATATTAGCATTTGGCTTCCTCTATTGAATAAAAAAAACTCTAGCCTTTGAGTGTAGCCTTGTTGGTTGAAAGTTATGATTCTCGAATGTCGGTCGTAATTGAGGAATATACTCGTTGAATTCAAGCTTTCTTGATAGTGTTGAAATTGTGAGATCGGTCGAGGTTTGGTGCGCGCAGAATCGAGGTTGAAGTTAGAATATTGTTGTCGGGCCAGTTCCAGAAGGAGCTCTCGTGTGTCAACGTACGAGACTTTTTCAACTTATCTCCCTCTTTTGATGGCGAAAGCTTTTTTAAGAGCCCAAATTTTTGAGGAGGTTTTGGTTTCTTTAGAATTCGTTTCTGAGTTGCGTACAGCTTCAAGTATATCTATACTAGCTTATAACGAACTAAAAGAAAAAAAACTTCAATATGATGTCCAGTGGCCGAAGGGCTAAAATTAGAGCCCCCAGGAAGGTAAGTTACTGCCAAAAGAAGAGCACAATTCCATTTATACATTTGGATTATATCTAACTACTCAAGAATCTTGATAAGGATGTAACATTTGATGATTTATGGCCTAAACTTGCCCTTTCAATTCGACAAATCCATGACAAGAATGCATCACAACTATCCTTTGAGGAACTGTACAGGACTGCCTATACACTGGTTTTACGCAAGAACGGGGAAAGGCTTTACAAAGCCGTGAAACAGGAAATTCATGATCTCTTGAGTACTATAGTCAACAACTCACTGGGTAATCAAATAGCAACGATCCAGTCCACATCCAAACCAAGTATATCTGCTGATAACCTCCGGTTAGATGTACTTAAAATAATACAAGAAGCATGGAGGGATCACTGCATTTGCATGAGAATGATAAGCGATATTTTAATGTATTTGGATAGAGCATACTCAAGAGAGATGCGACTGCCCTTGATTTACGATGCTGGACTAATGATTTTTCGTGATTCAATCTTGAGGTCCAAGCAGGTACCAGTCGCTCAATTTATATATGATACCCTGATTAGCGAGTTCCAGAAAGAAAGGGATGGTGAGGCTGTTGATAGATTAGCTTTGAAACCTATCATAAATATGCTAGAGGCCCTTCCAGCAACAAGGCTAGAGAGTGAGTCTTTGTACTCAGCCGAGCTTGAACCCCAGTTTATTACCGCTTCAGTGGAATACTTTGATAGAAAAGCCAGTAATTTGCTGGAAACTACCAGGGATGCATCTGTTTACTTGAGAAATATAAACGAGTGGATTGATTTTGAGCTTTTGAGATGCGGGCTTTACTTGCCAGCATCTTCACGGCCGAAGCTTTTGCCAGTTATTGAAACTGTGCTAATCACGGACAAGATAGAGACAGCCATGCTACTACCAGAAACTGGATTTGACTTTTGGGTCAGTAGCAATAATTTTGAAAGTCTAAAACTGTTGTTTCATATACTCACATATGTGGATCGTGACTATTTATTGATTCAGAAGTTCAGCAAGGAATATATCAACACGTCAGGAACGGAGATCAACCGAGTGGCTCAATCATTAGTGGAGAAAGCAAAAGCATCCAAAGGAGCCAAAAGCCGGGATAAAACTGCGGCCACAGTTCTGAGCCCTACTGCTATTTCGATCAAGTGGGTTGAAGATGTTTTGGAACTCAAGACCAAAATAGATAATATCTTGCGTCAAGCCTTCTCAGGAAACAAGTCTATAGAAGCTGCAGTTGAGAATGGTTTCACAAAATTCATAAACGAGAATTCACGAGTTTCTGAATTCTTATCATTATTTATTGACGACAATCTGAAAAAGTCACCTAAGGGAAAAACAGAAGTTGAGGTGGAAGAGGTTCTGGACAAAGCTGTGTCGTTATTTCGACATATTCAGGATAAAGACTTGTTCGAATCTTACTACAAAGCGCATCTTGCCAAAAGATTACTTAACGGAAAATCTATATCAAATGAAGTTGAAATGAACATGATTGGTAAACTCAAAATGGAGATGGGTACTGCATTTACCTCGAAGCTTGAGGGAATGTTTAGGGATATGAGCACCTCAAAAGATATGATGGCTCTTTACAGGGCTGCGAAACGTAACAAGGAAGCGCCGGTTCTCTATACTCCTATTGATTTCAATGTCAATGTTCTCACATCAACTCACTGGCCAGTCAGTGTTGTTTCATCTCAAGTCAAGTGCATATTTCCGAAAGCTTTGGACAAAGCAAGGGAAAGTTTTGAAAACTTCTATCTATCCAAGCATGACGGGAGACTACTTTCATGGAACCCCAGTTTGGGAACAGTTGACATTAGAGCCAGATTTGAGAAAAGAACGCATGAGATTAATTTACCTACATTAACATTTGTAGTGTTGACACTATTTGATGAACTAGCAGAAGGTGAATTTCTGACGTATGAAGAAATCAAGACTGCCACTGAGCTACCTGAAAATGAGCTAGTTAGACATTTGCAGTCTTTAGCTGTAGCACCTCGGACTCGACTTCTGAAGAAGGAGCCCATGAGTCGTGATATTTTACCTACAGACAAATTTTACTTCAACGACGCATTCGAGTCGCCTTTGGCAAGAATAAAAGTCCTGGCGGTGTCTTCGAGCTCAAAGGCTGAGAACGATTCTGAACGCAAGGAAACCTTGGAGAAAGTCAGCGAGGCTAGAAAGTATGAGATTGAAGCTGCGATAGTTCGGATAATGAAAGCTCGCAAAACATTGGAACATGCGCAGCTTATTGGGGAAGTGACTACTCAGCTAATGAAGCGATTTCGCCCTGAGCCAGTGCAAATCAAACAACGAATAGATGCATTGATGGAACGAGAGTACTTGGAGAGAAGCCCGGAAAACAGGAGCGTATACAATTATTTGGCATGATGATACAATATAGGTATTTTTGCATTTTAGTATGAAAGTAATTCTTATAAAACAAGCAAAAAAGTTGGGTATCTTGAGAAAATAGTATTGGCTTACGAAAGCACCGAAACAAGTCCAAAGCATCCTCAAAGTAGAAGAGCAAAAAGGGTATTAAAATAATTAGAATAAAGAAGAATGGTATAACAAGGAATAAATATTCGGAAAGAAGAATCAAGAAGGTAGCTCTAGATGTGTGCAGACAACCGACGCTGGGATTGCTTTTGGAATTGTCTTTCTCTCCTTAGATCTTGCAAAAACCGGTTACGTTCTTCAGTCCAGACATTTTCCTGGCCGCTGTGTCTGTATTCGTCCCGTAAGATGCGATGCCAACTAGGAAGAATGGACTGAGACCCATTCGACTTGCGGAACCCAGGACAAGGTCTTTTTGAGAAGTAGCATCTTTGCTTAAGCCTTTCTTCAGGATTTCTGGAGAACAGCCGTGCTATTGGCAAATGTAAAGAAGAAGGTCTACCTAAATGAGGCTCCAGCAGTGATTTACTGGCTTCTTTCAAGCTTTCTGCAACCTCGCTTGCATCATGGAAGAACAGTTCAGGGTAGAAATAGACACCCCTGCGTGGGGGCAATTCTCTATAACGGCCTTCCCAAGAAACAGAATGCCTTCGACTTGCAGGTGAATGCGCCTCGCTGTAAGATCTAGAGAACCTTTTGGTAGGTGAGCTTGCTGTCTCCCCAGTCGGCTTTTCCAAAACCGCAGTGGAGAACGACAAGGATCTCGGTCTGGTACTCTGTACCACCTTTGGTGATGGTAGTAGCTGCTTTGAGGAAGAAGCAGAAGCCGGTAGGTAGTTGGAGTAGGACGACGAAGTGGCCGATTCGCGCATTGTAGATAACGGATTCTCAACCTCTTCTTCATCCTCTTCATAGAACGTAGACACATAAGGTCCGTAGTTTAACATCCTGGAAGCTCTTTGTACCTCCATCTTTGCTTTCCTTTCCATGTAAGCAGTCTCAGAGAACCGTCTTACTCTGTCCTGCCGCCTCATTTTAGCCACTATGCCCATCAAGGGCTCTGGAACTGATGGTAACGAATGTGGGTTCCGGATAATCCGTTCAGCCGCCCCGATAGGTATCGGAGATGAAGACATGACAGCAGCTTGGCTAGTAAGAAGTACCAGAAAAGTTTAAGTATAACGTTAAAAGATTGAAATGCTGATAGTTATAGTTGCTGGTCTGGTTGTGCGCAGTCAGAGAGAAAATAACCCATGGGGTCATATCATATATGCACACTGATATCGTGAGAATCGATCAGTTGTTGAGCTAGTATAGTGTATCCGCAGCAGATGTTATGGGGAAGATTAGCCAAGAGCTCAACAATTAGTGTTATTTCTGAGACCAACTATGTTATTTTTTTTTTCTGAACAAAGTTTCGTTAAAAGGAACAGTCTCAAGTGTCTTTGGCTAGCCATACCCTTCAAGAATAGCTAATATCAACTAGTAACTTTGGACTCTTTTAATGCTCAACATGAATTCTAGCCCTTATCAGATCGCGTACGGCGTTATAGCTGATGACCACAGAGGTACTGCTGCTGCTGTTGAGAGTGTAGCTCATGTCATCATCAAAAGAGAGGCAAACGCCAGCTTTTGGTACTGCACATATTCACCGTGAAAATTTGGGAAAACACTTTCTTTTCCTCTTGGGATGCAGTGGAATTTTAGCTGAAGAAGTACACAGGGTGCTGATATTTCAAAACAGAGCCCTGAAAGAAGCGCTTCTGCACTCCCAGGCTTTTTGAGTGGTCTACCAAGCTAGCACTGGGGGAACAGCGACGAAACCATCACCAACAACAACAGCAAGTTCAATCCTGGAAAAGACACTTATGACTGCTCCCAACATTTGCTATCTTCATACCAGCTTTGAGCCTCCCCCACTGCCTCTGGAACACAGCTGGAAATGAGACTTGAGTTTGGCTTGGAAAAAATAAGGCAGCGTCATGTGACCGTACTTGCGGGTAACTTTCAGACCAGCCGCATTGTTATGCTGCCGCGACTTTTTTTACTACTGGAATTTCCTTTACCTCCCAAAACTTTCCATTAGTTGAAAAAAGATCGATCGATTTTCAAAACCTCCTTTTGAAAAGTTGCACCCTTTCCTACACACAATCTTTGCGCCCTTTACACAATTTAGGGGAGATAATCGACGCGGATAGGTAGCTAACTTATCGTGTGTGTCGTGTGTTCTTATTTGTACTCTTGCTTTAGTGTCGGATACAAGTTGCTGAGTTGTGAAGGAAGCTTGTTTTGTTTGTTGATTGTTAAGCTTTGAGGATAAGTTTCCCTTGGAGTTTTTTCTTTGAAATTTTGTTTTGGAAGGCCAAGCATAACAACAGAGAGACAATAGAGGCAGAAAATGAGTGGCGCACAGTTTCCTTTTTCCAGCGCTCCGCTGAAAACCATTAAGGAAGTATGTTTTTCTTCTAAATGGATTCGAAGAGTGGTTGATGGAGATAATATAAGTGAAAGGTTTGCTAACTTTTTTTTAGGTCCAGTTTGGATTGTTGTCTCCGGAGGAAATTGTAGGTTTTATTTTCTGAACTTTTCTCCTTTTGATTTATGAGTTTCTATTGCCACTGATGATACCCTTTTTTACCTTGATATGATTCCCGTGAATAGAGAAAGGATCTGGATTAATTTGGTTTGTGCTTTATATATACCTTATAATTTTGATTGTGGCAATAGATCAATAAGATGGATCAATAAAACTTTTCTGATAATTTTCCTGTTGGAAGCTTTACTAACTGATTTGGTTTAGAAAGCGATTAGTGTCGCCAAGATTGAGTACCCGGAGACTATGGATGAAACCAGGCTGCGACCAAGGATTGGAGGTTTGAACGATCCTCGTCTGGGATCCATTGACCGAAACTTCAAGTGTCAAACTGTATGTTCAGCAATGAAAATTAGTCTCTATTTTTGAGAATGATTCTAACTAGATTAGTGTGGTGAAGGCATGGCTGACTGTCCTGGCCATTTTGGTCATATTGAGCTTGCAAAACCAGTGTTCCATATTGGTTTCATTGTCAAGATCAAAAAGATTTGCGAATCGGTGTGTTTTCATTGCGGTAAACTGCTACTTGATGAGAGCAACCCACTGTTTGCACAGGCTGTGAAGATCAGAGATCCGAAGAGACGGTTCAACGCTGTATGGTCTTTGTGTAAGGGTAAGATGGTTTGCGATACCGTTTCCTCTGATGAGTTTCAAGACCCTGGCAAGGAAGGTGTTTTCAATCATGGTGGGTGTGGCAATGCACAACCAGTCATTCGAAAGGATGGGCTCAAGTTGTGGGGTGTTTGGAAGCGGGATAAGAACAGCGAAGATGGGGATCAACCAGAGCGTAAAGTTTTGACTCCGTCTGATATTCTTAATGTTTTCAAGCACGTTAGCTTAGAGGATATGGCTAAAATGGGTTTGAGCGAAGACTACTCTAGACCTGAGTGGATGATCATTACAGTTTTACCGGTTCCGCCACCTCCAGTGCGACCAAGCATTGCTATCAATGAGACCGCCAGAGGAGAAGATGATTTAACATATAAGTTAGCTGATATCATCAAAGCCAACGCTAATGTGCAGCGGTGCGAACAAGAGGGAGCCCCGGCTCATGTTATCAGTGAGTTTGAATCCCTTTTGCAGTACCATGTCGCAACTTATATGGATAATGATATCGCCGGCCAGCCTCAGGCATTACAGAAGTCAGGCCGTCCAGTGAAGTCTATCAGAGCTCGTTTGAAGGGTAAGGAGGGAAGATTGAGAGGTAATTTGATGGGAAAACGTGTAGATTTCTCAGCTAGAACGGTAATCACCGGTGACCCCAATTTGGATTTGGATCAGGTTGGTGTACCAAAAAGCATTGCACGAACATTGACTTACCCGGAGATCGTGACTCCTTACAACATTCAGCGACTCACTGAGCTTGTGAGGAATGGTCCTAATGAGCACCCTGGTGCTAAATATATTATTAGAGATACTGGCGAGCGTATTGATTTGAGATACCATAAGCGAGCCGGCGATATTGCTCTACAATACGGTTGGAAGGTTGAAAGACATTTGAACGATGAAGACCCGGTTCTTTTCAATCGACAACCCTCCTTGCATAAAATGTCAATGATGGCACATAGAGTTAAGGTTATGCCTTACTCTACATTCCGACTCAATTTGTCGGTAACCTCCCCTTATAATGCAGATTTTGACGGTGACGAAATGAATTTGCACGTTCCACAATCTGAGGAGACTAGAGCTGAGCTCACTCAGTTGTGCGCCGTTCCTCTTCAAATCATTTCTCCGCAGTCTAACAAGCCTGTTATGGGAATTGTACAGGATACATTGTGTGGTATCAGAAAATTAACCCTTCGAGATACTTTTGTCGACTATGCTCAAATGATGAATATTTTATTCTGGGTTCCTCACTGGGATGGAGTTGTACCCCAACCAGCTATTTTGAAACCAAAACCATTGTGGACTGGTAAGCAAATGGCTTCGTTGTCTATTCCCAAGGGTATCTTTTTGCAAAGATTTGATGATGGCAACCCGATCAGCAGTCCTAAGGACAATGGTATGCTGATCGTTAAGGGAGAAATCATGTATGGGGTTGTCGATAAGAAGACTGTTGGTGCTACAAGCGGTGGTCTCATTCATACCATCATGCGAGAAAAGGGACCTAAAGTTTGTGCTGGATTTTTCGGAAATATTCAAAAGGTTGTTAATTACTGGCTGCTGCATAACGGATTCTCTATTGGTATCGGTGATACTATTGCTGATGGAGCCACCATGAGACACATTGCTCATACTATTTATGAAGCTAAGGAGAAAGTGCAAGAGTACATTCATGATGCTCAGCGAAATAAGCTTGCTCCGGAGCCTGGTATGACTCTGAGAGAGTCTTTCGAACACAATGTGAGTAGAGTTTTGAATCAGGCTCGTGATACTGCTGGTAGATCTGCCGAAGTCAGTTTGAAGGATCTGAATAATGTCAAACAGATGGTGGTTGCCGGTTCAAAGGGTTCATTCATTAATATTTCACAAATGTCTGCATGCGTGGGTCAGCAAATCGTCGAAGGTAAGAGAATTCCATTTGGATTTTCTGATCGTACTCTTCCCCATTTCACTAAGGATGATTATAGTCCTGAGTCCAAAGGTTTTGTTGAAAATTCTTATTTGAGAGGATTGACACCACAGGAGTTCTTTTTCCACGCCATGGCTGGTAGAGAGGGGTTGATTGATACCGCTGTGAAAACTGCAGAAACTGGTTATATTCAAAGAAGACTGGTCAAGGCGCTGGAAGATGTCTCTGTTCAGTACGATGGTACCACCAGAAATTCCTTGGGTGATGTGCTACAGTTCGTGTATGGTGAAGATGGTATCGATGGTACTCAAGTCGAGAAGCAAACTGTTGATACTATCCCCGGTACTGATGAAGCTTTTGAAAAGAAGTATCGTATCGATCTAATGGACTCTTCCAAGTCTCTGAAACCTTCCCTTCTAGAAAGTGGCTCTGAGATCATGGGAGATGTCGACTTGCAGCATATATTGGATGAGGAATACAACCAACTGGTGGAAGATCGAAGATATCTGAGAGATTTTGTGTTTACGAATGGTGATCATAATTGGCCATTGCCAGTTAATATTAGACGAATCATTCAGAACTCTCAGCAGATTTTCAACCTTGATCGATCAAAGGCCAGTAACTTGACAATCACTGACGTTGTTGAAGGTGTTCAGAACTTGGCCAAAAGGATTATTGTTGTCCGTGGCGAGGGTGAAGTTCTCGAAGAAGCTCAGCAGAATGCTACAACTTTGTTTATGTGTCTTGTTAGGTCTAGGCTGGCTACTCGAAGAGTAATTGAAGAGTTCAGATTGAACAAGGCTGCCTTTGATTGGGTGGTTGGCGAGATTGAAAGCCAGTTTGCCAAGTCATTGGTAAATCCTGGTGAAATGGTTGGTGTTATTGCCGCACAGTCCATTGGTGAACCTGCCACTCAAATGACACTAAACACTTTTCATTATGCTGGTGTATCATCCAAGAATGTCACTCTTGGTGTACCCAGATTGAAGGAAATCTTGAACGTGGCCAAAAATATTCAGACTCCGGCTTTAACTGTTTATTTGCAACCGGAGGTGGCAGCTGATATTGAAAAGGCGAAAGTGGTACAATCTAGACTTGAACACACAAGTCTTAAGAATGTCACGATGGCTACTGAAATTTTTTACGACCCTGACCCACGAACTACAGTTATAGAGGAAGATTTGGATACCGTCGAGGCTTATTTCTCTATTCCTGATGAGTCTGTTGAGGCCAGTTTGCATAAGCAATCACCATGGTTGTTGCGATTGGAGCTTGATCGAGCCAAGATGCTTGATAAGCAGCTTACCATGAGTCAAGTTGCTGAGAAGATTTCTCAAAACTTTGGTGAAGATTTGTTTGTGATGTGGTCTGAAGATAACGCTGAAAAGCTAATTATTCGTTGTAGAGTTGTCCGAGACCCGAAAGCGGTGGAAGAAGATGATAGTCTTGAAGAAGATCAGATGGTTAAAGCTATCGAAGCTCACATGCTTGACTCTATTAGTTTGAGAGGTGTCCCTGGTATTACCAGAGTTTTTATGATGGAGCACAAACTAAGTGTACCCGATGAAGTTACTGGCGAATATCAAACACGTATGGAATGGGTTTTGGAGACTGATGGTATTGCTTTAGCTGATGTTATGGCGGTTGATGGTGTCGATGCTCAGAGAACTTACTCAAACTCCTTTGTTGAAATTCTATCTGTTTTAGGTATTGAAGCCACCAGATCTGCTTTGTATAAGGAGATCATGAACGTTATTGCATTCGATGGTTCTTATGTCAATTATAGACACTTGGCACTGCTGGTTGACTTGATGACCTCGAGAGGCCATCTGATGGCTATCACCCGTCATGGTATTAATAGAGCTGATACCGGTGCATTGATGAGATGCTCCTTCGAGGAAACTGTTGAAATCCTGTTGGAAGCTGCCGCGGCAGCTGAGCTAGATGACTGTAGAGGTATTTCCGAGAACGTGATGCTTGGCCAGTTGGCGCCACTGGGTACTGGATCCTTTGGCATCTACCTCGATGATGGAATGTTGTCCACTATTGCTGTGGATCATTCTCGATTTGCCGAGGGAGACATTATTGCTACTGAGCTCAAGGCTGGACCCGGGGAAGGCATTGAAGCTGGTGGGTCTGCCACTCCTTACGATAGCAGGTCGCCTCTTGACGAAGGACATGTGGGTGTTATTGATGAGGGAGCTCAGTTCTCCCCCTTGGCACAATCTGGACTCGGAGATGATAGAGGTGGGTTCACCGAGTATGGTGGCGGTTTTGGACAGAGTCCCTTTGGAGCTTCGTCTCCAGGTTATGCTCCTACATCTCCATTCTCTTCGTTTGGAGCTACTTCGCCTGCCTACTCTCCTGGAAATGCAAGTCCTGCGTTCTCTCCGAGTAGTCCTGCTTATAGTCCTACCTCTCCGGCTTACTCGCCAAGTTCTCCGGGTTACTCACAAACCTCTCCCAGTTACTCACCAACTTCGCCAAGTTACTCACCAACTTCGCCCAGTTACTCGCCAACTTCACCCAGTTACTCGCCTACTTCACCCAGTTACTCGCCAACTTCGCCCAGTTATTCGCCAACTTCGCCTAGTTACTCACCTACTTCGCCTAGTTATTCACCAACTTCGCCTAGTTATTCACCAACTTCGCCCAGTTACTCACCAACTTCGCCTAGTTACTCACCTACCTCGCCAAGTTATTCGCCTACTTCTCCTAGCTACTCTCCTACAAGTCCTGCTTTTAGTGGTGCAGCAGCTAGTAGAAACGGTGGCAATGGTGCTGGTGCTTCATATTCACCTACTTCTCCATCTTACTCACCCACTTCTCCTTCATTTTCTCCTACTTCTCCAAGCTACTCGCCTACTTCCCCGACATACTCTCCAACATCTCCGAAGTATAGTCCCGGGTCACCAAAGTACAGCCCCAGTAGTTCTGGCGACAAGAAATAATGAAGTGGACGCAAGATTGGAACATCCGTGGATGACAATGATGTTATATATATAAAAAAAATCACAAGAACTCGCATGTGTCGAGTTATTGGAAAAACAATAAAAAATAGTCACTATTTTTAGACATATACACAAGCTTATTGTGTAAAAATGATAAATGATATAAAAAAAAAGGAAGATTTAGAAACCTATGAAATTGCAAGCTTTAGCTACTGCTTTAAGCTCATGAGTACTCGTTGTTCTTTTGATGCGTATTTTTGTATTAAGTTGGCAATGATGGGAAAAAGAAGCAGATGAGGTATTACCACTCTAATCTTGCAGACCATCCAACTATTTTGGATCTTTTTACCTTTTTTCTCCTTTTCATTTTAGCAAGATTTGCTTGCGATGCTGGCTGCGCTAAAAACTCATCCGTGAAAGGTGAGGGAAGAATGTTCGAGGTACCAATATCACCACGGTGAGTTCTGACTCTGGTGTGCCCATTTAGATTTTTTGTAGTTTCATTATCATTTTCATTTTCATCATTACTAGTTTCAATGTCGTTGCCCTTTTGGTGAGTTTTGCTTTTAAGGTTGTCGTTAATACCTAGACCAGTACTATAATCTGTCTCTTGTGCACTAGATCCTAGAAACTTTTCCAGGTCTTCAGCAGAGTAGAACCCCACATGACGACTACCTTCTAGCTGTTCTGTGCACTCTGCAGTAGAGCGATTCTCCTTATCTGAAGCTGTCTTCAAGAGAGATTTTCCTGGGAGAGCCTCTCTATGATTCGGCACACACCTCCTACCGGGAGACCTTTCTCTTGGATCACTTGAGTCCTGTTCCAAAAGACGCTTAGATCGCCGTAATGGTGTAGGTATGACCATCTGTGATTTCCTTTTCCCTAGAGAAAACTTGGGTTTCCGAGGTGACGGTATCAAGTTCATCCGAACAGATAGCGGTACATCCGCCAGCTTTTTCTTGGGGGCTCTTCTCCTCCCAGTCTTTGACACAGCTGCCATTTCATATCTGGAACGTATCAAGATTCCTCTCCTGTAGACTGGAAGATAATAAAACAGGTCCTGACTGTCCAAGAAAACAAAAGTTGGTACGAGTAAAGTGGAAAATTAAGGGTTATTATACATGTAAGTTTTCTAGGGAAAAGTTTGTTGACATTTTGTACTTTGATCTGCTTTCCTAATCTTTTTCACGCGCGTCACCAAATTTTTTTAGGTTGTAAGTATACAGGTCTATCTGAAGGTGGTACGCACTTTTCAGGAAAGCTTTATACCTTCGGTGTTTGAAGATGGCGATAAATGTACTTAAGGTGAGCTAGATACAAAAGAGTTTCAGATCAAGCTGGCTGCTTCCATAGAGCTGGGCCGGCCATAATGTTGATGCAGCACTACTGATAATGTCATTTTAGATAAGCTTTAGGTGCTGCACCGATAAGTAATGTAAAATATACGCGCTACCATATTGTTTATAAATCTCTCTTCCTCTTCGCCCCCTCCCATATTTCTTCCTCCTGTTTGCAACCAGAGGTTTTCTACTAGTTGGTCGGCTTCTAGAGCTCTCATAATCTTGTGTTTTTCCTTGAGTCTTCCAGTTTAATACATCAGCAAGTGATATTTATTATATCTTACTACTGAGAGTATCTAGTCTACCCCCATACTCTTTTTATCTTGGTTCCAGTGTGTGCTTCGTTGCTCTCCAGTTACGTAGAGATTCCACCTGGTGAACACCAAAGCTAGTCTTTTCTGCTCAAAGACCCAAACACACTAGAGCATACTCTCTTGTTTTTCAGAGAAGAAAAAAGATCGAATAAGGCAAGTACTTCTTGTGCCGTCTCTCTATACTTGTTGACTGAAACCTCAAGAGAACAGCCAACATCTAACCAACTTTTAGAACCATGAGTCAACCCGGAGTTGAATCCCCTCAGCTGAGCGACCATGCCAGCACCCGTCACTTTGTCAACCATCCTACCACTGATGCTGGCGTCAGTAGCACCGGCGAAGAGCAGTTAAAAGAAGAGCTTCCTCAGTCAAAGTTTGTGCAGCACTTGGCTACTTACCCTGCAGTTGCTGCAGTTACTGGTTTTGCAGCCTCGTTCCCTGTTGTCAAGGTGTTCGCGTCCAACGCTGTGCCTTTGCTTATGGCTGTGCAGGAACGCACTAGACCGGTTTCTGAGCCAGTTAGAAAGCGAGCCAGACCTTTTACACAGCGAGCTGACAGACTGGGAGATGCTTTTCTTAACAGCATTGATAAGAGAGTTTATCGCGGGCGCAGTGGTTCAACTGATACGAGTGGTAGTGATGGCGAGGCTGCTGGTAATGGTACTGCTGGCGCAACCAAACCTACTGTAAGTGAAGGCTATTCTGCAAAAGCTCGAAAAGTTGTTAATGAAAGAATCGTTGAGCCTATGAAATCTGCAGGGGCAACTGCAAGAGAGCAGTATGTAAAAGTCGCTGGAGGTGAAGGTCAAGGATTTGCCCGCAAAAATTTGAATAGAATCATTATACCAGTGAATGACCGACTTGAAGGAATGATTGTGGACTATCTCCCTAAGGAAGGAGACCCACTTCCCTCTAGCGACGAAAACAATAGCGAGATTTTGAGAACTGCCAAATTAGCTAGATCAGCTGCAGCACGGGCTGGACCTGCTTTGCGAGAACAAGCTGCAAACCTTGCTCAGTTACCTTCTGCCACCACCGCGCATGCCCGTGAGATTTACAGCGAAGAAAAGGCTCAGCGTGAAGAATCTGCATCCAGTTCTTACGCGGTGGTTCCACTAGCAGTTTTGGGGACTAGCAACAAACTTGCTGGCGAGGGCTTTGAGGCTGTAGTCTTTGCACTGAATGCTAGGAGGCAGATTGTTATTTCGCCCTTCATTTCTTTCCAAAGCAGGGTACATAAGGTTGCCCAGGATCCAGATGCTGCTCCATTGACTGGCCCGGTATACCGTGCTACTGACACTTTGCTGAACTTAGTTAATCCCATCAAAACTAAGGAGGCCGATCCTGGTAGCGAGCCTGGTAGCGAGCCTGGTAGCGAGCCTGGTAACGAGCCTGGTAGCGAAGCTGATCAAGATTCTAGTACTGAAGAGAACACTGGGGATTCCGGTGTTTTTGCAGGCATTAGGAAGAGGAGAGCGAGTTACCGCGAAGCAATATGGAAAAGAGCCAATGATCCTACCGTTTCGCCTTTTGTGGCTCCAGCTTACCGCGCTTCTGAGTACCTTTTGAGCTTTGTTAGCCCCATCCAGGCAAAGGAAACCATTCCCGGTAGTGAGCCTGGTAGCGAAACTGATGGAGAGTCCAGTACTGATGCCAACGCTGGGGATTCTGGTGTTCTTGCAGGCATAAGAAAGAGGAAAGCAGGTTACCGCGAGGCAATATGGGAAAGAGCTAATGATCCTAATGTTTCACCACTTGTGGCTCCGGCATATCGATCTACTGAGTATCTGTTGAGTTTTGTGTCGCCTCATGCAGCAAAGGGTAATAAAACTTACTCGGTAAAGGCTAACGGAACGGTCTCAGCGAAGGCTAATGGAGTTGTTAAACAAAATGGTCACGTCAGTAATTCAGATATCACAGACACTGAAGAGCTACTAAGTTTAAATCCCACCTTTTCACCTCTTCAAGAAAGTAATAGTCATGAAGCAACTGCTGGTCTTTAGGCATTTGAATCTCCTTGATTCAGATCTTTCTTCTCTTTTCAAAAAATATATAAGTGTTTGACAGATTGGTAGATTGGTAATGGTAAATAGCAAGCAATACAGGTATCCAAAGCGTGCTTTTCACGCTTGGTATCTTATGGTATATTACGATGTATTTTGACGGTAATGCCTGTTCATTCTGTATTAACGACGAGTTCATTAGCAAATGACTAAAGGGACTTAATTAAGTGATTTTGTTGATCTGAGAGTTCATCGACGCGGCTCTATAATCACAGTAAGATGATTGCTCGGAGTATGTGCACCATTGAAAGCCAAAATAGCGCTATCTGGCGGGGTGAGAACGCCGTTGAAGTATTAATAATGGAACGCGCCTCACTGGAACGTTTACAATCTTCCAGTATCTCATGAGTTTTACCCCAGTTATAACTTTCTCTGATTCCTAAGGTTATTCTATGAAATATGACATTATCAGACCAAGCTCCATTGATTGGACAAATGTCTACTACACCGGCTGGCACGGAAAATGCCAGCCAGGAATCTGAGCTGAAGATAGCTAAAGAGGTCTATGCTAGTGCCGAATTCACTAAGCCAGCATATATTGCGCTTGCTGGTCTAGCTTTGCTTATTGGAAGTGTATACTACGGCGTGTTTGCCCATACCAGCATTGCACTGTTCACTTGGCACCCGGTGTTTAACCTTGCTGGGTTTTACTTGTTGGTAAGGGCAGTGCTGCTTGTCCAGCCTGCGCCTATATCTTCTGCTCACAAGACTGTTGGCGCGAAAGTGCATGGCTTGACTAACATTCTGTCAGCGCTGCTTTTCTTGGTTGGATTCAGTGCCATCTTCTACAACAAGTATAGCCACGGGGCAGAACACATCACTACATGGCATGCCACCTTTGGTATCACTACATATCTTGCCTTGTTGGCTGAGGTAGTGTTTGGCATTTTCATCTTCTTCCTACCAGAGCATGTGTTTGGAAGCGTCTCAAGAGCAAAAGCGTCATACAAGTTTCACAGAGCATTTGGTTATATCATCTTGCTGCTGATATCTTCAACTGTGCTGCTGTCTCTGGAGTCAGACTTTAACGTCAATGCACTACACATCAGTTATATCACAGTGGCACCGGCTATAGTTCTGATAGTGGGTGCTCTTGCTTACCAGTTCAAATCTTCCAAAGTCCAAATTTTTTGAGCAAGCTGACAGAATTACTGGTTGGAAAGAGAGTTCACTTCGCACCAGGTAAAATCTATATTGAAAAATGAAACTCATAGATCCCAGTTCACTTTACCTTTAGCATGGTGACAGACCTGTATATGATGAGTAGTACTGCTTGACCAAGTTTGTAATTTAATTTCAGGGCTTGAACCCTAATTGTCTTGTTGCTCAGGTTAATTTTCATTCAGCGATGAATTCAAGTTATCTATACTGACATGTACGCGGTACTCTACCACCACCCTCCTTGATCGCACACACTGGATCTGAGATTAGTTAGCGGATAGTTGATAGAGATCACAAAAAACCCACTCAATACACACACTGTCATTTAATTCAATCAATACCATTCAAATCTTTTTGATCATTAACCTTTCAACATCACACACAACAACAGAAAAAGAGTATGTGAACATAGGCAGAAATCGTTATTTAAATCACCGGAAGCTACAGGATGCAACGAGCTGCTCTGGATAATGAGTTGCAGAGAGGGTCAGAGTCGCGAGAAAAGAAAGAGTGTGCTTTTGAAGTGGAGTTCCAACATTTTGATGGCTTCATGCCATGTAGAACAGCTGAATGACTTAGGATTCACCTTGAGTTTTTTTCTAACTTCTCGGCTCTCGTGCAACTGATTTTGAAGCAGCAGCTATGCTTTGCCCGTTATTCTGTGTGCATTTCTCGAAGAAAAAAATAACTGGTTCAAAAATTTACTAACTATTTTTCTAGTGGGTCGTCTCAATGAATACCAGGTTATTGGCCGTCGTCTTCCTAGCGAAGTCGAGCCTGAACCAAAACTTTACCGCATGAGAATCTTTGCTCCCAACACTGTCGTTGCCAAGTCCAGATTCTGGTACTTCTTGACCAAGCTTAGAAGAATTAAGAAGGCTAATGGTCAGATCATCTCCGTCAATGAGATTCACGAGAAGAGACCTACCAAGGTCAAGAACTTCGGTATCTGGATCCGTTACGACTCTAGATCAGGTACTCACAACATGTACAAGGAGTACAGAGATGTCTCTCGTGCCGGTGCTGTCGAGGCCCTTTACCAGGATATGGCTGCTCGTCACAGATCCAGATTTAGATCTGTTCACATTCTCAAGGTTGTTGAGTTAGAGAAGACTGCCGACGTTAAGCGACAATACATCAAGCAGTTGTTGTCTTCTGGCCTCAAGTTCCCCCTACCCCACAGGATCCAAAAGTCTGCTTCTCTTTACTCTGCCCAGAGACCATCTACTTTCTACTAAACGCAGTAGCTGTTTGGAAAGGATTAATCTTATATTTGTCTACTTGTTGTTCCTTCTATATTTTTTAAGGTTTTAATACAAAAAGATACATGCACTTGAGGACACAAGCAAGAGAATTGGAAGGAAGGAGAGAAAGTGAAAAATAAAAAGGGTTGTCTTATATATATATAACTTCTTTATAAATGATTTGTTTTTTTTTCTGCATCAAGTTGTGCTCACTTCCGCTGTCTCTAGTTCAAAAAAGACCCTAGCTAACGCCTTGTATTAACCATTTGTTACTGGTGGGTTTTTCAGTAGTGGTAAGAAGGAGTTGAGCTGAAGCTTTTCATGGTGCTGTGTGCACACATGCTGCTATATACGATCTTGTAAACGCGTTATTACTACAGAGCTTCAGATATATATATATGTGCTATCCCCAGTGATCACCACTTCATGAATAGATACATATACACACAAATCGTAGAAGAGCGCTTTCAACTTTAGTCAAAGACAAGATATAATGTCGCAAAAAGAGTCTCCTGATGATGTTTTTGAGTTGCTGAACTCTTTGGATAAGGCCGGACCTACTGCAACCAAGAAGGGTGCTGGCAAGGGCAAAAAATCTAGACATGCCGCTGGAGGTACTACTGGTAGCGCTTCTAATGGTGCCAACAACTCAGAGGCTACTGGAAAGGATGACGATATTATGGGGTTCTTGGACTCGTTGGCAAAGTCCAATCCTGGTTCAGGACGTTCTACCCCGGTGTCAGCAGGTGCTAACTCGCATCAGCAGCAGCAGCAGCAGCAGCAGCAACAGACGACAAGTACCACAGAAGCAGCAGCTTCGGAGATTCATTCATCCTCTCTGAAGGAGGAATCAGTGAATAGCAACGATGAGGAGAAGTATGAAGAGGAATATGAAGGAGAAAATGTTGTACCAGATCCATTGGGCTCACTCACCAGCTGGTGGTCCAAGAATAAAGGCGGTCTTTGGAACAGCGCCGCTGCAGCTGTCAAGACCGCCGAAGCTAGGGTTCGAGAATTACAGCCTGAAGTCCAGCAATCGCAGCATGCAGTCATGGGAAGCTTGAATGAAGGAATGGCCAAATTTGGGCTGAATAAATCTCTACTTCAAAGCACTCTTTCATCTGTTTTGGAAACCATCGCTCCACCCATTAATCGCCATGAGCAGCTTAAGATCCACATTTTCCACGATATGGTCGGATATCCGTCTATAGATACGATTGTATATTCTGTGTTTGACAGGGTTATGCAGCAAGTTGAAGGCGGCGGTGAGATGCAGATGATTGTGCAAAAGGGGAAAGAAAGACATCGTCGAGGATCTCAAGCAGGTGAGCAAGACAAAGACTTAAACATCTTCAAAGGTAGCCTGGAGTCTGCATCAAAGCTTGCTGCTGCTAATATTGAGGAGTTTGTGAAAACCAGAGTCACAACAGAGCAAAAGCATGATGAGAATAAGGATGATGAGAGCAAGACTGACGATAAGAGCGCCGAACAGCAAACCGAAAAAAATGACGTTAGAGTGTCTAACATATTCTTATCGATTCAGCCTACTGCCTCTGAATCTTCAGATACCAAGGAGAAAGCTGGCAAGAAGCTAGATTCCACAGTTATATCGACGGCGTGCTCATCTACATTTTATTTTGTTATTTATTTGCTGGACCCGGATAATGAAATCTCATTCACTACCGCTTCTCAGCCATTCCCATATCAGTGGGCTGAGTGGCTTGATGCTCCCAATGAGAAGTTTGAGAGCATTGAAGCTGACCCGAGGGATTGGGTCTACGACTGGGTTGAAGAAGGATTAGGTCTTGCTGTTGGAGTGTCGGCTCAAAGCTATGTTGCTAGGCGTATGAGAATAGACAGCGCATTTGAAGCTGCAAGTACTGCAAAAAACGAGCAAAGCGAGCAGCAGTGAACATAACAAAGAGAAAAAAGTAGTAACAAAAACAAGAGAGCTATCAATACACATAATGAAGGTGGCAGTATGGTCATATACCATGTTGTTATATGTCTTAAGTTTCAATGATAATAAGTGAAGATAAATGTAATGCTATTTTGATTCTCAAGGCTATGCTTTATTTGCCTTCTATGCTAATTATTTTTCAAACCCTTATTTCATGTTGTGAGCTCATTATGCAAAAACGTCTGCGGCATATGATTCTGTTGTAGTCAACTTCACAACAATCCATGTTCCCACAGCTGACAATACAGGGATGGTCAAATTATCATCCAGAACATCGATGGCTTCGGACGCAGCACCAATAAAGCCAACAATGAGAGACAAAGCCCACAGTGGCAAACTCGAAGTACGCTCAGACCACATGATTTGTCCTGGGCGGTTCAAGTAGCTGTACTCTGGAATAAAGTATGCATATAGTATCACAGTGCTGATTGCGCTAGCAGAAAAAGCTGCCAAGGACCCCGCCAGAGACTTGGATCCAAACATTTTAGGAGTTAAGTGACCGTATAATCTTCCGAAAGTTGATGCGGCAGTGTCTGCCCATGATAGAAGCAAAACTGCCAATACCCCAATGTCCTTGGGGAAGAATAAAAACACAATAATTATGCCCAAAAGATAATAACAGACTCCGTTGATACTATTCACTTCTTTCTCTCTCATAAGGAAGCCCAATGATTTAACGTAGAACTTGTTAAATTCTTCGTAATGGAATCTAATAAAGTCAGTCGAGCCGATAGTAACCAAGAGCACAGTCAAAACAGGTGTAACCTGCGGTAAGTCCACGCCAATTGTGTATAGCCATAAGGTCAAAAACCCAATGGAGACATGCAGTGCTTTTCGTGGCACTTCATGCTTATGTATGAACGAATAAAACTTCTGGTGCGACGGTATCGACACCAGAGAGAGTAGAGATGTGGACGATGATGATTTTGAGCTTTCAGACATGCCTCCTTGAGTTTCTTTGAATGCGCTCTTCTTACCGCTAGCCTTCCACGAATTTGATTCTTGCTCCTTGCCTAAAGCTTCAAGAGATGAGGAGGATAGAGAAGATGCCGAAGAGCTCAATGACCGGTCCATGGCAGAAACTACCGATTGAGCGTCGTCTTCCTGTATAAAACTTCTTTTTTTGGGTAAACTAATGGTGTCCGCACCCAAGAATCCAGTCATAATACTCAGCAGAGAATAGTATATGACTATATAATTATCACAGAAGAAGAAGAAAACCAGCTTTGGTGAATAAGATATATATATGTATATATATAAAAAAAAAAAAAGATAATCAAATGGCCAAGTTTGCCGCCCTGTTTTTCACTCTATATAAAAATTTGATAGAAAATACACAAGAGATCAAAAAGAGAAAAAGGTCGGTCTGAAAGCCGAACTAGACTACCTTTCAAACCTTAAACTGGTTTTTTTTTCCATCTTGTATCTTTTTCGCTGTTTTACAGTTTTATTTTTAGTTTTCTTTCTAAAAAACCCAGCCATAGAAATTCCTCTCGGCTCCTCTTTTCCTCGAGAGCTTGGACCGTGGCTTGGACCTATGTCGACGCTGACGATGATGAAATTTGAGCCTCGATCAGCAATTGATAAGGAGCTAGATCCCGACGCCGACGTTATACTCATTACTTGCATCTCGATCTGTGCCCCTCTGATATATATTTCTAAGATTAATCATCTTCATGTCATTTGCAAGTACGACCTTATATATAACAGCTATATATATCTATAAACTTAAAGATCAAGTCGGAGAGATTTGATCTCAAAGGCTCTAATAGTGAGAGGAATTGAAGTTTGCCCTCCTTCGTTGACAATCTCGAGCTCTTCCTTGTCTTCCTCCAAAAGGTTGGTGATGTAGGCTTTCTTGACCGGCAAGGAAGTGACAATGGCACCTTTAGATTTACCACCAAGTCCATCATAGAGTCTAACAATGACAGATCTGCCCTTCCTGATACTCAAGCCACCAGAGCTCACGTCTGAGTCATCTTCGCCTCTCTTCACAGCGCTGAGAACAATGTTCTTAGGGCCCTTCCAGGAGATGGTAGGCAGAGAAGGCAACTCGGCAACAGGAACGCCAGGGACAACTCTGAGAGGATGGTTGAAATTCTGAGCTGCACGCACAATGTCGCCGTTAATCAGACCCGTGTGAGGTGCTACGGCATACCTAATATGATGTCTACCCATGTCAGCATTGGCATCGGGAGCTTTTGGTGATCTTAGCAAACTCAACCTCATGACATTTCCATGAGCAGCGAATCCATATTTGGAATCGTTGAAAACAGACACTCCGTTGCTGAAATCAGAGAGGTCTGCATACTTGTGAGCACAGACCTCAAACTTGGCTACATCCCAGAATGTATTGTAATGAGTAGGCCTCTTAACAGATCCATACATTGAGTCGTAGGTAGCGAATTCACTGTGCACGTCAACAGGAAGCTCTGACTTCAAGAACTTGCAAGCCTCGTTCCATTCAACCTCCAAGTTGAACTCCAAATAAGGCACGTCAACAACTGAAGATGTCGGCGCAGCAGGCTTAATAAATGCATCTAGGGAGATGGTAGTTTTAATCCAACTGTTCTTGCTAATTTGCTGCTCTACCAGGACAGAAGCTCGCAAGGGCCCATTCTCAAGGATCTTGACCGAACCCTCTGGCACAACCTTACGCTTGTTTAAGGAATACACCTCGGTGTCCCAGCCCTGCCAGTTAAGTGGCTGGTCATCAAAAATCACGTATTCATTGCCCTTAGCACCCTTGGGGATAACTTCATGCTCAGTCTCCAAATCAATAAGAGAAGTTACAGTTCCTCCCACAATAGTAGCCCTCAGTCGAGAATTCTGTAGAACAAAAGTTCCCTTACTAACTTCCTTGACTGAGGCAAAAGCGCTGGACGAGGCTTCAAGGTTCAGTGGAGTTACAAAACCGGGGCTATCAGATTGCAAAAGAACATAATGACCACCATCAGAAGCAGCCTGAGAATTAACTCCCTTAGTGGTTGCACCTTGCTCTACTTTCACCAGTTCAGTTCGTCCCCAGGGGAGAGTATTCAACGCAATCACAGTTTGTGACTCGCCGGCCTGAGAGACACCGGCGGCAGCTAGAGCCTCTCTGAAAGCAGTTTCGCCGGCATTAAACACATTCTTGTAAATATCCCTGACATCATCGTAAACCATTTCGATACATGATCCAGGAAGAACATCATGGAACTGGTTCAAAAGAACCTGGCCCCACATGTAATCTAGCTCCTTCTTGGGGTACTTGTACTTGCTGTTATTAACAGTTGCCAAAGTGGCCAAGTATTCCAAGTCATGGAGAAAGGCTTCAGCTGCACGGTTGTTGCGCTTCACAAAGGCCTGTGTAGTGTAGGTACCTCTATGATACTCAAAGTACAATTCGCCTACCCAAGAAACCAGCTTTTTGCCATTATCGGTTTTGGCTTCAACTTTGTCGAAGTACTCATCTACAGTTCCGCCAACTGCGACTCGCGCAACTTCCCCTACAGTATCCGCAATACCTCTAGCTCTTCTGAGTCTTTCCAACATATCAGCAGTAGGGCCTCCACCGCCATCACCAAATCCAAAGAGATACAGAGCGGTCTCTTCAACATCGGCGTTCTTGTTATTGGATGAGTTTTTTTGCAGCTCTGGGATCGTGCAATTAGCATTGTAAGTATCAGAGGGGGGCATGTGGCACATTACTTGAGACCCATCAAGAGCAACCCAGTTGAAGGTAGTATTGGGGAACTTGTTAATATTATTCCAACTGAGTTTCTGAGTAACAAATCGTTCCAAATCAGCTCCTCTACAAAGCTGAGGGATCTGAGCAGCGTAACCAAAAGTGTCAGGGAGCCAAAAAGTCTTACACTTGACACCGAAATGCTCCATGAAAAATCTCTGGCCGTAAAGAAACTGTCGGGCGATAGATTCTCCTGAAGGCATGTTGGTATCACTCTCTACCCAAGAACCACCAATAGGGATAAATCTTCCAGCTTTGATCTGCACTTTCAATCTCTCAAACAGCTCAGGATAGTCTTCCAAAAGCCATTGGTATTGAATTGCTTGAGAACACACAAAATTGTATTCCGGATACCTCTCAATGAGATCCAACTGAGTTGACCAGGATCTGGCAATCTTTCTTCTGGTCTCAGCGTAGGGCCACAGCCAGGCAGTATCAATGTGACAGTGACCAAGTGCAACAGCTTCAATTCTGTCGAAATCAGAGTCATAAACTTTCTGAGAGTCCACATCTTTACCCAAAAATTGTTGAGCAATTTCTCTTCCTTTAAGAACAGTTGAGGGATCTTCAACATCAAAAGCATCAATGATGCTATTGGCAACCTGCAATGCCCGGTGTTTCTGCCACGACTCAGTAGGGAAGTATCTAGCAGCATCCGCAATCATATGGAAATCATACTTGAGAGCTCTGGCATCAAGGTTCGGCAACACCAAATCAGCACTCTTCAAAGTGAAATAACGATCATCGTAAGGAGGTTGGATATTGTCGTGAGGGTCGGCATTTCCAAACATACCATTGCAAGCAATTTCCAGGTAAATGGTATGCCATTTACCGTCAATGTAAGATTTGGGAATAACCCACTCCTGGCGCTCTTCACCAGATAGTCCAACAACAACTCGACCATCCTCGGTAAATATCATACCCTCGTTCTCACAATTCCAGTGAAAGATGACCTGCTCTTCTTTCACCCATTCTTTAGGGACTTGGAACTCAATTTTGAACCAATAAGTGACCCAAGAAGGACCAAACTTGTCGCCCTTGGCAGCAGCAACAAAGTTCTCCTTTGAGGCCTGCTTAAAGGAGGGTCGCTCCTGACCTGATGCTGCCCAGGTACTTAGTTTGACATGGTTCTCATGAACGCGAGCCTTGTCATATAGGCTATAAAAATGTTAGAATACGATGCCAGCACATCACAAACATAGTCAGATTAAACTTACGCGGGAAGATTAAGTGCCTTATACTGACCTTGCTGCAAGAAAATGTCAAGTCTGCTCTGGTAGATAGATTCCACTTTTTTGGGAACTGGGTCCAAGTTCAATTGGTTGTAGGACATCCTAGGAAGGTTTGAAGGGGAAAACGTGGGAAACTAAGAAACAAAAACCTGGAAAGAAAAAAGAAAAAGACAGAAACTCAAAGATCTCTAATAAGCAAAGTAAGGAAACGTCTCTCAACGACCTTGTGCCTTCTTATATAGACTTCTCTGCCCTTGAACAATTGTGTCTATTATTCTGTCGTAAAGCCTTAGCTCAAATGGCTCCGTTCTGATGGGTTTTTTTTTTACAAATTATAACTACTTTTGGGTGTCACGGCGATCTCGAGCCTGTAACCACACCTACTTGACAAAAATTGCGGGGGAGAAAAAGATACGTGCAAGTCAACTAAACAGAAAATAGAAAACAAAGCTTGGTGCCTTGGACGACTCAGAGATAGAGAAGGGCAATGTGGACTCCGCCTTATTCAGCGTTCTCCTGAATAAGCTCAATGCGGTTCTCTGAGCATGAGGTGGAATCAGGAGCGGAGAACAAGAAATGCTGCAGATTTACTACATTTGCGAGCTTGAGTTTCCTATCAGAGAATGACTTGTCCATCATATGATATCATGTCCATTCCTCGGGCCCCAAACAGAGAAATCATGGATGGCGTTTAAGGTTCTAACTGGCCAAGCTCTGAACATCGTTGTGATCAGATATTGGCAATTGTCTCAACGGCAATTGGATAAGTATAGCTAATTATGACATGGGCGGGAAAAACGGCGCAGTTGTTCAACCAGCTTGACGTGTTTTCAACTTTGGTAAACCAGTTTTCATGTCGTTACATTAAGTTGATGTCTAAATTCCCGCTTTTGCAGGTAACACATATCAGGGGGCTTGTCTAGCAATTCAGTTTAAAACGTCCACTGCAAGATATGTATATATCCCAACGAATTACGAAGCAGAAAGCTCAAAACTATGTCAGAAGTAGCTCTTTGAATGAAAGAGCTGCCAAAATCAGAGTCTGATCCACCTAGAAGCCTCTGGTTAAAAGGAAGAGATTTCAGTAAATTGTACTTCCGGGTAACTCTAGCTGAGTGAACTTTAATCACTTCAGGGTTATTTTTCTTTGCCATTTTTCACTTCAGGGTAACTTTGATTTTTTTTTAGAATTTGTCAATTCTTATTTCAGGGTAACCATATGTCACGTGCATGGTTTTTTTTTCTCTAAGATCGACTCGACCAGCGATTAATTTTTGATTTTCTTGATCTTTAAGAGACTCGATCATGTATTACTGACATATAGCGCTACAGTTGGTGAAATTTTTTTGAAGATGAAATAAATTTTTTTTTTTTTTTTTTTTATCCAACTCTTTCTCGAGCTTATAAGTTTTAACTACCTTCCAACACATTTTGCACAGCAGAGAGGGTATTGAATACGCTACAAAGGATCAAGTTTGTCATTTTTGTTTTACATACTCTGTTTTGTTCTTAAAGCTGCTGGAATTTGAAGAGGACAGTATAATTTTTCAACAATGTCATTTGTTCTCACTGAAACTTCGGCTGGTTATGCCCTGTTAAAGGCCAAGGACAAGAAGATATACAAGTCCGAGACTCTTATAAAAGATTTATCTACCCCTGAATTGGTTACTTCTCAGTATGTGGTTTTCGCTCCTCATTTTTTCTGGATGACAAACTCAGCATCAGTGTTACTAACTTTTGTAGGTTCAAAATCAAGGCTTTCTCGAAATTCGACTCTGCCAAGATTGCTCTTGAAGAGGTGAATGCTATAGTTGAAGGAAGAGTGTCAGACAAGCTGTCTGAGCTTTTGAAAGAACTCAAGGACGAAAAGAAGGCTAGCTTGGTTGTCGCTGACCCTAAACTTGGAAATGCAATCAACAAACTCCCCGAACTTTCTCTGTCTGTCATCTCTGACTCCAACTCATTAGATTTGTTCAGAGCTATCAGAGAAAACCTTCCCAGTCTTTTGCCTGGTCTTACCGATAAGGACATCTCAACCATGGCTCTCGGGTTGGCTCATTCTCTTGGAAGACACAAGTTGAAGTTTTCACCGGATAAGGTTGATACCATGATTGTCCAGGCCATTGGTTTATTGGATGATCTTGACAAGGAGCTCAACACATATGCTATGAGAGTTAAAGAATGGTATGGATGGCATTTCCCTGAGATGGCCAAGATTGTTTCCGACAATGTTGCATATGCTAGAGTCATCAAGGCTATGGGCTACAGATCAAACGCTGCTGACACCGATCTTTCTGCAGTTTTGCCTGAGGACATTGAGGCTCAGTTGAAGGAGGTTGCTGAGGTTTCTATGGGAACTGAAATCACAGAGTTTGATTTGGAAAATATTGGATCTCTTGCTGATCAAGTTATAGATTTTGCCGAGTATAGAGAAAAGCTCGCCGCATATCTTTCAAACCGTATGGCTGCTATCGCTCCTAACTTGACTGCTCTTGTCGGTGAGCTTGTTGGTGCTAGGCTGATAGCCCATGCTGGTAGTTTGATTACTTTGGCTAAAGCCCCTGCATCTACTGTTCAAATTCTCGGTGCCGAAAAGGCTCTTTTCAGGGCTTTGAAAACAAAGCACGATACCCCCAAGTACGGTATAATATATCACGCTTCTTTGATTGGTCAGGCCTCTGGAAAAAACAAGGGTAAGATTGCCCGTATGTTGGCCGCTAAGGCCTCTGTAAGTCTGCGATACGACGCATTTGCTGAAGACCGTGAGGACTCCGCTACTGTCGGCATTGATGACAGAATCAAAATTGAAAAGAGGCTCAGTGGTCTTGAAGGTAAGGACCTTTCAAGCACTCGACCTTCAGTAAATGAGAAATCTCAGCCAAAGGTTACCTTGAAGGCTTCAAAATCTTACAACGAAGATGCTGATACTGTTATCAAGGACGAGGCTGAAGACTCTGACGATGAGTCCGAAGAAGAGGAGAAGAAGGTGAAGAAGGAAAAGAAGGAAAAGAAAGAGAAGAAAGAGAAGAAGGAGAAGAAGAGAAAGAGAGATGACAGTGATGATGAAGAAGAGGAGAAGACAGTGAAGAAGGAAAAGAAGGAGAAGAAGGAGAAGAAGGAGAAGAAAGACAAGAAAGACAAGAAGAAGGAAAAGAAGTAATCGTTCCGTAATTCTTGGGTGCGATATCTATTTCTCTGTAATTTTTCGAGTTTTTTTACTTTTCATTTACGTTAATTTGATTTATATATATATATTCAGAAAGGGGTTTATTCCTTCTTTTTACTATTCAGTAAATCTTGCAGTATCTTCTTTGCACTAGCTTCGTCATTGACCGCAACTTTACCTGCATCCCAGTCTACCAGAATTGGTCTAGTAAGTCCAGTGTTTCTCAGCTCCGGGTCTGCGGCTTCCTCAGCAGCAGCAGGAGGGGAACTCAAGTAGGACTTGAGTGAGCGTAATTGGCTAGCTGTAGGCGGCTTCTCAGTAATATCAACCTCAAAACTTCTACCCGACGCAGGTACAACTGTATTTCGAATATAGTTGGCCAAGTTTACCGAATTCTGGGAGCTCGGCAGGTGACTGACAAAGGATGTTAGTAAACTCAGAAGTTTTCACAGAGTTTGCTCTGATAAGCTCTGTATTTCACTTACAACAATGTCACAGCTCCTCTTACTTTCTGGAATGACTTAAACATTTCCTGGTGTTATCAATTAAAGTCAAGCAATGGTCAATGGTTATGTATATAGTTGCGGAGACGCTATATATATATATAGTTTGATCTTGATTGATGCTGGAGGAGAATGCCCGGCTGTTGCTGATATTTGAGATCTACTCGTACAAGATCGCCCAGCATTATATTTGGGACGACCGAAGAATAGAATGATTAACAAAGAATGGCATTACCAGCGTAGAACATTTGAGTTTCAAAGTTCACACTTTACAGCTTTTCTCACTACGGAATATTTATGTCATACTGGGCTCGGTACTGGGGTCAAATTGAGCTGACTTCGTTCAAAGCATACATGTAGTCTCTCAAATGATCTATATCCATTTCAATATTATATAATCGATACTCACCGGCAATCAAACCCCTAAATCACTTCTTCTTAGCCCATCCACTGAGGTAAGGAATCCAGCTTGGCCAAAATGACTACTGATAGGACTGCTAGTGATGCCGAAATGGTGGCCAAGCTTCTTGATAATGTTGTGGACAAGCTAGAGTCAGCTAGAGCTCAGCGTGAAAAAGCCCAGGTTTTGGCGGATGAAGTCTTGGATGCTCAGTATGAGAAACTCCAAGTTTTAATAAAACACACAAGTGTAAATGGTGATCTCGAAGATGGAAGGGGTGAGAGTTCAGAGAGCGAAAGGCTTGCCAGCCCGTTTCGTGAAGGTGAAGATGCGGCGACGTTAGATGGAAGCTCAGATAATGAATCAGAAGAGGAAGGTTTGGTGCGAGAGGCTCAACGTCAAAATATTGACCTTAAGATTGAACTTCAGCGACTAGAAGAGATAAATGATCGCTATGGAGATACTTTGAATAATTATGACACGGTTATCAGAAATATCAGGATTGAAACCTCGAGACTGTCCAAAGAATCGGCGCCGTCAGCAAGTAATTTGAGGTCATCATACGCTGCCAGGCTCGACGAAGAGAGACGCACATACAAAGACTTTGTCTCTGGTTATCATCAGCTCGTATGTGCAGTCACTCAGCTCAACAACTCGCTGAAACTAACACTGAACGCAATGCCTGAGGCTTCAGATTTGCAACCTAAGTGAAAGCTAGTTTAAACGTTGCCGTAAATATCAGGACGCTTCTGACTCCAAAGCGGCATTTCTTTTCGCACTAGACGTTGTGTTAGAAAGAACAAAGCAAGAAGAAAGCAGGAAACACCACGGCATATGAAGCATGCCTGAGACTTACCTCGCTCGACTGTGGACAAGTCAATATCAGCTAGAATGATTCT
Source organism: Groenewaldozyma salmanticensis (assembly GCA_003708315.3). Classification (NCBI taxonomy): domain Eukaryota; kingdom Fungi; phylum Ascomycota; class Dipodascomycetes; order Dipodascales; family Trichomonascaceae; genus Groenewaldozyma; species Groenewaldozyma salmanticensis. The sequence goes on along the minus strand of PPNW03000005.1, from coordinate 432,130 downwards.
AGGGTTCGAGTCAACGTCGGGTGCCTGTGCAATGACAGTACCCCACGGATCAACCACCATTGAGTGGCCATAGCTTTGTCTCTTGCCCTCAGCATCGTGTTTACCTACTTGGGCGGCCAAAATTACATACGACTGGGTATCTATGGCTCGTGCTCGAGCCAAAGCCTCCCAATGAGCCTGTCCTGTTCTGACAGTGAATGCTGAGGGAAATAGCAACAGTTGTGCACCTAATGACCTCAGCCTCTGAGAATGCTCAGGGAATCTGATATCATAGCATATACCAGCTCCTACTTTTCCAAGAGGTGTCTCAAACGGTTGCAGAACCGCATTTCCAGGTTCAACTGAGTCAGATTCTCGAATTATCGGACCGGTTCTTGTCAATGTTAGTACGCTTTTCCAATCCCAGACTGTATGAGAGTCGTAAATGTATATATATACATGTCTATACTCACTTAATATCAACATCAAAAAGGTGAATTTTCTGATATCTTTGTGTAATTTCTCCAGAGGAGTTCAACCATAAAAGAGTATTCTTTAGCCGAGCGCCCTTATCTGCAGGCTCATGAATGCCCACAGAGATCTCGAGCCTTTTCTCCGGTGACAATTCACTTAGTGTTGTTCTGATCCCAGATATGAACTCTGACTCCTCGACAGGTTTGGCAAGTCTTATCGATTCCTGAGGAGAGCCTGCTATGTAATCAGAGGCTTCCGGTAGAAACAATACCGTAGCACCTGCTGCTGAAGCAGATTTGATCAATGAGCTCACATTGAGTGCATTTTGCGCCAGAGAAGAAGTTGCACAAAATTGGCCCACCGCTGCTAATACCATTCTATGAGTTGTCTCAATATTCTGCTTAGAGGATGTGGGACTTAAAAGGCTGGCACACTGTAATTCGGGGATCGCAGCTGCAGTACTAATCATCACCGGCCCATATCGATCTGACTTACCATACATGAATTAACTGCGACCAAGACTCTTACCGATACAGATCTAGCTGTGAATTTTGCAACAGCATCGAGTTCACACCAGAGGCGGACGATAGGTGAACTTACCTAGCAAACATATACCCATCTGAGAGCTTTATGCATACATTTCCTTGAGGCATAACTTCAAGTCTCTCTTTCAAATCAAAAGGTCTTTTTTGCCCAAGATCGCCATCATGGACGGCCAGCTGTCGTTCCTAAACGATTCACAGGTGAACGAAGACATCAAACCAGTTCACGTACTACTTCGAGACAGAGAGACAGTTGCAACACTATACCCAATTACATCTGCCGACCAAGTGCCCGCTGGTCTTATGGAGTTTCTGTGCGAGGAGATCAATAAGGAAATTGACCGAGGAAACACATACCCATTGTATGACAGACTACAACTAGATACCTTCAAGCATTACTGGTTTGGGTCCTTTGGAGCAGTAATGCTCACTGGAGACGCCCCTTCGATAGACCCAGATCTGGAGTGGGATAAATGTGTTCTGGGGACGTTCTATATAAAACCAAACTATCCAGGCCGAAGTGCTCACGTTTGCAATGCAGGATTTCTGGTCAATGATGCCATTAGAGGGAAGGGCGTAGGCAAAACGCTAGGAGAACTCTACATGAAATGGGCACCACGATTAGGATACACATACTCGGTATTCAATCTTGTTTTCGAGAGTAATCATGCCTCGAGAAAGATCTGGGATAGCTTGGGGTTCTCAGTCATTGGACGAATAAAAGGAGCAGGCAGATTAAGAGGTCACAAGCACCCAGTAGATGCTTTAATATATGGCAAAGAGCTTGCCATAACTGACTGAGCATATCCAAAAGTCTTCAAATTGCATATGAAATGATCCTACGTAAGTTCAATGATATATATATATATATATTCACGAAATTTTTCTTCATGTAAACTGAGAAAACCTTGAGTTTCTTGTTTTCTAAGTATAAAAAGTAAAAAAGTAGTACGTAATCATCACAAATAGATATCTTACTCACCAAATCTTGTCACCACAAAAATACTTTACAATTCTCTCATCTACCCTCTGCTAAATTTCACACAGAGTTAAACCGAACATCCTGGAACGCTTCGACAAAAGCCATCTAATCTAGTCCATCCCAGAATATACTGAAGGACATCGCATACAGGGTAAGTTGTATTCAGGTTAGCTCCCCCAGGGTTCACTGATTGCATAAATTTTATACATCTCACTGATTTCGCTCATTGATTTCGCTCATTGACCATGCTTTACTTGGTGAATAGCACTGTCGATGAGAAATGTCGAAATGGCGTCGAGTGAGCTTCTTGTGCCTAGAGCATGCTTAAGGTGCATGTGTTGCTCTTTGTGGGGAGGAGGGCCTAAGCTTTACATTCAACCTTTTCTTTCAAGTTTCTAACCTCAAGTAATATAGACACTGCTGAATAGCCTGAACGGACCCAAGCTTGCTCGTTTGCGAATTACGCGCGTTTTTGTATACTACTTTTGACTTCACTTTTTTTTTTTCGTGCGAAACTTTGAAAATTCTTTCTGGTTATTCCTCAAGCAAAGAATGCCCGCCGCGTTGGAAGACCCCACGCAGCCTCCGCATTACCGTGCTGATGCCGTGGTTCCAAACCTTGTGCCGTATACCATTCTTCTGAAGGATGAGGAGACAACTGCTACAATATATCCGATTAGCTCACCAGATCAGCTACCGATTGGGCTGTTAGCATTCTTGTGCGACGAGTTCAACATGGAGATAGAACGAGGAGAGACATTCCCACTGTTTGACACTCTTCATATTGACACTTTCCAGAATTACTGGTTTGGATCTTTTGCTGGTGTTATGCTTTTGGGAAACAGTCCTACAATTGAAGATACCGGCGAATGGGAAAAAGTCTGCCTTGGGACTTTTTATATCAAACCAAACTACCCTGGAAGATGCGCTCACATTTGTACCGGTGGTTTTCTGGTGAACTATGGCATACGAAGTAAAGGTATCGGTAGAACTTTAGCTGAGTGCTACCTCGAATGGGCCCCTAAGCTAGGATATACCTATTCGGTTTTCAATCTAGTATTCGAAACAAACATAGCAGCCAGGAAGATCTGGGACTCACTACATTTCAAGAAAGTTGGGAAAATCAGAGGTGCTGGTATTTTAAAACCTGTTGATCATGCTGTTGATGCTTTGATTTACGGGAAGGAGCTTATGGACTTTGAGCAATCAGTAGGAGAACTGAGATTCGACAAAATAAAGTATTACTTGGAGACGGGAAGGTATCCTCCAAATTCTGACAGACAAGAAAAATCAAGACTGCGATCATCTGCAGCACATTATAGACTGGAAGACGGTAAGCTGACACTCAAGGGCCGAGAGGTTGTTGCAGACACAAATAGACAATTGCAAATTGCAGCAGAGATCCATTTGTCAAGTCACGCAGGCATAAATAAAACCACTTCTCAAATCACAGAAAGATATCACTGGACTCGGATAAAGGAGACGGTAGCTGCAGTGATTAGAAATTGCCCCGAATGCAGAGAGTCGAGCAGACCTGTACCTAAGCGAGCAAAGAAAGAGAGCAGTGCGTCGATTGATGTCTCTGGTGAAGATGAAAATTCCGCTGCTGTCAAGGAGCTCATGGAGTCTAGCCATCATGACAGCGCCGAAGCTGCATCATTACTAGCCGCAGAACTTCAACTAGACGGGGACGAGTCTTCTGCTATCATGGCTGCAGTAGAAGCTGCACAACAACATCACCAGCAGCAAAATCAAGATCATGACGATCTCAGTGTTCATCCTGGGGTTGAAGTTGATCTTCATCACCAGAACCATGATGGCAGGCAAGGAAAAGACATTATGAGCCACCATTCTCTATCTCACGATAAACAGCAGGATAATTCTGGACACGCGCATTCTTCTTACTACGACACAGAACTTCTTTCTGGAACTTCTACAAGCCACCACCACTCACATCATCACGAAAATTCGAGTCATCATCAGCACAGCGGCCTAACAAACCCGTACGATACTTCTGGCCAGCATGATATTCCAGTGGACCCAGAAGTTGAAAGTGCGTTTGAAGAACATGTACAGGGCGGAGAGGAAATTGCTATTGCTCAAGCTCTAATCAGAGCTAATGATCATTCAGTACATGATGATGATAATCTGTTCCCTTAGATATAGTGACGCGATGAAATGCTCACATGAATAGAACTAACGAAGTGACGAGAAAATAATGTGCTGATAAAAAAAAATAAATAAATCTGAATATGCTAAATAATATATTATGCTTAATATGCTTACTGGCTGTTCGACGTGGGATTTTTCGCAGTGGTGCCAGTCAATGCCTGTACAGACAAGTTTACCATTGCTAATGCTTGATTGCGGAGATATGAGCACCATTCGCTTGCAAAGTTGCTAACTCTGACCTCGGGGGAAGCCTGCGCCGTGTCGCTGTTGAAAGCCCCGGGAATTTTGTCTGCGCCTGATCTGCCTTGTAATTGCTTGATGTCAATTACTAGACTTGCTTGCTTCTCAATCCCTTCAACTTTGGAAGTAAAAGATTGCACAGATTCCTCGACATCTCGCAATCTTGTTTCCAACATGACAGCTTCATACTGAAGTCTGGCAGCTATGGCCTCCACGTCCTTTAACTGGCCTTGTAAATGTCGTTGGCGCTTTCTTACCAATTGTAACTGATAATCAGCCTGGTCGACGTTGGATCTGTACTGGTGGATTGCCCGAGCCATTGTACTCAATTTCCCGTCAACAACAGAATTGAAGTCTTCTAAAACGTCGAATTTGCGCATTAAGAACCCAAACGAGTTCAAGGTACTGGAGCATGCCAGTTTAATGGCTTCGTCACTCTGTGGTACCTTCCAGCGAAGAATACAGTTTTCCACCAAGCTGAAACTCCTGTTACGACACAAGCTCTCAGTGCAGTGCTTGACTCGTTGCTCCACCACTCTCAGCTCGTCGTCATCCTTAAAGCGAGGCTTGAACTGGCCCATCGAAGCAGATCTGCCAGCACTGCATAATTGATGCGCCGGAATTTCCACACCTAGTCCTCGACTTCGCTGGGTCTTCAGACCCGGACTTAGAATAACGCCATCTTCCATCTCGTCGTCAAAAAAAATCCCCGCAGAATCAAGCTGAGAGGTTGTTGTGGACAATAGATTGTCTTTTTGGTACTGAGGCAAGGCCTCATCGTTCAAACAAAACAAGGAATCGCTTCCTGTCTTCGACTGCGATCTAGATCTAGACCTTGGCCTCAGCGTGCTTTCCAGGTCTACTGTAGAATCGTTCTTTGAACGAGAAAGGGCCCCTGTGGAAATAGACCTGGAACGAGCAGATTTTGTTGAAAACCTCTGAGACACCTGGCCACTAATCTTTTTCAATCTAGAAGTATCATTAGGTGACAAAAGAGAGTCAGACTCGTTCCATACCTCGACATAATTTTTTTCCGCTATGGGCGAAGAAAGGACTGAGTTCAGGGTATCCTCACCATAGTAAGTTTCAACATCGGTGTTACTGGACGGAGTCTTGGTAATCTGCTTATCAGATTGAGGCTTATGCTTGCTGGAAACGTCAGATGATGAAACAGGCTTTTGACGTCGAGACCCAACAGACCGCATTACCGACTTTGTGAAGTCACTATTGCTAGTGCCGTTCTGAACTTCTTCAGTAGCGGATAAAGACCCTCCGGGAATTCCAGTGTAAAAGCCAGGAGGACCGCATGCATTTACTTCTCTGATCTGTCCTTTACCAAGCCACAGATACCTGCATCTGTGCCCATGCACAGTGCTAATGACTTTTTCCAGGTCCAAGGTCTCTGAAGCGGCAACAGCAGTAGTTTGCTTACCAGAAACTTCCTTCATTGTCCTTTTGGCCATTCCAATAATGTCTGAATTTAATGAGCCCGCCTTATCGGTCAGAGTGTAGAGTCTAACAACCGTTTCTTCGTCTATTCTCATGCTTTTGGGTAGTCGTTCATGCTTTTGGAACTGTTTCAATGCAACTACAAAATTCTCGGTATCAAAGGGATCTTTCACTGCTTTGTAATTAAGCGATGCCAATCTACTTCTTATACCGGAAACAAACCCAATAATTGCAGCGACTGTAGTGGGCCCCAGAATGCCATCTTGAGGGTATATGTGATATTTGGGATGTCCCCATTTCTCCCACCAAGCCTTAATGGCTCGGACCGTCTCGTCACAAAGGAGACCATCTACAAACTGAGCATCAAGTAGCCGACAATAGAAAAGAGAAATCTGAATCAGTGTGACCAGCTCCTTCACTGCAAATGGCACAGGTACTTTATCGTGGATTTTATAAACTTGTCGAAACTTGTCCTCACCGGCATCAGAAGGTGCATTACAGGTCAACACCGACCGTCCTCTGCAATGCAAACGCCTCATGTCCTCATTAACGTCAAATAAATAATACGAAGTTTCAACGTTCCCGTCGGGAACAGCTACCAAATTGACATTTGAAGGAAAACTCAGCAAGCTTGTGACAAATAACGTTCCAAATTCTGTTTCCTTTGGCCGCTGATGCAATTTCAATACGTTGTCGAAGTACTGCTTCGTCAAAGGTGACCACTCCTCGGAGTTAGCTGGAAGAGAGATCACACATGCGGTTATTTTATCTTCCAGGTTACCCGTATAACTTGTAATTGCAGCATTCAATCTTCTTTCACACGCCCACTGCTCTATGATATAAAGCTGATATCCACTTAGCCGTATATTGTTAGAAACCACTACGAAGTTGTCCTCCAAGCAAAGTCTCCGCAAAGCTTTGACATCAGTGAATAAGTACCGCAGATGACTAGAACCCTTGTTGGAAACTGCATGCTGCGGTTTACTCTCTCCGCTGATGTCCGAGATAGTCATAGGCGAAGCAGCAGGAAGCATGATAAAGTCAAAACAAAAGAATCCAAAGGAACGTTGTCCGTAAGTTAGTTCTCTATTATATGTGTAATTTTATGACCTCAAGGTGATAATCCGTGACTTTCTCTTGTGTGCCATGAGCATGAATGCTGCACCAAGAAACACTCTTATCTCCAATCTAGAATTCTTCTCTTGGTAATATATGCGTAAAACACTACACAGTTCCGTATAGCCTACTCCAAAATGTTGTAATATCAGCTCAACTGTTCAGGCCTGGGTGGATCAGTTTAAATGCCGGCACTTGATTACAAGATGATTTTAATAAGTGCATGTTTCAGCTACAGCATATATGCATGCTCATCATAGCCTCCTTTTCCCACAATTTGCGGTGCGGCGTTCTCCATTTTTTTTTGGCGTACTTTAATCGATCGTCGATTGACAAATAGCACCGTAATTGTCAAGCTGTACTTGCAACGTTAATTATATCGATAGAGCACTACGTTGGACAAAAACGCTAAGGATCCTATATAAGCATCTAATTAATATATATAGAGATAACTTTGAGTGGCATTATTGCGATAAATATTCACTTGAAGCTGAGCATTAAGGCGGACGGAGAAAAAAAGGTTATTGAGAACTGCAGCAGAGATAACTAGAGGTGTTTGCAAAGATGAGCCTGGGCGAGGCAATATTCCGTAAGTTAGAGCGAAATGATTATTGGTCGCGGGATGGAATTGGTTGGACGAGACGAAGCCTAGAATTCGAGAAGCTTGAAGCTTGAAACTTGAACTAATTGCCAATTCTTCTAGGCTCAGCGGATATGTCCCTGGTTCAGGTATACGTTGCCTCCGAGATTGGGCGAGAGGTGGTAGCGGCTTTAGGTGAGCTGGGGATAATTCAGCTAAGAGATGTAAGTTTGCTCAATTTTGCTCACAAACACTGGAGTACATTGCTAATCCATTTTTTTTTCCTTTCGTGAAGTTGAACTCAGATGTAAGCACATTTCAAAGGTCATTTGTCAAGGAAGTGAGACGTCTTGACGTGGTTGAGCGACAGTTGCGTAAGTTAAATCAGCTACTTCGGTTAGATATCAACCGCGTATTAACCAGTTCGGCATAGGGTATTTTGAAAAGGAAATAATAAAGCACGAGCTGAAAATACCCAGCATATCACTTGATGGCATTGAAGCTGCTCCTAGCGCAAGCGAGATTGACCAGTTAGTTTCGAAAGTTGATGCAATGGAAGAAAGGGTTACTCAATTAGTAACATCCTACGACGCAATGGTTTTGAGAAGATCTAGATTAATTGAGAATAGACATGTTCTTATGGGAAGTGGTCAATTTTTGGATTCGTCTAAAGGCAGTGAGATCCGACGGTCTTTGGACATTGATCACAGTAGTGATGGTGAAGATGGGGCTCTTTTAAGACAGGAGGAATTCGACATTGGAGAAGACCAGGAAGATAGGGTGAATCACACTGGCCCCCTGGCTGTTATGAATGTCCAGTTCATAGCTGGTGCAATTCCACGCACCCGTATCAGTTCCTTGAGAAAAATTCTCTGGCGAACATTGCGTGGTAACTTGCTGATGAACTCTTTTCAAATCGAGGACCCTCTTGTGGACCCCGTGAGTGGGCTCGAGGTTTACAAGGACGTTTTTGTGGTTTTTGCTCATGGCACAGCTCTATTGAATAGAATCAGGAAAATATGCGAATCTATGAACGCTTCAATCTATAGCGTTGACGAGAATTTTGATTTGAGAAGGGAACGAGGCAGAGAGATCAATGGCCAGCTTGAGGAGCTTCACACTGTAGTCGAGAGTACCCATGTTGCTTTAGAAACGGAATTGAGGCTGATAAGTGACCAGCTTACAATTTGGAAGATAGTGGTTAAAAAGGAGAAAGCCATTTATAATGCCCTGAATTTGTTCAATTATGACCGAAGTAGAAGGTGCCTTATTGCCGAGGGTTGGATACCAACAAATTCTATTTTATTAGTGCAAAGCAAATTGCGTGAAATTACTGAGCGGGCTGGCATTCGCATTTCATCTGTGGTCAACGAATTACAAACAAACAGAACACCGCCCACTTATCACCGGACCAATAAGTTCACCTCAGGGTTTCAAGCCATTGTTGATGTATATGGAGTTGCAACATATCATGAAATCAATCCTGGTTTACCAACAGTTGTAACATTCCCTTTCATGTTTGCAGTTATGTTTGGAGATGTTGGACACGGAATCATATTGTCGTTAGCAGCTGCAACCTTGGTGATCTTTGAGAAGCGAATTGGGAAAATGAAAAGGGACGAGATTTTTGACATGGCTTTTGGGGGGAGATACATCCTTTTGCTGATGGGTCTTTTTTCCATTTACACGGGATTCATTTACAACGATGTATTTTCAAAGTCAATGTCACTTTTCAGATCCGGATGGGCCTGGCCAGAGTCTTGGGAAAAGGGAGACTTGATAACGGGCCATCAGATTGGCGTGTATTCTTTTGGCATAGATTGGGCGTGGCATGGAACGGAAAACAACCTGATTTTCACTAACTCGTTTAAAATGAAGATGTCAATTTTGCTTGGATTCGTTCACATGGCATACAGCTTGGCATTTTCATACTTCAACTTCAGGTATTTCAACTCATGGATTGACATTGTGGGGAACTTTTTACCAGGTGCTTTATTCATGTTTAGCATTTTTGGATATTTATGCATCACTATCGTTTACAAGTGGTCCGTGGACTGGATCAAAATAGAAAAGCCAGCTCCCGCCCTGCTGGACATGCTAATCAACATGTTTTTATCACCAGGAACTGTTGATGCACAGCTATACCCAGGACAGAAGTTTGTTCAGGTGGTCTTACTACTGATTGCATTTGTTTGCGTGCCTTGGCTGTTACTTTTGAAACCGCTATATCTACGACGTCAAAACAACCGAGCACAAGCTCAAGGCTATCAAGATATACACGAACAGATAAGGGCGGGTAATCTCAACGAGGCTGAAGAAGACGCAGGAGAAGACCTTATTATATCAGACGTGGTAGAGCACGAAAAGTTTGAGTTCGGTGAAGTCATGATTCATCAAGTAATCCATACAATTGAGTTTTGCCTGAACTGTGTGTCTCATACCGCTTCGTATTTGCGTCTGTGGGCATTGTCACTTGCGCATAATCAGCTTTCTTCGGTATTATGGTCAATGACCATCCAAGGTGCATTCGGAACCACTGGCGCAGCTGGTATTGCAATCACAGTCGCTTTATTTGGTATGTGGTTCACTGCAACAGTAGTGGTATTGGTATGCATGGAAGGAACGAGTGCTATGCTGCATTCATTAAGACTTCACTGGGTGGAGTCAATGTCCAAGTATTTCCAGGGAGAAGGCTACCCTTACCAGCCGTTCTCGTTCAAAACCATTTCTGAAGGAGAGATCTGAACAATGCCCAGCTTTTATAAATGTCATATTATGAATCGTGGTTTCTATAGAGTAAGGACATCATTGAGGATGAGAATAGAGTTTATATATGGCAAATGGTTCCAGCCTGCAATGTGAAAAACGCGGACCTTGATACGTGACAGAACTCGTAGAAACGAAAAATCAAAAAAATTAACGCGTTATGATTACGTAAATATGATCTGTGTGGTGTCTAGCAAAATAAAAACAAACACCGGGGGACATTAATTAATGCAATTAATGTATATCACACCTATAGCGCCTACTCCACAACCAGGGCCCTCTTTAGTACTATTATAGGAGGATGAATGAACAAGAAAGACTTAGAAGTGCATCTAAGAAAAGTATATCTAGCACGGGAAGTGCTAGTAGTGCACACAAGAGGGACCCTATAAAAAGTTTGATCAACAATCCTGGCATGATAGTTACTGGGTCTCTTTGGCACCTGCGACATGCCATTTTTGCTGGAGGTTTACCTATACCAGCCAATTCTCCTGATGTAAGTGCCAGTTGCTTGGGCGTACAAGTTCACCAGAAAGTGTAACCAGCTAACCTGACTAGGGTCAATATCCATACAGGATCTATATGTGGAGTATTTTCTTACAAGTAGTCCCCGAATCGCCTGATAGATACATAGAGCTGGTTCGCAAGGGACCTAGCAGCAACTACTCCAAAATAAGAAATGACACCTTTAGGACCCTGGCAACTGATAATGCTTTCAAAGCCAAGGTCGACGAAAACTCACTGATCCGACTTTTGAACAGTTTTTGCACCCGGCAACTTTTGAGTAACAGGTCACGGAATAGCCCTACTAAGCATGGAAAACAGCGCCATTCAGGTACAATCCCAGAAGGTGATACATATGTTCAAGGCATGAACGTCCTTGCAGCTCCATTCTTGTACATCTCAAGATCTGAGCATGAGGCTTATTATTTATTTGAAAAATTCCTGATAAAGCATTGTCCGCTATACGTGGAGCCTACTCTTACAGGAGTGCATACTGGGTTACAAGTGAGTATAGAATGACCCGAAGTCTTATCAATTGAAACTGTTTCATCTAACTCGAGACAAGCTTGTAGATATTTGCTTGGAAATTATTGACCCTGAGATTTATGCATATCTACGCTCTAAGCACTTGAACTCAGAGATTTACGCATTTGCTCGTAAGTGTTTGTCCACTGAAAACCTGCTTGCAAAGTGAAATTACGTGAAAAGCTAACTTTCTAGATGTCCTCACGTTTTCTGCATGTGCACCACCGCTCTCGAGCGTATTGAAGCTATGGGATTTTCTTTTCGCTTTTGGCTACCACATGAACATTCTTTTTGTTGTAGCTCAGATTATTATCCTGAGGCAAAATCTGCTGGATTCTAATCAGCCAATGTCTATTTTGAGAAATCCACCTAGTTTCGATGCCAAAGATGTCATTATTCTTGGAGCGGGCTCAGTACCAAAGCTTCCCGAGGAAGTATACGATATGCTTGTACGACACGGCTACGATGCCAAAGTACCGCAGCAAATTGCCGAGTATAAGAAGCGTCAAGAAAGTAACAAGAACTCATGTTCATCATAAACAAAATATATATATATATATATATATACTATTACACGATTTTTTTTGTTTCCTTTCCCTGAGTATTCACAGAATACCAAGGTCAAAGTTTTCTTCTGAGAAATATGCTCCAATAAGTGTTCTTCCAGAAAATCGCATCCCCGCAAATCGCTGGAGAGCCTTCCTGCTACCTTCTATACTGGAGAACTTGAGTAGCACTTTCCCCAGCTTGGTGTGAGCAGACTTTGGAAACTTGATTTCCACGGTATCATCAATTATCTGACATTCCTGTTTGAATTGGTCTTCGATAGAGCTAACGACATCTTGCCTTGCCAATTCGTCAGCAGAAATTGCATTCAAAAGCTGTATTACGCGAGTCTCAGGTGCTGTTTCTGCAACTGAGGCTTGCAAAATTTTATCGATAGGAGCGACCAGAACGGCGGCAGGTTGGGTGAGCCCATTGTTAATTTTCTGGGCAATGAGATTGTTGCCACCAATTTCCATAGTGGCAAGTCCTTCACAGGCTACATCAGTAAGCGAAGTGTCTTCATAAGTGCAAAAAGCTACACCTTTAAAATTTCCAGTTTTATCATTGACAAGTTTCAGATTCTTCAGAGCACCAAAAGCAGAAAGCAGATCTCTGATCTGTGTTTCATCCAGAAACGTAGGAATATTCCCTACTGCAATCTTGTCTGGCCCATCAGGCACAGTCTGAAGTTTGATATCAATAGGGTTAAATGTTAGATTTTTTATGTTCTGCGACTCAGTCACCTCAGAGGGGGTAATGTAGTCGTCCGGCCTGGATATGACAAAAGTGCTGCTGTCGGAGTTATCGCTGAAAGCGCACCCGTTCATAGCTAATAAAACTGTAGCTTGCTCTGAGTTTTCAAATTCGAGAACAAGCTTTTTCAGCGTAGAATTGTATTTCGAGGAAACCACCGGCGAAGAATTCTTTATTCTTGGAGTCTCAAACTCAACGTCAGTCATATATTCCGTAACATATCTCAGAACATCATCAACACCAATCTCTTTCTCGGACAGCGAGATTATCAGCTTTCTGGAGATTGCTGACTTGCTGGGGTATAGTGCCATGGGGTTAGCAACTTTCATGGAACTTGGTACCAGTGGTACATTTGCAGGACGGTTCGGTTCATTCTTGACCAAACCTTGCCGTGGGGCACCTGGCCTTGGAAAATTTCCAGATAGCTTCGCAGCAGTCAATGGAATTTGGTCATAGCCCTCCGGCTTGATATCCCACTGTGATGCTTTCCGTATTCTTTTATCGATAGGTACCACACCCTCGAGATCCTTACTGGAAAACTTGGTTGGTTCTGTGATCCGTCTGGTGGGACTTTTACTTCGACCTCTGTAACCTCCTCCTCTCGAAGACCCAAACCTATTATCTCTCCTATCTCTGTAATATCCACCTGAGCCTCTACTACGGTTATCGCCACGTTTCCAATCCCGATCCCCTCTATCTCTGTCCCTTTCCCTTTCCCTGTCTCTGTCTCTCCCGGGATATCTTCTATCGTCGCGACGATATGACCTCCTGTCATCATATTGACTTGAATCCCACTCCTGTCTTCTGTCCCCCCTGTCGTAATCTCTTTCTCTTTGCTGCTCTCTTACTCGGTCATAATGATACCTGTCTCGTGGTGGACCTCTCCTGTCATTCTCTGGATAATCTATTCAAAAATTAGTCAGTACGCATGGTGAATTCTCACATTTTTCAGCAAAATGCACTTACCTCTATGTGAGCCATCTCCCTGAGAGCCACCTTGAGATGTTTGGTTTGGCGTATCCATTAATAAGTATACAAGGTTGCCACTATACCAATTTGTTTGATACGTTGGAAGCTCAAAATACGCTTGATCTCAGCTAAAAGTTCAAGCTAGCTTGCAATTGCATGGACAAGCCGACATAATATTTTACCAATATATTTTTGATCGATTATGGGGCGAACTGAAAAATTAATCTGCAGCTCCCCAGGTCGATAAATTCATAATGGTAACCGTCAGCTATAGCTAACGAAGGCATTGACATACTAAAGCTAGAAAATAAAACAAATAAACAAAATGAAACTGAAATAATATGAATAAATAAATAAATATACAAATAACACATAGAACGAAAAACTACGTTTTAGTGCATTGTATAAATGAAATGTTATGTTAATTAATACGAGTACTTAAAGTCTCTCTCTGTCTATGTATATATGGAACAAAGGTTCTTTTTTTTGGTTTTTTTTTCTTCTCTATAGTTCAAATGCGTATAACATTCAAACATCTGGTCCAATCACCATAGCAAGAAGGGCCATACGAACGAACAACCCGTATCTCATTTGTCTGAAATAAGCTGCGCGTTGGTCGAAATCCACCTCAGGATTGATTTCATTGACTCTAGGAAGAGGATGCATAACACACATATGTTGCTTGGCTTTGTTAAGAACCTTATTGTCAACGACGTAAACGTCCTTGAGTCGCTCGTACTGGTTCAAATCGCTGAATCTCTCCTTCTGGACTCTAGTGCAATATAAGACATCAGAAGTAGCAATGATCTCATCAGTAAGAAGCTCAGACTGAACAGCAAGCTTACCAGTTCTCTTGAGGTCCAAGACAAGCTCCTCGGGTAAAGACAAATCCTTGGGGCAAACCAAGTTAATGGTGACATTGTAAAGCTTAAGCAGCTGGCAAAGTGAATGAACAGTGCGGCCATACTTCAAGTCTCCCATAAAAGTCAAAGTAATACCGTTTACAGTTCCGAGTTCTTCTCTGATTGTGAAAAGATCAAGAAGAGCCTGCGTAGGGTGCTCAACAGATCCATTTCCTCCGTTGATAACAGGAACTGGGGAAAACTTCGAAGCGATATTGATGCTATCTGCAGAAGGATGTCTCAACACAATACCGTCAGTGTAACACGCTACACTTCTGACAGTATCAGCCAAACTCTCACCTTTCTGGACAGAGGAAGTCGAAGTGCTAATTTCCAACACTTTACCACCGAGTCTCTGCATGGCACTATTGAATGAAGCTGAAGTTCTAGTGGAAGGCTCATAGAACAAAGTAGTAAGTAGCTTTCCCTTCAAAATCTCCAAGACACCAACTCTCTCAACCGCTAGTCTCATCTCCTGGGCAAGCGAGAACAAAATGTGAAGATCAGATCTGGCAAACTGATGGACTGAAGTGATGTGCTTTCTCAAAAAGGGGTTATTTCTCAAAGCATCACGAAGAGAGGAAAGAGTTCCCAATTCCTTAGGCATGGTGATCTTTATGTCCTCAATGATAGCAGAGTCCAGTTCCTGAGTGTTCTTGCCAATAATTGGGGACAGTGCCTTTCTTAGCTCCTTGGAAGAAGTTGGCACAGTGAATGACAATTTTCTGCTGGCAAAAGCAGAGCTATAGGTAGATGTACCCAAAATGGGAGAAGAGACACCGTCAAACTTATTAGTGTTGATGGGAGAGAGAATATTGGTAGCAGGAGGATAACTAGAAACATTCTTTCCGTAGTGCTGCTTAACAACTGTCTCGTTACCCAAAACAACAGTGTGGCCCTTAACTTGAACTCTCTCAACAGTACCGTACAAAGGCTTCTTAGAAAGTAAGTGCCAAGTAGATGAAGAGTTGCTAGTGGATGAAACAGACCTATCCAGATTGATCTCAACAGTAGTATCATGTTGATCGTGAAGCTCAAAGATCTTCTTAGGGTTGGTGTGCAGACGGCTCACAATGTCTTCCAAAGTAAGCTTACCCTCTTTATGAGCAGTCAGCAACAGCGACAATGAGTCTGCAATTCCCTCTCCAGCAACGGGTTTTCTGCCAAGCTTGGAGGCAACAGCAGAAGGCAAGAATCCAACAGAAAAAATATCAATCGCGTCAAGGTTATGCCACAAAGCTTCTTGATCTTCTTTTGAAGGCAAATCAGTGCATTCAGGTAGTTCCTCCTTTGTCAAAAACAAGGAGTAAACTGAAACATCACAAGTGACATTCAATCCCTTCTCCCTAGACAAGACAATCAAATTCAGATCGTCTTTGTTGTTCACGTTGCAGATGTGAACAGATCTAGAGTGCAAGCTAGCCAGCAACAAAATAGATGCAAGATCAGTGTTCTTGGCATCAGTGACCAAAGGCTTGTTGGAAGGCCAGACACCAAAGTGGTTAGACACAGTAGCAACCTTGGTGATATTCTTTTGAGAAAAGTTGAAAGGAATGAACAAAGATCCAACACTACCTGCAAGCTTCGAAAGCTGCTGAGTATTCTCAGTAGCAGCAACAGAAAAGTTATAGTCAACGTACTCTCTTCCTGAAGCATTCTCCTCAGCCAGAGCAAGGGTCTTAGCATCGGAAATGATACCATCCATAGAAACAGGCAAGATTCGAGTGATGGTGAATCCAGATTTCAAGGAAACATTGGAAACGGTCTCAAAGTCATCTCCGCTGTTCATATTGGGAACAAAAGTGGCAATATTAATCAATCCTGGCAAGGTGACAATTCTGTGAGAGGTCTGGGCATCAAGAGAAGAGACTTCCAAGTCGCCCTCAAGCACAATAGCCTCCAACAAGAGCTTAGCACACTTCACATTAGTGATCAATGGAATAGCGTAGTCAACAGCCATACGACGAGTTCTGTAACCTTTACTGACGTAAGAAGAGGGTCTTCTGAACTTGTTGCTTGAAGGCAAATTGATGTACAAGTCAATCAAGTTGTTAGCCAGATGCTGAGTAAGAGAGAACTCACTCTTCTCTTCACCTCCGTCTTCCAACAACTCAAGATACTTGATAGGAACACCGTGCTCCTGATAGAAGTCAGCAGTACCAGAAGTAGCAAAAAGGTTGAAACCAAGTTCCTTCAGCTTCTTAACAGCAGGTAACAACTCTTCCTTCTCCTTGTAGGAACCGATAGAAAGCAAAACGTTCTTCTTTGGTGGTTTGATACCGGTGGCAATCAATGACTTGAGGTAGGCCTCGTACTTATTGCGGCCAAAAGTGGCTACTTCACCAGTGGAAGCCATCTCAACACCCAAAACTGGATCAGCACCAGAAAGACGAGAGAATGAGAACTGAGGAACCTTAACGGCAACATAATGCTCAGGAAGCTCGTTGAAGGGGTAAGGCTCAATGGGATCATCAATGATAACCTTGGTAGCCATCTCAATAAGATCAACACCAGTAACCTTGGAGACAAAGGGGAAGGATCTTGAAGCTCTGACATTGCATTCAATGACCTTGATATCATTGTTCTTGGCAATGAACTGGATGTTCATAGGACCAGTTACATTCAAAGCGTTAGCAATCTTGGAAGTAGCAACAACAATACGCTCAACAGTCTCAGGGTCAAGATCCTGAGGAGGGACAATCAGAGTGGCATCTCCGGAATGGACACCAGCGTTCTCTACATGCTCAGATACAACATGCATAACAAGCTTACCATCTCTGGCCACAGCGTCCATCTCAATCTCCTTAGCACCTTCAATGTACTTGGTGATAACAACTGGATAATCACGAGAAACTTGGACAGCTTGATTCAGGTAACTCTCCAAGTCATCCCTGCTGTAAACAGTATTCATTGCTGCACCGGACAAAACATAAGAAGGTCTAACCAAAACAGGATAAGTCACCTTCTCAGCGAAACTTTCGGCCTCTGATATCGAAGTAAGTTCTTTCCATGCTGGCTGATCAACTCCAATAGCATCCAACATTCTGGAGAACTTGTATCTGTTTTCAGCAGAGTCAATCATCTCAGGGGAAGTACCAAGAATCTTGACGTTTTCTCTATGTAGAGTCAATGCAATGTTGTTAGAAGTCTGACCACCCATAGAAATAACCACACCCTGAGAAGTTTCCAACTCATAAATATCAAGAACTCGTTCAAGATTGATGACCTCGAAGTAAAGTCTATCGGCCTCATCATAATCAGTACTGACAGTCTCGGGGTTGTAGTTAACCATGATGGTCTTGTGTCCAAGCTCTCTCAAAGTTCTGACAGCTCTGACAGCACACCAATCGAACTCAACAGAGGAACCAATTCTGTACACTCCTGAGCCCAAAACCATGACACCATGATCATCAAAAGAAATATCATGACTGTCAGCATTGTAAGTCATATACAAGTAGTTGGTATATGCAGGGAACTCTGCAGCAACGGTATCAATCTGTTTGACAAAAGGCGTGATACCAAGTTCCTTACGAACTCTTCTGATGGCAAGCTCGGTAGAGTTCACAAACTTGGCAATTTGACGATCCTCGAAACCAATCTGCTTAGCCTCTCTCAGAGCATTGTAAGGAATTTCCTTACCCTGGAAAGTTTCCAAATACTTGGCAAATTTAACAATACTCTCAAGCTTGTTCAAAAACCATTTGTCAATGTTAGTGAGCTTCCAGATCTTGTCAACAGAGTATCCGCTATCAAGGGCATTAGCGATGGCAAAGAGTCGCTGATCAGAAGGTGTTTGCAACTCGCTATCAATGTCAATAGACATCAAAGCCTCAGTGGCATTGAAACCAAGGTTGTGATAATCAGTTGATCTGATAGCCTTTTGAATAGCTTCTTCAAAAGTTCTTCCGATACTCATGACCTCACCAACAGACTTCATTGACGAACTCAACTCCTTGCTGACACGAGTGAACTTCTTGAGATCCCATCTGGGAATCTTCACTACAACATAATCCAAAGAAGGTTCAAAGCAAGCGCAAGTAAGCTTGGTGACAGAGTTTTTGATCTCATTGAGAGGAATGTTGAGTCCCAACTTAGCGGCAATAAAAGCAAGAGGATAACCAGTAGCCTTTGATGCTAGTGCAGATGATCTAGACAATCTAGCATTGACCTCAATAATGCAATATTCTTTTGAAAAGGGGTTAAGAGCGTATTGAATGTTACACTCACCAACGACACCCAAATGTCTAATAACGTTAACAGCAGTAGTTCTCAACATGTTGTAATCCTCGTCAGAAAGAGTCTGAGAAGGAGCGACTACAATAGAGTCACCGGTGTGGATTCCAAGAGGATCAAAGTTTTCCATATTACAGACAGTAATACAGTTGTCAAAAGCATCTCTGACAACCTCGTATTCAATCTCTTTCCATCCTTTCATAGACTTCTCAATCAAGATCTGAGGAGATGCAGCAAATGCCTTTTGACAAAGCTCAACGAGCTGTTGCTCATTTTCAGCAAATCCGGAGCCCAAACCACCAAGAGCGTAAGCAGCTCGAACAATGACGGGGTATTGAATCTCCTTGATGACTTCCAACGCTTCAGGAATAGTGGAGGCAGTAGCAGACTTGGCGCACTTCTCACCAATAGCCTCCATAGATCTAGCAAACAACTCTCTGTCCTCAGTAGTGATAATAGTATCAATAGGAGTACCGAGGACTTTGACACCAAGGCTTTCAAACTCATCCTTGAGCTGGATACCAACGTTCAATGCAGTCTGCCCACCGAAAGTGACGTAGATAGCATCGGGACGCTCATACTTGATAACCTTTCTGACGAAATCTGGGTTCACTGGCAAAAAGTAAACCTTGTCAGCTAGACCCTTAGAAGTCTGAATAGTTGCAATGTTAGGATTGATCAAAATTGTGTAAATACCTTCCTCCTTGAGTGCTTTGATGGCCTGAGAACCCGAGTAATCAAACTCACCAGCCTGGCCAATACTCAAACCACCAGAACCAAGAACCAAGACTTTTTTAACATCAACCTTAGGATTCTTTGCTCTGTTCTCTTCAATAGAGCCACCGGGGAAAGCAACTGCCTTCTTGACGCCAGTGTTCTTATGCTCCAAAACAGCATTGATGAAAACGTCGAATAAAAACTCAGTGTCTCTAGGACCAGGAGTTGATTCGGGGTGGAACTGGACAGAGAAAATAGGCAAAGAGGTATGGTAGACACCCTCATTGGAACCGTCATTAGCGTTAACAAAGAGTTCCTTCCACCCCTCAGGTAAGGTGGCAGCATCAACAGCATAACCGTGATTCTGGGAAGTAATATAACATCGGCCAGAGATCATACTGGTAGCAGGAATATTGTGACCTCTGTTACCGAACTTCAACTTCAAAGTGGACGCGCCAGCAGCTTTGGACAAGAGCTGATGACCAAGACAAATACCAAAGATCGGAGTCTTGGCTTCCTTCACGGCAACAGCAAGTCTAGCAGAAACCTCAGCCAAGGAAGCCGGGTCACCAGGACCGTTGGAGATAAACAGACCGTCGTACTCCTCGGAGCTAAAGTCATAATCGTAAGGAACGACCTTGAGCTCGACACCTCTTCTCACAAAGCATCGAATCTGGTTGTACTTCATACCAACATCCACAGCCAAAATTCGGAGAACTTTACCGCTCCTGTCCTTGATTGCAGTTGAGGGCTCAGGTTTGTAGAGAATACTCTCTTTTGTAGAAACCTCGGCAACCAAGTTCTTGACATTAGGGTCATCCCACTCGGAAACTTCAAAGTTCTGAAGCCAGTGCAAAGAAGGATCAATAGTAGCCTTCTGGGGAGACATACGGCACAAAGTACTTCCCTCAGTTCTGATCACTTTAGTTAAAGCACGAGTGTCCACACCATACATGGCAGGAATGCCTTCCTCCTTCAACCAGGCTCCGAGAGAAGATTTTGCCAAATAGTGAGAGTACTTCTCGGTGTAACTAGCCACAACCAAACCAGCAACGTGGATCTTACTAGACTCAAAGTACTTTGGGATCTGAGGAATAAGTTCATCCATCTCCTCCCTCGAGGGAACACCATAATTACCAACCAAGGGGAAAGTGATTACCAAAACTTGGCCCTGGTAAGAAGGATCAGTAATAGACTCGGGGTAACCCACCATACCAGTTTGGAAAACCAATTCACCAGCCACAGACTTGTCTGCACCAAAGGAGTAACCCTGGACAGAGAGACCATTCTTCAACTCAAGAGTGATCAGCTTATCAGTCTCGGCAAGGGGAGGAAAGATAGGCAAAGAAGGCCTGTCCAAATCAACAAGAGAACTGGACATTTTTTTTTTTTTTCAATAAACAAAGACTCTACTCCAAACTTTTCTTTGATTACTTTTCTTGCTGAAGAAAAGAGTGATCCACCTTCTCAAATTCTGTTGCTACTATAGTATACCGTTAGCGAACTTTCGGACCTAATTATACTTTGCAGAACTGGTACAAGGACCTTTCAACAGGGAGAGCGGTACGACCTCACTTCTGGAAACACAAGAAATCAACTTACCAACAGAATACTAACCTGAAAAAAAGGGTAGATAAAAAATGAAATCCCAGAAATTGAGATTGAAGTATGCGACGAAGCGTAAATGCCAAAAGTCGCTAGAAACAAGAGCTTGGGTAAAGCTGAAAAAAAAGAAAGAACCAGAGTAAGCCGGGTGATTCAAAAGCAATAGCCAGATTTCCTTGAAGGTCCTATCACTAGAAGATACAAAATGAAATCAATTCTCGAGGTTTTTGCGCTCAAGGACTTCCTTGGAGGAGGAGGAGGGAATGGAATAAATTTTTTTTTTTTTCAATTTTTTTTTATTTTGCTTTCATAACCGTCAGCGCTCCAAAATTTTTTTTTTTTTTTTTTTTTTGTGTTCGATCTAACTTGACTGCCTGGGTTTGCTTTCAGATTGCCGACTAGTTCGGTAATTACCAATGTCAATCTGAATTTTTTTTTTTTCACTTAGTCTCGTATTTCTGCAATTTCATGGTGGATAACTCTCGCGAAGAAGAGCGTTTACTACGCTTGTCGAGCGCTCGTATGCGAACAATGCGCAATGACAATGGAAAGCCGTGAGTAACACAGTGCTCGGTGCGGTTTTTTTTACTATTCTCTCTTCTTGAAGAGTCGACATGCTTTAGAGTTTGAGATTTATTTGAGTCCATAATTGGTTTATATAGAGCTGACCGTTTGACTTTGCAGATATGTGCTTAGCACAGTCTCGTGCTTTTCGTAGAGAGTACCAGCTTTATTTTCCAAGTTTCCAGGCTCAGCGTACACTGAGAAGCGTTTTGCACGTTTTGCACGTTTTGCAAGTTTTACAAGTTTTGCTGGTTTCACTCTGTCAGCATTCAAACTTATGGCTTGACCAGGAGTGGAAGTACATACGAGCTCCCAAGCCTGTGCTTGCGCCAGGTACCTAGACTCTCTGAATTGACCAGTACGGAGTACATAGATAAAAAGACATAGATATGGATATGCAGCCATAGCTCAGAACAGTTTTACAAAAGATAAGTTTAAAAGCTCATGAATACACTCAATTGAACACTGGTAATTCAATTGGTTTTGAGACGCAGCATGAGCTCGAGCGACTGAAGTTAATGGTAAATGTCCAAATTGCGCTTATGCTGATCAAGTTTTGACGTAACGGCCGCACACAGACGCTTATACATTATAGCGTGTCAAGATCAGATCACAGAGATACGTGTACCTTTAACCATACGCACTGGACATCTACAGAACGTAAATATACCCATCTCTTCTTCCAACGCGGTTATAGCAAATAGTTGGATTTGCAGCGGTGCTTTGATATTTTTCACAAACTGCATATCTGGACAATACTACGAGGGCCAAAATGAGAGGTAGAGGGCTCAGTTCGTTGTGGTATCTGATCTTTGCCACGCTGACTTTACTGTCTGCTTTGGTTAGCGGGGCTATTCTAGGTATTGATTTCGGCCAGGAGTTCACCAAGGCGAGTATAGTGGCGCCTCCTGATTTTGCTTTTGAAGTGGTGCTAGGTTCAGACTCGAAGCGGAAGGAGGTGTCTGGAATTGCATTCAAACGGAGTTCTAGAGACTCTTCAGATTCTGCAACACCAGAGAGACTTTATGGCAACTCGGTGGCTTCTACTGCCTCAAGGTTCCCGGAATCTTCAGCATTATACCTCAAACAACTACTTGGTAAGGATATAAATAGTCCTGAGGCAAAAAATTTCCAACGGCTGGAACCAGCATTGACTTTAGTTCCATCAAAAAATAATCGCAGTACAATCGCAGTCTCAATATTGGACGATGTTTACTCAGTGGAAGAATTGATAGCCATGAGCTTTTCTCACATAAAGTCTAGAGCAAACGCACTGTTGGAAGGATCAAGTCCCCTATACATACATGATACTTCGGTTTCTGTACCAGCTTATGCCACCATTTCACAACGAAGAGCTCTCCATGATGCCGTAGAGATAGCTGGGCTCAATTTGATCTCACTGGTCAATGATGGAGTTGCTGTGGCTGTTAACTTTGCATCAACGAGACAGTTTGAGTCTGCTAAAAAGTACTTTGTCATTTATGACGTGGGAGCCGGATCGACAACTGCTACACTGGTCTCTATGAATCAGGGAGATATCCCAATTTCGGGGACTACTTTAACCAGACCGGGAGTTGTCATTGATGTCATTGGTGTTGGATATGATACTGAGGCTGGTGGACAGCTGCTCACGCTCCAGGTCCAAGAGCTTCTTCTGCAGAAATTCTTGGATGCTAATAAGGAGCTCTCAAGAAATGCGTTTTTCCAAAATCATAGAGCAGTAGCAAAATTGTGGAGAGAAGCCGATAGAGTCAAAACGGTGCTCAGTGCAAACTCTGAAGTCTCATCTTCTGTTGAATCTTTGTATGAAGACTTAGATTTCAGAACAAAAATCACCAGACAGGAGTTTGAAGATGCTAGCCGTGATATCAGGCCGCGACTGCTTCAGCCTATAACTGATGCGCTCAGGGGCGGGCTCACCGAAGAGAAAGATTTCAGTATTGCTGATATTGAGTCAATCATTTTACATGGAGGCTCTAGTAGAGTACCATTTATTCAGCAAGAACTCGCTGCTCTATTTAACGGCGATGCCAACAAAATATCCAGAAATGTAAACGCAGATGAATCTAACGTTCAAGGTACTACTCTAAGAGGGGTGGGCATCTCTGGCAAATTCAAGTCTAAGGATCTGCAGGTCATTGATCGCACTATCTGGGATTACGAGTTGACTATCGACGAAAATTCACAGGTTATATTTCCGAAGGGCACACCATTGGGAAGCAAGTTATCTGTACCTATTACTTCTACTGAAGATACCTCGCTAATTTTGACCGAGAATGGAGAGGAATTTATCAGGTACGATCTGGGAACGTTGAAGTCCACTTTGACAAGTCTGAAAGAGGACGAGGTCAAACCTTGCACTGGCGAAATTCTGGTCACTGCTAGCTTTGAGTTGAATGAGAGCAGAAATGTTGAGCTGTTGGGTGTCTTGGCAAAATGCAATGCCACTGAGCAAATAGAAGTAGTGGAGACAACTGATCTTTCATCTACCACTACGGCGGAAAGTTCCGGACAGGATACTCAAGAGTCTGAAACTCCTGTCCCTGCTGAGCCTATTGAAACTAAAAACAAAGTTTACAAAGAGAAAGTCCGAGAAATCACAAAATACCTCAACTTCAAGTCAAAGTATAGCGGACCGCGACCCGTGGGTACAGCTTCAAAGCAGAGCTCAATAGCCAAGTTGAAGGCACTGAGCAAGGCTGATTTTGACAGACAGCTGCGAGAAAGTTACTTGAATGATTTTGAGAGCTATCTTTATCAAGTACAAGATTTGGTTGGATCAGATGATAGTTATTCAGAGTTTGTGGCTGATCTTGCTGCATTAAGTCAATGGTTCGAAAGCGGAACCCATTCTGAGCTGAGCACTAAAGATCTTGCCAAAAAAGTTAAAGAAATGGAACAGTTCTTACAAAGAATCACCAAGTTTAACCTTGATGACGGGGATGAAGATGTGGCAGAGCAAGAAGGATCTCCGGATTTTGAGGAAAACAAGGAAGCAGACCCTAAATACGGACATGCCCAGCTTACTGAGCTAATGACCAAAGTCGAGTCCATGAATTTAACACCCGAAGAACGACTGGAAATCAGCCAGATGCTATCCGGACGCACTGATGGCAAAGATGACTCAATTCATGAAAGAGCAGCTACTGTCTTGAGGTATCTTAGTGAGCTTGAAGCAAACCGAAAGGCAGAGGACGATGATGAGGTTGGCCCAAATACCGAGAATTCTGAACCTCCTAAGCATGAAGACTTGTAAATTACTAATTAAGCACCAACCACTTTCGCAGAAACACTTGTGTTAGAGTGGATATCAAAAAAAATCAACAAAATAAAAAAAAATAGTTGAATACAGATATCTTAATAAATAAACATCGGAGGTTTTTCAACTCCATTTTACAACATGTTGCATATTAACAGCAAAACCCGGAGTAACATAACGGGCTGACTCGAGCAGGCCGGTCCCACCATACTTGCACCAATGTTTCTACAAACTTGCGATCTTGTTCACTGAAAGGATCTAAACCCACTTCAATTAAATCAGAAGCGTCAAGCAGTACAGGCCCCTCAAGCTCATCAGCACTTTGTTGCATGTCAATTATAGAAGAGACCACTGTGAACAAGCGCCGTGTCATGTTATGAAAGTAACCAGTTAGAGCAAGAATCTCGCGGTTCTCCAATGAGAACTTGTCAAATCCTTTAGAGCCATTGATTGCGTCGCCACTCATGTCTTCATCGCCACCATCAATATCATCCTCATGATTAATCTCATCAAAACTGATGCTGCGGTTATATCCATTCAGTGCACCCCTGTTAGAAGGGTCTTCAGTTATATTGGTTGACAGCAGTGCTAATGTTTCATCTGCATCATCCGGGCTTGAAGTCTCGCCAGCACTCGCCCACCATAAAATAGCAGTTAGAAGATTCTCGTTAAACACAGACCGAGCACGTTCCCATAAAATCGAAGCCCATTGTCCGCAGCTTCGGTTCCCAAGTTCGCTGTGATCACTCCATGTTGGGTGTACTTTTATGCCCAAAGTCTCCACTAATGCCTGAAACCTGCTGGAATCTCTCGGAGTGGCTTTGAGATCAGACCCACCTCGAGAAATTTCAACCATATTGGGCTGTGAGAGTTTATGGCTCCCAGTCACTATTAAAGTGTCGTAGAGATCATGCTTGTACATGAGGATACTGTCAGTTGAAGAACAAACAAATCCAGTTTGCGGCCGATTCAACAGTAGCCATGAGTAGTCAGAGACTGAAACATTATAAAGCGGTGTGGGAGCACATAGCTGAAGCTTTGATTCTTTTATCAGATGCCGTATATCATTGGGTATTAGTCCAAAAGTGCATATTATATGAACAAAATTGCAAATCAGTTCCACAGAAATATCTTGGTTACTATTGAGCAAGAGTATTCTATCTCTCACCATTACTGCCTTCCAGATATTGAATACGTTAATTTTGTAAGTTTTGAAAAACTCTACTGAGGACAGCATTGGGTGTTCAGCAATGCGTAATGATTTACTATCAGTAAGCAAATCATCCTTGTGGACAGGGTACTCTAGTAGTTGTGCACATTTTTGTAATCCCAATTTATGATCTTTCAAAAATGCCTGAAGTGTATTTTCCAACATTGGAGCGTATATCCAGCTGGTAGGCAAGTTGATACTGTCCAACATTTGATCATTAGTGTTCAAATACTCACCGTCTGTAGGCTTAGGAAATGAGAGTGTGCTCGTGGCAGCCAACCTGCCCACACCACTATCATGGCCATGTTGGTATAGCACACCCAAAGAGTACATTCCAACTCCTTCGCGGTTATTTTTAGCTCCGTCAGAATTCAGGTTTTGTTTCCGATAAACTGAAATTCCATATAGTAACCCAAGTCTGGGATGGTTATGAGCCAAATAAATAATGTCATGCTCTTTGTCATGTAAACCAGAAGGTAGTGCTCTAAATTCAAGCCCCCTAAGCATCATGAGTCCATCACTCGCATGCGGACTATCTCCAGAATTGCTTCCGGAATCCTCAGTTAAAGAGCTAAATGTGAAGTTGTTTGCCTCCGCATCTATCCCCAGCGTGGGACTTTTGTCAAGCTCTCGAGCCCATACTATGCTGTTCCCACGTTTTACATCAAACTTTACCAAAAACGCAACAACCGGTCTCGCAAAAGCAGAGTTGCTGACCTCTGTATTCAAGTTCAGTAGTGGCATGCTTAGTGCTGAAAAAGCGAGAGTTGATCGATGTGGAGTGTTCGCGAGCTGAAATATTTGGCGCGTTCCTGAGATCTTTATATACCGGAGATCCTTTAGCAAACCTACAACTTGGCACTGCCTGCTTTTCAGGGTTGAGACAACTTGTATCTCTCTCTACCAGACATACAGATAGCAAGATATTGGATCTTTAATTTGCAAAAAAAAAGTTGTATTTGTACATGTGTTCAAGAAGTAGTGAATACCTAAAAATATATAGTGCTGTTTTATTTCTGTTGTTTCCAGCTATGAAGTTTCCTTTTTCTGAGCAGAAGCGGCAGCCTTTTTCTGTAAAGCTTTTTTGACGAAAGATCCAATATCTATATCTTGCTTCCTGTGCTTTTCTAACCATGGATGCTTCAAAAGCTGGGCATATGATGGCCGTTGACGAGAAACTTTGTTCAGACAGGCGTCAACAAATGATCTTGCATCTGGAGAAAATCTGCCTTCTGGCAAAGATGGAGGGTCACCGTCAACAATGGCACTGAGCTGTGAAAAAATGTTTTCATAGGTCTCCGGGGGATAAGGATAAGAACCCTGAGCAGTCTCCAGAATGCTCAGTCCCAAAGACCAGATATCACTTTCAACTGTATAAGTGATTGCTTCGTTGGGGTTCTTTGATCTGATTCTCTCTGGCGCCATATATGACTGGCATCCAATATTTGTTCTGGCAATAGAAGCCACAAGATTACCGCTTACTCCGAAATCACACAGTTTCACTTTGCCAGTTGTTGAAACCAGAATGTTGGTTGGCTTAACATCTCTATGGATAATGTTGTGTTCATCCTTGAGTTGACTTAGACCATGGACCGCTGCATCGGTAATCACTGCAAGGTACTGTTCCTCTACTCCTCCATCATAGATTTTGTCCAGGGATCCTCCATCCATGTACTCCATACATACATAAACAGCCCCCTCCACAAAAAAGGCGCCATAGAAATCAACAATATATGGAGAAACGCACTTATGTAGTACCTCCAGCTCCATAATGATTTGAGTGAATTTCTGCTCATCCAATTCTAATCTAATTTCCTTCATTGCCATGATAATGCCTGTGGGCTTATGAAGAACTTTTGTCACTGTGCCGTAATTACCTGCACCCAATTCGCCGAGAGGTTCAAGCTCCTCTATAGAAATTCTGAAGCTCGACCCGGATATGAAATCAATTCCTTTGCTATGAACGGATGCCTTTCCAGCAAAATTGAGAGAACCGCTTGTAATGTCAATGTACTTGGCATAGTTTGTGAAAACGTTTTGTTGAACTGGAGGTAAGTTACCCTTTAAAGCTGTAATTGTTGTATTCGTGGGATCGACCAGACTATTATTCAGCTTCCCCAACGTGTTCGGAGTCGGTATTCCAGCAGGGTTCTGGCTGTCGCTCCGTTCATTGCTCTTGTTCAAGGCAAATTTGCTGCTGCTATTCATTCTCATGGGCGAAGGTACAGGAATTTGAGTAGGCCTAGTGGTTTTATTTGGCAATTTAGGGAGACGCAGCTGCGCAGCAGTGCTGGAGACAGCCAAATTATTAATTCCCGCGAGGGCTTTTGAGTTGGGCCCATTCAAAGTACACGGAGCCGACAACGAGCCGTCCAACGCACTCTTGTGATCCTTTGGGGCATTATTATCAGGTAACGTAGCAAAGTCTGATTTTGTTAGTTTTAGACCTCGTCGTTGCGACAATGAAGGTTTCTTGCTGAGCATGGGTGTATTCTGACCCAATCCATACAAAGCTCCGGAAAATGAAAGATTTGGTGTAGTAGTCACAGGGGTCGCATCCGAGGCACCATTACTTGGACCAGTTGCTTTCGTGTCTAAGGACAACTGAGGCGTCTGAGACACTGGTTGATCTTTCTTGGGTGGACTCTCAGTGCCACTATCTTCTTCAGGCACTTCGGAAATGCTGTTTGGCTTTATCCTTGAGGCTGATGACGACGAGGACGAAGGCAATCCCACAGGGAAAGGCTGGCAGCCCTGTAAATCTTCACCCTCGGAAGAAATCGATGAGATGGATGAGTTTCGCGATAGCCCTGCTCCAAGGGAGGCAAAATTTGGCGGTGAGGACGGAACACTTGAGGGATTGCTAAAATATCCCTTGAATGCATCTCCATTATATGCGGTCCCGTTTTTTGCAACGTCTGGAGTTGGCAGACCATTTTTGTTATTGAAAGTATTGTTGCCATTGCCACCATTAGCGCCTGGAGACATGCCGTTGAGATTGGACCCTGACATAGATCTAGACTGCCTTGCCTGTCTGGACTGCTGAAAAGTCATGATCCTAGCCTGAATCTCTGGGGGCAAAGCTCCTTGCCTGCTCAGCAGAGAAGCAGCAGGGGTATCTGGAAAAACTGGCTGCTGTCGGGGAGAATGATCTGCTTGGCCAGTCCGTTCGGCCGTTTTAGGAGCCTGCGAGCCAGGTTGTGAAGTTTTAGGAGAAGATTGCACCGCTAGAGGCTTTTTGAAATCTGGCTTGGAAGATGTAGAGCGTATGATAGGCGACGACCCTAAAGATGAAGGCAATGCCTGAAACTCACTCTGCAGAGCTGTCACTTCGTCCACTCCGTCCATAGTTCTAGATTCCTTCAAGAAACTTCCTTGACTTTGACTGGCCATCGTTGAGGATATCGCTTTGTGTTGTGTGGGCCGTGCTAGAAAAGAAGTGACGAACTATAGTTGGGATGGTATAGTATATATGCACTCAGAAGCAGCCCCCTTAGTCTTGACGATAACGAAGCTTGTGTCGAAAGCTGTACAAAAAATTTTATTCCCAAGATAACCACAAACAGGTGTAGCTTCAGAGGAGTAAGAATAAAATTTGTAAGAGTAAAAAATGGATTGCAGCCTTACAAGGGCAAGGCTGGGGGAGCTCAGCTCTCAGAGGGTTGAAGAAGCAAGCAAAAAAATAAAAAAAAGTACAACACAAACGTGAAAAAAAATCACAACAATGCCGGTTTAAAGCAGAATGTCAAACCTACAATCTAAAAGAGAATGAGCAAAAAGGAAAGAAAAAAAGGGTTTGGGACAAAAATTCCGTTCTTGCTGCTCAGGAACCTGCGTACACGAAGTGTGATATATATATGTACACATGAAATCTCTCCAAGCTTGACGTGAAGTAATTCACAACGTTTGAGTACAACCGTTGCAGTCGTAATAAATAATGCGTGTTTGAGCTTGCTCCCAGCAATTAAGCGTGTTTTCAGCGGATTACGTAATACACGCTGTGACATTACATATAGCTAGCTTCTCAAACGACCTTTCGCCGACTTGTTGAGTCACAAGCTCAGACTGGAACCGGAGTTTGAAGCTTTCGAGAGATTTACGGCGGCTTTGCTTAGAGCGGAGCTGCAGGTCTTTACTTGGGTCATTGGTTTTCGGAGGTGGTTAGCTAGTCACAGATGCAAGGGTTGCGGATGCAAAAAAAACAAAGGGTCAGTAATACGCTGCTGCTGCAAGTGGAACGGCTGGGAGTGTGATGAGGAGGAACTAATGATTTACAGAATATATACAACATCCAAGTGAGACATGACAGAGACAGACGCTTGGGTTGGAAAATAGACATTCGAGGATTCTCTACCTCAGCAAAGGTCTAATTGGTTATCGGATGGGTTCTGAGACCAAGTGCGCTCATATATAGCACCATATGTATCAGTAACCAAGCTATTAGCAGAGACCTCTTTTGGTGAGAAACTCCATTTCAAAAATGCTCCGACTTGTTGAAATTAATATGCTAGTTTATTACAGAGATGATAGTACGTTGGACATCATGATAGCAAGATCAGGTGAAATTTGCAGGTGCGCCATGATCTATTGTATCTACTCCTTCATACGCAAAATGAAGTTGACAACAACAGCAGCCAGCAAGAAGAAACAAAGCATGGTGGGTCCGAATCTATCATCGTAAGGTCCGCTTCCTCTTCTTCTTATAGCAGCAGCTCTCCAGT
Source organism: Groenewaldozyma salmanticensis (assembly GCA_003708315.3). Taxonomy (NCBI): domain Eukaryota; kingdom Fungi; phylum Ascomycota; class Dipodascomycetes; order Dipodascales; family Trichomonascaceae; genus Groenewaldozyma; species Groenewaldozyma salmanticensis. The sequence continues at coordinate 401,322 of PPNW03000005.1, read as the reverse complement.
GATATGTGACAAGGGCGTAAGCCATGGTGCACATGGCAACGAAGGTGAACAAGGCAGCGGAGATTCGGCCAACCTGGTCACCAAAGTTGAGCAAACCAATAGCCAACCCCCCGAGAATGACGGTGAAGTTCAACCAAGACAAGAAGGTTCTCTCATTGGCGAAGAAAACCTTGGGCTCAACCCGGGTTGGCAAGGCTATTCTTTTGCCTGAGACATAATGTTAGTAAAACAAAGCGATAACTGAATTATATCTTGCTGGTACAATCTAATTCAGCAATTGTTCTTATAACTTACCTGGAGCTTGTGTTAAAAGTGCACCGGACATTGGTTGACTGCTGAGCGTGTGTTTATGAGTTCGAAAGAGAGTGATATCGCTTTTAAACCCTATGGAAGACGGTGAAAAAAAATATTCAGAGAAAGCGTTCAATCTGATGAGCTTCTTGGGTTATCAAGAAGGTTTTCTTTGGTAGAGAGATCAGAGGATCAAAAAAAAAATTTAGATAATAAACGACGATTAGCCATTGCCAGATACCACACGTGTTGCAATCTGCCCAGCTGTTTCGATTAAACCCTGAAAACTCTTTAATGCGCACTCAACCTTCGAGGAATCTCACAACGCTCGCGAAGTCATGTCCAACATCGTCAGGTTTCCGTATCTTCTGTCCAGGTAAGAGTTCAAACTGCAACTTCACAGGGTTTACTTCTCGAGACTGCCCAGTCTAACAGCGAAAACAGGTGGGGAGACCCAATCTTCGGTGTCTCAGTGGGGGTTCTAGCGTTCTATCTTCATGAGCGCAAGGAGCATAACAAAGAGGACACACTTCTGGAATTGATACAGCGAAAACTGTCAAAGTCCTGAGAAGATGACCAGGCCAACTATGTAAAGTTCAACATGTGTAATCTCCTTTTTTTTTCTTCCTCCTCCCTCCTGTTCGTCTTATTTCGTCTAGTAGAATCCAGTCACTTAGAGGAACCTGCTCCTCCTGTTTCAATCAGCCTCCGCTTAACGAGTTTCGGGATCAGGTCTTCCTCGGTTGTGTCAGATACCAGACGTCGCTTTTTTGTACGCGTAGATATGCGTCTATTGGCAGCAGGCTGCGGTCCAACTGCCATGTTGCTGCCAGAAAAGGTCCCCACGCTGGCTTTCTCCGCAGCCTCACTGGCCTCTACTTTCGCATGATGCCGTTTCATCCACTCGCTCAGGCTCATGGGGTTTGGCTTATTCAGTACATCCTCGTCTTCGCCAGAATCCTCGCACACTTCCTCGGATATCCGTGCCAGATGCTTCACTTCGTCAGAGTACTGCTCTAGCGGTTTGGTCATCACCGAGGCGTTGCTCAGTTCGTTGAGATCAATTCTCAATTGTATTGGCAGCTTGGGTGATTCATTCAGCATAGATAGTGTATCTAGTAACCGAGAGACCTCGCGTTGGGTCTTGTTATACGTTTTTCTCGCCAGTACATCCTCTTTGTAAAGTGATTCACACTCGGCCATCACTTCTTCAAATTTCTTGGAAAGCTTCTTATACTTCTTTTTGAAACTGCGGTATGGTTCTCCGGGTCTTCGCACAACCGCTTGCGGTATGCTAGCATCTACTTCGCGGTTGGGTTGAGCTTCAACCGTTGTGCTGGCTTTTTCTTCACTCATTTCGAAATTTTTCCTCCCTTTAATGTAATATGCCAGTTAACAATAGAACTCGTCCCTTTCGCTACAATGTATAAAGCACTAAATGCAGATGCGGTTCCTAAGTATTCCTAGCTGTGGATAGCTCAAATATGGTTGAGCGTATAGACTGTTACCAGCTGGGTGTGATACATTATTTGCTGAAACTGATTTTCGGCTGAGTTTACGTAAAACTCGCCAAACTATTTTTTTTTTCAGATCGATATACGTGATGGTGGTGTATAAACAGATTTCAGACAGGACCAGTACGTACTGTAGTGCCTCGGAAATCACTTATCTTAGTGGTTTGTCCATTGGGTACAGCAGCTTGGTTGTGTTTGAAGTGTTTGAGCGGTATATAGGACCTTTGACTTTAAAATAAAGTATAATTCCAGTGATGATTTCTATGGCTGTGAAAAAAGCTCTCATTGCCCTCACTTGGGTTCCGGTCGTGGTCACTATAAACGCCAATGTAGTGTCACTTACTTGGGTACAAGGGGGAAGCATGAAGCCAGCTTTGAATCCTGATATCAATTTGTATAGAAGAGACTTGCTGTTGATGAAAAGGTACGGGGTCCGCTCTCCGGGGGGCATCAATGTCGGGGATGTTGTTGTGTTTATCTCCCCCCAGGATCCGTCGAAAGTCTTGGTCAAGAGAGTTTTGGGTATAGCCGGGGATACAATTCAAACGCGGCCCACGTCTGAGTATCCTAAGAAAATTGTCAGGATTCCAATGGGCCATTTGTGGGTAGAAGGTGATAATATTCATTCTGTGGATAGTAATGTCTTTGGCCCCATATCTTTGGGGCTTGCACTCGGAAAAGCTGTGTCAATTATTTATCCGTTCTCAAGACTGGGTGCTATTCCGCAAGGTGGTAGAGAAGCCAAGGAAATTCTTCCTGAGCCATAAAAAGCCGCTTCAGGGTACAAGGCAAAAAAAAAATATCAAAAGCGCTGTATTGAAGGTCATGCAATTCTTCAGTTATATATTTACAAGGATATTTTATATCTACGCTGATTGCTCTTCATCAGGCCCCTCAAGCTGCTCCTTCTCGAGTCTATAATTCTCAATTAGTTCTGATAATGTTGAGACTTCTTGATATGGCTGAATAGGGTCGGGGCTCTCTTCGCGGTATGACTGGATTGTTTCAATTGCATCTGCTATTCCCTCCGGAGTATGGGGGGCATTGAACACGATGAATGCTTCATTGATATCTCTCGCAGAATCAACAACAGCAGGCTGGGCCTCCTCTGCATTCTCCTCGAAGACGGAACTGTATCTCGTGAGCTTCAAATCTGCAACAATCTTCAAACCTTTGACGATTGAGTCACTGGCAGTATTACTTTCGAGTTCTGGGTTGATTCCATAGAAGGCATATTGGAATCTCTCTAGTTGAACCTCCATTTCGCCGTCTTGGCCAGCATCAGCAGATAAATACTTGTCTTTAAAATTGTTGTAAATTTCATCAAACTCATGCTTATAAACCTCTTGAGCATTAAAATGAGCTGCCCTCCTTTCACCTAAAACAAACCTGATCCGCCATAATGTCGTGCTAATTTTCTGGTCAAAGCTAGAATATGCATTATCGCCAGGAACAACTTCACCAAAGGCGTTATAAATTCGCTCTTCCCGTCCAACCTTGTTTCGTTCCTTGATACAGATCCACCATAAAGCATGCAAGTCTTCAAATGACTTCAAACGTAACTGAGGAATCGTCCAAGATTCTCCAAGATTTCTCAGCTCGCTTTCTTTCCGTATGTACTTTTTATCATGAAAGAATTGCCATAATGGGTGATCATCCTTGACAGTAATATTTTTCACAGTTGGAGTGACCGGTGCTCTGAGCACTACTTGAATTCCATCAGATGCAGGAGCTTTCTGCCTAAGATTTCTGGCAGAGGAGGCTCTACCCGTGCGATAGAGCCTTGTGAATATTCTGGAGTGTGATGGCATTCCACAGTGAATGAGGGAAAAGTCAATATAGAACGTATTCAATTTTTTTTTCATCAAGTTAACTTGAATTTCAGTATCGAGATCTGAAAAGACCTTTTACTACAGTGAAATTTCACCTAAATTTGGTCGAACGTACTTTCGATCAAGCAAATTCAGTTTTGAATTCATAATCATTGCAAGACTTCAGAGTAGCTCGAATTAGAACTTTCTCTACTATATATTTATTCTCACAGGCAAATAATGTCTGCTTCAGCAATTCAAGAGTCTTCGATATCCGAACCACTGGATCTAATCCGGCTATCACTAGATGAAGACATATTCGTGAAACTTCGAGGTGGCCGTGAGTTGAAAGGAAAGCTCCATGCTTATGATCCCCATTGCAACATGGTTCTTGGGAATGTGGAAGAAACAATTTACACAAACGAAGAAGGCGAAGAGCCAAAAGTAAGTATTACCCCTACTCATTTTTGGAAGGCATATGATTTGAACCTTCTGCTAACTGTGTGTATAGATCACCAAAAAGAGAAGCGATATGCTTTTTGTTCGCGGAGACAGCGTTGTTTTGATACGTCCTCCAACGAGTTCATGATGAATTAGCACGAGGCTTGTATAGAATAATAATATTAGCACTTTTGGAATTTATATGGCTGTTTGAAAAAAAAAAAAAAAAAAGAAAAGCTGCTGTTGGTTCTCGAACATTCAAATAGAGTTACGACGGCTAAGAGATTTGGTAGGGCTCACTGATCTATTATTCCACCCTGAGCCAGTAATTTTGGGAGCTTTTCCCTCAGATATCAGCTTGGCCAATGTATCGCGCGCGTACTTATCACCAATTGATACAATTTCATCGAACTTAGCAAAATCAAGCGTGGCATAGTTGTCTATGGGAGGCCTCATGTAAAACACTCCTGGTGTATTTTTAGCTCTCTCTAAAGCTGTGACCGAAGAGACGTATGCAAGCCTTTGCTGAATTTCTGCTAGATTGGGCACATTGGGATGCTTCGAGAAAAAATTCCACCGGTTGAAAAGTACCCAGAGTCCAGAAAGAGAGTCTCCGTAATTCATTGGAGTTGTGTCATCTATACTACCCACGTCCACAGCAAAAATGATCTTGGCTCCAAATCTGCTCCGCATTTCATCAACAGTCAAATTATCCACATATCCTCCATCCAAAAGCATTGAGCCCTTATCAGTAAGTGGAGGTAACAGACCGGCTAGAGACATTGATGCTCGGATAAACCGCCAAGAATACCCACTAGTGTGCACTTCCATCCTGGAATGAGTTATATTTGTGGTATTAGCGTAGAACTTGAGCCAAAAATCCTCGATTCTGCTATCACCAAACGTTTTCCATATACCTCTGTTAAATTCATGTCCAGTAGTATACGACGTAGTCGGGTAAGTGAGATCCAGTGCCATTCTCCAGAGACTAGAAATACGACTAGCGAATTTTTTCGCTCGACCATACACTGGTACAAGGTCGTACTCTTTAGCATAAAGGCCACCAATAAAAGCGCCAATGGAAGTTCCACCAACAAAGTCAATTGGGATGCCATTCTCTTCCAAAGCTTTAATCACGCCAACATGCGAGATACCTCTCGCACCTCCTCCTCCCAACACCAAACCGACCGCTTGTTTTGAAAGGATCCGAGCCAGTCGGTTGAAATCGTTTTTGTGCGCAGATGTGCTCGAATATCTGGGTATACGATTGGGCCGATATTTAGTCATCAGCTCTGTCTGAATTGCCTGCACTTTTGTTTTCAACCGTTCCAGACGTCCTGGACCAAATGATGTTTCACTTGTTACAGTATGTGGTATCTCAAACTGCATATGATGGTGCCCATGTACCCAAATTCTGTTTTTCAGCCATCTGTTGGTCAATCCCGGAGGTACATAGCGGTCAGGATGCAATAAAATAAGCTCAGTATGCGCGGTAGTTTTGGCTTGTACCAATAGGTGCTCATATTCTCCGATACCAGTGCTCCCCATTGAGTTTGCGAGTAGTAAAACACAATCGGCTTGAGATATGCAACGCTGAGTCCAGGGAGACTTGACTCCAGTATCTGCAACGTAAAGAACTATATTGTACTTCTCCTCCAAATCAGCTAGGTAGCCCGCGAGTTTCAGCGAACCCATCTTGTTGAAAGCATTTCTCCCTAAATAGGACAGCATGGCTGCATTATCAAGCAAAACAGCTCTATTATCAGTGTCATGAAAAGCTGTTAAAAGCCTTTCAGCAAAGCTTTCAAGAGGTAGTCCCTCGGTAATGGGTAAAACCGCAACAGTTCTGAACGAGGGACCCGGCTTAGCTAAACGAGGAACAGCCACATTTTCTTCCTCCAAGGACAAGTGGCTTACTTTGGAAGCAACGATACGAGATATCTCAAACGTGATTGAAGGATGCTCAAGCGCCAAGCTTTCAAACAAGGATTTAGGAAATCTGGCAACTTCTGAGTCCCGAATTGAGTGCAAAGTACACCGATAATTCGACTCTGTCAGAGTTTCCAGCTCACCTATACTTTCACCTTGTCCATATTCACCGACTACCCTGGTCTTCTTACCAGCTTCTTCAACAATTCCTCGAAGCCTGCCATTCAAAACCAAGAAAATAGCTTCAGATGGAGTCCCTTGCTTGAACACTACTTGACTGGCAGGAACTTGAATCCACTCCAATGCGAAATCGAGGTAGAGAATAACTCGTGGTAAAACAAACGTTAACGTTTTGGCCAAATTCAGGTGAACCATGGGAAACTTATCAGCCAGATTTTCGAGGGTGGCTTTGGATATAAAGCCAACAAAAACATCTGTTTTTGCCCTTATAGTAACAAAAGATTTGTATCCAAGGCAAGCTGCAAGGAAACCACCAACTCCACCTGGTTTCACATGATACAAATTCCTGCTTGTACCTCTTTTATCAACATAGTAGACATCCAAAAAGCCATCAATGACATAAAATAGACCTGGGTTATCTTTGTCCTGCTCCACTAACTTAGAACCTTTTCTATAAAACATGATCTCCATCTTCTCGGCAATCTCTTTCAAGGAAAGTTCGTAACTGAGACGCCATTGATCTTCGTCCATTTCACTATACAACGGTGACGCCCTACTATTACCACTCTCGCTATTGCTATCTGTATCCAGGTGCAAGTTATCCAGAAAGGAGCCCTGAGAGCCAACACTGCCACGATTTGGAAAAGAACCAGACCGACTATGGAAACTTGTGGAGTGCAAACCCGGGCTGGGGACCACAGAGGGAGGGTTGCTTCTGTACTTTGTAACTAAGCTTGAATCTAGTCCCAAAATTTTCATGACACGCTCAGCTACAGAGTACCTCAGAGCTGAGTCCTCACTTTCCTGCTCGTCTTTAAAATCAGAAGTATCCAATATTTGACCCCTTCTAGCATTATTATCAAACCTTGGCTCGTTCCTAGCTAGAGGTACATTTGAAAGAAGGTCTCCAGGGTGTATCCCTACTGGCTCAAGAATTACTTGACGGGAACCCATTCTTACGTTTTGTGGGCGAGTCTTAGTTTTTTTCTGTTGGCTGAATACATAAGGCTCGTCTTTTTCAAGCCCGCTTAACCGACTTTTCTTCAGTCGGCGACTCAGTCCCGTACGAAGATAGTTGGGTAAGTCGTATCCAGCTCTTTCATTCAGCTTTATTTCTGTCTCGAATATCTCCGGGGTCAGCCCCAAATAAAAGTGACTGGTTTGAAAAGTTACTCTTTGACATCTGGTCAAGATAACCTGTACAATGTTGGAAGTGGCCTTTAGATATTTCCGGCTGAGGTTTCTGAAAGATTCCTCCGGAATGATAGCTATAGTTGAGTCAACGCTAGCCCTGGCAACAACACCCTCAATGGCTCTATGGAAGTCAGACTGCTCAGTATATGAGTTGTCATTTTGCGAATTGTCAAGAGACATAGCTGGTACCACCGAATAATTGGAAGGAACTCTCTTGAGACCTCCCCCAAGCTCAACTTCCTCAGTGAATAAGGAAAGAATGGTAAGCAAAGAGGACAGTGGAGCACCGCGCTTCACCTCATTGAGCAGTTGATACTTTTCTCCGCTGATTTCTTCGTAGTCTCTTGCAAAGCCAGACTTCTCTTTATCAGACCTTACAAAAACCTCCAAAGAACCATCTACTACAATTGCGAATCCTTTGGTTTCTTTCATTCTAATTGTTTCTCCGGCCTCTAGCTTATGGGTTCTCATTTGCTTTGTAAGTTCATGGAACACTCGCTTGTCGAGGTATCCGAATATCTTGATGGCACTCAGAAAATCATCCAAATAAGTGCTAATTCCAATCTTTCTATTGTCGTCATCTTGGTTGTCAAGAAACAGGTCAACCAGAGGCTCTTGACGCTCACTTTCAGGGGGCAGCCGTGAGTAAACTGTAAGGTATCGGTATCTGATGACGGCCCACCCAAATGCAACTAAAACAAAGAGCAACAGCAGTAGGGAGGAGTACCTCAAGGTAATACTTAGCTGTTTGCCCAAAATTGCCGAGGCGTAGTGCAAAAGAGCTGTTGGTATACGGTAAGCAACAAGCCGAAAGAACTTCAAAAGCAGATGAGGCACGAATAATATTATGGACCATGTAATTGAGCCATTTTGGGAAGAATTCACTGGAAATGAAGATACAATCTCAGTTGCTCTGCCGTTAAAGTCTGCCATTAAGTCGTTATGTTGGCAAAAATCATGGCTTCTATAAATCTTTAAGTTAAATCGTTGTGTCACGAAGCGCGCGAGCAACAATAAATATATTTACAAAATTTATGTGATCAAAAAATAAATTCCATATAAGCTCCCAGAATCTGATCTACAATTCAAAGGCCATAAAAACGTTAAATTTTCAAGAAGAGCATTGAAAGATTTTAGCAGAGGCAAGACATGGACTGCTCATGAGAGCTCGTTATTTTTATGGTTCGTCACCTTGTAAAGTGCAAGCACTTTTCCGCTGTTACTCAAGCATTTCAGACCCGGCAAGCTTAAAATTCACCAGTTTGGGACTACCAGAGCCTACTCTGGCCAAGTTCTTAGCAGCAAATGCTCATGTTACAGAGCCAACCGAGCAACAGAAGAAACTGCTTTCTGTACTGCTAGCGGGGTATTCTGCCAATGTCAGGTTCCAGCCAAAATGCGGAATCTCCACCGCAATCTCACTTTATTTATTATCAGCCTCTTTGAATGAGCAGAAAAAAAAGACTACGGTATCGCTACTCTTGGTGCCATCATTAGAACTTGGTAACCAGTATTATGAACAGATTAGAAAGTCATTAAAATCAGAGAAACCAGATTCAGTTGTACAACACATATTCAGAGGCGGATATCGTGAAGAATTGGGTCAGCTCAAAAGATTAAATGCTCAAGCTCCCCGAATCCTCATAACTGAGCCGAGATATCTTTTGGACTGTCTTTCATCACAATACAGAAATTTATTCATTTTATCAGACTTGGACTCTATAGCAATTGATGAAGCGGATAGTTTGATACCCACTCAAAAGCTCATTGAACAAGACATTATATCCAACAAAAGGAGCCCAACAGAAGTGTTAGTAGAGCACTTGCTACAATGGAGAGCTTGGCGACACAACAAAAATTCTGACCCGACATCAAAAAAGAAGATACGTTTCGTAGTGGCAAGCTCGACAGTGTCTGATCATATTGGTGCTTTACTAAGATCATGGTCAAACGCAGAATCAGTAGTCGATGTTGGAAAAGGCGGACAGAACAAACACACTGAGTCAGAGGTCAAGTTCCATACTTACAACAGCAGTTCTCAACATAAAGAAAGATATGAGGCGCCTCAGGCTAGCACAGGAGGCAGCAGTGGTGATTTAAGCGAGGTACTAATATCATTAGTTCAAGAAGAGTCGAAGTGGCTCGTAGTAGTACCTGACCAATTTTCTTTGGCTCAAACAGAACATGCGTTAACCTTAAGGGGCTGTTCAGTAGGATATTTGAGGCAGGAGACCCTGAAATATGAGTTTCACAACTCTGAATCCGGACTTTTTCAGGAATATACTCTGAGTTCTGCCTTTCTTGATGAAGACTCCCCTCAAATTACTCTTGTTAGAGAGAAGCAAATTGCTGGATTGAATTTTCCAGGCCTCTCAAATGTATGCATAGTCAGCACTGGACCCGGCACGGATAAGACTAACTTGGACAAAACAAAAAAACTTTTCCCGGAAGTCTCAACAGTACACGTCCTTTCCACCAGCTAGCGCAAATTCTAGATAGCACACTGTAAATAGTTTAATGCATGATGTCTAATATGCCAGCGGGGATCTTGATCTGGCCGGAGGGCTTTTACTGGACCTTTCTCGAGCCTCGTTTCTCCTCCTTCCTCTCCCGGGACTGTTTGACCTTTCTCTTGAAATCTTCATATCCCTTCTGTCAAACTTATCACCTCTGTAGGTTCTGCTTTTTTTTATATTAAAGTCTTCAAGATCTCTTCTGCCTCTAGCTCCGGTCCTTTCAGCCTTAGTAGCCCTGTGGTAATCTACAGTGATTTCCCGGCGGTCAATCATTCCTTTATGCATATGATAAATAGCACGCCGAGCACCGGCTTTGTCTTGATAGCTAATGAGCCAGTCATTCAACCATCCTCGTTCAAAAGAAGCTACATCTGCAGATGTGATCTGACCATAGGGGCTGAAAATTTCTCTTATATGCTCTTTGCGAGCTTTGTGAGGAACTCCTATTACGACAACTGTATTTGAGACCCTTGTCTCTTCATTGCTGTCTTCTTGGCTCAATGACCTCGACCTCGACCTCGACCTTGACCTCGACCTTGACCTCGACCTTGACCTAGAAAGAGACCTAGATGGAGATGCTGATCTTGAAGGACCTCGGACAGAGCTGCGAGATCTTGATCTTTCCTCGGATTGCGACGATGTTCGAGGCATATCAGCGCTCCTATTAAAAAACATTGATTATTGCTCCCCGAAGCTGGGCGTTGATTTTGGCACAGAAGAATTGGAAATGGTAGTGTACTGATAACCTTACCTCTTGAAGTACTCTCAATTTCCTACCAAAAAGCTCAGCAAGTCAGAGCAACAAGAAAGAAGCCTTCGGATTAGAAAATTGAGTAAGTTAAGAAAAGAGCACCGGTGCCTATATTATCAATGCCAAATTTCCAACTTTATTGTCCTGAGGACTCTTAGGCTGAAATAATTCAATTGACGCGTTGATCCATCAATCAATTCGTTCATGCATATATATATGTATGTATTATCTCGAAGTCGAATCCGGCCAAGTTTGATCTTTGCAACGTGAAAAGCTCAAGCCGGTGGTGGCCATCATCAAAGCCCATGACTAATATTGCTATATAGATTACGTAATCGGCGGCAAAAAGGTTACAAAATGTTGGTTTAAATTTACTCTCTGTCTCCCATTTACCAGGAATTGGAGCCTTGCTAGCTCAATCGGTAGAGCGTGTGACTCTTAAAACTTGTAAAAGATAGAAGTCATCACAAGGTTGTGGGTTCGACCCCCACGTAGGGCTTTTTTTTTGTTTTTTTTGCAGGTTTGCAGCTCTGCGCAACATGCAAAGGAGTACCAGTGACTTTTCATTGATGTAGAATGCCATTCCTCTTGAAGATTGAGAACGGAACTTAGAATCTTGTATTGAGTATATGCTTAACTGCCAGTTCTAATTCAGAAACTCATATGTGCCTAGAGACTCCATACCATGAGATCTTATTGTTTTGAGCAACAACAGCCTCTTACTAGATGTCATCTCTTGACGCAGATCGTAGAGTATAAATATGTTAAACAAAATAGCATGGTTATCTGCTTTGAATCTGGAGAAGAGAGCATCAAGAATAGTTATTGCTGCGCTGAGATCACCCTCATAAAGCTTTGATATGGCGTAATTGCTTTCTACCATAGGCTTGATTTCATCTGGCGCCTCTTCTCTCAATGCTTCGAGCTGATGCAGGGCATCATTCCAGTCAGCATCAGCAATAGAACATACAGCCATCAAAATGCTCTTGCGAATATTATCATCACACCTTTGTAGCCATTCGCGAGCTGAGATGATATCCCCTATCTGAATGTATACAGAGCTTAACAGCAAGGCTACTCTAGACGGGAATTGATCCTGGTTGCAGAGCTCATCTTTTTTTGAGGTATAATAAAGAGATATTAGGTGGTCAATAGCTGTTAAATTATCCTTCATACGTAGTAATGTTGCCGAGACATAAAGCCCAAGTTCACGAAGTCTACCTGCCCAAACTTCTTTTAATTTTACCTCATAATCTTCCGAATTTAATGATTTGGCTAATTGAATACGGCACTCGGATGCTAGCAGATAGAAGTGGGTTAAGCTGAGCTGACTATCACCTCCAGACACCAGAGGTACTAAAGTAAGTCGAAACTCCCAGGGAAAAACACTAGCTCCATCTGCTAATCTATACTTGGTTCCATTGACATCATCAAATTGTTTCACTTCCTGCCTGGCTATATTCGTTAAGTGTGCAAGCACTAAGCAAGATATTCTAGTGTGCCATAGCCTTATTATGCTCGTATAATCCTTCTTATTCTCGAGCTTAACCAGATCTTCTCCTGCCCTTCTAGCAGCCTCTATATAGAACTTCTTTTCAACAAGCTCATCCAGTGATAGCGCTGACAGTTCTTCTGGGCTCTTCCGAAATATTTCAGGAACCTCCTAAGCATTGTTAACTTTAGCTCTTCTGAGGAGTAGAATAACGTTACTTACAATTCTTGGCAATGGTGCAAAGCATCCTGGCTTGGTCAGGAATTGAAGGTCAACATCTCCAGTTATACCTGCCATTAGCAACTTGAGTGTATGTTTAGTGTGGTGGTATATACTAGTGTATATATAGCCAGCGTTGGAGTATAATGCAGGTTGTCAATCCATCGGCAGAAGGACCGGCTGTGATTTCTCTATAATTTCATGTCACGGCAGATAACGCTTTCTGCCTACAAACTCATTAATTAGCTATAGCTGGTCCTACATTGAAATTTTTTTAGTTCTACTCAAATCCCTGATTTTGCGTCAATCAGTCTCTTTTAAATAGAATACGACAAGCTCTACAAGTCTGGATACGTCATGTGTAGCAGACAACAGTTGGACAATTAATCAGTGTTGCCCACCCGAACTATCACATACTGCAGCCAATGCTAAAAATTGAAGGCAGCAGCTTGTGAGAAAATAAATAAAAAGGCTCCTTATCGCGCATAGAAGAATTGTAAGAAGTACTCCTTCGTGTCTTGGTCGAAGTAACTTAGGAACTTTCCAGGGCGATGATCAATTTCTTTTGATTCTACTTTGAATGCACAGTTTTCATAGGGTTCAGCAGCTACAATCAAGTATTGAAACTCTCTGTTGGGTGGCATATCTATCTTTTGCTCAAATGCACTCATGAATCTATACCTTGGAACCACTCCACTCGCAATTTCCGGGTATTTCATCTGGAACAGTAGACCGGTCTGCTTCGTCGTTGGGTCCATCACTTTCACAATTTTATAACCAGGCCTCCCTATTTTAACGGTCTTCTTAATTGGAACACTGCTTGCACCATAGTTGTTGTTGAGTGGCAGTCCTGTCACTGAGTCAACTTTCTCTTCCGTTTCGTCGAGAGCAGCTCTTTTTGCTAAGTTCGTTTGGTGACGTTTCCCCAGGGTGTGCGTTAGGTATGATCCATCAGTACTGTGGACTGTAAGACATAGCCGACATTCAAAACTGCCATGGTGATTCTTAAAAATATAGGGGTCCTTGTCTAAATTTATAGTTTCTAGTGCAAGTTGCCGCAGCCTTTCTCTTCTGTGACGGTTCTGTTGACTCATATCCGCAACACCACCGCCACCCTTCTTCGAGCCCACTCTATTTTGATAATCCATGTTTGCAAAGTTTCAAAGTGATGGTAGCGTTGACCAGCTTGCGTTTACTGCAGTGCGATGCGATTCAAGGTCAGAAATATGGGAGTTCAATTGTGAGGGAGCGTCCGGACACGGTGAAAAATTATTTTGTGAGCACACATTAGATTATGCGGCTAACCTTCAGAGCTCGATCTATAAGGCGCACGCACCAGCACATAAAAAATGAAAGTCTGGCTCCAGCTTGATAGTACTCCACATATCGCGTGCCTTTAAGCTTACTGCTAGATCCACCAAAGGTTTATAGAGGTAAATATTCTGTGCAGCGTTATTTTGCCTGGATAGTGGTGTAATAGGCTGATTGTAGCTCTGTGAGAACTTTTAGTTTGACTACCGAGAAAAAAACGCGTTAAAATTTCAAGAATGGAACTATGCCGACGCGGCGACGGCAAGTAAGTCAAACTCTTCGCGCAGCAACAGTACCAAGTCATGAAGATAGTCAAATTGATCAACCACGCGCAGAAACCCCATTCGATGTCTATTACCCTGAGCTGAGTCCCTGTAAACGGATAAAGCTATACACGGTAGAACAAGCCCCCAACGAGAGTACCAGCGCTGCTAACTTACCGGCTCCAAACGGTCAAGAGGTTAAGGAGTCCAAGAGCTTTAGAAAACTGGACCTTGAGCCGGCTCGTCAAAGAGCGTTGAGCAAAACTGCCATATCCGTGGGATATTTAGAAGGAAGTCGATTTGAATTGCCAGATACTTATATTAGAACTGTTTCCTCCCACACCGGGCTAGATCCTGATGATGATGGCAGTTGGAGACTGCAAGATACTTTGGGAGCAGAGACATCCAAAATCAAAGTTGAGTATGACATGGATGAGCAGGATGAAGCATTTTTGAACGACTTGAATGAGCGCAGAGCTAAGGTTGCTGCCGGTAAAATTTCCAAAGAGATATTCGAGGTAACAATGACCTTGCTGGAGTTAGAGTGGTTCAAGATAGAGCGGCGAATACCTCCGAAGCGAAAAAGTGTAGTTACTGATGAAATTTCAGATACTGACGACCAGAAGTGCATTATTTGTGATGAGGCTGAGTGTGATAACAGCAACGCTATCGTTTTTTGCGATGGTTGTGACATTGCTGTTCATCAGGACTGCTATGGAGTTCCATTTATCCCAGAGGGTCAGTGGCTATGCAGACAGTGTATGATCTCTAGGAGGCAGAAAGCATACTGCATTTTTTGCCCAAATAGGTCAGGCGCTTTCAAACAAACCGAATCTCAGCACTGGGCGCATTTATTATGTGCGATATGGATCCCTGAAGCGTACATTGTCAACCCTACTTACATGGAGCCTATAGGCGGAGTAGATAGGATACCCAAATCTAGATGGAAGCTCAACTGCTACATTTGCAAGCAGAAAGTAGGGGCATGCATTCAATGTGTTAACAAGAGCTGCTTCCATGCCTATCACCCCACTTGTGCCAGGAAAGCTAGACTCTTCATGAAAATGACTGCAGGAGTCCATGAAGCTCTCACTGATATATCGACGATGGTGACATTCTGCGACAAACATACCCCAGAAGAATACTCAAAAAACGTTGATGTTCAACTTCACCTCAAAGTAGCACAGGATCATTACAAAGAAGTCACAAGGAAGCAGGAAAAGAAAGTTGGAAAAGATAACTGGAACTTCAGAAATGTGATTAAAGAGACGAAGATTGTAAAAAAATCGTCTAAAAACAACCTAATGCAGTGGAAAACCACAGAGGGGACACCAGTACTGCCAGGAATCGGGTTCAGGAGGATTTTAGAGGCCACAAAACGCTTTCACTTGGGAGAGCAAGATAACTATATTAGCGAAATATGTCGGTACTGGGCTTTGAAAAGACAGATGCGACGCGGGGCAGCGCTCACTAAACGATTACAGATAGCTCTAGAAGTTGCACCAAACCAGTCCATGACTATATCGGAGACCGAGGAAAAATTAGACTACCTCAATCATGCTTATGAAACGGTCAGCTTTTTGGCTGATATGAGCACAAAGGTAGAAGAGAGAGAAAACCTGAAGATGGAGCTATGGACTACTCAACGTGACATCATTAAAGGGGTGTACTATCCCATGTCACAGTCCATCGAACAAATTTGGGATAAAGTTAAAGATTATGACTCTAGATACCAGTTCTTGGCAGGGCAAAGTTTGCCTCTAGAGGGCCAAGTTACTTCAGACAGCATCACCCAAAAATTGAATGACCTCCAATACCTTTCCTTCGGCTCTTTTTATGCGGACTTTCAAAAGATGATGAACGATGTCATCGAAATTTATGACCCCACCTCTGCGCAATACAAGTTTGTTCTCCGACTCCAACGGATGATTGAACCATTATTGGAGAAATGCCTACGAGATGCTGAGAAATTGGAAGCAACTTCTCTGAGACACGATAAACTCTTGAAAGACGGAATATACGTCGACGGCATGGATGTACATCTAAAGAACCTTCGCAGCTCCAAAATGCGGAGCGAGATGACTAAACTCGGGATTACTGATGATGAGATTGTTAATGGCATCAAGCCTCTGCAACCAAGAAGATCCAGAATTACCTGAATGATATATCTGTATAAATATTGTTTTCCTTTGTAAATTAATGCTTAGACTTTTCACGACCAACTCGTTCTTTGTCATCGTCTGTCAACTCGTATGCAGGTTTATAGATAGTTGTACCATCAGAGGCTACAGTTTTGAGAAAATGGTTCCTGAAGGTGTTATCTGTGCCACCCAAGGACGTATAACCTTGATCATAAAGAGAGCAGTATGGGATATCCAGAAATCTTAGAAAGCTCCAAATCTCAGCCAACTTCCACTCCAACATAGGATGAACGCGGAGAAAATCTGGCCAGCCATTATCTGTCCGCTGTAAATACGTCAAGTCGCTTCCAAAAGGATCCGTCCTCCGGATTCCCACAAGTATGGCTTTAACACTTGGCTTGAGTTTCAGGTATTTGCTTAAGCCATCTTTCATCGGGTAAGGAAATTTGACAGTATCTAAGCAGTACTTCTTGCTTGTCTCCAACACAAAGCTATCAACTTCTTCGAACGAATTAGCTGAGTGAACATAAACGGTGGCGGTTCGAGTATGTGTCCTTATATAAGAGGGGTCGTTAACCAACTTATTATTTAAAGCAGCCAGCCATAAAATAACCATGACAAGACAGTCTTTTCCTCCATTGTATGACAGCGAAAGCTCATCAAAGCTAGACATTAGAAAAAACAGAAAAAAAATTGACTTGGCTCAAGACTTCATTATCTTACCGAAATGTATCCAGGATCTCTTCGATTATAGTCAAGCTCTGTCGAACTTGCTTCTTTACTCCATTACAGAAGGAAGAACTTTCTGATTCGAGAAACGTATTTACCAGACTAGAAGCTTGCCGGCATGCCCCAATCAAATCAGGCGCTGTCATCTCTTTTGCATCTAAAGTAAAGGTTCGCTTCTTGAAAAAATATTACGTTCGGCACAAATATTAATATACCGGCCTTTATCATTAGGTGCGGGAGTTCCGATTTCAAATTTAGAGATGACCGAAAACGAAAACTGCGGTGTGTCATTTTCAATAAGCTTTTCGGGATCCCACTATATATGGTTGTGAGCCTCACAAATAATGAAGGAAAGTAGACAAGCTAAGCATGTAGAGACGAAGCTCTACTCGTTAATATTTACATATATTTGATTAGATACCCCAGTTGCCAGATCCAACGCTTAAGGTTTTTGGTAACCTGCTGTGGTGGGGACTGGTTAATGCGTATCCCCGGATTCTGAATTTTTGTGATAATAAGTAAAGCCTATTATATTGAGCTCTCCAATGCTCAGGACTGAGTTAAGGTATCTGAAAAACTGGTATACCCTGTTTTGAGGGAACCAAAGAATCTTCATGTCTTTGAAAGAGCAATCCAGATTCTTGTCTGCTAACCTTGATGCAAGCAACATTATAGGTAGTATAATTGAGCGTTATCAAACTGAAATGGTGGGGACTTTGATGGAGGAACTATGATCCTATCTGGAACTTGGAATATCACCTTTGGATCTTTTACTATTTTGCTCTCTTAACCACCATTAGTCCCTCCTTTAGCGTTAGATTTGACTGTTACAGCCCAAACACCGGGTTTGATAGCTGAATAAACTGTTTCAATTTCATTATACTTCTCACTCGCTCCAAATCTTCGTTGTCCAAAAGTATTCCCTGACGAAGCACTGAAAGAGAATTATCGCTATAGTCCAAGAGCTGACGAATGATGCTAGAGACAATTTCACTTGTGTTCTCGTCGGCTGCAACTGCATTCGCCCGCATCTCTTTTAGCAGCATTTGGACCATAAAAACATCCCGGTAGTACTTCCATCTCAGCGAGATCACCTTGTTATAAATATTCCCAGTACAGATATTATAGTAGAACTGGAGGCCGTTCTGTTTTGTTATCTCAAACAAGCTTAGTGCGCTGGCCGGATCACTAAACTTGGTTTCTAGAACGTTCATGCATTCTTCTAACATCAATGAAGCAGATAGAGCAGATACTGGGGGATTCATGGGGTCCAGTGGTGATTTAAGCTCTTCTTGAATGATTCCACCCTTTGACTTTGTATTCGTGCTTTGCAAGCTATGGAATTTTTTCACCACCTTGTTGCGGAAGTAAGACAGAACCTCAAAATCACTTTCTAGTCCACGGATAGTCTCCAAGACTGGTTGCAACAGAGTTTCAGCGGCGGCAGCGTTTTCGGAATTGCTCAGATATGTGTTTCTACTTGACAAATTTGCCCATTTAAACCCCTCTGTATCTTTTGATCCTGACTTGATGTCAACGTCAACCATATCACTGTCGCTGGTATTCTGCTGCACTCGTACATGTACTGGCTCTTTGATTTTCAGCTCTAAGACCGAGTTTATAATGTCAGAAAAGGACTTATCCCTCTCAGCGCCAATTTCCTCTCTACTAAAATCCTCTCCGTGCTTATTGCGCTGCTTTTCGTTTCTTGTGAGAAGAGACGCATTTACCTCATTCATTATTTTCGTACTGTCCCTTTTCATAGAGGCGCCGTCAAATAAAGAATACACATCCTGAAAAGATCGTTGGAGTCTATTCGCTGATAAATGCAGCTCACGTCTGAGTGACGGCTTCGAGAAGATGGCTCTACCGAACAATAACATTTTGAGAACAACCAAAGAGTTAAACCAGCTTAATTAAAAAACTATTCAACTTTATCTTTGCATTTCAGTTCCGTCCAAAGGTCTTGCACGCACAAGCACATTTGAGCTTTTTTTTTTTTTTTAAAAAATTAACAGTGCTGGTGTGGAAAGTTAGCCGCGCCAATTAATCATATATATATCTCGCGATAAACTCAAGCCTGGCTCTTGCGCGGGAGCCCCACCATCAAAGATCCAAGCATTCACATCTCTGACAGATCTGGCTTACGGCTGAATCCTCTCGAAAATAAATACATTGCGCGGTCGGACTGCTTAGCATGGCTAGCATAACATACGCGGACGAGTGGATCAATGATAATGGGGACCAATACTATGTCGGCTTAAGCCCCGGCCGCGAAGAGCTGATAATGTATCGCTCGGTGCCGAGTGTAAGCCTTGATTAGTTCGGACTTGTTTAGAAGTGACAAAAATCTAACGAATTAGGCCAAAAATAATAATGTTGAAAGAGTGGGAGGATTTCAAGATTTGGACTCCGTGCAGTGCTACTCGTACTCTCCTACTGTCAGAGGGCTCGCTGCTGTGGGCCAATCTAATGGATCAGTTTCCATCTTCAACATGGAAAACTCTTCACAGCAGCCAATAAAACTGAAGCCCAAACATTCGCGACCTTGTAACACAATTTCTTTCAATAACAATGATCAGATAGTAGTAGGTCTTGACAAGGTGAGGAATGATAACTGCCTTCTGGTGTGGGATATAAATCAAGCAGACGATGGATCCAAACTACCAGTATACTCTACTTTGCTGAATGAAGCAGTATCTTCGGTTCAGTACATCCCTAGCAGTTCAAACTCACTGCTTTGCGGTAGTTACAAATTCATTCGGGAACTCGACACAAGAACGACAAATGCTGTCTTCCAATGCGCTACCAAGTATACTAGAGGAATAGTGATGTGTCCTGACAACGACTATCAGTTTTTGTCCTATTCTGAGGATGGAGCTTTAGCGATTTGGGATAGACGACAGATGAGAACAGGAATTTCAGCAAGTGAGCCTTCATTGATAATGCCTAGGTTCAGTGATCAGTCTCGTAGAACAAATTTAAACATCCGCTTTGCTCGTCACCGTTCTTTTGAGTTTGCTATGATACAGGACGGCAATCTTTTGAGGAGATGGCAAATCGGAGTAGTGCCTTATGAAGGCACAAGGAAAAAGAGGCTGGCTTCAACTAGGGTGTCAGAGCTCTCGGACAAGGCGGTCACCGGGAAAGACTACCTGTTTGTCTCAGCTGTATTAGACTATAAAACGGATTATGACAGAGTTGTTAGCTTTGACTACGCTCCATCACCGAGAAGAGGTTGGCAACAAGCTGAATTCGTGTGCATGAGAAACTCCGGACATGTTTTTAGAATGAAAGTTGTGGAGAGTGCTGATGCAGTTGCTTTCAATTCTTTCAATGACGTTGCTATAGCCGAGCCCGGGAGAGCTACGGTGATCTCTCCTCTTGAGCAAATTCTCAACTCCAAAGCTGCTGATTCTCAAGTAAGTCTGGCATCAACTAGACAATTTACGGTGAAAGATGCGGAAGATGACGAGGAAGATGATGAAGAAGAAGAAGACACATACTCGCAAGCTGATACTGGTTTATTGAGTATACAAACTGTGCTGAGCGGGGACATCTCTTCGGTCATAAGAGAACGTGCTATTGCTGGCTATGGCTTCGATTGCGATAGAAATGTATCAATATTATCGTCTCAGAGAAGGTCTGAGAATCATGGATATTTAACACGGGCATGGAAATGGCTTTCACTGGCAACTAAGTCTTATAATAAAGGAAAAATGGGCTATGGCATGTTTGATCTGGGTTATGAAGGAGTCCTGGGAATTTGGAGTGGCTCTTATGGAACAGAAAACCGAAGAAGGTTATCTCAGTCAGGCAACATATCTCAAAAGGATTTCACAGATGCTGTGAAAAACATTGTGTCTGGCATGAAGAAGAGAATATTTATTTCAAGCGACCTCCCTGCTAGTTCTAAGGACGTCCACCGTCAATTGTGCCTTCGGGTGACTGGATGGAACTTTGAAATTAGTGCATTAGAAAGTAAAGTAGTCGAGCTGGAGGAGAAAGGCAAGTTTGAGCAAGCAGCAGGGTGGGCTGTATTTCATGGAAATGTGGAACGTGCAATTTTATCGCTTTCCAAATCCAGAAAAGAAAGACTGATATTGATATCGACAGCAGTGGCAGGATACTTGGCTTACAGGAATAGCGCAGCAAATAGTCCGTGGAGGGATCAGTGCCGTCGATTAGCGTCTGAGCTCGATGATCCTTATCTTAGGGCAATATTCGCATTTATTTCTGATGGGTCCTGGCTGGATGTTCTTGACGAGGGGTCTTTACCTTTAACTGAAAGACTAGGAATTGCTCTCCGATTTCTACCAGACGCGGATCTTACAACATACCTTAACAGGCTAACTGATAGAGCTGTGGCTAATGGAGACCTAGAGGGCATTATTCTCACAGGCGTGACACCTCTGGCGGCTGATCTGTTGCAGTCGTATGTGGACAAAACCTGTGACGTTCAAACCGCCTCTCTCATTATCTCTTTTGGCGTGCCAAGATATTTTCAAGACATTAGGGCCACCGAATGGATCAATAAGTATGCTTTTTCAAATTTCTCGCTTGCTCTACTGTAGCGCTAACCTCTTCGATTTTAGCTATCGCATGATGCTTATAAGTTGGCGGCTGTTCATAATCAAGGCCAAATTTGATGTCTCTAGAACAAGCATATCTAGGAATAAAGAAGGCACTGCAACAACTTCGCCAGTTCCACGCCAAGTCTATCTGCGCTGCAGCAATTGTAAAAAAGTAAGATTTATCCAAAAAGTCTTTTTTTTTTCTTTCTGAAAATTTCTAACTTAATTATAGCCCATACACCAGCTCAGCAAGGAAGCGGCAAAGCAAAAAAATGCAAAGAAAATCTCGGGGGCAAAAGATGACAATGATCCTTTGTACCGCTGCAACTTTTGTAACCACCAGCTTCCTCGCTGTGTTGTATGCTTGCTTCCAATGGGAGCACAGGTAGAAAACATACAGGGAGAAAAGGAAAGTATCAAACTGGAAAGCCAATTTGATAGGTGGTTCACTGTATGCCAATTATGCAACCATGGAATGCACGCTGGTCATGCGCGAGCTTGGTTTCTCAAATATGATGTGTGTCCGGTTCCTGATTGCACATGCCAGTGTTCGCGCAAGCAATAGCTTTAAATCATGTAATCTAAATAAGTTAACGAAAAGTTTTGTTCTTGAGAGAGACCAGAGAAACTTACTATCCTCAGGAAGTCGTGTGCTTTCACGCCAGCAATCCAAGATCCAGTCAGTGGAAAGAACCCTTCTTGGTAGCTTGAACAAAGCAGCTGCAGTTTTAGCTTTTCTTATAGCAATATGATCGCTTGGATGGAGAACATAAATAGAGGTTTTCTCAGAGTGAATATCATCAGTTAAGCTAGCGCTACAATACCTAGCATAAAACTGACAACGTTGCAGCAGAATCTCATTATCTATGCTGGTACTGAAAGACAAAAAACAGATGCATTCTCCGAAAAACATCAGCTCTTTGTTTGCAAATCCAACAATATCTATCACAGCATTCAAATCCTCACTTGAAACGCGCTGTAAAATCATTCTTGAACAAATTGAATTAAATTCAGCTTCATCAACAAAACGACAATACGGATCTCCAAATTCGTCAACATTGGCTCTAGCGATTTCCAAATCGTGTGGAATACTTCTGTACAAGTACTTTGGTTCTAGAAAAAGTTGGTATCCGTACTTGACTGAGTCAAAAACCCATTCCGGAGACACAACACTTGTTTTGCCTCCTTTAGCAAGAGCAATTGTTCGGTCAGTATTTCTGTTGGAAACAATAATGGTCTGACGGCTTGTGGAAGTCCCTAAAGACTGCGTGATTTGGCCTCCATGCTCCTTGATCAAGTGCTCGAAGTCCTCTTTCAACATGCGCTTGGGTGTCTCTATATCACAAATCACGCAAAAAAGGCAGTTCGAAAAAATAGTAGATTTTTGTTTCAGGAGCTTTTTAGGATGACCATGTATAACATCTATCTTTCCGGCTGAATGAGGAGCTTTCCGTTTCTTCTTGTTTTCGACTTCAAAATCGTGATCTTCAGCAATGACTTTTACCTCATTTTCTAAATCATGAAGCTCTGTTACGGTTGTAGAATTCTTATAACACTTATCAAGCCTGAGCTCTTTAAATCTTGCAAATCTCAATGTCTTTCCAACTCTGTATTTCGTAGAGGGTACAATTTCGGTGGCTTTCACCGAAAATACTAGAGAATCCTCTGGACGTATCCAGAGATCTGGTAATTCCCGATTGACGCCATCGTCAGTGTGCTTGATACACCCCGGCGGATCTTTGACATCCCACTTACGCCATTTATGTTGTGTTCGACGACCAATTTCTGCAAAGTCAGCAGCGGAAAACCCAGATCCAACCCTGCAGAAACTCAAAAAAATCTCTGGATTACTGTCATCTCTGAGTCCGCAAAGATAGCTCGCAAGTATCTTCTTACGGTTCCCGCTTCCCCAATAGCCTCCTATTACCGTTAGATCCAAATTCTCTCCCAGTTCGTTCATGTAATCTGGTTTAATTTTGATCCATGCATCGTTTCTATCGCCCAAGCAATAAGCTGATTCCGGGTGCTTCACCACTAAACCTTCTGAGGCCTCCTCAATTACTTTGGTTAGCATGTTGTTTATTTCCTCTTCGCTAGAAAGGCTCTGGTACTGTATTGGTTGGAAGTATCCAGCAATCGGATTTATTATTTGCTTCAGTGCTGCTTTACGTTCACTCAGTGGGTACTTAATCAATGACTCGTCATTCAGGTAAACAATGTCGAAAGCAACGTACATGGGATTTGTTTGCGCTTCTGCATCTTTCTGTTCATTCAGCGCAGCTGACTTCAAGGTGCCAAACGCAACCACAAACTTCCCGTAAGAATCCCAAGCTACCATTTCGCCGTCAAGTATACAGTTTTTGACATTTCGATGAATTGCCTTTTTCACTTTATCGAAAAATCCACTGCTACCTTCAACCGAAGATGTACCGTACAAATTGCTGTAGTCCTTTCCTCGTCTACTATAAAACCTAAACTCTTTACCGTAATTGCCATAATGAATTTGAATTCTTTCGCCATCCATTTTCTCTTCGACATAGAATACATCAGGCATGAGTTGCACGACTTTAGCAAGAGAGTGCTTACGAAAAGTTGCCAGTTGGGGCTGGAAGCAAGATAAGAGTGATATCTCGTTCTGAGCTGAGGGAATATGATAGTTTTCGTCATAAAGTTCCCAGCACACCTTTTTCAAATCACTTGTAACATTGAAAAGTTTGACGGCATCTTCATGCCACGAAAGCAAAATCGTATTTTCTGAAGCACCAAGTCTCATGTCTTGAAAGTTAGATACTGGCAAAGTGAACTCACGCTTGCTCACTTACATTTAAGAATAATTTTTATCATCCACATCATTTCCTCAGAATTCATATTAGTGTAAAGCTCTCTCAACACAGCCAACTGCCTGTCGCTAAAAAATCAGAGGAAGTTCTTTGAACATCGCGAGAAAAGATCTGACGTTACTTACGTGTCGTTCGAACCATCTGCCAAAGTATCTAAAAGTTCATTCACTGTACCAATTGTCATGTTACCAAACTCGGTCCTTGTGTCCCTTTTGTGCATTATTTCATAACATCGTTCTGCAAGACTACCTGCAGTTGAGTACTTCCCAGTTTTCCAGTTGATCATGGCTTGCCCATCACGCGAGTCTGGTGATATGTCCAGTACTTTGACCATCAATTTGGCTAGAGTTTTCTCTTTAATACCGTACATCATACGGCCTCTATCTTGCTAAAACAAGTTAGGCCTCAGAAAACCAGTATTGTGACCCAGTCCTGCTTACCTCTGGTAGGACTACACAGATTAGCTATGGCTGAATCATTTCAACAAGTTCTTCAACGTACTTAATCTCATAACAGGATATATATCATTGCCAACATCCTTTTTCCACTCTTTAAAAAAACTTTCCAGAATTTCTCGCCGGATCTGCTGTATGCTAACGCGGCGAGCAGCGCTTAAGTTTCTGAGCTTCAGTGTAAGAGGGTTGAAAAGGTCTGCAACCACCTTATGAAAAGGCGGCAGCTCACCATGGTTAACTGGCGCTGGAGGAGGCGATAGAGGTGACATGGACGTGGGCTACATCAAATCAACCTCCAGTCTAATATAGTATCAAAGCTCTAAGCATTCAATCAATTATCATCAAGTAGTTATCCCTGTTTTGACTGCTTCCTCTAGACTGAGCTCACAGAGACTCGAGTGACAAGAAGGGCTTAAACCGAGTTAACCAACGGGGATTGTGCTCCGCAAAATCATCGAGACCGGCTTACGTCATTTTTGTGTAGTACATATTTAAGCTGGTGAATCTCATACGGGTACTTTCTTGTTCTCTAAGAATATCTACAAAAGTCAGCTGGACAAAGCTTCCTACTTAATTAAATAGTATTCTCGCTCAGGGTATTTCCATCAGCTTCACTACTGGTATGCTGTTCAGTTGTAGTTGACCGGATTTCTGCAATTGAACTGGTGTTTAGGGACTCGTTGAGGTGTCTCGACTTTTCGATTCTATCCTTCATTGCGTTTTCTAGATTGTCGGCATAAATCTGAAATCGAATGACTTGCTGCAATAAATACTGTGATTTTTTTTCCCAATTTGAATGGACCTTGTTCCAGTTGGCTGTGGACGGGCTGAAGTTGTTTATAATTTTTGGCCTTAAAGCATTGTGATCTTGGAGCTCATTTTCGGCTCTCTTGATGTAGCTTTTAAGATTTTCCAATTGTCGATCCTCATTCAGGTCGGAGACAATGATTGTCTGATTAGTTGGATGCCAGTCTTTTATTGTTATACTGTCTCCTCCTTTAGCAGCTTTATGTCCCCGTCTCTTTGATACTCCTGTTGAAACCTGTGGAGCCAGCTCCACGGATTGATCAAGTAAGTGCCCCCACCCATACTCCATATTACTTACAGGCTCCTCGAAGGGTTCTTTTGAAAGCCGCGCTGCCCAGTAGTTACAAGTGTAGACAAATTCATTAGCAATTTCAGCTGTGCCTGCTTGGAAAACCAAAAGCCCTCTTTGAGGCAAAGTTAAAGACCACAGGGCCTGGTACCCACGAGAATGCTTTGAGGGTGGTAGTGTTTGTGCTATAGTATGGCTCAGGTGAAAGCCATCTAGCATTTGAGCACTTTCGATCCAGTTTCCGTCTCCAAGGACAATGTTTCCTCCGCTCGGCGCGCTATTGACTGTATTAGAACTACCTTGATCAAATCTGAACATCTTTAGTTGGCCTCTTTGTACCACCACAAATAAATCGCTCCAACTTCGTTTCTTTGAACGTTTGCCAGTGTCCGGGTCAATATATGGCCTATACTTGAGTAAGCCCTCTTTAGTCCATGGCGGTCCTAAAAGCTCTAGCTCAAGCTCCTTATCCAGGTCATTTTCTATAGCGGCAAAATCGCCAAAAAACTCATCATCTCCGTCTTGACTTGTTGACTGATCGTCCTTACTCATGGAGTTCCACAATAAGCCAGCAAAGCCTACAGCTTGTCGACTGATACCAAAGGAAAAATTTGTTTCTGTAGAGAAAACTGAGCCCAGTGAATTCTTCCTGCCATTTTCTGCACCGAGAATTTCATGGCTAAAGTTAGTTATTCTACTTGTGTTTCCGTACAGTTTATTGCCGCTGTTAGGTTTCAGCTTCCCCAGGTTCATTCTCCCAAATAGGGACGATCCTGAGTTTGCCGTTATCGAATGGGTCCCGATATTTGTAGCAACCATGCCAAAAGCACCACCGTGTGAAAAGTTTCCTGTACTAGTTTGAAAGGAGCTACTGACTGAAGGCGGTGGTTTTGTTACATTATCAACCACATGTAAGGTAAGAGCTTTCTTGTTGATCGAGTTGTAAAACAGCTTGAGTATCTCTTCAATTTGTGTCTCCCATTCTCTACAAAAAGGGTGAAGGCTTAGAGAATTATCAACCAAAGCGAGAGCACTAACCAGTGGAGTAGCCGTAGCAGTATTACCATTGGACACTGGAGAACTATTACGCTCGGGTTTATTGCTCCCAGCATTTGCTCTGATAGTAGACATTGTATTCTGCACGAATGAAGATTTGGATATTTTCTTACTGGCAGAGTGATCAGCACCATGAAGATCTGTGTTGAGAAGAATCAACGAGTACGCAATTGCGTAGATTACATTGATATCATGGAAACCATTAGACGGGTTTTCTATTGACCAAGCATTCGAAAAGCTTTCAATGATACAATTGAGATGCTGAGATTCTCCCTTCATGTATAGTTTATCACATAAATCCCTCAAGGATTCCAAGATAGACTTGGACTTGAAGTCAAATAGTCCCATGTAGGCTGTCCTAACTTCCTTTCTATCATCACCACCGCTGCCAAGCCAGCATGCATACTCTTCTTGCTCGATAAAAGAGGCTTTACCATCGTATAACTTTTGAGCTAAAGACTCTTCTTCCTGTATGTCTTCTAAACCATCTGCGTGACTCGGACCATTACTAGTGAATTCTGATGCTGCAGTGGAGAGACCAGGAGATTCAGCTGAGCTAGAGTTACTATTCAAAGGGGAGCCAGTCTTGTCGAGATTTGATGCGGTTTCCTCTGATAATCTGGTGTCTATGCCTCGACCTTCGGAGACATCAACCTCTTCAGAGATTACTCCGAAATGAGGACTCGTAGCCTTGTCAGAGATTTTTTCAAAAGGCTCAACGGCAGCAACCACAGATTGTGTCAAATACTAAAAATAGTTAGAATCGCCCAAATGGAACTAATAAAATCGCCATTGCTTAAGAGTAATCACTTACATTGGGGGCTTCAATGCTAACTTGGCGTTCCAGCGTGGTTGTCTCTGGATGCTTAGAAGAGTCTGACGTATCCACAATCACAATTTCTGGCATATCTTGATCTGGACTATGAGGCGGCTGTTGGTCCCCTGTATGTGGGCTTGGGAAGGAATTAATAGCAGTAGTCTCAGAAGTTGAATCTCTGCCGAAAAGCCTTCTGAAAAAACCCCTTTTAGTGGGGGATGGTACCTTTGCTGTCTTTATCATGGTAACACCTTTCCTGCCACCAAGCCAGGTCCTGCTAATAAAGTGTGTGAAAAAGTCAGCGTCTTACGAGCTAAAACTGAACAGAAAACGTTAGCTGCCTTATTGTCGAAGGAGAAAAAAAGTGAGAAGCCCATGCTACCTTACGTACAATAGGTTAAAGAAAGTCTGATGGTTCCTCTTAACCTGAGGTAGAGTGATTTTAAGCTGGCAGACTAAAGGAGCCACAGTCTAGAAACCAAATCCATCAATTTATTTGTGCTGGTTCCAGGGGGAAGGGCAGGGTACTAATTGATTAATTCAGGGGCAGGATCTGAATTAGCTAGAATTCTGAAAGTTTCAGATGTATACATATACAGATCGATATATAATTAATGAAGAGAAAAGCTGATACAGATCGTAGATGAACGACTTAGAGTTCATGTCTCAGCTCAACCTCTTCATCTGCAAGGGGCGCATATGAGTCAAACTGAACTAATGCCATGAAACAGTTCAATAGAGCTCACCAAAATGAAAAAAAGAAAAAAATAGCCCAGTAAGAACTTTGTGTCAGTCACCGACGCTGTCTGAACCTTATAGCCAGATAATATGGCTGCTCAGAACACCAAGCTTGAACATATGAAGCCTTTCTTAGAAGTGCCTGTCGGATACTATATACACCCCAATCACTGTATGCTAAGGACTTGACGAACAGCAGAATGAGCAGATACTTGGAGTAGCTTCATGCTCCCAGCAGAGCGCTACGGTAGCCACGGCTCGATTCGTGCCTTTTTTTTGACAATTTAAACTGGAGATCGAGCGGCTGCTAAAAAAGCGTTTCATGATAATTCGAACTGAGCTAGCATGTTGATAACTGTTATCAGATATCAAGCTTAACGTGTAGTAGAGCCTAGCTTAACCCACTGTTAGTTTGGAGCGCTCTCGAGATCAGAGCTCAGAAGTATAAGATCGCCAAATTTCAACAACGCGAAAATGTCGCGTCACGTTCGATCTCGCGAGTTGATTCGTCTTCACGCGTGAGGCGTAAATAGTCATATTCGCCTCTTTTCACTTTATTGTTTTTATTTTGTCACCAACCCTCGAGTTGTACTTAATTTTATTTTGAATTCGGTTTTACTCAGTAAATCCACTCAGAGTAGGAGTTTACGGTTACGATTAAACAAAGATGACTGAAGCAGTAAGCCAAGCTGCTGTCCCCAATATATCTTCACAACAGGAAGAGGATGAAGAAGCTTTTGGTCCCGTCCCCATTGCACAGCTGGAGGTATGTCAAGCAGATCTCAAATTTTACCAGCTCTTTTTGCTCTAACCTTTCATAATCCAGGGAGATGGCATTTCAAGTGGCGATTTAAAAAAATTGGCTGAAGCTGGATTTCATACAGTAGAGTCTATTGCTTATAGGTAGGTTTGTCTTCTAAGTCCTTAAGCCTGTTTCCATGTCTAACTGAGTATCTTTTTTTTCTTTTTCTTTTTTTTTTTGAATCAGTCCCAAGAAGCTACTGATAAGTATTAAAGGTATTTCTGAAGCTAAAGCAGACAATTTGCTTCAAGCAGCTGCCAAAATAGTCCCCATGGGGTTTACCACTGCTACGGAGTTGCATCATAGAAGATCAGACTTAATTTCCATCACAACAGGATCAAAACAGCTGGATACGCTGCTGGGTGGAGGTATTGAGACAGGTTCCATTACAGAAGTTTTTGGAGAGTTTAGAACGGGGAAGTCGCAGCTTTGTCATACGCTGTCAGTAACTTGCCAGCTGCCCATTGACATGGGTGGTGGCGAAGGAAAGTGTTTGTACATCGACACGGAGGGTACATTTCGACCTCAAAGACTGCTTTCTATTGGAAAAAGATATGGTTTAGATGGCGAGGATGCTCTTGACAATGTTGCTTATGCCAGAGCTTTCAACGCAGATCACCAATTTGAGCTTCTCAACCAGGCTGCTGCTATGATGGCCGAGTCCAGGTTCTCTCTTCTGATTGTTGATTCCATCATGGCTCTATATCGTACAGACTACTCTGGAAGAGGCGAGCTCTCTGCTCGTCAGACACATGTTGCAAAGTACATGAGAATGCTTCAAAGGCTTGCCGATGAGTTTGGAGTAGCAGTGCTTATCACAAACCAGGTCGTAGCTCAGGTTGATGGCAGTGCCGGTATGTTTAACCCAGACCCCAAGAAACCCATTGGTGGCAATATTATAGCACATGCTTCAACGACCCGGCTGTCTTTGAGGAAGGGTAGAGCTGAGACTAGAATTTGCAAAGTGTACGATTCTCCTTGCCTTCCCGAATCTGAATGCGTGTTTGCTATATACGAAGATGGAATAGGCGACCCCAAAGATGCTGAAGATAAATAAAAACTATCAGAGATAGCTCAAAAAGTTGCAACCTTAATTTATGCTTATTATATACGTTCATTGATTTTTCATATGCCAAGTTCACTTTGAAACCGGAGGGGGCAAAGCTGGGTAGTTTCCAGGAGCTGGAAGGGCTTTTTTGAATTCTCGCACTATGATGTCACACTTCACCTCTTGACACAAATCTCTTCGCTTTTCTTGTTGCAGCAATGGCAAGAATTCGACACCAGCAGATCGCTCAATAGCTTCGACTGGGACATAAAAACTTTTCAAGGGAGTAGTATTGTCAATGTTATCGTTTGGCAATATGAATGCACCCACGGCAACACTATTGGGCTCGACTCTGGAGCGGTTCCCCAGCGGTTCCTCTCCGACTATAATTTTGTAGAAATGGGTTGGGACTGCAACATTTGGTGGGTTGCCAATGACTTCATACGTGACTTTCCACTTTCCATCTACAGGATCCCTTTTGGGGAGATAAAGGGGGCCGGTAATTATTCTAACAGAGTTGTAGTGCTGGGTAAGTCTTCGACAGAAGTTTTCGAAATGCGCCCAGTAATCTCGGTTAAATCCTTCCCCGACCTGTGGGCTCATATTAGATAGAAAAAAGGTTTCATTCATTGCTTCCTGAGAATATTTAGCATCTGCAGCCGGAGCCAAATGACCCCTATCATAACCGCTTCTGAAGAAATCCCTTAGCTTCGCTCGAAATAGCTCTGGAATAGCGGTGTCTTCCTTGAAGACGCTATTTTGACGATCTCCATTAGGCGCAGACAAAGATTGAGGAGTTATGTGCTCCAAAACCCATAAAGGATTTCGAGTACGGCGGTCAAAACAACTAACAAACATTCCTCGCTTAGCCAGATCGTGTACTGGGCCCGGAAAGCCATACTTTTCAAAGTAGGCCACAGGATTCACTATGGAAGCTACAACAGCAGCAGCTGAAGCCGGGCTGGCTCGGTAAGGTAATGAAGCACCTTGGACCTGTTCCTCTTTGGTGGGAGCCGGAGTGTGCTTTGATCCCCACAGAAAACCCATATTGCAAAAGTTGGCTTAATAGCTGGAATAAAAAGTTCTGAAAGTTTCAAGCATGCTGACAGATCTGATCTGAAGAATATCTGAGCCGAGCTCTCCAATAGCTTTCCGAATTCTCAAAAATTTTGATATATGTGAAAAACTGCTCTCGACTTCAATACCTTCCCGCCCAAATTTAAAGATAAGCAAATGGCTTGTCTCATAGATGCAAGCTATTCATACTTCAGGGTTAATGATGCTCTATAACTGCTATCTAAATGTAACTTGCCTTTGCGAATTTCGCGTGAGACGACGTGGTAAGCCGCGCTAGAAAGAAAAAAATGTTTCCTAGAATTAGAATAAGCTGCGAGTCTAGATAGTATTTGATGATTTACATGCTGAGGACTAAGCAAAAGATTTGAGCTGAATGTGATTACCAGTACCACTAGCTGAGCCTCTTTTGGCTCCGTCTGTTTGTTCCGCTGCCGTATCCTGCAAAGTATTCTGGATGGCCAATCGTTGAGACTCTGATAGCGCCTGTAGAACAACCTTTTTGAACAGTACACTATCATCACTAGCGAGCTCTAATAATTTGGATTTGACGAAACTTTTCCTTTCAGTTTTGCTAGGCCCCGTACCATCATCTTGCAAGAAGAATAGTAGAGTGGGAATACTCAAAGAGAAGGCAGCAAGTTTTTGCTCTTCACTCTTCAAGCTCTTACTGAACCCTATAATGACATCATAAACTGACTTAATGACAGCAACAGTGATTTTTTCGCTAGAAAGACCTCCTGCAACAATAGATATAAGTGAAGGCAATGCTTTTTCTCCAACGACTCTATCTGTACCCGGGGTTGACAACAAGCTTCTAAGACATTCTGAAACCACGAATGTTAAGTTTGGCTCCACTATGTTTTCTAGGAGGATATCACAGAACTCCTCCATAAAAACCGGAGAGCTAGCCGAAGGCATCTTTGAACAGCTCGTTATGATCAGCATTAAAGATAAGAAGCAGTTTTTCTTCTTGAGCACGCTCACTTCAGTCTTTCTACCGCTTTCCGATTTCATTATTACCAAGATTTGATGAATAGCAGTCAAAATCTGCAAATCTATAACCTCCTTGATTTCGCTGTCAGAGTTATCATATGACTGTGCAATTACACGAAGAAGCTCTTTCAGTGACGTTAAAGATTGTAAGACAGCAATGTTCTGGCTCTGATCATCCTCCAAAAGCTTTTCGTAAACATAGAGCATACACGCATAAAGATCAACTCTTATAATAGAAGGAAATACTTTGGTCATATCAAACGCAGCCTGTGCTCGTAGCGCCGTATCCACCTCCTGTTGTGTTCTTGTCTGTTCGTCAAGCTCCGGTCTGGAACCATCGGCAGAATCTTCCAAGCCCGGGAAAATGTTTTTCAATGAGAGCATGACTACCCGCAAAAGTTCAAACAACTGGTCCACGCTTTCTGATATGTGCTCGTCAGAGTCAGAAATCTCTTTCTCAGTGTCAATCTTTGCCCCACCAGGATGATTCACACACAAATTATGAGCTATCGAGATAACAGCTCTTTGCTCTGCGGCGCTCCCAGTCAGAATGATTCTATCAAGTATGTCTATCATTTCGACAAACACAGCATCCTTGTAAATTGCATTACCGCTCACCGATGGAAGAAGTATCCTTTTCAATGCATCAAGAACTCTCACTCTATAGTCAGCAGATGGATCCGCTGATTTGGGTTTTATAAGTGCCTCAAAGCACAGTCCAAACAAAACAAAGAAGAACGCCGCCGGCTCATTGCTATACTTTATTCCTTCATCTTCAGTTTTTTCAGCTTGCTGCTCCCTCTCACCAAGAATAGAGAACACTAATGCGCTATCTTGCTCTATTAGACTGGCAATAGCATCTACCAGCTGTAGCCACGACTGTTCATAGCTTGGCAATACCCCTGCCTTGGAGAGCGATGTATACATTTGATCTATAGCGCCAGTCAAAGAAACTGATGCAGAGTTTCCCGCTCCACCCAAAGCAACTGATTGCTCCGGTTCGAATCTGAGCTTGGCATACTCTCTCAACGATGAAATCCACAAGGGAACCAGTTTTGGAACGTGAATGTCAACCAATTCCTTCAAATAAGCACCTGATGCATGAGTGCTGGAAACTTGTAAATTAGCCCACAAGGATAATACTGCAACACGTAGCATGACCTGTGCATTGGGGCTAGTTATTTTCAAGTCACCCAAAGAAAACTGAGGCTCAGAGCAGCTGTCGAGCGCGTTAGTTAGTAGCTTCAAAATTCGCCCCATCCTATCTATGTTTTTGATAATGCCGCTACCAATAAAAGCTGCAGCAACACTAATTGCTTGGAAAGCTAGCTCTGGTGAGCTGTCTGCTGAAAATGCCGGAGTGAGCGCTGAGCTAATCTGCGCCTGGTATTGCTCCAAGAGTGCAACCTCTGTGAAATCTGGATCGGTCATGTCTTGGAATGATTTCAACACTTCAGTCATCAACTCTAAGCCAAGCAGTCTTAGAGTCAAAACAGACGAAGTGGAGGCTGAAAATGCAATCTTTACGATATCCCCAACTTTGGAGACCAATGGACTTGATTCTCTAGTTTCGAGGCTTTTCCCCTCCAGCTGCAGCACAAGTAATCTTTTGAGCAAAGAAATTGCAAGCGCCCGGGTTTGCCATTTTAGTGGGTCATTTGCAGAGTAATTCTCACCCTGTGCATTGTTTTTTGTGTTATCAGAACCCTCATCATTTGATGCCGCAAATGATTCTCCTTCCTCGTCATGCAAATCAATATCAGCTCTATTTGAGGACGGAGCAGAAAGAGTATCCTTCGGATTAAATAAATTTTTCGTTTTCATCAAAACAGCCTGTATCCGTGAAACCCACTCTAAAGGCTCAGAGCTTGCAGTGTCTTCCAACCAGGTTTTGATAAAATTTTGCAACTGCATGTTGGATGGATCCTGATCGAAAGCTGACCATATATCAAGTTCAAGACCACTTCCCGCAAGTCTAAAAACCTTGATTGACTGCGTTCGGGCAATCTGGTACAAGCCATCAATTGCAACTGATTTGAGCGGCCCTGCCAAAGGCTCCATCATATCGCGGTGCCACCTTTTAGCCAACGCCATCTCATTTAGAGAATTCGGTGCAAATATCAAAAGCTCCTGCAAACCTCTATGAGCTTCAACTATATCTCCAGAACTGTTAGATATCTCAAACTGTTGAATCAGTGTAAGTACGTAGTCCAGAACCTTGGGACTGGCCTGTAAATCCGGGCCCAGCGTGTTAATAATAGCAATAACAGCACGAGCAATAGCTCTGCCCGTTGGGTACTCAACATCAAGATTTGACGAAGCTGCCGAAGTACACTCATCGCTATGACTTTCTAGCAAGTACAACTTACTCAGCGTCGCTAAGGTACTGGAAGCATAGTTTGAAAATCCAAGCCCAGCACTTAGCACTGCCATGTATATAGCCTCCAGCGACCAAAAGTGCACCACTGGATGCGGGTCATTTGAAAGAGCAATCAACACACCCAACACGGTTTTCAAATGAATGCTGGCGTACATACCGCCAAGATACTTCAAGCAGTAACCCAGAGCCAAAGCAGAACCACTTCTTGCATTTGGGTCGGTATTAGCCACGATATCATCGATGAGGTATTTGATATACTCTGCAGCTGTCGCAGAACCAGCAATACCACAGAGCATTCCCATAGATTGTGCTGCCAGATACCTAGTGTGTGGATCTAGATCCGAAATAATCTTCTTGATAACAGTGCTAAAAGCTTTTACAACTCGCGGTGATTGAACCAGCCCTTTGCTTTGATTATGCGAGGAAGTGGCATAATTTAATAAGCTGTGTATGCAAATTATCGAGTTCGTAGTGACTGCTGCTTTTCGGCCGGCTTTTCGCGGATTTTGTAATGTTGAAGAAGTCAAAAAGGACTGCAACTGGTCCAGCAAACTTTCTTGTACCTTTGGTGGCTGTAAGGGAAACAAAATTGTGAAAATATCAATAGAACAATCAACAATAGAAGTAGAAGCAGGGACCGGCCTAAAGTTTTCTGGGGATCCCTTGAAGAAAAAATAATACGGATCAAAATCCAGTGTTTCTAGGATGGGCGTCTCAATGAGATTGTCAATTTTATCCGTCCAGGAGCCATCTGACAACCAATGTGACTCTACTTCTTCTTGAATATCTTTGTTTTCGTGACAAAGCTCCATAAGTTTGTAGCCCATAATCTTACTGGTAAGTCCATAAGCATCATTGTCAGCCACCTCATAAATCGAATCTATAGCTCCAGAAGCTGCAGCTATGATCGTACTGAGCTTTGGAGATACCTTACGTTTTGCATCTGCTAGAGACGCTAAAGCTGCAGTCAAAACATTTGCTGCAAATGCGTCCGCAGTGAGATGATTTTGCCTCGAAAGAGCAAGGTAGCACTGTAACATACGTTTTTCTACCAGCGTCTGGTAGTCATACAAGGTAAATGCTCTGTCCAGCAAATGAGAAGGCTCGTCGTCCAAAAGCAACTTGCTAGGAATAGAGCTCAAAAACAGATTGTTGTTTTGCAGCATCAAACTTAACCTTCGACCAATATCAGTAGTCACAAGTTTTGAATTATGCACTAGAAACGAAAGAATTGCGCTCAAACTGCAATTTCTCACGTGTAAAAGATAACAGACCTCTAACGATCCGCGCTGATTGAAATAGTCCTTACCAGTAGGTTTGAACAAAGTAGTTTTCCAAATAAGCATGAGCTGGCTCAGATTGACTTTTACAAAACTCGGCCCGAGAGTCATGAGGCCCGCAATAAGTTTCCAGCCAATCTGTGCCTGTAAGGCAACTATTGCGACATTCCCATTACCCTTTAATAGTGAAGTAGCAGTTGAAAGTATTCTGGTTGACAGCAGTAATGAGGAATACTGTGGGAATCTTTCTGTCAATCCGATCAACATTGAAATCAAACTAGCGTGCCCTTCTATCTTACTAGGACTAATGTCTTTAGAGTTCAATAGCTCGATCTTCTCGCTCAAAACGTTCATTTCTGCAGTTAAAATATCCAAGAGTTTGGACGGTATTTGCTGGACCAAGTCTACCAAAGCAGCACATGCGTAAGTTCTCACAGCTAAGCTTTCATGCTCCACGAGTTTGCAAAGACTAAGGCGTAGGTCGTCTGCATGGATAAAAACTGCAGGTCCCAATATTCCGATGAGCCCGCGTATCACAACTATCGTAGCCGTCAGAGATTCTTCCGAAACATTACCATCTCCGAGAATGGTGGTTACTAAAAATTTCAGAGCTGACAACTGACCATTTTCACCTAGATAAGTTTTGGCAATGACCTCATTGAGAATCACAGCGCATTGCTCGCGAGCACTAATAATCGCATGCTTACCACTGGACTTAACTTCCGACTGTGATACCAAGTCTACCAACAAAAATTTGGCAAATGACTGATACTTTGACTCGATTTCAGTACCATATAACAGCGATAATTCAACAACGACCTGAGCAAGAGCCCCGCGAGTCCGCACGTTTGAGCCTGTTTGAACATACATCGCATCAATCATCTTAAAAGTGTCATCCAACGAGATGGAATAAAACTGAGGTGATTTTTTCGAGTGCTGTTTGCTGGTCTTTGAAGAGGCGGCATTGCTACCAGGTGATTCATCACCTTCATCGTCTTCGCCGCTAGTGGTTCTTCTTTTGATAGTTTTGAAGCTTACGAGGTCTGATTTGGTAGTTTCAAGCTGTATAAGCTGATAAAAAGCTTGCGCTAAGCATTGAGCTGCAGCATGTCTTACGATTGGATATTGCAGCAAGAATTGCTTGAAACAAAGGGACCGGAAGTGCTCAAAATCTGAAGGGCCCTTGAAAACTACCTTGACAGTAAGAACTGAACTCATCAGTTTTAATGCTGATGCTGACACTTTTGCTGATTTGTCCGCAGTAACGCTTCGAGATAGTTTCCATATATCCTTAATCAGCGAGTCTTCAAACGAATCCCCCACTGAATCCACTACTGCCTTTAAAGCAACAAGTAAACAGACCTTAAAACCGGTACCTGAACCGGAATCTTTAAAAGCTTTAATTAATGATAACGCAGTGAGTGGGCCTACCGAGGCAAGCTATTATAGTTAAAATTGGCTGTTCTAATGCATGTTCAAGGCGTGAAACTTACCTGATCACCACTAGCTGTGTATAAGCTACCTAACGAGACCGACGCAATTCTAGAGTTTTTAGTATTAAGTCTTCTTGTCGATTATTGTAAGGCTTCAAGTACTTACTGCCGAAGCTCCAAATGTTTTTCTCCCTTTCCTGCATTTAGATATCCCAGTAACTTTTGTGCAGTTTCGTACAAATTCGTAGTGCTGGGGTTGGTATAAATGTATTCGTACGTCTTACCAACCTCGTTTCTTATACTTTTTGTATTGAGTACTGATTTTTCCTTGTTCTTCCCAATGAATTCC
The DNA here is from genome assembly GCA_003708315.3 of Groenewaldozyma salmanticensis. Taxonomy (NCBI): domain Eukaryota; kingdom Fungi; phylum Ascomycota; class Dipodascomycetes; order Dipodascales; family Trichomonascaceae; genus Groenewaldozyma; species Groenewaldozyma salmanticensis. The sequence goes on along the minus strand of PPNW03000005.1, from coordinate 363,602 downwards.
AGTAAATGGCCTAAATTCTGGGTAACAAAACGTTGCTGGCCTGAGGTAACTGCCGAAGAGTCTCCATTGCTTGATTTCTTCAAGACTCTGAGTATGTCACTTATCCACGCCAAAATTCGATATGCTTGGTTTTCCACAGGTACACCTTCATATTCCGAATCTGTGAAGGCCAGATCTTCTAATGTCTTTTGGTCAGTCATGGCGGGACTGAAAGATCGTTCACTTTGAATAACTGGTACAGCGAACTTAAGTTTACGATCATTGATGTGATGATGTTGGTTAATTTGTACGTCCTAGTATTTGTGTACGATCTGGGCTCAAATCATTATCATCAGTGTACGCACTAGCTTATATATACGTATGTGCACGCCCTGTCTGCGTTTCTGTTAGCTGCCTATATACATTTCCACTAAGGCGATAGTTATTTTCGTCTCAAATGTGAAATAATAAGACATTCTGAAGCTTTGTGACACTTCACAGGCTTGATATTGGCCGGAATATATTTTAAAAGGTTAAATGCGATTGTGTTTCTGTTATACATAAAAAAAAGCTAGAGAAATATCTCAAAATGGCGAAGCATTCATATCCATCCAGCCTAAGAAATCGTCGCCGTTACCGTTCATCCAGTCAATTCCTTGCATAAGTGCATCTAGGTGCAGAGGGTCATTTGAAGCTCCAGTAGAACCCAAGAACTTAGCACCCTTCTCTTTATTACCGTCAGAGTCATAGCTAGTTGCTGTTACTGCGGGTGTCGGTGCATCAAAAATATCAGTACTCTGGTCATTCTTTGCTGGTCGGGAAGCGGCGTCTACTGGCGTTGTTGCAAGCGTTTGAACGACAGATGGAGAAGGAATTGCTTGTTTCATTTGTCCTCGATAGAAAACGGTTGAAAGTGCGTCAGGGTGATTGGGAATCAGCGTGGTGATTGTGGTGCCGTTTGGTGTGGTGGTTGCGTTTGTGGTAAAGTCGTCCCTGGTAATCTGATTGTAAAACGGAAGTGGTGGTACTGACTCCAAGTGTGCAAAAGCAGGAGGATTAGGTCCAATGAGAGGTTTTGGCATATTTTCTTCATTGTTGTTCGTGCTATCATCCCTAGTAATTGGAGCTCCACGTCTCCTAGCCTCATGAATCGCCCATATAAGTTCGTAAAACATTGACGCGGTCAGATGAGATCTCATTCGGGTTATTATACCAGGAGCATGCGTCAATAAGTATGGGTGCGTAATTATAACAAAGTTCAGCTTCTCTAAAACTTTTGCTGTGCGCGAGATATCATTCTCTAAATCTTTCCAAGCAGTAAGCATATTCCGGAACAGTCGGTGAACAGTGACGACTGACTGTCTCGCACTCTCTACTTGGGAAGAAAGGAGATATGGTGATAAATGCAGCCGGAAAAGAATGAAAGCAGCAAATGAGACAGGGTGTCGCATGTAAATAGGGTACTCAATGATTCTCCTTTTAACAGCCAGCTGAGAAAAGGCAGTCACTACTCTAGTTGCAGAGTTGTAGGCAACCATCACAAATTTGGCTTGTTCATCACTAGAACTCCCTGGCAAGAATGAGTAGACACAAATCATTAGTCTAACGTACAAATAGTAAAGCTCAACTTTGGGATCACTGATGCCAATTTCCTTGCCGATGCGATCCAGCTCCTCAAGCATTATACTGAGAATGGCACAACGATTACTGGGTTCAATGAGACCGTCGGGAGTGACTAAGCTTGATCCTACCTGATCAACCAACCGGGAATGAAAAACTGAAAGTATCAAAAGTGACTTAAATGACTTCGGCAAAGATTCGTCACTCCTTGCAGTTTCAATCAAATGGTCGTTTGGTATATTTGGTGGTAAGCCCAAATTTGCGCTCCAGACCTGCTCCAGGAAATAGATCGATAGCCAAGTTCTAGTTCTCCACTTTTCAGCATCCGGTAAGCTAGTCTGAGTTCTAGAGAACTCGTAAATGAACTTGCCTCTGTGCAAACCCAACTGCATCCCCAGGTTTTTAGCCAGACCGATAAACCTATAAGAGCAGTCATCAATGACTTTTACATTGGGTAAGGGCCAATTACCCAAAATTAGCAGTGCCTGCACCACATGTGCTGATCTTGGTGTTTGCATCCAGCATGTTTCAATGGCAAGCTGCTTGATAAGATCACATAGACTGTTGTATAGTGAAGGCTCCGGTTCAGATAAAGACGCAGTTAACATGACTGTCCAGAAAAGTAGCTTAGATTGTTGGTACAGCTCTGTCGCGGAATTAGATTGTATAATAGGTAAGTAGGGTAAATACTCCAAAATGAATTGAGAGTGCAAGCTTTCTGCGCGTTCCTTCGTAAGCTTAACTGGCCCGACCATAAACTCTTTGACGTTTCCATCAGTAATACTTGTTGGTAAAATTGTTGCCTGCACCGGCATTGTGTCTATAGCAATAACTCTATCTGGAGCAGTGTATCCTTTAGAAGCAGTTATACTGTTTGGTAAATCACCGCTCTCACGGCCTTTGTCAGCCGTCATATTCGGCAAAGAAACATGGTTTGATGTCACTCTATCAATACTGATAGTAGCACCAGGTGTGTTTTCTTCTGGAGACTTGGAAGCTTTAGATGCCAAGTAATGCTCACGCTTTTGCAGATATTCAACCTGGTCTCTCAGAGCGGTGATATCCTCTTTGAGTAACTGTACCTGGCCACCCTTCCTCGGCCTGAAAAGTGGATCCACAATGCAATCTCTTTTCAGCTTGAGACATCTCTTGCAAGGGTTAGGGTAGGTCTGTGGAGCATCACACTTTATTTTTTGTTGCCGGCACTCCGTACAAGATCTAACTGGCTTTGCCTTCCCATGATCATGCGGAGACTCTGATTTGACGCTCTTTTTGCGTGGTCTTACTGTAGGGCTCTCAGAGCCAGTAGGCGAGTCTGCACTTAAAGTTGACGTACCCCTCTTTTTCACCTCTTCTGTTTTTATCATGTCTGCGAAACTAGGTATTTATTTTGCAATTTAGACTTGAAAATTGACAACTCCTTAACCGCATGAGATTATTTCTAAAGTTGTTTCAAAACTGAGCTGCAGTATCTTATTTTAGCAGCATGAATCCTTTCCGTGAAACTTTCTCCGCGTTCCCGTTTATAATTTATAATGCATCAATTATCTTGTCGAGCGTTGTAGAAAGCGGCCGCTCAAGCATATATATATGTGCACAAATTTGAGATCTCAAGATCAAAAAAAAACCACATGCTCTTTTTTTTGTGTGTGCCACATTAAGCTGCAAGCGAAATGAACTATCAGGCTTGTGAATTTAGTTATCAGTTATGTCAAAGTCAAGAAGTAATGGCATGTTATAAGACCAGATATAATTTGTTGCTATGAGAGATTTAATTGCAGGATAGCTTTAGATTTATTTAGAGGGATCCTTGACGTATCTGAGATAAGGTTTGAGCTCTTCCACAGAGCCAAACTTCTTACGAGCATCCTCAGTAGACACAGTTGGAGGTACAATGACGTCCTGACCGGGAACCCAGTCTACAGGGGTTGCAATTGCATACTTATCGGCGAGCTGCAAGCCATCAAGTACTCTCAAGACCTCGGCGGTGTTTCTACCTGTAGAAGCAGGGTATACCAAGAAAAGTCTGATTTTCTTGGAGGGATCAATAATGAAAACGTTCCTGATGGTGAAAGCAATACCCTTGCTCAGATTTTTGAAGCCTTCTTCGTCAACCATATCATACAAGAAGGCAACCTCACGACTAGAGTCTGCAATGATAGGAAAATCAAACTTTTTGCCCTTAGTAGAGGTCTCTTCGATATCCTTGACCCACTTGTCGTGGCTTTCCAAGCCATTGGCACTAAGACCAATTAGCTTAGCATTTCTCTTAGCGAATTCGTCTTTCAAAGCAGCAAACGCACCAAGTTCGGTCGTGCAGACAGGAGTGAAGTCGGCGGGGTGGGAAAACAAAATTGTCCAGGAGTCTCCAATAAAATCATGGAAGTCAATTTTACCTTCGGTGGTTTCAGCTGTGAAGTTTGGAGCAACTGATCCAATTCTGATCCTGGGCTAGACTCGGTTAGACATTACTCTTTGTGGTTTTCAACTCGGGAGAGCGCGAAGCTGCAAGCCTCTTAGCAAAGAGAACAGTTCAACATACCTGACTCTCTTGGTTAAATGAGATTAAGCGCGACTGCAAAGTCAATCTTGGGATTGCCAAGGGTCTTCTTGTTGAGAAAGCTAACCTTCTAAGTGCAAAAGACATTTTTGAGTGATTAGGATTATAGAACAGGTCGAACAAATGTAAGACTGGTTTCTTCTATTGCAATATGTTATTAGGTCGACCTCTGATGCAGCGAGCAAGTCTTATTGGTTTTCTGATCGAATAAAGATGAGACTAGCTGATGGAAGCAAGACGTGAAATTTCACCACTTTTATTTTGATCTCCACGCAGCGAGGTATTATTATTAGGACTGCATGGTGCTAGTATGCTCTCGAGAGCTTTCGTGTGCTATATATACTTGTGAGCTGGAATAACTCACTTGAAAAAAACAATATACTTTGGAACAAGATACTGGAGTGATCATTTCAGTCTTCTGGATAAGTGAGCCACTTTGGCGGCCCCTAGTCTATACATATATTGTACATAAAATCCAATCACTAAGGCGTCTGAACGTCAGTGGTAACGTAAACAAGTTAGAAGTCTTCATGCTCCAGGTTCTCCTCCTCAAAAGCCTGGATAACGGAGGGTCGGTTATAAATACCCTTGTACCATTTACTGAGAGCCTTGAAATCAGAAAAGTCAATTTTATGTCTCTGGGCCCAGCGAGTGACGGTAAACGCATAAGCGTCAGCAACTGAAAACTTGTCACCTAGAAGATACTCTTGCTTCTCTAGAATAGATTCGAAATATCGGAAGGCACGCTTCACATTGAGTTCTATAAGAGCAGCTTTAATCTCTGGGGTGAATATGGGGTTACCGAGAGGACCAACACTTTTATGATAGTCAGCGGCAATAAAAGACAACACAGATCTAGCACTGAGTTTTGCAAACTTCTCGGAGGGGAAAAACAGCTTTTCAGGGGCCAGCTCACTGAGATACTCCAGAATAATAATCCCTTCAGTGAGAACATGACCATCAGCCAGCTTAATTGTTGGTACTTTGCCTTTAGGGTTAATTGCACTCAGCAAATCACCTTCAGCAGTTTGAAGACCTTGTGCACCTTTGGAGACTTTGACAACATTGTACTTCAGCCCGCCTTCAATGAGAGAGATATGACTAGCAAGAGAACAGGTGCCAGGTAAGCAAAAGAGTGTAATTGGCTGGTCAGAAGAAGTCATCTTTGGGTAAGGTCAGCTTGATGTATCTATATACAGGAGACAAAAGGAAATTGTCAGATCAGAGGGAATTCCAGCAGTATTTAAAGTAAACTCGGACAACTTCAAAACCTTGAAATCTATGATCTGAGAACTACCATTCCTGGAGTGCTACATTACCAGCGCGTTTGGAGGATGTAAAATAGAGAGCGAAAGCTGAAATTTCGCTGAAAACCACAAAATCTCGTCATGCCTGCATGGTAAAAGCGTCGGTTACAGCTCGATCGATTAGAAATCAGAGGAACGGCTGAAATGGATGCGTTGATCTATAGTCGTGGATAAGTTTCTTGAAGGCTTTGCAACCTCAGTAATACAGCAGCGAGAAAAGGTCCAGCTGATTAATGCGCTTCTGGCGGCTGGGTGATGCGCGTCTGGTGGGCTGAGTGATACCACGGCGGGATATACTTAAGTAAACTAGTAGAAAGGATACTGCATTTCTATAAAGGACAGCGAGTTTGCTGATAAGAGATGCACTCAATCTTATACAAAAAAAACCTCACAGCAATGCTCTCTAACTAAAGACTCAAGGACTCTTTGGGGCCTGCAAAACTGCGACGCTCAAAGATCCTTGTGCTCGAGGCCCTCTTCCTCAAAAGCCCTAATCACAGATGGTCTGTTGTAAACTTCCTTGAACCATTTGCTCAAAGCTTTATATTCAGAAAAGTCAATGCTCATTTTGTGGACCCAGGTGGTGACTGTGAAAGCATAAGCGTCAACAACAGAAAACTTGTCACCAAGGAGGAACTTATGCTGCTCTAAAAGGGACTCTATGTACTGGAATGCACGCTTCACAGAATAGGATATCCACTGAGCTTTAAACTCTTCAGTAAGTTTGGGATAGAACAAAAGTCCAATGCTCTTGTGATAATCAGAAGCAACGAAAGATAGGACGGCCTTAGCGTCAAGTTTCTCGAAACCGCTGGAAGGGAAAGGCAGCTCTTTAGGGGCTAACGACGAAATGTACTCCAAAATAACAGCATTCTCGGTAAGCACATGACCGTTGGCCAGCTTAATGGTAGCAACCCTACTCTTGGGGTTGATTGTGCTCAACGGCTTGTTGTCAGGAGTCTGAAGGCCCTGATCGGATCCGTGGACCTTGATAACATTGTACTCCAGGCCACCTTCAATGAGAGAGATATGAGTAGCCATAGAGCAAGCGCCAGGCAGACAATAGAGAGTGATTGGTTCAACTGAAGAGGACATGTTTTTTTGTTTTGGAAATTGAGTTCTCTTGTAGTGTTTTGTTTTCGAGCGTTTACAAACTGAATAGAAGCGTTGGAGCAGAGAATTGAAGCATAGCGGGGACTCGAGTTTTTATATCCCAGGCCATCTCGACAGAGATTTGTCATTGATGATTCTGGAGATAATCTGTTGTTGGCGGGCTTTGAACTTAAACGTACGTGTGGGTCCTTGTCAACATGAGTTCGGCAGCCTTGCGTTTTGGATCGGATGACAAATACTTAAATTTATATTAACCCTTGTTATCAACGCCGCGAGTATCGGTGCAGGCTGATGCCAAAGACATTCATTTTGAGAAGAAATGGAGCCATTGGTCATTATTTGCTAAGTATGACGTCCTGGACAGCATGATTACCTAAGTATGACGTACTGGCCAGCATGATGTTTTATTCTGGAACTTCAGTGAGCTCTCTCAGGCTGGAATAGTGGAAAAATGTTTTCTATATTACTTCAAGGTTCGGCTGAGTGCGGCTATTTACTGATTTTTAAGGGTTATCCCAAGTCTTCCGGGAGTTGTATATACTGGATAAATTCTCGTTGTAGTCAACACGTTTTGTCTTCGTACAGCTTTTGATTCTCACTGCTCTCCGTCTTCCATGGTCTCGAGAGCCTCGTCAATCATTTGATCAACATGAACAGATTTCTCTGCAGAGAAGACAACTCCCATAGTATCCTGAATTTTCTCCCGTAATTGCCTTCTGGTCATGTTTTCCAAATCAGTGTCGCTCAGAAATGATTTAATGGTCTCGCCAATGATCTCGTCTTTACTGTTGTTGACTAGCAGTTCCATGCCTTCTGGCACCTCTGGTAACGGCACATCTGTTATCTTGACCTCCGTGGGAGCTCTAGCAGCATAGGAAGTACTCCCAGCCGCACTGTTGACCCCAAAATGATTGGACGCAGCTGCGCCAAAATCAACACTATACGTTGAGAAGGGCCTCGTGGATGTATAGTTGTCACTCTTTGTGTACAACGAAGATGCCCCAGCTGCAGCTCCATCTCGTCGGAAACCCACAAGCCCTCCTGGGCCATTCATTCCAGCAATGCTGCTACCAATATAGGACTTTCCTGCCGGTATGTTTGACATATCATAGCCAGATGTGCTATCTCCAGCATTGGTATACATTTTTCCCTTGCGGTCGTCAAAAACAATCTGTCGCTCCGCCCCTGGCAATCCATGTCTGATTGCATACGACCTCCACGATTCCATTGTGACAACTGAAGGATCAAACCCTTCGTCATCAATTGCCAGTACCTGCTTACCATGCTTTTCGCCAACAACAATTCGAGTATTACCCCAAGAAAAATTGTCCATGTTCCAAAACGAATAAATAGGGAGTAAAAACGAGTGAATGGGATATGCAAGAATATAAATAATCATCCAACCAACATGCTGCCATTGTCTGCGTAGAATGAAAACCAGTGCTTGCAGCCCATAAACTGCCGCAATCAGCACTATAGAAATCAACGGTAACGGTCCATCTTTTGCAGCAATCTTGTAAATTAGATAGCCAAGATAAATCACCACAGAAGGCAGCATAACGGTACCAATTAAGTCAATAAATACAACACCTCTCATTCCGAAGCAGCAGAATCCGCACATGTCATGGAGTCTGAGAAGCTCAATGAGATTATGCACAGTTGAGTTGATCCATCTTCTTCGCTGAGAAAGCAAAATACTCAAGTCTTCCGGAACCGCAGTCTGACAGTATGCGTCGGCTACAAACGTGTACTTCATTCTGGGGAAATTCTTAGCCATCAAAGTGGTCAAATATCTATCTTCTCCCAACGAAAACAAGTTCTTCTTGTGAAGGGTATCCACATTCAACACGGAATACTCTCGTATAACATTATTAGATATAATTAGCGGCTTGAATGTTTTGGGTGTTCTCAACCGATAAAGACAAAAGCATCCGGGTAAACAGGTTACACTACCAAACAAACTCTCAAAAGCTTTGGTCAGATGGTGCGAAATAAAATACTCGTAGACTTGAATCATGGTTGTCCAACTTTGGTCTTCATTTTGTAACCCGGTTTCTCCACATATTCCAGCTATTCTTCCATCATTGACGCATGATGCAACAAGCCTTGTAAGTGAGTCCTCATCGACAGATGTATCAGCATCCACCATGAACAAATACTCGTACAGCTCGGGGTCAACTCCCACCACGTTATTCAGCTGGTGAAACATTTCCAATTCCAATGGAGTCATTGGCGCTTGATAGTGCATTCTGTTAAGAAAATTCATTACGAGAATCTGTGAATCTCTTTTGCCTCGGTTTCCAGGCCGACTTCGTTCTTGAGGGCGGCCCACTTTAACGACAACCATAAAAGGAACAACGTTTCCATCATTTTCGTAAAGTCCAGAATAAACTTTAGCAAAATTCAGTCTGTTGGCACCTTCACCGATACTGAAGTAAGGCAAAGCCGGGGGATCAACCTTCTCATCAACTCCAAGTAAATCAAGAATGATTCTTGGAGTGGGCCGCTCGTTTCCAGCGCCCACAATCATTCCATCACAAATAATGCATAACAGTTTTCTTCTATTATCATATTTAAGATTTGTCAGTGAATCCACGGCAAGTCGGAGCTCATCTTCGCTTTCGGTGTAAGCTGGTATTTGACAAATAACAAACTTATCCTGTGGAGCCGGCACTTTCTTACCACCAAATCTCAGCGATGCTAAAAACTTAATAACTGTTACAAACGTCAGGATACCAGCAATTACCAGCAAGATGACATTAGCTGCCTGACATTTTGCAGAGTTCCTAAAATCAATGTCTCCCCTGTAAAATACATTTCTCAAGCATGTTAACGTGTGTGCGCGAGTTGTGTCATCAATCTCATCGCCGTAAAATTCATCTGTAATGTCCAACCCTTGATTTTCAGAAAACATCGTTACGACGGAATCATCAAAGAAATTGTACTTATCGTAGGCTGACGACAAACTTTTGTCGTAAATTGCTGTCGTTAAAAAGTACTCAGTGACATCAAATACCTCCTTGTTGATAATAAACCAATATTGGTTGTTGTCACCTTGCTCAGCAACATAATCCCTGCTAGATACCATTTTGCCCTTATAGAAATCTTTCAGGGCTGGCTTCAACACCTTATTATACCATGAATACTTATAGAGCTCTGTAGAGTTATCAGAAACTTTATAACTTCCGCTGTAATGTATCGCCTCCACGAGGGGTACCAAGGTCGTGTTGTAAGTAAGAAATATGGTTTCATCCTTGACCAGATCAGGGCATGCAACAGTTAAGGGCGGGGGAAAGTACGACGATAATTCTTGACCAGCAAACTGCATCATGATTTCAGAGGTGGTTTTGACTCCATTGTCAGAGTGCTGAGTCTTGTAGAATTTGGTGAAGTCATATACTCCGCCGTGGATTGCTGCGTAGTAGTCAGTTGTCCCTTGATGATAGCTAACCTCTTTAGCACTCCAAACCTTGTCATAATCAGGACAAATGAACTTGCTCAAAAAGATCATATAAAAAATGATACCCGCATTGATTAGAAAAATCAGAAAACAGATGGCGACCTTTTCTCTCCACGCCATTCGAACTTCTGGTCTCTTCATACCCATAGCATACTTCAAAAATGCACTGGGGATCCAAAATGTAAGGGCCCAAACAAACCATACCCAAAGTTTTCTCTCAGCAGTAACGTCGACAACCTCGACCTTTCTTCCTCCTCCAACTTCATTCTCTATATCTTGCTCGTACTTTTTGATGAAATACTCTGGGTCATCAATGTCTTCGTCATTAAGCTCATAATCCTCGTTTAATCTGTCATTTTCGCTCGCCCTAGGTATGTCTTCATACGTGTAATCTGCTGGTTTTTCAAGGGGTCGCGATAAAACTGACGCAGTTTCTGTGGCAGCTTTACCCACAGCGTATAGGTTATTGTTGGGATCTCCAGTCAGATCATCATAGTAGGGCCCAGCTATGGGCATAATTGGCCTTATTGGTGGCTGAGGAGACATTGTCTTATCCATGGGTTCTTCATAGGAACTCTCGAGCAGCGGCGACTCATTAAAGTGCTCTAACCCCAACTCAAGGTCCCTCCAAGTCGATTCTGCAAGCCATAATCGTTGCTGGCCGCAGCAGAATTCTTCCATGTCCCACCCTTTTTCTGAACGAGCCCATTCTTCAAGATTGAAAAGAGTGACGTTCTGTGGAACCAGCGAAGCATACCTTTCCAGGAACTCGCTCATTTCAAAATCTGCAGTGAAATCAATACTTCGACGTTTTTCTGCCCATTCGGTAATAAAAAATGCTCTCAGCTGCGAGGAAACTACTGGACTTGACCAGCTATCAGCAGCTAAAGACTCCGAGTTTGAGCATGCAGAAATGTTTAGAATTGTCCAAAGCCTATTGATTGCCAACAGAGTCGGGACATCTAGATATTCATCAGTTTCATTTTCATTTGCATGTCGGGGCAGCACTGAGAGGTAAGAGATGGATGCGTCCAATGCATTGCGCCTGAATCCACTGATCAATGGTAAATCTGATGGCTGCTTGGTATTTTTGGCTTGTAAAGAATTGAGTGACTTCATCACATGAGACGGGGTTTTTGATATGTTGATATTGTCATCTCGTAATTCAGCATTGATTCCTGCAGAGTTGTCAAATACATTCCGAAGTATCGCTTCTTTATGATGGTCGCAGCACTCCACAATACTGACCACAGATACAATTTCATTTGGATCTTCCTCGCCGTCTATTGGCCCATTGCCATTGGTTGGGATCTCGTTGTCAAATGTAGGGGCGTCAAACTCAGCCAGAAATTTGTTGAGCTCGCCAACTACATTATGAGCTAATGCTATTAGCGAAGAGCAGATAAGCTCATCAGTTGAGTAATGTTTTTGTGTGGCTAGATCAATTCCCACCATAGAAGCACCCTCGGCAACATCATTGGGGTCGCTAGCGTTTCCGAGAAGCAATATTCCGGATAAAGTAGAAAGCACTCCTCGTAAAGCAGCCCCCTTAAAACCGCACTGTCTAAGAGCATCACTCCAATCTTTTGCTAATGCATAGTCGTCAGAGAACGTAACCCAATCCGGCAAAGTATAGTTACCAGATTTACTGAGGAGGTCATATTGGTCTGCAGAAGATTTCAAAGATAGATAGGCACCTCTCTCCTCTGACTCTGCTAGAAGAAGATGGTAGAATACATCAAATGCTCTGTTGACTGAGTTTTTGGGCAAGTTTAGCAGCTGGTCCATAGAGCTATATGGGGTTTCAGAAATCTCTATGCGCGTGGAGACAATATCTCCAGCAGAATTTAATGAAAATGCCACTCCGAGTCCATTGTGAAATCTTGCTGAAAGGTTCTCAGGCGTCAAAGCAGTGAAAAAGGGTCCAATGACGTTTAAGCATTTGAGTACCGCATGGTTGACGTTTGGAAACGCCGAGACAGCTGAAAAAAAGGCAGAAGATGATGCAGGATGTGTGGGTCTTAAAAACTGGTTAGACTAGGAAAGCAAAACATAAAAACCAAAACGCAAAACGAATTGCAAAGGAATGACAAAACCAAAACCCGCTCAAGGCTTACAAGACCTTGGGGTTGTTGGGAGCATATAGCTCGGCAAAGCTGGATAAACTTACAATATTAGGACTGCCTGGTTTTCACACCTCTTGTATGCGTGCTCCCATACTGTATCTAGAAGCTCCTCGTCTAGGTTAGCTCCTAACGCCAGCACAGAGGTAGAGTCCAACCGTAGAAACCTGTACTCCGAGCTGGAAAAGGTTTGGTGCAGGGTTGCAATAAGCGATGACGTTGATATAGGTACAGGTAAGCTAGAAAGAGGCAGAGAATCCATGGCTTCCAGATTGTCAGCTTTCTGCTTTCTTTCTTTCCCTTACTTCTGGTAGACCGTACCACCCAAGAAAAGGCCTTTCTGTCAATGAGATAAGACTACCAGAAAAATGGTGATAATTTTTTTTATTTGTGGTTTCGGGACGAGGTATTGTAAAGAGGAGGAAGCAGATCTTTCATTGATGATGAGCGCATTTTCTCCCCTCATGTAACGTGAAATTCTAAATTTAACACCGATGATCAACCAAAACGGTAAACATGAAAAATTTAATGGAAGCTCCAGCATTCAAACGTTGCATCTGAACGCAAAAGTATAACCTGGAAAAACATATAAGCTATATGATATATAGACTCGCTTCTGCCCTTTATTTTTGGTAAGGGCGTAATCAGTTTTGCTGTTAAAGCTTTTTGAAAGACGTTTTTACGCAATCAGGGCGGCGGAAGCGGCAGACGCGGCAGCACTTCAGTTTCTAACCAATCGGCTCAACGCTAGATAAAGAAGAAGTGGCAAAAACATGTGAAGAGCACTCTAACTTCTAGAGCCGGTACCAAACAGACTTGATCTTGAAGTGAAACATCTATTAGGGGCAATATTACTCGGTTGCAAAGCAAGATACTTCGCAACCATCTTCCAACTTTTTTTACAACTTTTTTTTCATCTTTTTTTTCTCTCTTGACTCAAATTGGTCTAGCTAGATTTTAGAACCCAGCTGTATCAAACAAAAAATAATTAAGCAAGGGGCTTTACAATTGAAATTGAATAGCTAAAGCAGGAGCAAGCGGGCTACGAATCCCACTCTGCTTCAAGCGTTGAAGAACGGTGTCCACGGTGAGACCTTTTTAATTGACTTCAGACCCAAATAAGACACGCTGGTAATACGAGCGACTTTAAATGGGGGCTTCTTTACAGATCTGTTATATCTCTCTCCTCTTGTTGTTCCCACTTTCCATATTATGCTTCTTCAAGAAGCTTAAAACAAGCAGCTTTATTCCGTGAACCTTAACTGATCCAAGTGAGGCAAGTGCATGAGATTTCCGAATCAGAAATTTGTGCTTTCTGGCCACCGCTCAAAAATAACTGGCTTAGCTCTACCAAATAACTTTACTTATAAGCCCTACTTAGAGACTATACTTCTCACTGTTTTGACTTTGGAAATATCTGAGTTATTTCAATCTTTAAATTTGATGCAGCGATCAGCGACAACTGAAAAGTTTAAATTGTTGGCAGTGCCGATTTATCCCATATCCGGCGAGAGGCTTTATGCAGGTACCGATATAGCATCACTAACTTACCCCGAGAAGAAAAAAAAACGCGTATTACGCGTCAGAAAGCACGCGTTACTTACGTAAGTGCTCGGAGAATCCAAATAATGATTTGTATAAATATGCTTTCACTGGTAGTTGTGTAAGGGGATAGAGGGAAGCATCACTTGTTTATACTACGGGTAGCTTTAGCTTTAAGTGAGATGGCAGCTGAGACATGTGTTGCGGCTGAAAGATTGCAGTAAAGGGGTGTCTGCAGAGCTCGATCTATTGTAATGGAATGCTGAACCTGCACCCTGCAATTCTAAGATTCATCTCTGGTGTGTGAAGCTTATTCAGGCCCTCGGAGATTTAAAGTTTCTCCTGGCTTCCAAATTGAGAGACATATTACATCAATCTCAAAATAATCAGCTCTGCAGCTTCGGGATTTATTTGCCCACTTGGGCTTGAAAGCGTCTTTTCCGAGCTCACGCCGGCATTCTCTGGTTTTGGCGAGTTCAATCGTTGATGGGTTGCATTCGGTACCACAATCAAAGCTGCATTTTGCAGCAAGTATTGTATAAAAGCTGTTCTGGGTAATGTATGTAAGGGTTCTCTGCTAGTAGAATAGCTCTGGCAGGCTTCTCACCTGCTTAGTTCTAGCCCATCCATGCGCACCACAAGCTTGTTATCAGATCCGTATCGTTAAAATAGTATTTTATTCAGCGTCTTGATGGTTCGATGCAAAAATTCTGCTAATAATATGTCAGAACACTTAATTTCAACTCTTTTCACAGAAGTTGTCATCACAGAGCTTTGCCTTAGTACTATAGCTTGATGACCATTGGTCTTTTTTTCATTTTTTTTTATTTTTTTTTTCTGGTGTTTTCAGATCGAGTTTATTTTTGGTAGCTATACCACCACCTCACGTCGGCAGCATCTGCAAATCCCAGCTTGTTTTTATTTTATGTGTCCTTACACCAAAACTTCACCCAATTAACCAAGAACACAAAACTTTCTGCTTGCTTGCACTGGCAGACAGCGGTTTCCAGTAGCTTGACATTTCTTGTAGGAGACTTACGTCCTGTTTTTACTGCTTCTGCTTAAAGCTTTTTTTATGAGACAAGTTACCTTTTATTCACTAGGCTTTGTTTACAATAATGGTTATACCCTCTTTAGCAGCAGACGTCTCCGTCTTGCCACAAAGCACTCTGAGTGATCATGCTCTGACTTCTCACATAGCTTCCAGGTATCACCAGGGTATGCCTTTCATAACCATCTCATCCGGGACACTTATTGCATTAAACACATTTGCTCAATTTGACATCAATCAGGACCAGATCTTTAGAGACTTTGCCGCAAGGATACACAACAGGCTATGTAAACGGAATGAAAGCCAAGTCGTACAATATCTGGGTGAATCCGGAAGCGGAAAATCCGAGTTCAGAAACTCACTGGTTGGACATTTATTGAGTATGTTACTTTGGATTATTCCACTGTTTTTTTCCTAGACGTCTTTTTGTTTCTCAGAACAAAAATTTCGTGTTTTAACTTTTGCTTTGCTAACTTCTCTTTCTAAGCACTTTCAAATAATCCATTGTCCGCTAAAGTGAAACATGCGGATTTTGTATTTTCAGCTTTTACCACGACAAAAACAGCTTCGAGCTTGTCCAGCACTCGTGTGGGCCATGTTTTGGAGCTTCAATACAGTAATGATACTACTCTGATAGGAGCCAGTATTTTAGATTATAGGCTGGAGCGGCAGAGAATTACCAAGGTACCCACTTCTGAGAGAAACTATCATGTTTTTTACTATTTAATATCTGGCACTGGTGATTCTGAACGGTCGCATCTGGCACTGGATAACCTTTCCTCGAGCCGTTATAGATATCTTGGGCATCATACCCAGGCTAATATTGGCATTGACGATTCTGCCAGGTTCAAGCAGCTAAAGACTGCTTTAGCTGCCTTGGCGTTTTCTCGTGCAGACATTGCTAATATCTGTCAAGTGCTTGCAGCTATTCTACATATCGGACAATTGTTGTTCAGGTCTACGGGATCAGACGGCACAAGTCAAGCTGCAGTCGAGGTTTCTAACAAAGAGGTTTTAAACTGCATTGCCAGTTTTTTGGGAGTTCGGCCAAGCTTGCTGGAAACAACTCTCAGCTATAAAACTGTAATCATTCAGAGAGATCGTGTTACGCTGGTGCTTGACCAGAAGGGAGCCCGTGAGAATGCTGATGAGCTTGCTAGGACACTATACACTCTATTGTTTTCGTGGATTATGGAGCGTATCAATAACACTCTGTCGCAAGCTAAAAACACTGAAGGCAGCACTGAACTTGAGTCATTGGTGGATAATACAATTACTATAGTCGATTTCCCAGGTTTTACTATTTCTAGTGCTGTCCCAACTTTGGATAAGCTGTTGCACAACTGTGCAAATGAGCTACTTTACAACTATTTATTGCAATTCTACTTTGAAAAACCTAATGAGAAGTTTGGTAGTGAGGAGGTTATAGTGCCCCCCGCCGAGTACTTTGATAACTCTGATACGGTGCGCACATTATTCCGGCCTTCTCTGGGACTTTTATCTGTGATTGATGATTACAGTCGGCGCGACAAGGAAGACCTCAGCTTGATGGCTTCGCTACGGCGTAGGTTTGACAAGAGTGCCGTAATTGATGCCACATCATCTCGGCGATCCTTTTTGGTTCGGCATTTTGCCGGTGAAGTGGAATATTCTGTGGATAATCTGATTGCTGCCAATAGTGAATCTATTTCTGGTGACATTATTCAGCTTTTTACTTCTTCCTCTTCGTCTCAATTTCTCAAGTCTGTCTTCAAAAGCGCAGTAGTGGACTCTACTTTCGGATCCCAGCAAACCGTGGTGGAAGCTCATTTGTCCTCCAAACCTCTGCGAGCGCCATCAATAGTAAGGAAGTCGCAATCTTTGAGGCAGTCTCAGCGGCAGTCGAAAAACAATGCAAATAGCCGGCAGCAGAAAAGCAAAAAGTCTGGCCAGAAACACGATGCTTGCGGTCAGTTTGTTTCAGCAATAGATAACCTGGTGGAGTCATTTGACGGTGCGAATGCGTACTTTGTGGTTTGCCTGAAACCCAACGATCATCGCCTATCTTCATCGTTTGATGCTAGATGTGTGAGACAACAGGTAAAAGCTTTTGGCATTCCTGAAATTGCCCGCAGAGTCAAGAGTACTGATTTCAGTATATTCATGCCTTTTAATGAGTTTATTACACTAGCAGATGGAGGAGAGTCTGCTGTGAGTGTTGGTACTGAGAGGGATCAGGCTATACAGATTATCAACTCCAAATCATGGCCGGAGCGAGATGCAAGATTTGGTTTATCCGGTGTATTCTTATCAGAAAATGTTTGGCTACAGTTAACTGACCCAAAAATGTCCTTTGCTGAGCACGCCAACCAAAGATTTTTAGAAGATGGGGCTCATCACTATGCTGATAATGATGGATTCTATTTCGACCCTGACACAAAATCCTTGGGAGGCGCAACAACCTCGGGAGGAGATATGTTCAGATTTGCCGATACTCGTTCAACAAAGGATGCTGTGATTCACAGCAAAGAAATTGGCGAAGATGATGAAGATCAAGTGGATGAAATACCAGTCTCCCGCTCTCGAAAGGAGTGGGTGTTTTTGGTCTATCTTTTTACTTGGTTTATTCCAGATGCATTTATCAAGGTTTTTGGCCGAATGCCTCGAAAAGATATAAGAACAGCTTGGCGAGAAAAGCTAGCTATCAACATGATGATCTGGTTAACTTGCACTTTCTGTGTGGTTTTTTTGATTGGTTTTCCAATTCTTATATGTCCTACGCAAAATATCATGAGCACGGGAGAACTATCGGGCTATTCGCAGGATGCTAGTCCTGATCATGTTTACACATCTATTAGAGGTATTGTCTTTGACATAACTAAATTTGCTTCGGCTCATTATCCACCTATTGTACCTGACGATGATGTTTTGGATTATGGCGGTACAGATGCCACTGATATTTTTCCCATCCAGTTGTCAGCTGCTTGTAGAAGCGTGAACGGCTCGCTTAGTCCTTATTTGGTCTATGGCTCAGCCACAAATTATTCTGATGATAACGCTGTTTATCATGATTTCAGAGCTTTTACTGATGACTCAAGACCCGATTGGTATCTTCAGCAGCTAGCCTTTTTGAACAAAAATTATCGTAAGTCTTACATTGGATACACATCCAAGGAGCTTGCGAAACTGGCTGATGACGGCTCTACGGTAGCCAGCTTGGATGGATATATCTACGATTTCAGTACATATGTGGCAGGCGAGGTTTCAGTAAAGGCACCTAGTGGCACTAATATCGAGTACGACATTGACACTGAGTTTATGGACTCTTCAGTTACCAGCCTATTTCAACAGTTTTCTGGGCAGGATATTACATCGAGGTACAAAGATTTGGATTTGAGCCTGGACGAAAGGTTTGAGATTGAGCGCTGTTTGAAGAATGTGTTTATGATTGGTAAACTGGATACTAGAGACTCGGTAAAATGCTTGTTTGCTAGATACTTCCTATTGGCAATTACTATTTTTGTGGTGGTTATAATCTTCTTCAAGTTTTTGGCAGCTTTGCAGTTTTCGCGAGCCAGGATCCCTGAAGAGATGGACAAGTTCTTTATTTGTCAAGTACCAGCCTATACCGAAGATGAGGAGTCTCTGCGAAGAGCTATTGAGTCACTAGCTCGAACCAAGTACGATGATAAGCGGAAACTTTTGCTAGTTATTTGCGATGGTATGATTGTTGGTGCAGGTAATGATAAGCCAACTCCAAGAATAGTGCTAGACATTCTAGGAGCTTCACCTGAAGCTGATTCTGAAGCTTACAGTTACGAAAGCCTGGGCGAAGGCTCTAAGCAGCATAACATGGCCAAGTTGTACTCTGGATTGTATGAGACCAGTGGTCATATCGTGCCTTACCTGGTTGTGGTGAAAGTTGGTAAACCCACTGAGATTAATCGTCCTGGTAACAGAGGTAAGCGTGACTCTCAGCTAATTTTGATGAACTTCTTGAACCGAGTCCATCACAACTTACCAATGTGCCCCATGGAACTGGAGCTATACCATCAGATTCAAAATGTTATCGGAGTGAATCCTGCTTATTATGAATACGTGCTACAGGTAGATGCTGATACTGTGGTTGCGCCGGACTCTGCCAGTCGGCTAATGGCTAATATGGTGCATGATACTCGAATACAAGCGGTATGTGGTGAAACGGCATTATCCAATGCCAAATCATCTATTGTCACAATGGTGCAAGTTTATGAATACTACATATCGCATAACTTGGTGAAAGCTTTTGAAAGTTTGTTTGGCTCAGTGACGTGTCTACCTGGTTGTTTCAGTTTGTACAGGGTTTTTGAAGCGGAGAGTGGGAAACCATTGTTTGTCTCACATGCTGTTGTCGACGGATATAAAGAAAACAGGGTTGATACACTCCATATGAAGAACTTGCTTCACTTGGGAGAAGATAGATACTTAACCACTCTGCTGTTGAAGCACAACTCAAAGTTCAAGACCAAGTACAACAGATTTGCTTTGGCTTATACCATTGCCCCCGATAATTGGTCTGTGTTTTTATCACAGCGAAGACGATGGATCAACTCTACTGTGCATAACTTGGTGGAACTGGCTCCCATGGGCCAAATGTGTGGTTTCTGCTGTTTTTCCATGAGATTTATTGTCATGGTGGATCTGTTCAGTACAATCATTCAGCCAGTGACTGTTGCATACTTGGCATATCTAGTTTATCTTTGTGTGCACAATAAAGACAATATACCAATCACCTCTATTGCAATGTTGGCAGCTATTTATGGTCTGCAGGCTGTAATCTTCTTGCTGAGAAGAAGATGGGAGATGATTGGTTGGATGATTGTTTACATATTTGCAATCCCTATTTTTGCATTGGCACTTCCCCTTTATGCCTTTTGGCACATGGATGATTTCTCCTGGGGTAACACTCGTGTGGTTATGGGAGAAAAGGGAAATAAGCTGGTGGTATCCAGCGAGGGCAAATTTGATCCATCTGAAATCCCCATGCAGCACTGGCAAGATTATCAAGCCACAATTTTCAAAGATGGTAATGGTGCGGGTTCTGGAGGTTTTGATGACGAGCACAGTGTCTTTAATGCCAGCTCATCGTCAATCGTGATGAATTCTGGAGGAGGATACGGTCAGAGAGCAGTGTCGACCATTGAACCCAGCATTTACGAGAGCAATAACCCTTTCAGGAACACAATTGGTGGTGGTAATGAAGTTGAAATGTCGGTGCTGCGCACTAACACTATGGGTACGATGGGCACTATGGGCACTATAGGCACCAATCCAGGTATGCTTCCCACAGACGCACAGATCACTGAAGAAATCAAGGAGATCTTGAGGACTTCAGATTTGATGACTGTCACCAAGAAGAGTATCAGGTTACAGCTGGAACAGAAATTTGGTGTCAAGCTAAACTACAAGCGTGACTATATTAATTATGTGACAGAGGCTATTCTCACCGGTGAACTTTAGTGCTGTGATTAATTATCTAAAGATATAATTATAAAGGGGAAAAAAAATATGAGACCTTACACTTATAATGAAAAATATTAATTTCTCTAACTTAGATTATAAAAAGAACATTTCTGGTCCGTTAATCAGTCTCCATCTTATTTTTGTTCTTCTTAATTATAACGACACCTTCCAACGAACTGGCCAGACTTATATATTCGTCGTCTTCCAACTCTGCTCGTTCACCGTGACCCAACAACACTGGTGTATTGTGTGTGACCCACCCAGTAATAGTTTTGGGTCTACCAGCTTGTCCTACCACATCTACTGCCTGACCGACCCTAACGCTGACCTTGATTGGATTCAGATCCTCATCGAGAGTTACCAGCATTCTGGGACGGATAGCCACAGTAAGATAGTATAGGATTGAGTGAGCAGAAGAAAGAATAAAGTTCTTTGGGTTCAGCAACGCTACGCTGACAGTCATCAATCCTGCCAAAGAAACCCGGGACAGGATTTGTCGATCTGTATTGAAAGGGTTAAGCGTCAACGTACCCTTACCAGCGTGAAGCAAGCCTTGGGCAATTCTAACCATAAATAAGCAATCTGAGTCACGAGCGTAGTAGGTAGCCAATTGTCGAAGTAGCTGAGCCAATCTTGCATTATTTGTGCCAGCGCCTACCAGCCCCATGGCAAAGATGGAGTTTATGGCAACGGTCAAATCGCTGTCGTGAGAATATCTTGACAAAGTGTCAAACACCTTCATTTGAGGGTTGGACGCACTCACAAGTCCCATAGCCAAAGGAACTGCCCGGCGAATTTGAGCATCGCCGTAATGCATCAAATGGCCGAAATGTCTGAGTACCATTTCTTGGCCAATATCCTCTCCCATTGCAATGATTGCAATACCAATGACGGCTACTCCTTGGAAAAAATCTTCCTTGGGTTTTTCTTCATCGTCGGGTTGTTGTGTTTCGGATGGTTGCTGCTGCTCTTCAGCCTCTGCATCTCCCTCCTTGCCCTGCTTATCATCTTCCTCCTCTTCTTCTTCACTCTTGCTCTCTTTTTCTTCAGGTCTGGTTGAGCATTCTTGCAAAAGTTTTTGGATCTGCAGAACATTGCCGGTACCAGAGTAAGAGCAGATAATGACCAGAGTTTCGATTGTTTGCGAGATTGGATGCTCGATAGCCTTTATGGTTTCCAGTACCTCTTCGGTCTCTTCAGACTTGCCCATGTATAAAAGAGCCAATCCCAAGGCCATGAAAATAGTCCACTTGTCGGAAAGCTCAGCTTCACTTCTTTCAAGAAGTGCCTGTAAAATCGTAGAGGTGATGTCTCCGTTTGCGGATCCAACAAAAATATGCCCCAAAGATAAAGCTGCTAATGAAGAAAGCTGCATATTCAAACCACCATCCGAAACGATGGGTGAGATCAAATCAGCCAAATCATCTCTTCTAGATCCAGCATAAGACAACCCCAGTCCTACAATAGCCGAGCTCCGTAGAGGTACTGATTGATTGTCTACAAATTCACTCAGTAAAGCAAATGCTGGATCCGTTTCATCTCTTACTCCACTATTAACAATTCCAATACCCAGCAATGACCCTGCTTTGACTTGTTCGTCACTAGAGTACATATACTTATCTAGCTGTTGCAGACCATTGTTGAAGTCCCACTGGAAAATTGTTCCTAAACTTGCTGTACTAGAATACATGCCGTGGGATTTGGTTTTGTAAATCCAAGAATTAGATTCATCTTCAGTCATAAGAAGTTTGTCGCTGCCATAGCCACAGTTTACAAAAGCATTCACGAAGGAAGCAGCCAAATTTTGCTTGGCTGAATCCAAAACACCGGCGGTTTGTCCAAATCTAGACTGATCCAAATAAGATTTATATATATCCTCTGGGACCTTAGGCTCCAACAAGTTCAGCTCCTTTCCCAAGTAATGGAAATGCTCTGAAAGCAGAACGTTGGAAAGACATTTTTGAACCTCCTCATTTTCAACTTGAAACCAATAATTTTGTCTTGCCAAAATGAAAGCAAGCTGCTTTTGTACAGATTCGTCTGTTGTGGCATCGAAGACGGATCTGATCAAATCCACATCATCAATCCTGATAGCGAGAGCTAAGGCTTGAGTCAATTGGCCATGCGTGAGGTAAAGATTGTATGCCGTATGAAGAAACTCAGAATCATCAGGAGGCGCCAATAAGGGCACGCAAGATACCATGTAGAGGCAAACTCGCTGATAAGTATCCTTGTCCACGAATTTGGTTAACCACTCAATTGATTCAATCTCCAGTAACAAATCCACTGCATCTGCCTCAGCATTGTGTTGAAGAAGAAATGACACAATCTTGAGTGCCAACTCTACCAAGTCGTTGACAGGCTCTTCCTTCTCAGACCTCACTTGATATTCCTCGCCAATCTCTAATGCAAGATGTCTCATGTAGTCATGGCCCCAATTCCCAAGATCATCATCAATATTTGAAAGCAGTCTATATTTCAAAGTTTCAAACTTGTTTTCGCCCGTATATGTCATTCCAAGCACTGAAAGAATATCAGCAAGCTTGATCTTCAATTCCTCGCTTGTCCAGCTATCGTACAAATCTACTAAGGTTGAGTAGTGCGGTAGAAGAAACTTCAGCGGCTTGGGCACCGCAGTCATTGACGATGTCGAAGTTCGAATGAAATTCTTCAATGCCTCCAAAGCAGGTTCATATAGTGTCACATCAGGTTCCTAAAAGTGTTAGCACACCAAACAGAGACAAGAAGTAATCATTAGCTTACCTTCAATCGCTCAACAAGCATCTCCAGCTCTTCCTTCAACTTCTGATCCTCTTCCGAGAGCTCTTCCTCCTGCTGCTGCTGCTTCTTCTCCTTCTTAGTCACAACAGCAGAGCTGCTGCTAGCGTCAGCCTGTTGCTCGCTATCTTCTCTTGATTTGCTCATTGCTCCAAGGTACTACTCGTGGCGCTCTAAGATATTTTGATGGCAAATCGAGGATTCTGAAATTCAGTTCAGATATATCGATCTGGTATATAGGACAACACTTGTTGTGAGATCAGCTCCCAGGGAGGTTTTGAAATTCAGATATTCCAAATTATATAATTTACAAGCCTTGCTGATTAATGGCTAGTGAGAATTTCACAGCTAGTTGGCTGCAGCGCTATATAACGAATGGGCCGGATATGACACAACGGCGTTGGACCACTTTTGTCCTTTGAATTTGTGCCGAGAAGAACCGGTTGTTGTGTTCCCATTTTTTTAATCTTGTGGACTTCTTTAGAATTAAAGAGTTTGTGCAGACTTAAATCCAAAGTGAGCTTAAGCTTCCAGATAGAAAGATGTTGACAGAACCTTTAAACCTGAAAAAATGGTTGGAGGAGAACGGAGATAAGCTAAAACCCCCCGTGAACAACTACTGTATTCAGAGAGGTGGCTTCACTGTTATGGTTGTTGGAGGACCTAATGAGCGCACAGACTATCATATCAATCAAACCCCAGAGTGGTTCTATCAGCATAAAGGCCACATGACCCTCAAGGTAGTCGACGACGGGGAGTTCAGGGACATAACTATTGACGAGGGATCAACTTTCCTACTACCCCCCAATACGCCACATAACCCAGTCAGATATGCTGACACTGTCGGAATTGTAGTTGAGCAAGACAGGCCAATTGGGATGCTAGACACGATGCGCTGGTATTGCAAAAACTGCAGGGAAATCGTGTATCAAGACTCATTCCAGCTGGTCGACCTGGGTACTCAGATCAAGGAGGGCATTTTGGCCTTTGACGCAGACATTGAGAAGCGCACTTGCAAAAAGTGTGGCACAATTAATGCTTCCAGGCCATGAAATTAGTGATAACTTGACATTACATTTACAGCTAATACTGGATGTAAAAAAAATAAGTAACAGAAAATGAAAAGAAGAAAAAATTAAATCAAAGGTATATATATTTAGTCAAGATGGTCAAATTTGCCTGAAAAGGCGTCTCCAATCCAATGGTTCAGCTTGTCATATACAATAGTGTTGGCATTGTGGAAGTAAATGCTATGATCAGAGTCAGGAAACACATGAACATCGTAGTTCTCGACTCCTGCAGCATCAAACTTGTCTAAAAGTACAAGAGTGTTTTGGAAATGAACGTTGTCATCTCCAGTACCATGCATGATAAGAAACCGTTTGTTCTGCGCAATACTAGTAACATTGTGAACGCTTCCTTCCAAGTAACCATTGGGGTTATTTTCTGGTGTATGCATATACCTCTCAGTGTAGATAGAGTCATAGAATCTCCAGTTGGTTACCGGGGCTACCGCCATACCGTAAGAAAAGGTTGCACCCCCATCCAGCTCGAGAGTCTTGAGAGTATTGTATCCCCCATATGACCATCCCCATATAGCCATTCTATCGCTATTGACGTAAGGTTTTTTAGACCATATTTTAGCTGCCGCAATCTGGTCTCTAGGCTCGTAGTATCCGAGCTTATCACGGACAACTGCTCGAAATTTCCTTCCAAGAAATCCGGTACCTCTGCCATCCACTACTACAACTATTGCTCCTTGCATTGTAGGAAGAATCTTTTGGAAGTTGTAAGAAAATACTTTGGTGACCTCTTGACTGATTGGGCCTCCGTAGACATAAAAAAGCACCGGATACTTCTTTTTAGGGTTGAAACCAGGAGGCCTGATTTCCATACTGTTAGCAAAGACGCCCTTCTCTACTTCTACTTTAGCGTAGACAGTAGATGGCAAAGCATACTTGGCGAGCCTTGCCTTCAGCGGTTCATTGCTTTCAATGACTACGCCCTCACCTGAAGTCAAGTCCAAAACTTCCTGCCATGGGACGCCGGGGCCCTTGTACGAAATAAGGGCAAATTTGGAATCCTTTGAAAAAGATGCGTCAAAATATGCGTCATTTTTGACGTCAGTAATAGGCTTCTTGTCGGTGCCGTCAAGTTTCACGGAGTACAGGTGTCTCTCGGTTGATGACTTCTCTGTGCTAATAAAATAAACCGTAGAGCTTTCAGCGTCAAACGACACAATCCGGTCTATTTCCCAAGGTCCACGAGTAAGCACTTTCGGCTCTGTAGCCTCAATAGGTGAAAAATAAGCCAAGTGATTGTAGCCGTCAACAATCACTGTATCAAGGTATCCGGATTGGTCTCTGTCATGACCTGCAGGCACAAAAGTAGTGTCCTCGGTAATTTCGAACCATCCGTCATCCGTTCCTCTCAAATCGATAGTTCTTGAGATTTTTCCGGTTCGACTCTTAACATTGACAATTGCAGCATAAAACACGTCACTCTCACGGCTGCTGAGTTTTGTTATAACTTCATTTCCGTCGGTCCAAATAACCTCAGTAATGAGTTTATCCTGTGGCACTTCCGGCAAGTCAACTTCAAAGTACTCTCCTGTGTTGACGTCAAGATAGAGTAAGTCGACCACTGGGTTATGAGATCCAGGTTTGGGATACTTTATCAAGTCTAACTCGGGATAGGGATTTTTACCGTCAGTACCATCTCTGACAAAGTATGGGATAGGAAAATCCGGGACCCCGGTTTCGTTAGTCTTGACGAAAGCAACGTAATCACCATTCAAAGACCACCAGAGAGCTCGGGCGCCATGAAACACCTCCTCTTCATACACCCAATCCGGCCTGCCGTAGAATAAATCGGTGCCGCCGTCGTGGGTTATTTGCTTTGTTGTACCGTCCAAGTCTCTGATAAACACATTGTTATCACTAACAAATGCAATCTTATCTCCAGAAGGAGACCAGACCGCAAAGGAGCTGAGTTTGGATGGATCAAGTGTGTTAACAGGGAAGATTTCACCTGTAGCAATATCCAAGATCCAGTAAAGGGCAAAACTTGAGTGTCTCCAGCCCTTAACAGCGTCTGTTGAGAATATCGCTTTGGTCTGCTGTTTATTCACCCACAAGTCGACTACTCGCTTCTCCTCTCCACCAATTTTCACTTTTCTCTCCAGAATCCTCTTTTTAACGTCTTGGTTCTTCCAGGAGGTCAAATGATACCCTGACCCGTCTGTTATCAAGTAATCCCCGCCAGATTCCCCTTCTATCCAGCTAATATCCTTCCTAGCAGGAGCAAACTCGCCTTGTCTCATTAGGTCTAGAGATAACGGCTTGCCTGATAACTCTTTCCCCTTTCCAATGCCCCATGCTTTCATCCATATGCAGAGACTAAGTAATATCAAGAGCACCAAGAAAGCTATGCTTGCAACAACCAGCCTTATCTTCTTGTGCTTTGCGCTTTTCTCGGACTTTGCCTGCTGCTTCTCGAAATTTGCATCCTCCAAGCTGGCATCCCCTAAACCGGTCTCCTCTTCTAAGGAAAACTCCTCCAGTTGGTCAGACTTTCTGGGTTTTATAGGTATATACCTAGACTCCATTGTAACAAGGCCTGAAATTCAAAAGATAAAAAATAGAGTTAGGAGAGAATGTTGTCTAAGAATGGAACGCACATATCAATACAGAGCTTGTGTGTACTCATACATGGCCAGCGCTCTATGCCCCGTACCATAAGAACGGAGAGCCTCTCATGCACATTTAGGTCCGTTGGCTTCAGTTTCGGGAAATATTACAGTGAGATCGCGATCAAATCTAATCGAGCTCGAAATCTCGCTTGGCCTATATATATCTATGGAACGGCACGAAACCGCAGTAATCAACTCGAGTTGAGTCGAAATGAGAGCATGGAACACAAGTTGTGAAAAAACCCAACTTTTGGCCAGAGTATCATACTGAAATACTTGTGAAACAGGGTACATTTTGCATAAAACTTGTGCTCAGGTCATTCAAATATATTCAAAGTTGTATGTGCGTTCTCTATGGTATTTGTAAAATGACGGAAGGCTCTAAACTGGCCTCCCCAAGTGATGATTTATACCAACAATTTTGGTCGGCATAGCTCAATTAAAATGTGAGAAAAAAAAATAAAAAAAAGCTGAAAAAATTCTCATCTCATTCACATCTTCATTCTTAAAGTTTTGCTGCTAATGTTCAATTTTGACGGGCTCGAAATTTACTTCGAATAGACTGAGCAGTTGGATAGCTTCAGATGTAGCTAAAATATCTTAAAAAATTTCAGCGAGCACTTATGCAAGGTTTCCAAAGGAATCTAAGGTTTCTCCTACAGTGTTTTCCTCTGGACGCGGTGGAAGGTCGTAACGATAGTCTTCCGCTGGTATTCCCAGGCTATCAGTCCTGTATCCTAAGCCAGGCTCTCCTTGGCCACTCTGATGTGGTTGAACCGTCTGCTGCTGCTGTGAGAGATTCTGAAATTGGCCTTCCGAGGATTGTTGTAACATCTGCAGCTCTTCTTGTTGTCCCTGTTCGGCAATTATTTCCAATTGTTCTGGCTCTTGGATTATCTCCTCTCCAGTTTGATCTGGAGGTTGCCTAACAAGGTTCCTGAAAGAGTCCACTTCATGTAAAATCATTTGTTTCATCTGTTCCATATCGTTAACTTCCTCGAACGAAAAATCAAACTCCGCACAGCAGGTGGGTTCGTCAGAAGGATCATGCCAAATTCTTAAGTAAGGGTGTTCCAGAGCTTCCTCAACTGTGATTCTATCCTTGGGATCAAACGCTAGCATACTTTCTAGTAAGTTTATAGCCTCGGGGTTAGCAGAGGGAAAAAATTTGGCAAAGGGTATTTTTGGTGAGAAGGGCAGACCACGGATAAATTCTTGTGCTTTTGAAGATCCAATTCTCTCCAAGGTATGGTCGCTAGGGGTACCCACAATATGAATAATCTTCAGTAATTGATCCACATAGTCCTTTCCCTTGAAGAAAGGTTTCCCTCCCAGGAGTTCTGCCAAAATACACCCTACAGACCAAACGTCGATGGCTTTGGTGTAACTCTGTGAGCTCAGCATGATCTCTGGTGCCCTGTACCAACGTGTAGCTACATACTCAGTGAGATAGCCTTGGTTTTTCTGAGCATCAGAAGAATATCCTCGAGCAAGACCAAAATCGCAGATTTTCAGCTCGCAATCCGCATTTACTAGCAAATTTCCAGGTTTGAGATCACGGTGCAGGACATTAGCGGAATGGATGTATTTCAGCCCTACCAGTATCTGATATATGAAACTCTGGTAATGGGCGTCAGTCAAAGGCTGCTGCGACCTAATGATCTGGTGCATGTCGCACTCCATCAACTCCTCATATAAATAGATCTCATTGAAGTTTGAGGGCTCTACAACATCCATATCATACAAGCAGGTAATATTCTTGTGTCCCCTGAAATGCTTCAGTAGCTTTAACTCTCGCAAAGCTCGCTTGCAGAGTATCTTCTTGCTGAATATATTTGTCACTTTTTTTATGGCAACCCCTGGGACATCTGGACTGCCCATGTACTTGGCCGCACAGACGATACCGTAAGCACCATGACCAAGCTCTTTCGTTATCTGGAACCGTTTGTCAATGACAAAGTCCTGCTGGAAAACCTTGTAGCTGTGCCGTTCCATAGTCAGACTAAGTCTCTGCTGTATGAGAATGAACAAGGGAAAATCCGTAGAACCAGTTTATCCACAAAAGAGTCCAGCTATTTTTAAACAGGTATTATTCATGAGTTCAAGATCTTTTGGCATAGCCATCGCCTAGGTGCTGTAAAGATTTGCTTACGGCATTTCAAGGCGCAAGAAATTTTGTAATCACTATGTGAAGATTAGAACTTTGAAATATTTAAATTTTTTGTGTTAAAACACAGCTAACTTCGAAAAAATCTTAAAACGTAACAGTGAAATTTCGTCTCCAAGACCTCGGGGAGGAGAAATTTGAAGATAAGCTATGGACAATCTATTTGATGACATCCTTAAGGTGACCTCGGTGGACTCAGGCCGGTATGATCGAGTTTCTAGAATAACTGCAGTGTCAAATGCGAGCCAGGACATTCACCTTACTCTGGACCTTAACACTGAAATTTTCCCAGTCTCCAAGGGTGACAACTTGACTGTCGCCATAACTCAGAGCATAGGGCTGGATGGAAGTTGGAAGCCCACGCATGAGCCCTCGCTAGCGGATGATTACGACTACGTCATGCATGGAACAGTATACAAGTTCGAGGAAGTTGGAAATGACAAGGTTTCCATGTACACATCTTTTGGAGGACTGATAATGTGTCTGGAGGGTAGCTACAGAAAACTGTCGAACTTAAAGCAAGAGAGCATTTATCTTCTGATAAGAAAATAAAATCCCCCAAAATTGAAAAGCAGAGAGTGTTTTCATTCCATCTTACATATAAGTTGTCTGTATAATTTTTTTTTAATGACTATAAAAAAAACCCTTTGTCTATGAATGACCACAATCCCCGCGCTCAGCTGAATTCCTTAGCTTTGCCTGTCATTAGAAGCCCAATAATAAGCCCAAATAGCCCAAGAACACTGCCGAAAATTTCAATCACTAGGATCTTGACAAAGAGAGATGAATCTGCAGCATCAGCGATAGCGGCGGTGGAGCCAGTAATTCCTACAGCGACTCCACAGAGAAGGTTACTGGCGCCCACAGTCAATCCAGCCCAGAATAATGCATAACCTGTGTACAAGTTGTCGCTAGAAAACACAGTTGGGGTAGTGGTCAGCTTGGAAGAGAAAACAATGGCCATAATCAGTCCATAGATAGCCACAACTTCACAAAAGATAATACTAATCAGGTTCTTTGTCGTTATACGTGGAGCCTTCACACCAGCTCCAATGATACTTGAACCGGTTACAAATATACCCCAGGCTGCTCCAACAACACTGAGGCCTATGCATAAAGAGATGCCCAGGCATGCCCACATGTAAGGTGAGGTTGTCGTCAGAAACTCACCGACATTGAAAGCTTCTCCTTCACCAGTGAACAGCTGATCTATACATTTTCGTTAGCAATCGCCTCACCATCAGGTACTCAAGCTGTTTACAAGTGCTACTTACACCCTCCAATCAGAGTTAGTGCTGCTAATGCACTGCCTGCTGCTACGGTAGCCATGGTGAATAGTTTGTGAAGAGTAGAGAGTATTGTTCAACAGGCGTGAATTCTAAATTCCCGATTGATTAGAATCAATCATGGTGTGGTCAGCCAGAATTAAGCCATTGGATCGATGTGTATAATATATATATACAGCCTTTGCCCAAAACTATATATATAATCATAACCAGTGCAATAATTCAGCATTCTGCAAGGTTTCTAGTTCTTGGGTTGCAATTATGTCTAGTACGTGAGTTACTGGTTTTGAAGCTGAATTTAAAATATCTAACATCCAAAGACCCCGTTCTATCTCAGATTCCGTTGGTTATATCGCCATTTTTGAGACCGCCTCAGGCTGTGACACTGCCCTTCAATTACGTCACCCTGCCCACTTCCTCCCAGAGCTCGTTATCACAAGGTACCTTGGAGACAATTATTAAGAACTCGTCTGCATTTGTCGAGCACCTGGAGAGCATGCACCATGGAGACAAGTATTCTGAGTGGCGTGAGGAAGCTAGAGAAGAAGACTTGAAGGAAAAACGGAGGCTAGCTCCTGGGTATCTCGATAGTAGCTCGAAGATACTCACTCCCTCTCATAATCCCTAATATTTATATGCAATTCTGGTTTCCGCTATATCACTTGTGATATATTGCAGTGGTTGGGTTTGTTTGGTTTTTTCGTTGACTGCAAACTGCTTTCCCTCACCCTACCATTGTTCTTTTTCTCCCTCTGAGTCTTACCTGCCCTAGTTTCTTAAGAGTCTCTTTTGGTTTTCCTGTTTTTACATATCCTTCCATGACATGCTTAAGTAAATCTTCATTCGGGTGCGTGCTCTCTATGGCTCGCTCCAAAACATACAAGTCCACCGCTTTGTCTTCCGGAAGACTAGAATGACTAGACAGACCAAAATCTATCAGTACCGGTACGTCCGCCTCGTTTTGCACCTGAGTTTCCTTGACCATGATGTTCGAAGTAGTGAGATCCCCATGCACAAGGCCAGAATCATGCATAAGGCCAATTTGAACCCCTACATGCACTAACAGCTCCTCAACGGCTTCTCTGCTCTTTTTTTTCGACCACAGCAGACTTTTCAGACTCATTCCCTCTATATAATCCATCCAAATCAGTCCCTTTTTGGGGTCAACGAATATAAGCCTTGGAGCATTCACACTCGCTAGAAGCAGCTTTTGTAAGGTCTTGGCCTCCGCCAATGTTCTGTGCTTGGTCAGCTGCGTATCTAATTGTTCATATCTATACGACTTTCGCGGTCGTTCTTTTAAAATGGCTCTGTTACCTTGCGAGTAAGGATGATCAGTAAGATATACAAGAGCCTCAGCCCCTTGTGAAATCAATTGCATGGTGATCCTGGTTTTTTGAAGTATAAAAGTTGGCTGAAGTTAGGATATCTTGAATAAATTCCAGAATATTATATTTTTTCAGAGCCTGAGGCCGATCTTATCACAAACTCGAGGTCTATGATCTCTAACAGGGCCAACGCTCGTTAAATTTACAGATATTATTCATGCAGTCCGAAGTCATGGTATTTAGCTACTTCTGTCAATATATACAAGAAAAATAAAGCCAAGGTCTCTCAAGGATTGAGGCCAAATTTTTTGAAAGTTTTGACCACTTTGTCGCTCGACCCCCCAGATGATAGAAAGGCAATTGGCCCGCTAATCACCCGTTTGGCAACTCTCCTGATATCGTCGATAGTCAAAGCCTCGATTTTTCGTCTCATTTCAGCAATTGGTGCCTTTCTGTTGGTCAGTTGAACTTGTCGACCAAGATCTTCGACTTGAACCATAAGGCTCTCTAAGTTCATCAGTAGAGAACTTCTGAGCTGATTCTTGGCACGGTCAATTTCTTCTTCTGTAATGTACTCCGAGTAATTGCTCAAAATAGTGAGCTCCCTTGCTAGTACTTCTCCCAGCAAGTCCTTGTGGCGCGGATCACAGCTAGCTGAAACACCAAATAATCCTGTGTCAGAGTAAGAGTGGTTATAAGCAATGCAGCTCTCCACGAACCCGTACACATTCAGCACTTCAGTGTAAAACCTAGAATACATGCCCTTACCGGGCCCTCCTGCAGAAAAAGACCCTCCTCCGCCCAGCGCAGTCTGTAGCACAGCTAGGGCATATACGTCAGGATCAGTGATAGACACACCCTGGAAAGATACATACAAGTGGTATAGGTCATGGCTTAGCCCCGATTCTCGTACTCCAGGTGTAAAAATGCTCGTTGAGGGGTCGATAGTATCAAATTCTGGCTGGAGATGTGCCAGGTATTTTTCTGTCAGTCTCACGGCTTCGTCGTGGTCTATGCCCACAAATGCAGTTACCATTCTTTCTGGTGTGAAAAATTTTTTATGATAAGCTTCAATCAAGCTGGGTGTGATGGCACTCAACCTACCTGAGGGACAGAGTAAAGGGTTTCCAATTCCGCCGTTAAAAGATGTTGAGTGAGCCAACTCGGGTAAGATAAGTTCTGGTTTTTGATCAATTTCTCTAATCTCATATTCAGCAGCCTGTAGTTGTTCTGTCACTTCTTCATCCAAAAACCTAGGTACTGACACCGTTTCTGCGAGTCCTGCAAACATTTTTTCGGTGCCACTGGTAAAGATAGATCCCTGATACATCATAGTTTCCCTTGAAGATGCACACATATAAGTCCCGCCTAGACTATCTAGCCTTTCTTGGAACTCAGAACCATTTTCCATTAATGTCGACTTGAATGCTAATCTATCTAGAATGTGACTGACCCCCGAAAACTTTTCCTTCTCAAACCTGGACCCGGCGTTGACGTAAATGCCCATCGTAGCGAAATGGCCCGGAGAAGCACTTGTGGCGACCCGAAGACCATTATCCAGAGTAGTCACCGTACACTCTGCTCGTTTAGCAATATTCCGAAGCATCGTTATAAGTGTTTCAGGAATTTTGGCCACACTGCTATCTCACAGTTGCAAAGCGTTAGTCCACTTAATTAAACTAATTCGGTTCAAAAGCATCGATAATGTTGGATCCTGCGTACTCGATTTGAAAAATAATTATGTCAGCTTCACTCAACATATGTGGATTTCAGATTGATTTTTTTCACTTAGGCGTTTGAGTGTTATGGTTATTCCATAGACTGAGTCACTTAATTAATATTCATACCAGTTGACCACACAGAATGAAGTTCAAGATATCAGTGCCAGCGTCTTCTGCCAACATTGGTCCAGGATTTGATACTCTTGGTATAGCTCTCTCAATATACCTGGAGGTTGTCGTCTCTGTGGATGGACAAGTCAATAATCAGCCTTTCAACTGTAAAATCACTTATGAGGGTGATGGCCAAGCTCCCCTAGTCGCTGATGAGAATCTCATAACTAGAACTGCACTTTACGTGCTAAGGTGTAACGGAATCAGAAGTTTCCCTACTGGCACTACTGTAGCTGTTACTAACCCAATTCCTCTTGGAAGAGGGTTGGGCTCCTCTGGTGCAGCTGTTGTAGCTGGTGTCATGCTGGGAAATGAAATTGGACGCTTGGAACTCAATAAGCAGCGATTGTTGGACTACTGCTTAATGATTGAAAGGCATCCTGATAACATCACTGCTGCTATGATGGGAGGATTCGTCGGCTCTTATCTCCGAGAGTTGAGTGCAGCTGATCTAGAACGAGTTGAGATTCCCTTAGCTGAAGTTTTGCCTGAGCCTGCTGGAGGCAAGGATACTGGGCTTGTACCCCCTGAGCCTCCAATGAACATTGGTCATCACATCAAATACGGCTGGGCTACTGAAATAAAGGCAATTGCCGTGATTCCCAACTTCGAGGTCTCTACTGCTTCCTCTCGAGAAGTCTTGCCCTCGGCCTATACTCGACAGGACACTATTTTTAACTTACAAAGATTGTCAGTTCTTACCACAGCTGTTACTAGATCTCCACCAGACCCAGAGCTCATTTACTCTGCTATGCAGGACAAATTGCATCAGCCGTACAGAAAGACTTTAATTCCTGGTCTACCTGACATTTTGGCATCGGTAACCCCCAAAACACATCCTGGTCTTCTTGGAATATGTCTATCTGGTGCTGGTCCTACCATTCTCGCCTTGGCCACTGAGAATTTCGAGGCCATTGCAAATGAGATTGTAGCTAGATTCAAGTCTGCAGGCATTGAATGCCGCTGGGAAGTCTTAACACTAGCTGAAGGCGCAAACGTTGAGAAGCTATAGCTTCGGAAACAATTATAACCAGTTTCGTGTAAATTAATGTTAGTTTGGCTATAACAGCACTTGCAGTTTTAGCACAAGCTGTAGTTCAGAAGCTGTGTTCATAAGCTGTAGTTTCAGATCATCTCATAATTACATATAGATGTGTACGTGCAAATCTGAAGATCGGCCTTATATATATAAATCAATACTTTATTAAAACAAAGTTGACTTACAGGGATGACTGCTGATAATGTTGGAGCTAGTTCCTGAAACAATACCATGGGTAGCAGCAATCCCTTTAGGTACCATAGCTTTGCGTACAGCTGTTACGCTACCTCTAAGTGTAGTTAACCGGTTGAGAGCCCAACGGCAGATGCGAGTTCAGCCTATACTTGGAGCAATGACACCAATTTTGAAGGCCAACCTTGCACGAACAGGAAAGCTTACGCCAGAGCAGATTGACGTGCTGGCGATGAAGGAAAGAAGAAAGAAGAGAATAGAACTATATCGCAAGTTCAATTGCCAGAGTTGGAAACTTTTCTCTCTACCAGCAGTCCAGATCCCTCTATGGGTATCCACATCGTGGTATTTGAGAA
Source organism: Groenewaldozyma salmanticensis (assembly GCA_003708315.3). NCBI lineage: Eukaryota > Fungi > Ascomycota > Dipodascomycetes > Dipodascales > Trichomonascaceae > Groenewaldozyma > Groenewaldozyma salmanticensis. Next base: position 328,637 of record PPNW03000005.1, on the reverse strand, counting down.
ACAATCTAAGTACTATTGGTGCAGCAGTTGACGAGTCAGGTCAGGGAGAAAATTTGCTCTGGATACAAGATTTGACTTTGGCAGATCCTACCTCAATTCTACCGTTGTCAATAGGCGCGGTAGCCATGCTCAACGCAGAGTGGAATTTCAGACATCTTAATCAAACAAGATCAGCTGCAAGAGTACCAAGAATTATTGGCAATATCTCTAAAATTGGGGTCTTATGTTTTATGACAATAGCATTACAACAGCCTGCAGCGTTGTGCCTCTACTGGTTAAGTTCTAACGTATTTTCATTCGTTCAAAATGTTCTTTTAGATTGGTTCCTGCCTCTGAGAACTTCTGCCCCTGCTGCTTCATGACATCAACTTTTGTACATACGTCCATTATAATACAATCTACAAAATAAATACCTTTTTAATCTTGAGCCGAGCCATCTCTTGGTCTGTACACTATTCCTTTGGATTCTAAGTCTGCAACCACATCATCTGGTAATCTTCCATTGACTTTCACAGCGTAGAGTCCAGTTTGCATTCCGTCAATACGAAGCCACCGGCCAACCCATGATCCATCGTTGCACAAAGCAGCAGTGCCCTCAAATGCTATATCTCGTTAGCTCAAAATTTTCAACCTAGAGACCATGCTACTGTCAGGCAAAACTTACATGGGCTTGTGCAGTCTTGAACTAATGCATCGTCAGATTTGAACGCAAGCACGGTTTGACAGTTTGGGCATCCGTTGTTCACAAATTCCTATAATCGTTAGTAATCATAGGGACATTAATCTATAGAAAATACTCACTCTAGAGGGTTGTATTATTCCACAGAGCATACATGCTCTATCTGTTCTTGACGACATTATTAGTTAGAGGGCGTACAAATTGACGAGATGTGAAATTTAGCCCCGACATTAAGGTCTTTAGCCATCGATTAAAGTTCACCATACTAAGCATTTTTTTTTCAGAAACTTGGACGTGCCTGGAGAGCTAAACATGTTGAGTTCGCTGGCTCTATACCGATAATAGCGAATTTTGTGACTATAGACTCTGCAGCCATTAGATAAAGTTTGAATGGTATAAATATATTATAAATCTCAAGAGCATTTATATATGTTTCTAAACAAATGCGGTGTATTTCTCAACACTATTTTTCCACATTTCAAGTTCTTTCTCCGCCCTTAATTGCAACTCTTTAGCCTCTCTTGCTTCCCGCTCGGCCTTTCTAGATACCTGCTGATAATTCGTTGCTTCAGCTTGATACTGCTCTAACGTTCTAGCTAAATCAGCCAGCTTCGCCTCCTGTTTGCTAGCATCTTGTGAGCAGCGTTTCAGGGCATCTTCTCTCTGCGTAATTTTGTACTCCAGCTCTTTCATTGCCCTTTCACTGCTTTTTGATTGTCTCAGATCGTTGGATTGTTTACTGGTCTGATCTTGTAGTTGCCGCTCCAAATCTCGCGTCTTGTTCTGCCAGAATTGCAAGGTATTTCCTTCTCGCTCAAAAACTGCCAGCTTATCACGCAGCATTTTGTTGGAAGCAGTTTCCCGCTCAATTACTTGCTGATCTCGAGCCAGTTGAGCTTTGGTTATTCTCAACTGTTCTAGAGCCTGTACTGATGCATCAGACTGCTGCTTCAAAGCTAATTTGAGGTCTTCAGCTTCATTAGAAGCGACATTAGAGTTTTCGAATTCTTCGAACCTCAATACCATATCACGCAACCGTTTCTCAAGAGTTCTCTTATCTTGCTGCAGCTGATCTCTGTCTTTTGTAATATCGTCCATGGTAGCTCTCAAAGTTTGGACTTGAGAAACCAGATTCTTCATTCGTTTATCCTGATAGGTACCAGCGGCACTCAGCTCAGCTCCAGAAGGTGATACTTTCAGTGGGCCTCCTCGCTGAGAATTTTCAGGAGCTTTGATACTTTCTCGCCTCAACTGATTATTGAGCTGCTCGATTTCTTTCATGTACTTGTCCTGCAATTCTTGTATCAGCTTACGATTGTCTGCCTGATCTTGAGACCATCGTTGATTCAGCACCGTCATTTCTCTTGTGAGCCTATTACAAGTCTGTCGAGTATCATTCAGGTCGATATTCTTATCTTCAATCACTCCTTCTAGCTGCTGAAGTTTAGCCACAAGTGTCTGAGAATTCTTGACAGAATTTGCCTGGTCTTTCTCCAACTGAGTCTTCTCCTCAATCAACTGCTGTAACTCAGTCTTGGCAGATTTCTCTGCTCGGGTAGCTTTAAGAATAACTCCTTCCGCTGAGTCCAATTTGCTAAACAGCTCCTCGTAGCGATTTTTATAAACTTTCAGTGAATCGTTCAAATCTCTATTTTTGGTGACCTCTGCTTCCAAGTGCAAACGAAGCTCCCCGTCATCTAATCCTGAGTGTCTGGTTGAAGATCCCCTTTTCGCGTTTGGATGAAGCTGAGCTAGTTCTATTTGTCGTTTCAACCTTTGGTTTTCTTGCAAGGCCGCTGCTAACTCGCCCTTGCTCTCAACTAAGCGTTTGGACGTCTCGTGGTAAACAAGCAACAAGTCATCCTGCTTATTCTCTTTACCTTCTCGTGAAACAAGAGTCCTCTCACTAGCATTTGACTTCCTAGGAGTTAGATTACCTGTGCTATTATTAGCAGCACTCCATCGTTTCTGTGCATCGGTAAACTGCTCTTGAATAATCTCTTTGCTTTCTTCGACCTTTTTGAGACGCTGCTCAGCTTCAGTTAATCTTCTGGTTAAATCCAGAGTCTCACTCAAAGTTCCCTTAGAATTGACAGCCCTTTGAATAGAACTCAGCTGATCGGTTTTTTCCTGAAGCTTAGCATTAGCTTCCTCAAGTGCCATCTTGAGTTTACGGTTAGAAACTTCAACTTCAGAACGAGCCATACGTTCACGATTTCCAGCGTTTTTGATACCATCAAATTCTTGCTGAATCAGATCTCTCGCCTTTTCAGCTTCTTGGGCATACGTTTTATGCTTAGAGGTTTCATTCTTCAGGAATTGATTATCGCGGCGCATAGCCTCCATTTGGCTGGATGTGGTTTTCAGAGACTTGGTTTTCTCTTCAACCTCAGCTTGGAGCCTGTGGTAGCCGTCGCGCAAAGCTTTTGTGTCATCAGCATGAAGAGCTTTGATGTTCGCTAGAGCGTTTTGCGCTTTCTCCAGCTTTGTTGATGTAGCCCCAAGGTCCAGCTCAAGTCTATTTCTTTCCATGGAGGTTTGGTTCAGAATCTGCTTAGTAGATGCAAGATCAAATCCGAATTTCTCTCTGGTTTGTCTCTCTGTTTGACGAGCGCGCTCAAGTTCAGCTTGAAGATTCCCAACTTCGCGCTCAAGAGATGATTTTGCAGACTCAGTTAATGCTAGTCTTCTTTCTAAGGTTCTATTGTGGTCAGTCTTGTCTGCTAGCTTGGTCTCCAGTTCGGCGGCAGACTTGCTAGCATCTTGGGCAGAGCTTTCAATCTTTTTCAGCTTGATCTTGTAGACATCAATTTCCATCTCAAGCTTTTCAGCTTTTTTGGCCCTCTTGCGCTCACACTCAAGCTCTCTCGAAAGCAACGACTTTTCCTTCTCTAGTTCCCCTAACTTCTGAGAGTTTCCAGAAATCAGCTCAGCTATTCGAGCCTTTTGATCATCGCTCTCCTTTTGCAGTGAGAGAACCACTTCCTTTGAAGCCTCCTTCTGTTCCCTTTGCAGAGTTTCAACCACGGTAGTAAGTTCTGCAATTTGCAATTTGTGATGGGATATGGACTTCTCCGCTTTGGCGATTTCAGTCTGAGATTTCTCGACTTCAGCGGTTCGTGCTGAAACCTGGGCCTGAAGATCATCAACTTTGGCTGTGATTTCATCCTTTTCGGAGTTGATTTTAGTGATGAGAGCTGTGGCAGTAAGTAGCTCTTTCTCTAAAACTTCGGCGTGGGTATCAACTCGGTGTTTTTGCTCAAGTAATTCTTCGCATTGCACTTCTACCTTATCCAAGTCGTCATTCACAGCGTTCAGCTGTTTTTCAAGCTCAGAAGTCTTAGCCTCTGCTCGCTTCAGCAAATCAGCTTTCTCAATAATCGAGCGTCGTTCTTTATTCAGGACATTAGTGAGCTCCTCAATCTCAGCCTCCTTTTCCTGCTTGGCACCCACCAGCTCTTCTTTATCTTTCTGAATGGCTTTGACGGACTCTTGCAGGCGTTTGAATTCTGCCTCATTAACATCACCAAACATGGGTCGCATTTTTACATAAGCGTTCCACCATGAATTGGTTCTGAGAGATAAAAATAACTCAAAGTTTTTCTTGAGAACTTTAGCAGCTTCGAGCCTGTACATTTCCTTCTGAACCTGTCGTCTTTTCGATCTTCCTCTGACATGAGCCTGAAACCCGGTCATTAGTTTGCGAAGAACCTTGTCGCGTCTTTCTTCCAAATCAGCCAAGATACCAGACTTGAAAAATACCTTTGTCAAGCCAACCTTGTAATCGCTCGAATTTAAATTAAGCTTGTTCAAAATTGCAGTACAGGCCCTCTGACCATCTGCGACTCCGGAATTGTGAGTAGCTGTTGCTTGGTCAACCAAAATACTATAGCGCTCTCTGAACTCAGAAAACACTAGCCGGTTCGGGTATCCAGACCGCGCAATTCTGATTCCCTCTAGCACACCATTACAACGGAGCTGTTCTAAAACAAGCAGTTTGCTAAAAGTTTTAGGTTTCTTAGCATGGTTGGGAACAATGCAGCGAACAAAGTGGGGCCGAGTACTATCAAGTTGCTCCAAGAGATTTGTCAGCTGCTCCTTGTGTCTTTGGGCGACCGTTCTGAACATTCCCCTCTTGACTCTTCTCCCATTACTTGCACCAGGAGCCAACGCTGATGAAGCTGCAGTAGCTACCTCATTACTAAAAAGTTTTTTGATCAAGGGCTCGTTGGAGGTCGTTAGAAGCTGAACTACATTGTCATTCAATGGGTCTTTGTTCTTTTCTAACCATCCCTCAGTGGAATACTCCACGTTTCCAGCATAGTGTCTGATAGTGAAACCAGTGCTAAGTCTAGATCCAGTGTACACATCAGGCTTAGATTTCCAGAGTTGGGTCAATTTATCCGTGAAGGATTCGTCTGTGGCTTTTGGCATAACACAATCTTCATCAAGACATGAGAAAATTCCCATAGGGTTGGGTTTTTCAATAAGATCAACCGTTGGCTGCAAGTCGTGACCAAAATCCACGTACTGCCACTCAATGTTCTCCCGGACATATTCTTGTTGTTCAAGCACAAACATATGATGGTTGAAAAATTGCTGAAGTTTCTCGTTGGTGTAGTTGATACACAGCTGCTCAAAGCTGTTGTTCTTGAAAATCTCAAATCCAGCAATATCCAAGACGCCAATAAACATGCCATTTCCTCCAGCTGATAGCCGGTCGTCATTATCACTAGCAAGAGTCTCGTTGATGATGTTCACCAAATAGCCAAAGAGCCTTTCGTACAGCCCCTTTGCTAGCGCATCCAGCGAAAATCGCACCTGGGCTGCTGATCTGGATTGAGTGACCCATTCGTGGCCAGCTTTAACTCTTGGTTTCAATAAACCTCTAGAAAATAGCTCCGCGTTGATACCCAGCAATTTGCAAGCGTGCTCAACAGGCTCAAACTGCAGAAATCGGCCCTGGTCGGCAGATTCGTTTCCAACCTCAATGTTACCGATACTCAATATGGCTGATACAGTCTTGAAAATTTCTTCAACCTGCTCTTGTTTGATGCCCATGATGTTAAAAGACGAGAGTAAACTGCGAAACTCTGCAGCATCGTCAATTCCCTGTATGTTCAGCTTGGAGTCCTTAAGATATGCATAATCAGTAACCTTATCAGCAAGAACAAGCTTCTTTCTCAGTTCCTTATTGGCACCCTTGATAAGTTGGTAGAAAATATGATAATTACGCTCCTGCCCCTTTGTTTGTGAAATGACTCGAGACTTTTCGAGTAGATACCAATCGATTGAAGCTCCGGAAATTTTACCCTCTGGATTGAACTCGATCCGGATAAATTTGCCAAATCGTGAGGAGTTGTTGTTTCTTACGGTCTGTGCATTACCAAAAGCTTCCAATATTGGATTAGCCTGCAAGATTTGCTTCTCAAATCGCTCCTTTGATTGAGCATTGTGCAGGCCAGCTGTTTGGTCCTTTGAGGACGGCTCTGTGATTGCTGCCAGATACTGAATAACTTTCTTTGTGTTCTCCGTCTTACCAGCTCCACTTTCACCTGTCACCAGGATTGACTGATTCTCTCTGTGGTTGAGCATGCTTCTGTAAGCTTCGTCTGTGACTGCATAGATATGAGGTGGGACTCTGCCAAGAGAAGAGTTTTTGTCTTGTGTCTTGCTGCCTCTTACTTGCTTCAGGTGGTTGTTCTTGTATTCGTTTATCGTAGCATTATCGTAGATAGACAATTGATGATATGGATTCACTGCCACAAGAAACAAACCCGAGTAAGTGTATATCTGGTCCGCGACATAACGAGTTTCCAGATTGTGTACCACTGACGGCTCATTCAGGTATGTAAGCTCTGCCATGTCATTCGCTCTATCAAACTGCGAAGGATTGACTTGCTGTATCTGGTCACTACCAATGATCCGTTCCTAACCCAGGTTAGCAAAGTTTCCCAAGGAGAAAATTTACATTGCGAAATCAAAACACAATAACTTACGGTACCATCCTCGCAACGAACATGTACTTTACTGTCCTCCTCCTTGAAGACAGTTCCCTTTATGAACCCTGATTTGGGGTCAGAAACCCAGACCCATTTCTTGAAATCAAGGTCCAAAGATTTTCCAGAGACTCTTGCCTGGTTCTCTGCAGCAGAATCAGGTGAACTGGCCATATCTTATATGCTTGGCCAGCAGCAATAAATAAGAAGAAAAATTAAAAGCAAGAACTGAGCAAGCCAAAAGAATATGAAGTAATAAAAAAAATTAAAAAAAAAAAGTTCAAAGCAATTTGTATTAGCAAAAAACGAAGGGAAAGCTTGGTATAGCTTGGTATAAAAGTTTTTTGGGACTTCTGCTTGTTAGAGTGTTCAAAAGCTGGAGTCAGAAAAAGCTGTGAAATGCTTTTGTTTACTTTTCGATGTTTGTGTGTGTGTTTACGTTTTACCCGAATTTTAAATCGTGAGCGCAGTAAAGCTTAAATCGAGCACGACTATGAAAAACTCTCTCACCAACGCGCGAAACTGACGTGTATAGATGCTATAGATCAGAGAGAGTTTGGGCTATTATGTCCTTGACCGGAGAAAGGAATGTTTCAGATACTTTGTACCCTGTGTTGTACCCTGTGGAGTAACCTCAAGCTGCTTGGTAAGACATATGGGCACAGATTACAAGAATCCTGAGGCTTACATGGTAGCATCTCCTTCGTCTGTAGAGTCTGAATGCAAACATTCTGAGCATTTATAAAACCAGCTTCTATAGTACCGAAATATCCGTAGGGCTTTCATAGACGTCATTTACCTCACAAAATTAGTGTTTAAATTGCGTTTGGTTGCGCATAAGTTCAAATTGTATAGTTCAGCTTGTGGCATCTGTTTTGGCATCATAAGCTTTACGCGCCGCCTTTTCAACCTTCTTTTTTTTTTTTAATACCCTTGACTTCCTTGTTATAGTTTAAGTTATCTACAACACTGATCCTTTTTGGTGGGAAATAACAACAACCATGTCGGACTGGACTGAGGATCCATTTTCGGTCCAGCAGCGGGTCCATGCTGTCTCAAAATCGTATTTGGACGAAGATGGGTTTCAGACCGCTGTTGAAAGCGTTGATGCAACAGCAATAAGTAGCGGAAGGGTGGCTCCACCTAAAAAGGCAGTAGCTTCCAGATCAAAAAATCCCGGGAGTCGCTCTGGTAAAAGCGTTGACGGCGGTGGTAATACTGGTGGCAGTAGTGCTGTTGGTCTATCTAAGCGTTTGAATAATGCTCAAGCATTTCAGACTTTGAGCATTGCTGATTTGAACTTGAAGACAATCAACCCTACTACGCCAATTGCCGACAAATACTCGACGTTTAGTACCGCTAACGGAGGTAATTATTGATTATACTTACGGTTTTTTTTCTTTAATTTTTTGGTTTTTTTTTTCTTGGGATCCCTATCTCTCCCTCCCCATAACGATTGTTTTAACGAACTTTTAGGTTCATCCTCGTATGAAAGTGAGGAAAGAAGCAGCTATGATATGTTTGCTACTTCAGCTCCCAAGTACTCAAGACAGAATAAACCTCATGATGACTATTATTATGAGCGACGAGATACCTCAGACAACCGTGGAATTGAAAGTGTCCCAGACTCGGCTTTGCGTCGTGGAGGAGACCTCCAGTCCTCGGAAGTTTTTGAAGCCGCTATTACCGATTCCAAAAATGATACCCTCCAGAAAGATTCAAAGTTGAAGTCTACTACGAGTGAGAAGCATGGAACAGGTGTGGATGATGATGATGATGATGATGATGATGATGATGATGATGATGACGACGACGAAGAAGAAGATGAAGATGACGACCCTATAGCTCGAAAGTTTAGGTGGCAGACTTATACCATTATTGCTCTGGGGATCGCATTTATTGCTTCTATATTTGGTATTGTGTACCTAGCTGTTCGCAGTGATACCAGACAGGCTATGAATGCACTAGGTGGTGGTGAAGATACCGGCTTGAGAGTCGGATTCAGAAATAGTGCAGCACCTATAACCAAAGCAGACTCAGAGGTCCGCGAGCTTCTTGATAACGGTGCATTCCATAAAGTGTTTTATGGGATCAATTATACCCCAATATATGCTCAGTATCCTTCATGCGGGGTAACTCAGCGAGACGTGACTCTTGATGTTGCAGTTTTATCACAGCTTACGTCTAGGCTGAGGTTATATGGAACAGATTGCAGGCAGGTCGAGTACACTCTGAATGCCATTCAAGACCTCGGAGTCAACATGACGATAAGCCTGGGAGTTTGGGCTGACAACTCGTTTGAAGTCACGTTGCGACAACTAAGCGATATGAGAGATATTCTTCGAAACTACCCACTTCGACTCATTGACTCTATTTTAGTTGGAAACGAAGTTCTTTTCAGAGAAGAGTTGAGTGTTGACCAGTTGATTGGGTATATTCAATCAGTCAAGGACTACCTTCGACGTGAAGACATCAATATTCCTGTGGGAACCTCTGATATTGGAGATAAATGGACGCGACTTTTGGCCCAGAACGTGGACATCATTGCCACCAACATTCACCCATTTTTTGGAGGAGTCAATGTAGAGGAGTCCACAAGATGGACGTATGATTTCTTACTTAATAAAGTTGTGGAGGAAGTTGCGCCGGTGAATGCTACCCTGGTGATTTCGGAAGTTGGGTGGCCCAGCGGTGGTGGGAACTTACAGGGGGCGCAAGCAGGTATAGCAGAGCTTCAGACATTCCTAGACATGTGGGTTTGCAGCAACCGAGATGCTAACGTTGGGTGGTATTGGTTTGAAGCTCTTGACGGGGAGTGGAAAGCGGCTTATCAAAGCGAAGGTCAGAATTGGGAAACCCAATGGGGACTTTTGGATAAAAATAGACAGCTAAAGGCTAATATTACCATTCCCCAATGTATTGAGGAAGAATCTGAAAGTGCGGTTACTGAGACGGAATAGGTTAACCCACATTTTGAGAAGTGAAGTAGCTTATAGTTTAGTAGGATATAATTTATAGGGCCGACTGGTTGAGGGTGCTGAGAAATCAGTCGGTTGTTTTTACGTAAGCTTTTTTTTTATTTTTTGTTTTAAATTTTTCACTCCTCGAAATATATTGAGAGTATTTAAAACAATCAAGGTGAAAAACTCTTTCTTTCTCTTCTTTTTTCTCCTTTTTTTTTCTTCACTTCATAACAAACCTTCCGATATAACCAAGCCCCTTTGAATGAATAATAATGATCCTGGGCTTAAATGGCCGGAATAAGAGAAAATTGTATATTTCTACTATATATGATGCGGCAGTCTATTGCTAATCCTTGCTGTGATTCCTTGCTTTGTTTTTGCTTCTCTTTTTGAGTGTTACGGTCTTTGGCCTAGCTTCTGATTGAGTCTGCATTGATGAAAGCGGCAACTTTGCAGTGGAGGTTCGCGGCTGGCGTACATTCCCATTTTTGTTGGATGTCTTAGAAGACGATGACGAGGTTCCTCCTGTTTGTGATTTTTTGGAATTGCTGGTGTTAGGATCAGAACCAAAGTAGAGCATGTAGACTGACCATAGCCAAAAGAATCCGAAGCATGCACAGCTAAATGAGGAGTTCAGAACCACCTCGATGTCCGGTAATCTAGTTTTGAGTTCACCATACGCTGGGAGAAGCTGTGAAGCTTGGGTAGGGAAAAAATCTACCAAATGCAAGAGCACTGCCACGGCATAGGTTACTCCAACCACCAGTTTGAGTAGTAATGTGGATGGCAGCACTGGAAAAGATTTGCCTACGTTATAGGCTCCAAGCCCCAAGATTGAGACATTGTAGATGAATGAAACCACAACATAAGCAATGATGAGCTGCTCTCGCTTCAGTAGCGGGAACAGACTAAACGTTGAGATGTTGACAAACCAGCGTACTATAGCTAATACGTCAGTGCTGTCTACTCCAGGGTAGCAAACATAAACTGCTTGCAATAGTGTAGCCGGCAGCAGTGGCACCAAAATGGACTTTTCATGTACCTGGAATGAGAAAAGAAAGAATCCCAGTGAGCAAGAAATCAATGCATATGGTAGAGCCCACGGGGTGATAGTCCTTGGAGCAAAACATGCTGGCAATACAGACGCAATTGTAGCAGCCAACGCAAGCAACTGCTGTTGTGACAAAGTCAATACTGTCCTTAGTTTGACTACTAAATTCAAAGTGCACCAGACATTTGCTACTTTATCTTCCCACAGCCCTCTCGAAAAGGGGAAAATCCTTCTTACTGACTGAAGCACTGCTGTGACTGAACCCAGAGGTAGGTACAGCAAAGCGAAACTAAGCAGTGTTGTCACTGCAATAGCCATGAAAAGCTTCACTCTAATCCTTGGAGTAACGCAACTTCGCAGCAGTACCGTGAATATTACTGGAGAGTAGTACAGGGCCATTTGCTTGAAGCCCAAAGCAGCAACAAACCAAATGCACGCCAGCAAGTACCTCCAGCCAGCACGATCCGACCAACTCAAAGACACCACAGACAGTAGTGTGAAGCCCAACATCACATTGTTGTACTGGAAATGGCCATGATCAATGAGGATCAACGGTGGTTGGAAAAGAATAATACCTGCAACAATTGCCTGGTCCACAGAGTTCATTCCTCCCTCATGATTGAACTTCTGTCGCCATTGCTGTGCGCGCTTCACGTAGAGGAATACTGCTGGTATATATATTGCCAGCTCACTGAATATAACTGTTGCCCGCATATAAGCTTTGAGCCCCGGGTCATCAAGCCCTCTTGATGCATACAGCTCAAACCACTTTGGTTTATGTAGCCCACATTCGGCGATTTTGCCCAACAACCAAGAGTGATAGGCCGTCAACGGCGGATAGTCCAGTCCCCACCACTCCAAGTCATGAAAATACCATTCAGCACGAGGTAAATGCGTTGTTATCTCAATCCAATGCCGCTGAGCTTCGAAATCACCGTGCATTGGAGGTGATTTGTATCCGCTATATGGACCTAAGCCAACAGCCAACCGGAGCAAAATCGCTAATGCGACAACCACATACCGAGCCACCCATTGGATTCCTATCGGATAAAATATATCCATGAACTGCGCTAATGGCGCATCTGGTAAACTCAAGTGACGACCCATTGAAAACCTACATGTACATATAGAACCACGTAAAATGTATAGGTCGCGTGGATAGTTCTATATATATATATCGACCGTATAGTACTAGAAAAGGAGTATTAGCGTGATTTGACATCGCTCGATCATAGCGAACTATGAGCTGGAGCTTCAACGCTGCTCCACATGTGCATTCATTAAGTATAACTTCACATTGTAATCCGGCGTTCCAAGCTCATGGACCCACTGGTGCACAGAAGCGTTCAAGATACATAGGGTTCTAAATTTGCTGGTGATATTTTGACAGCTTCTCAACTTTTAGCATATATGGCTGGCCGAGAACTTTCTCATTTTGATCTTTCTAACTAAAGCGGAGATGAGCGTTTCTTCATCCTTGCTATAGACGGCGAGCCGTGTCAATGAGTGTTGCTCTAAGAAACGAGACATCTACTGATGGCTTCTCAGGATATTGAAGATGAAGCCAGTTTTAGTTTGTTTTTCGAAGTCTCAGTTCCTCATACAAGCTTTCCCACCAAAGCTAGCCCTATCCGCTGATTGAAGCCTGCACTGGATTTCGCTATCAGAAGGTAACTTGGGTCTTCAAGAGATTCGGGCTACGCTTTCTAGAGTATGAATTTGCTGGAACCAGGTGCATTTGGCCAGCTCTCCAACAAGAGCTGCTTTGCGCTGATGCGACCAAGAAGACGAGCTAGCTGGGTCTTGTAACTGCCAATGAGTATTGTTATTTGCGTGACAGCTTGCCCTTTTACTGGAATGATATTCAGTTTTAATTGCGTGACAGCTTGCCCTTTTACTGGAATGATATTCAGTTTTAATTGCGAGAAATGGAGTTAGAAGTATTGCAGCGCAGATTTGTTCTTTGAGCATCAGTTTCGGTTTGCAAGAGCTGAAGCAGAAAATAAATTGTCCTCACGTTTGATGAGGATTATTTCACCTCTTCGTAATGTGCGCATCAAAGTACTTGAGAGCATGGTGACAAGAATCCGCCTGGAATAGCAGCGACTTGCTTGTCTCAAATTTGCTTTGACTGCTTTGGAACAAGATGGGGGCATAGCTAACCAGCATAGCTACTTCTAAAAGCCCTGAATTTTCTCATATGGGTAGCAAATAATAGCAGCAGCTTGCGTGCTCAGTCTCACAATAGGCTGAAATGAATCAGGTCCCTGAAAAGTATTGCACCTGCAAAGTCTGAACACAGCTTGAGAGTCAACACGTCTCATACCATTCCAGAATGCTGCAATTCTCTAATTTATATTATTAGTCTGGAAGCTCTAACTACAACGCCTCAGAGCTTTTGCCGAAAAGGGAATCAGAAGCTAGACAGGAGAATGGAGTTATCGGGACACCCGAGTTGTCAGCTTCGGCTGGAAGTTTCGGAGCATAACTGTAAAATTCAATATATGCTATATAATTCCTAAAACTCAACTGGTGTGCTTCATTCCAAGACTACTCTAAAGCAATCAGAAAGAAGTGTTTCTAGGGGCTGGGAATAGTCCAGCTAGCAGTTATAGCAGGACATTTTCTTGCATCTTCTCCGAAGCTCGCAAAAGACCTTTTCTTCTAAAAAAAGAGTTTCTTTTACTTTTACCTTTTCCTTGTTCTATCGAGCTTCTGAAATAAAGCTTACTATTCGAAAAACAGCTTTGAGCATTCAAAGGCCCTGGACCGTGCGATTCTCCTTTTCGAAAGTGTCAAAGCGCGACGCGTGCATGAAAACTTTGAAACTCACGCTTAAGCTTAATTTTTAGATCGACGTCGATATCTTGCCGCTGACTCGCGTTTTCGCGTAATATCCCGATCTAAATTTTTAATCGTGATATATCAAGTTATGTCAAAGCTATAGAGGCCAAAGAATTAATAGAAATTTCTCAGTGAAAAGTTTTTGCTTTAGGTCTCATTTATGCTCAAAGCCTTGAACAAGGTTTGGGCTTCTTTGTCTTTTTTTTTAATTCCTGAATTTCACTGTTAGTCTTCTTGTCACAGACTTCATTTTGATATTTTGTTTTCGCTATCGAAAGTCTTGTTAGCTTTGCAATCGTACAGCGAAGAAGACAAAGGGTCATTGCTGTAGACTTTGGATCAGAACCCATATATTTGGAACAAAGATGAGAAGACATCATAGAACACTACTGACATTACTTGCACTGGTATTCACTGGGCTACTTTTTTTCTCCAGGTATGGCAGGAATGTCGGAGTCGCAGACGTTGAGGCTGCTGCCTCAAAGTTTGTGGCTGCATCTGGAGCTAAAAAGCTTACCTCTTCCTTTGAGAAAGAAAAAGCTGCATTTGTGGTACTTGCTCAGGATTCTGACCTTGAGAAGCTGCTTCCCACAGTTCAGTCCTTTGAGGACCGCTTCAATCACAAGTACAAGTACGACTGGGTCTTTTTGAATGATGCTCAGTTTGCGCCCGAGTTCCAAAAACAGATCAAGAACATTGTTTCAGGCAATGCGATTTTCGGATCAATCCCCAAAAATCATTGGTCTTACCCCTTGTGGCTTGATCAGGATAAGGCTGCAGAGGCTCGTAAGAAGATGTCTGACGACAAAATCATTTACGGCGGCTCAGAATCTTACCGGCACATGTGTCGATATGAGTCCGGGTTTTTCTATCGTCACAAGCTTTTGAGCAATTACAAGTACTACTGGAGAGTTGAACCAGAGACTGGATTGGTCTGTGATATTGATTACGATGTTTTTGCTTTCATGCGTGAAAAGAAAATCAAGTACGGATGGACTATCTCTATCACAGAGTTTGAAAAAACCATCCCTACCCTTTGGAACACCACAAAGTCTTTTGTGGCGGATCACCCAGAGTATTTGCACCCTAACAGACTGCAGAAATTTGTTACAGATGAGAATATGGACAAGTACAACCTCTGTCACTTTTGGACAAATTTCGAGCTAGGTGATTTGGATTTTTGGCGTGGAGAAGCCTACTCTGCGTATTTTGACTACCTGGATCACGCAGGAGGGTTTTTCTATGAGAGATGGGGAGATGCTCCAGTGCACTCAATTGCTGTTTCGCTGTTTTTAGATGCAAAGGAGATCCATTTTTTTGAGGATATTGGATACTTTCACAAACCTTTCATTCATTGTCCGTCTAACCAACTAGCAAGAAAGCTTAAGTGCTCGTGCATGCCCAGTAAGACATTTGACTGGCATGAGTCCTCATGCCTACGAAACTTTTACACTGCGCAAAACGTGACCTTTGACGAGGTGAGCCTTTTCTGAAAGATTCAGGTATACTCTTTTAAACTCATGTAATGTGAACAAGAACCATTAATGTATGTAAAATATATAGCATTTTCAGCATATATAGGCCAAAGGCGCTTCATAATTTATTAATATAACTAGCAACTGGCAGTAGAACAGCAGATGACATCAAACAAAATTAACATTAAGAACTAATAATAATAATAATAATCATAATAAAAAGAGAAATTCATAAAGTGAAAGCACCTATGTTGAATGCAAGTAATCAATGATAGCACTGAGTTTAGAGAACGAGCAGCTGAGAGGCTTTTCACTTGTCTCGGCATTGCAATGCTTCGATTTTATGTTGGAGATCTCGTTGAGAATGTTAAGTGCAGCCTTGCGGTACTCATCAAGGACTGTGCGAGTGTACTCGAAGCTGTGCACGCTCTCCATGTATTCTAGCACTGATTTTTTGTATTCAAAATCGCGAGACCGCAGTTTCAAACAGTTGAGAACCGTTTGGTCCTTTTTGTTGGCATTGATTGCATAAATAATAGGGAAAGAGAACTTTCCCTCAGTGAGGTCTTCGGCATACCCCTTTTTCTCGCTGTATTCACGAGAAACAAGATTGACATAGTCGTCTTTGATCTGATACAAAACTCCCAAAGTATCTGCTAGATCAACCAGCATGCTAGTCGGGACAGTGGTAGATACATCTCCACCACCGTTCTCTTTTTCCTCGTCACCAGACTCAGGCTTCAAGGTAACCGCTGATGCCATGAGCCTCACCGCCAGCCTGTAGAGGCCCCCTGTCTTGTTTGCAACCATCCCAATGTAGTCCTCCTCAGTAGGACAGATATGAGTGTCACGCCAGTATATATCCATGCCTTGACCGCGATGCAGATTGAGAAGCTCTTCGGAAAACGCCGTAAGGCAGCTCTCAGGCAATTCCACCATAACTCTTTGCAGTGCGACAAACATCATGTAGTTTGCCGAGTTTATCGCCGTTCCAACTCCGTAAACAACATGACCGGAGGGCTGCCCTCTTCTGAGTACAGAGCTGTCTTCCACGTCATCTACCAGCAACGAAGCAGTATGAAGCATCTCGATGATGGAGCTTATTGACTCCAGAATGCCCTGAGGAACCTGAATGATCTGATTAAACGCTTCAATCATCTTGGGGCGGAGCTCTTTGCCAGGAATCCCCCGAAGATACTCATAGGGCCGTCTAAGCACAGCTTCCTGCTCAGCAGTCCAGGAAGGCATGTTTGTAAAAGAGAATTCAGAATAAATAACTTGTAACTCTCAGATGTCGTGGTTGAGTTGTGCTGTTCAAATGCGCTTTATAATTATATATATTTGACGGATCAGCAAAATTTCACTCGGATCAGTGAAACAGGGTTCTCATAGTAAAATCCAAGTAAGAAAACACAACACGCTGAAAACAACAAAAAAAAACATATAGCACGACGCTCCAAGCCTCGAAAGCCTCTCATTTTCAGTGCTTAACCACTCGCCGAAGTTGGTCTTTGTGTTGCCTGCACTTCCACGCTGATAACAAGAATACTGTTCTCTAAACGTCACGTGATCATCAAACAGTGGGTTAAAGTGCAAGGGGCGAAAATTAGCGAGGTGCGGCCTCCTCAGGATCGATGCCTCTAGTAACTAGCTAGCTAGAGCTAAATTTGTATATACGTGAACTTGAGATCGCTAGAAGTCATTAGCTGGCACTATACCCAACGACATGGACCGGGGAATAGATATTTGGAATAGCACTCCACCAGTCACACGGGCGTGGATAAGTCTTGTACTAGGGCTGGCAGTACTAGAGACATGCAAGATAATAACGTCAGACATTGTCTTGGTGTACAATTCAGGAAAGGTGTTTCATGAGCATGAATGGTGGAGACTGATCACTTCGTTTTTATACTATGGGCCATTGAGTCTGAATCTCGTCATAAATGTGTTTTTATCCTCGCGGTACTCTAGAATGCTAGAGCAGTCGCATTACACAAACATTTCAATGGAGTATCTGTGGATTTTATTTGTGGCGGCCAGTCTGATTGTAGCGCTGACTGCAATTCTCCGGCTGCGGTTACTGATACTGGGGCCGTGCCTAACGACATGCATAGAGTATTTATGGGCTAGGAGGAACCCAGACGAGAGGCTTTCTGCTTTGGGGCTTTTTGTGTTCCGAGCACCGTACCTGCCTTGGGTCATGGCTTTATTTTCGG
The DNA here is from genome assembly GCA_003708315.3 of Groenewaldozyma salmanticensis. Taxonomy (NCBI): domain Eukaryota; kingdom Fungi; phylum Ascomycota; class Dipodascomycetes; order Dipodascales; family Trichomonascaceae; genus Groenewaldozyma; species Groenewaldozyma salmanticensis. Next base: position 311,410 of record PPNW03000005.1, on the reverse strand, counting down.
TGGTGGTTAATGGAGGCAGTCATCCATTAAAGGGTGAATTATTAGGGATCTTCGTGGGCCACCTGATTTTTTTCTTTGAAGATATTTATCCTACCGTATCTCATTTCAGGTTATTGGCTCCTCCTTGGGAGTGGTGGGTAAGGAGGCCTGAAGTTGGTGAGAGTGCTAATACTGCTATCCCTCATGTGCCTGGCAATCATGACAATGAAAATAGAGTAGTTGACCACGAACATCAGGACTAATTGCATCTTGCCTCCTTTTCCCCCTGGTCACCAAGGTATTACAAGTTCAAAATAGGTATGCATTTCTAGCAACAGCTAGTCGAGAACCAACCTCCAGGCATTTTAATTCAAGACAGTCTGAACCCATTCTATTTAGGCTGGAGTTATTTTCAAGAGCTTGACCGCACAGCTTTTACAGGAATATAAAGGCACATGTATACCGCATGTCTGACTTCATACCGCCTTGAGAGTTTCGGAGATTCACAATTTCGTGGGTTTGTTAAAATAAACTGAAGTATGAGTTACATAAATATATATGTATATATATATATACACGTATCTGGTGTATATGGCCCAAGTTCAAGCAACTGGGTCCAGCAGATCGATGAATCCATTAGAGAATGAGTTACAATCAGAATCCGGGGTAAGATAACTCTCTAGCGAGAGCAAACCCTCCGAAAGTCTTGTTGAATTCAGTAAATCGTTTTCAATAGCAGCAGTGGCACTGCTAAAGTTATCTTGTTCAAATTCGTCGTCAGTGTCAATATTGGCTAGAGGGGTGGATGTAATAGTAGTGTTGCTGGCAGTGGTGCTAGCAGTTCTAGTAGTGTCCATGCTGTTGTTGCTATTGAAATCATTAGTATCGTTATTCTTTCCTTCAAATGTTGTCCTGAACGGTTGTGTTGTGTCAGAGGCATTGCCATTTTCAGCATCATCATAGTTGAAGATGTCATTTTCATCGTATAAAGCTAAAGTCGACGTCACTCCAGACAAGACTGGCGACATTATATCTAGTTCATCATCCGGGCTTTCTAAGTTGGTGAGCTCTAGGTTCAAGTCGAGCTCAGTGACAGGACTTGCCGTGAATGCTTTTTTCTTGTGTGCCAGATCCATCGTAGCCCACAACGAGGGGACGTTAGATTGCTTGTTATCACTAATGCTGTCGAGAGTGGCAACAGCAAGACCAGGGGAGGACTCGTCCGTGCGGTGCTCCGAGATGTTGTCGTAAGAAGATGTGGCGGGGGAGGAAACGGTTCCTGAGGTACTATTGCCATCATCTTCGTTGTCGCTCACCCCAACCAAGAACATGTCAGCCATTTCGGTGTTGGAGAGCATAGCTGCTGCGGCGCCACCAGGGCGCAGCGAGAAAGCTCGCACACCTTCAGGAACGTCTCCCAGAAACGATCCTGGCGAAGTGACATTACTTGAGTTTGGGTTAAGAGATGGAGTGGCACCGGAAGTGTTGGTTCCACTGCTGTTATTGCTGTTGCCGCTCTTAGTACTGTTGTTTTTGCTGCGAGTGCTACTAGTAGTCTCCTGCATCATCAAAAATGCATTGCTGCGGAAAAACGAAGGAGGTAATGACGAAGAAGCAGGGCGCCCAGAGGATAGACCAAGGTTGAAAGAACTGCGAGAGTCCCTGGACCTCCGGCCTCCACGCTTGGTCATAAGGCTCGCAGGAGCTATCGTGGAGGGCAACGAGCCAACATTGACTGCCGATATCTCGTCTATGGTATCAGGAGAAGATTTCTTTGAACTGCTCGCCTTTATCGAAATAGCCGAGGACGCGGTGTTTGCACTTTTAGCTCGTCTCTTTTTCGCTGGCTTCTTACCTTCAACAGTGATTGATATTGAGCTCGAGGATGTAGCTGTTGTTATGCCTGATGATAATGATGATGATGATGATGTTGTTGTTGTTGATGATGATGATGATGCTGCAGTTTTTGTTGTTGTTGCTGTAGATGATGCTGTTGATTTTGTTGCTGCTGTTGGTGCAGACGATGCCGTCGAACTAGCCTTAGCTTTACGCCCGCGTTTCTCGGTGGAATTCCGGCACCCTGCTCCCAGAGACCTCAATGAAATTGATATCGAGGAAGAGCTTGTCGCATCTAGAACCGGGGAAGCTGCGTGAGATGAAGTCCCCGAGGATGATGACGACGAGGAAAGCACACCCTTTTCCGAAGCTATTGTATTGTTCGAGGACGCGGTATGGGAACCAGATGAATTGCTATGATCCGCAGGTTTCGGCAGCAATGGCCTGAATGCTGGCCGAATAGGCACGTACTGCGACTTCTTTGGCAGTAGCTGTGGTAATATTTGAGTCTGGCTCTTGCCTGGAATTTGGCCCCGGGATTGTTGAATCAGCTTAGTCCCTCCAACAGCATTGGATTTCTTGTCAATAGACTTTATCGCAGTGGCAGCAGAAGCATTGCCTGCTCGGGCAGAGGTGGAGACACCATCAGTTCCCAGTTTGATTTCTTCGTTTGATGTTGATGATGTTTTGGTTGACTTTAATCTTGCTTTCGGTGCAGCGGCAGGGTGTGTATTTCCAGTCGGACCTACTACGCCAGTCGGAGCTGCCACGGTAGTAGTAGCCATTGTACCGAGATCAACAGAAGAACAGCCTCAACACCACCTCACAGAACAAAAATGCAGGAATCGTGCTGTGAGCAATTGGTGCTGACTGAGAAGGATAAGGTGAAGAGGAAGGAATTTTGGGGGAGAGAGAGTGAAAGAGTTCACGGAGACAGAAAAAAGGAGGAAAAAAAAAATAAAGAAAATTTGGCCCAAGATCTTTTGTGTGTGTGTGTATGCGTTTTGTCCTCGAGATCCCGGAAAGGAGCAGCAACGTCAAATAACGGAGAGTCGCTTTTCTTCTCTTTTTTATATCTTTCTTTTATTTTTTTATTTCAATTGTTCTCGATTTTCACTCTATTCTTTTTTTTTGTTTGTTTGTGTCTCAATATTCTTCTTTAGCCGTTGCCGAAATGAAGATTAATAACACGGCAGTCAAAGCGATAAAGGCCCTTTTTTCCACGTTTGAATGTATGGAGAGTGAGAGTTGAATGTTAGCAAAACCCCACGAGAGCCTTGGCCTTAACTCAAATGAATAGAATCAATAGAAATGACGACACGCTTTTATCGAAGGTGCTCCGGAAGCAAATGATGAACAGCGCAAAACGAAACACACGGGATATCTATAGATATAAGTATCAGCTGCGTATTCACATCTCTTCCATCGTAGCCGTCAAGAAGCGTTTTGCTGTAATTACGTCTGCGTCTCAGTTATAGCTGCTCTCGCGGTGGGTGTACACAACTGTTGAAACATGTTTGAACATATGCGCAAGCAACGTTGTTATCAAAACATCGACGTGTACCCCCAGCTGTGTCTCGGGACCCCAGGGAACCGGAGCAGGTCAAGTGCCTGCCACCCCGGAGGTCCTGGCAAAACGGTGTCCCCTTTATTGACTTTGTTCGGCTTCATGTTACTATGACGACCCCGGGAATTCATCACGCACTCTGCATTTTCTTCCTCGTCAGTTTTGACCGAGCGCAGCACGAATAGAACCAGTTAGCCCAATTAAAGTTAGTACAATTCCAAAAAGTAAAGTGCTACTCCTCGGTGAACTATTTCTTTTTTTTGCATCAGAGCAGCACACGTATGCTCATGTCTCCACCCTGCAAAGTATCGGCCACTGGGCCAAACTCTTCTTTTTGGTGTTTTTACCTTCGCCGTTGCTCAATTTCATCATCGAGTCTAGACACAGGGGCGGTCTGAATCGGCAATAAGGATGAAAAACATATCTCGAGGTCCTGCAGAGAGTAACAGGGAGCGACGGCGATCCTCAAGATTTTGGCACGCACAGAGAGATCCCCAGAAGCAGTGAGTAGAAGCCTAAAATATGAAGCTTGTTCCCCGGCCGAGTTTTCGAAAGCCCGCGAAGTCCATATGGCACCGACCAGTTTTTATTTGTCAGACCACGGAGCGAGAGTCCTGTGACCACATGCCCTCAATGGGGAAATAAGACTTATATGGGCAAATTACAGTTTGCTTTCCAGCCAGAAGCTTCGAGATCGAAACCGGTTTGTCCCGTCTTCGAAGAAGGAAAAAGCTGGAAAAAAAAATAAAATGCTGTTGTAGTGACGCTGCATATGGAAAAAGCTTAACCGCTCTTCCCTCAAGGCGGGTCCCCAAAGGTTCGATCGCGTTGCAAGAAAATCTCTCTCCCCCGGGCTTAAGGGGGCTGCCAATTAGTCTCAGCGCTTATGTCATTCCAATTCCTCTGGCATTTGTCTTCCGGAGGGTATTATATCTGTCGCAAGCCTCAAGAGCTTTGGTAAGCCGGTATATAATGGCCACCTGCATGTGCTTAGATCTACCAAGAGATAGTAATCATGAATCGAGTAGGGGGCATTCTAGTGTGAAATGAGGCTTTCACTATGGTACGCAGCCACCTGCTAAGCTCTTGATGAATTAAGCCCCGGAATCCTCGATGCCGAATAGCAGTATTAATAGCTTTTCATTACACTTATTGTTTCTGACCTTGGCGTCGCAAAGCTTGATGCTGTTCTTGCAGGAAGGTTTCCCGAAGGATAATTACAGAATAAGTGCATCATTTTCCAGGATGTTGATAAATGATTCCTGCATAAGTGCCCAGCTCGGTTAAGTTACTGTGTGGGGGATGTTCTCCAACAAGTCCGGGACCTAATTGGGAACTTCGCACTCCAATTAGAATATTCTCGCTGGGAGCCATTAGTAACGCACCGGAAACAATTAGCTGGAACAGAAAAGGCCACTGCTGTCGTGCCTTCAGCTCATATTCCCCCAGAGCGGCCTCCTAACTTGTCACCAATTCATAGCCGAAGTATTTTCTGATGAGTTTGGACGGCCGGATACAACGGCTACAGCTGATCAAACCCAGCATCTTTTGTTGATGCCTCAGTTAATCCGCTTGATGTCTGTAGTGTACATCTTTCTTCTACTGCAAACAGAACCCAACTTGAATACTACTCAAAAGGTCAATTTTCAAATTACTCAATGAGATTCTCTGAAAATCCTAGCTGTACCTTTTGCCGATGTACCCGTGCCAGCTTCTTCAATAATTTTTTTTTCTTTCATTTATCTAAAACTTGTTTCTTTTTGCTGTCCTAACACAGCATTTACTTCAACCTCCTTTCATTCCCAAGATGTTTTTTTCTCGTTTCGACTAACAACAGGGCTGCACAATACGAGCCCCAGCCATAAATACGACCGACCTTTCGGGGCTTTTATTTAAATTTTTTTTTTTTTTGATTTTTTTTTTTGATTTTAATCATTCGGCGCTGCTGTGTTTCACTTTTTGCTACTGGGCGAGTCGCCAAGTCTATCACATGCATATTCTACGATACACAGCTTGCAATAGCGAGAAGTGATGACGTTGCCAACTCTTGTTTCCGGTAAAGTTCCATCTCAGGGTTTTAGTCATGAAGAGCTAAAGTTTTTCCAAGACAGTTATACCGGGCATATAGTAAGATCTGCTTTACCCAAAGGGCTTCTTGATTATGAAACCGACCTAATCGGCTTGGTAGGGTGCCGCTCACTATCGCCGCCCAGGCACACAAAACATGATGGAGTACAGTAGTTAAAAGTACCAACATGTCTAATACCCTTTACTTCCAGAACATGATCCTTTCCTGAAAGAACTTCATGCATAAGAAGTGTCAAGCTGACTACATCCTCTTGCTCTGTCTTCCAAGCTTAGGGTGTGCGAAACGTCTCCTTGCATCGTCTCTAGGGCACGGTAAAATTTTCAATCACGTGAAAAAGGTCCGCGCTGCCTAGCAGAACCAAACGGCATGCAATGCCACTGAGGGGAGTTTGTTGACTACCAAAGACGCTGTTTAAGTTGTGCCAAATAGCTCTTTTGAGAGCTAATCCCTGGACAAAATCTCTGAAAGTTTTACTGGCAAGCTTGCCAGAATCCGTCATGAACCTGAAATTGCAAGCAGACAAAGGCTCATTGCTAGCCAGAACACGGCGGGCAGTTGGACCCAACCGAAGTAATAACAATTAGTAACTCATGTAAACAGAGCACAAACCCGTAGCTATTCCATGGCGCTGCTTGAACTTTTGCGGCGCTTAAGAATACTGTGAATGGTGCGACTCCACACATGTTGTCTCAGTTTCTCACAACGTCATACCTTCTAGCCTACACTCAGCATTGCAGCCATATTGTTGTAGCGATTTTGAATTGGTGGGCTCAAATTGCTGGCGTTTCCCAAATAGTTTCCCTGGTATCACTACTTCATTGTGATAAATTACTGTATCTGGCGGCCAGCTTTCAAGCGCACACAACATCTAGCTTGACTTTTCTCCTAATCAAAATATGAGCATGGCATGCACTCATTCAACTATAGTCCGCAAGCTATGAGATAATTTCCGTCTTATGCTTGGTATGGAAAAATGGAGGTGGAAAAAGCATTTGTTGATAACATACATCAAGCATGTAAAGTAGATTTAGATTCACACTTTCAGCGCGGAAATAACACCGACATGGTCGCGTCGCAATATATATATATATTTACACAGCATATCTGACATTCGTCTTAATTCTCTTATGAGCTTGCTGTTGCTTTGGCAATTGCACCTATAACCTGCTGGTGCATTGTCCGTGGAGCCACAACAATGCCTTGGTTACCAGCCAGAGTGCGGCCAATGCTAAAGTCTAACTTCTTGCCATGCATGTCACTAACTATACCCCCGGATTCTTCAACAAGAAGACTTCCAGCAGCGTGGTCCCAGATCTTTTCCTGATATCCTGCTTTGACCGGCAATCTGAGATAGATATCTCCGTCACCTCTAGCTACGCTGCAGTACTTTGCCTGCGAGTCCATCTGAACTGGAGCCTGCGTGATTCCTAGCTCTTTGGCAATTAGTGATTGAGTGTCTAGAGCACTGTGACCAGCTTCAACACCCTCGCAGAAAGAAGCCTCACTGAATGATTTCGGATTTCGAAATGAGATCTCTTGCTCCGATGCAGGTCCGAAAAGGTGCTGAGAAAACGCTTTACCATCTCCCTTCACTGCATGGAACACCAAACCGCGCTCTTGGTCAGAAGTGCTGGCACCAATTGACGTCCAAGGTAAGTTAGGGCAGCCAATTACACCTATCTGAGGTTCGCCGTCCTGTACCAGGGCAAGGCAAATTGCGTATTGACCACCTTCTCTCAAGAATCCCTTGGTACCATCAATAGGGTCCAAAACCCACATTCTACCCTTGGGGCCACCCTCATAGTTCCCCAGATCAATTGCATCTAGAACTTGATCCTCCGACTTTAGGTCGCCAATCTGGCTGCTAAATTCATCATTGCTTGCGTGATCTTTGATCAAGTTCCATACTTTTTCTTTAAGCGATGGATTTTCTCGCAGTTTAGCGGCATCCTCCTCACCTACAACTTTGTCTCCGGGGAACGCATTCTGAATGGCTCCAATAACAACTGCTTGGCAGCCAAAGTCAGCAACTGTAACTGGAGAGCTGTCTGACTTGGTGATTCCAACAGCTTGACTTCTGACCTCTTTGGCAAACCTCGACGCACGTTTGACTGCTTGGATTGCAATAGCAAGCTCCTTTTGAAATTTGCTCATTGTTAATTCTCAAGTTAAATGGAAAAACCTGTTATGGTACATGTAGGGACGGTTTTCTCTGAAATTTGTCATGGTGTGTGGAAGAGAGTCGATCGAGATTATCATGATGAAAATACAGCTATAGCATGCTGGCGGAGAGCAAAACGATAGCTCCAAACGAAACTAAACGAAACTACTCTACGTGCATAAGTGTCAGAACAAAGTTACCTTCGTTGCATTGTCTAATGATCAGGCGAATACAGCTGTGCGGTTACAGCTCCGTTTGAATACAGCTTATTGAGCTGTATATCGTCACAGGAGGTTGGATATTCTTGATCCCGCGGTATATCAATGTGTCGGAAGCTCAATATAAACTTAGCACCGTATGATGCATGTACCAGAAATACCATAAGACATCCACATGCACACCCAAGGCACGCGTAAGTTTTGTGGAATCGTCTCCAGATCATACAAACTAGATCATACAAACTATGACAAAACAAATTATCGGTCTCAACAATGAATCTCTTTGTGGTACCTCGCAGCATTAGCTCAGTGTGATAAGTCTATCCATTTTTCAATAATCAAATCTCGAAGACTCGAGGCAATGTCGGAAACGGGTGGTTCACATGACCAAGAATGAAACAAATAAACAAAAATAAAATACAGAAAAGCTAGGGAAAAAGCTCTTTTGCAGTTCCCCAATTGAGAAAGAGAAAATCGAAAGAGGATTCAAGTCTGAAACATTCTGCAAACCACTCACAATATTTTATTTTGCAAGCCGAAGGTGGTATAGCGGCAGAAGTAAGCTATCGAGAGTCCCATGAGGTATGGTGTTCTTTTATTTTTGGCAGTATGTTGCCGAACTACGTTTTTGGGGTCCTTTCAGTGGAGTTCACTGTAACCGTCTAGAATCATATGGCCCTTGTTAGAATTAGTCTAAGGAAACCTGGTTGACTGAGAAATGTGGAGAACTTGTTCTTTATAATGATGCGGCCACTGATTTCCTATTTTCATGATTTGGTGCCTGGTGGCAGTTTTGTTTATGCCCGAGATTTTTGGGATTGTGTGTGTGTGGGAGGATTTGGGTGTGGTTTTAATCAAAAGAGAAAAATAAAAAAAGCCGGCTTTACTAAAATTAATAAACCCCCCTTAAAGTTCTGTGATAACTTTTTTTTTTTACTTCCTCATTCTGTATCATTCTGTCAACACATCCCTTTTTTCTTTTGGTCTATCGTTAACAGTGGGGAACTACTATCCTTAGGAGTTAACATTTAGTTTTGCTGTTATATCTTAATATCTCTGAGGAGTTCAGTTGTTAATGATAAAGGTAAGTGACGAAGTCTGGTTATCTTTTGAGCTGGATGATTTTTCCAGTCTTTATTTTTGATTTTTTTTTTTTTGATTTTTTGATTTTTTATCATTTTATCATTGATTTTTTTTATTTTTTTTTTATTTAGTACTGTTTTGCTAATTGCTTTCTTTCTGTTTAGGGTCTTCGTAGTTCTTTAAAGGGCACAAGACGAGCATCTGCCTCGTCAAGTCCCGGCTCTGCATCAAATTCTAATCTTGGAATAAAGCCAAAGCTAGCTACCGCAACTCCAAAAAAAATTATCCGGGCATTGTATGATTATGGAGCTCAAGGTCCAGGTGAGCTCGGGTTCTCTAAGGGAGACTTTTTCTACGTGATTAACAATGAGGACGATCAGGAGTGGTATGAGGCATGCGACCCTTCGACGAATGCTCGAGGTATGGTGCCCGTTAGCTACTTTGAAATTGTCAATCGACAACAGCATATAAGCACCGTGCCTTTACCTCAGGCTGGCTCTGTTGGTGGCAGCGGCAGCAATAATAACAATGGGAGCCTTGGAGGCAATGGAAGTGGTGGGCAGCTTAATGGTGGGCCCTTGGAAAGTTCAAGTGAGACTTCATCTTTTGTAATGGTGGGTTCACCAAATGATCCGCAAGCACAGCAGCACCGTCAATCACAGTTAACGCAACAGCAACAACAACAGCAGCAACAAAATCATAGTGGATCTACGATCAGCCATTATCAAAGTAATAGGCTATCATCACCAACTCATTCACAGCAAAGTGGAGCGGGAGTCAATCCTCCACCTGCTCAAAATTCTACCTATTCTTCCTCATCATCTGCAAGCATTGCAACCTCAAGCCATACACCGACGAACGTCAGCACGAGTAGTACTAGTAATAACAACAGGCTCAGCAAGAACCTCAATTCATCTCCCTTGTATGGAATTGTTCTGTACAATTTCAAGGCAGAGCGACCTGATGAGCTGGAGGCTCAAGCCGGAGAGTCAATTATAGTGATTGCTCAATCTAACGATGAATGGTTTGTTGCAAAGCCTATTGGTAGACTGGGTGGCCCTGGATTAATCCCTATATCTTATGTGCAAATTAGAGAAGTTGGTTCTGATCGACCAGTGGAGAATATTGAAGATGCAATTCGAAGATCAAATGTGCCAAGAGTTGAGGAGTGGAAGAAAATGGCTGCAGAGTACAAAGCTAGTAGTATACCTCTAGGGAAACTAGATAACGTTAATGAATTGAGGATGTTGCAGCAACGAAGCTCGGTCCATGGTATTTCGCAGCAACAACAGCATCAGCAGCTACAACAGGGCCAGAGGGCTGGTAATGCTGCGTCCCGATTAAGTGCTGGCACTGGGATAAGTACGACCTCTACAGCTACCTCTGCAGTTCCTTATGTTGTGTCCGCTTCTGTAGACCGATACGCTTATGATGGAGGCAGATATTGGTATTTGATCTATGTGCAGCTGAGTAATGGGCACTACCGCAACCTTTGTCGATACTATCAAGATTTTTACGACTTTCAAATCAGACTTTTGGATGAATTTCCAGTGGAGGCTGGACGGACAGGCCAAGCACGAACTTTGCCCTTTATGCCGGGCCCACTAACTAATGTGAATGACTCAATCTCTGCGCAACGACGAGCTGACTTGGACGACTATGTTCGAAGCTTGATAGCTTTACCTTACTATATGTCAAGGTCGCCGATTGTGCTAGAATTATTTGGTGTCAGACATGGAGATATCGAGACACCCTATCGAACAAATAACATGCCACAGCCGCCACTAGCAGCTAATCCAACAAGACCGACTTCCGGTACAGATAATAACATCGCACACGAAGCAGAACAAGACCAGACTCCTGCAACAACCAGCACCAGTGCAAACGGCCATCAGCATACTGCCTCGCAACAGCTTTCAGCCGTTAGTTCTAGCTCTCCGCCGTTCAACATGCGGGAGGATTTTATCAAAGTCAAGGTCTTTCATAACGATGATCTCATTGCGATCAGAGTGCCAGCCAGTATCACGTACGACGGCCTTGTGGGTAAAATCGCTGAAAGACTTGGTTTACCTGCGGTTGTTCTTATGCATAAAATTGAGTCATCCGGCGATCTGGAGGAAGTTAAAGATGACGAGCACCTTGCGCAGATTGTAGGTGAAAAGACCAAACTAGTTCTTTTTGTTCGATAGGAGTTGAAAAATGGAAACTCAGCTGCAAGAGGCTCTTCAAAGAATGAAGAAGTAGAAACAACATCAATTAATAAAAAAAAAAGAAGGAAAAAAACAAAGAAAAGAGAAAATAAATCAAAGCCATCTCTTACTCTATATATTGACATTTAATGACTACGATTTATGAATATATGAATACATATATAAAAGGACTTGTGTGAGCAGAACCGTTCGTTTTAATCCCGTAATTTGCTTTTCATGCTTCTATTTCAGATGTCCAGCTCCATTAAGGAGTTATCTGAAGCCGGCTCGAAAGATTCCGTATCACTATAAAAGTCACCACTGGCATCCGCGGCGCGAGGAAAAACTTGGAACAAGTGCCTCCAGAGATTAAGTTTCAAAGGCTCGTACTTTATTAGCGCTGTTGACGGCCTTTGATAGTAGTGCAGCTTTGGTAGAAGAACTGAAGACGGAATCCTGAAAAGTCTTCTGGCCACGAATTCGTCTCTGTCGCTGTCTTCCCCACAGCTACTGCTGCTGGGATCATCTTCTGTTGTATCTTCATCTAGACCAGTAACAAACAAACGAGTTGGCGTGTCTTCAACGTCCATGAACTCTGGAGTCTCAATACTGCCGGAATAATCTTCTCTTTGATTATTACTGGTTTCTCGCCCTGTATGCCGGTTACCCGTTAATGATAATGCATCTAAATCGTCTTCCAGGTACTTCCGCCGCTTAAACGGCCTGGAGTCTCCCTGAGTGACCTCGCCGTTTACAGGATCATGATGATTGTAAGTTTCCCTTCTCTTGTGCCTGAGCATTTCATGGCTACTTTGACGGAGTTCGAGGTACCTTTGTCTTTTATATGATACTTTCAAACCTATAGTTGCTGAAAACTTTATGAGAAGCCTGGGCTGGGATCGAGCTGAGACATGTCAAAAGGGTTTATATAAAGTTTCATAGCTGAGGGTGATAAAGCCGTTTATAGCCATCCGCAATTTCATATATATTTAAGATAAATATCCTGTCAGCGTTCTTGCCCTCAACGCGGTGAGCTCATTGTTAAAAGGATAGCCTGAGTTCATCCTCAGATATTTTCACATTTATGAGCTTACTTAGCTTCAAACTATTTTTTATATGGTCTGTGGTTCCATCTCTCTCTTACCCAAAAAGGACGAGGCTGAGATTGAAAATCTGGTTAAAGTAGCTAGCTGGTATGCGAAATATATTTAAATTTATACAGCGCTGATTAGTACTATCATAGTGCTGACAGCATTATTATCTTTTACTTTTTTTTTTCTGTTGGATATATATATCTCAAGGGTATAAATATATCCAGAGTGGCATCTTTTATTTGTTCTGGTTTTCTTCTTTGCCTGAAACCAATTCAGACTGCTCGAGCTAGGGAATGGCGAACCACAACAACGAGGGAGGTTCCCAAGTCTCAGATGGTGCTCCTCCTCCACTACCCAGGAGGGAGTCCCGAGCCCCCTCATTAACTAGCAACCACAGCCACAGCAGCAGTGGCAGTTCAATTACAGCACTACCGATGAAGCTTCAGGATGAGGTGACACAGTTTCTGACCAGTTTGCAGGAGCCCAAGTACGAAAGGCCTCTAACAGCAGAAGATATTGCTTCTTTATATCAGCAGTTTTATTTGCAGTTTGAGCATAGTGCGGAGGAATACTTGAGGGAACACCCTGAAAATTTTACAGAGAGGACAGGAACTAATAAGGAAGTCGCTATGGAAAGCTATCAAGAAATTGCTGAACGAAAGCGTATGAGAAACCAACGATCACAGTCTGTACGTATCCTTTTGGAGCTTGCGGAAGCATCAGCATGTACAGGGGTTTACGACAAGATATTTGCCATAGGGTTTGGTCCAGACACGAAGCACAGTGACGCCGTACAACAGAGAGTTAGGCTGTTACGGGATCTGCCCATTACGCTAAAGCATTTGGAATTAGGAGGTGAAGAGGAGGAGGACAGGCTCCCTGAGGAGACAGGCCCTGTAAAAAATGTAGAGAACCACCCTCTAAAGGATAACGAAGAAGAAGAAGAGGATGAGGAAAAAGATAATAATGAAGAAAAAGAAGAGGAGGAATTGCATTTAACCAAATCCAGCTCGACAGGAGATTCCTCCCTTATAGCTAGCGCAAGAGAACAAGAATTGCGACCACTACTAAAAGCAGCAGGAAATGAACTTCGAGCTATGAATGACTCAAAAACGCCAGCAGCAAAAGTTGATCATTTGTTTCAAGCTCATAAAATCATAGTGGATTCTTTGAACAAAACTCAGGCAGATGGTAACGGCGGGGATAGCAGCGCAGATATGATCTTACCCACATTATTATACACTCTAATTGTGTTTGAGGCACCCAACATACTGTTGAACATGCTTTACATCAAAAGGTTTAGAAATTACAGATTTATCAATGGTGGAGAGGCATTATACTGCCTGACTAACCTGGAAGCGGCCATTGCATTTTTAGAATCCCTCACGTTGTCCATGCTCAATGGTTTTGATAGAGCAAAATACCCCAGTGATTCTCCGGTTGATATAACGTTGCTAGAAAAGCCCTTACCGTTTTCTCGACTATCTGGTATTCCAGGTGCAATTCATTCTAACGCGGTGGCTTCAAGATCAAGAACAAACAGCCACAGTAGCGTGAACTCAAATAGTTCAAACAACCCAAACGCTGCCGCTGTTCGTCGGAAGTTATCGGTATTGCCCATGGTTGATTTGGCATCTTATACTGCCGCAAGCTCGGCAGAGGGAATCAAAAGCATGGGATCTTCTCTGGGAAACTCATATCGATTTCTGTTTGGCAAGTTTTCTGCTGCAGACTCGAGTTTAGGCTCTTCTCCTTCTACTGGTAACCACAAAAAGAGCATCGTGGATATGCCGGTGCCTGGAGCATCACATGGTGAGGAAGATTCAGTGAGTCATGATTTGGTAAGTCATGCGGATTTGAGGGAGCTGGAGGATGGGAACACACGCCCGGAAGGTCTCAAGAAATCAACCTCTTCATCATCTCTTTCATTCAATAAATTTGGCATGGGTGTCATGAGACAGTTTAGATCGTCTTCAGAATCCAAGTCAATTACTCCTTTACCCCAGAAACCGGGAAGCATAGCCCCCACTCAATTAGACCATGCTCCATTGCATGCTACGTCAGATAGTAGGTTCCTGGATGATTTTGAGTCTCTAACAATATCGGATCTTCGTGCCCTCCACGCAGATTATAGGAAATTAGTGCTTCAGATACAGCAAACACGCGGTATCTGAAAATCAATAGTTGAGTTTATATGCATATTTATATATATACCGTTTGTTGAATTATTGTTAAGAAGCATCTGAACGGACAGGTTTATTTGTTCGTCATTTCTTCACAGAAGCATTCAGAAAATCCATCAAACCCATTGTTGTATCCTCGTCTTCTGCATCTTCCTCAAGTGAGTTAGAATTTGTAACAATACTGGTGGCATTCGATGGTTTACGAAAGGACCTCATTGAGCCAAACAAACTGCTGATGTCTGTAGAATACCTCGAGGTGTTTCCTTCCACAGCTGTTATCGGTGTTGACGCGAATTTATTTGACGCAACGGGAGATTTTAGACTCGCGAGGCCGCATTCACTAGCTGATTCATTTCCACTAGCCACCGGAAAGGTCTTATCATCAAAATTGTTTACCAAAACAGTAGGTGCTGCCCTCTTTTTAGCTGCACCAAAGTTAAAGCGCGTGTTCCATTGATGGCCATCCTTTTGCTCTTCGCCATGTTCAACTTTTGAGCGCAATGGAGGAGCTGCCATAGTAGGACTAAGCGGGGAACTTGGGTTCATCGTTCCCAAATCATAAACTGTCTGGGGCAGCGGAGGCACTGGAGGGGGACTTCCCGTACTCATAAATTCTGAGGCAGGTGGCTGATGTCTGCCAAAAGGGAATATCTTTCGGAAATCCCAGCCTTTTCTTGATTCTTCATAATGCTGAAAATTCAAGTTTTGAGACATTGCCAAGTTTTCACGATAGTAGAATACAATTGAGTTTATAAACCCACTGAATGATCTCATCCAATGAGCAAGAAACACAAGACATACTATAGGTTCATGCTCAACGTCATGCTTGTAGTTAAGCAAGTCCGAAATCATTGGGAAGATCCAGGTAATGAAGTATACCACGGGGTAGACAAACATGAAGCTGACTTGACGCTCAATATTTGATCTTCTTCTTTGGAACCGCCGATAATTATCACTGTTGACCAAAACTTGCAGCTCCTCCAAAGTCTGCCGAGGTGCTCCCAGCAGCGGATGTAACGCCTCCCCATTGAGACCTGTGGCTTTTGCAACAATATTTAATTGCTGTTTTAGCTCCGCGCGGCTGCGTAGGTGCAACGGTGCTGGCGTAGGGGTAGGCTGCATCTCTACCATGCTGCCGCCACCAGAGATTTCCGGTAGAGCAATATCGCCTTGGTTGCGGCCATATCTTGTGTCGTAAGGAGCCAATGAGCCAAGACCAGGATATTGAGAAACATGGGCTCGCGCTCTGTTGACTATATCTTTTAGAAACGAGAACCTGTCATTCGGATGCTGGCGAAACCTGGTTACCGATACGTTTTTGACCAGGTTGGTGCTGTTGCTGCTGGCACTACTTTGTCGACTTCGTGTAGTAGCATTACCGTATCCGTCAAGTTTGAGACCCTGAAGCGTTGTTGTACCACCAACAGGCGAAGGATACATTGCAAGTTTATGTATAATTCTCAGGGCAGCCTTGCGAGCTGCAGTCTGATTTTTATACTTATTCTCAGTGTTAGGACTTTGTTGTGGAGATCCATTACTGGGTATGCTGGGGCTTGCAGCGAAGTTGGGATCTATTAATTCCAAACTTCTTTCAAGCTCTCGCATGGCGAGCTTGACATGCACATAAATTAAAATATATACTAGCCCAATCAAAAGCATGATACACCATCGGGGTACCCACGCGAGAGCAAGCCGGTACCAAACAGGAAACACCCTGAGATAGCAAATTCCAGTAAAATGTGTATAGCCAGACTGATCGTCAAAAGGAGTTTTAATTAGCCCCAGCAAACCTGAAGTCAATGGGACTATGCCAAACACAATTGTATATATGTACACCTTGTAATGCTCTAGCCCAAACGAATTACCATAAAAAGCGGCAAATCTGGTTGACGGCGAAGAAGGACTTTGCGAAACACTTACAGTAGAGGCACCAGAATGCTGACCAGATGCACTTGCGAAAACAACCAACGAGGTGTGCACGGCCAGAGTTAAGACGGCCAAATCTGCCCCTACTGTTGCAAATTGATAAATAACTCCAATACCATCACAGAACTGACTCTGCACTAGAGTAGGAGCTGTTAAATCTGCATTGAAATGCCTTATTGGATATACAATAGATGTCATGGATCTTACCAAGTCAAAGACTAGCAGAGACACAATGATTTCGTGACCAAAATGTTTGCGCCGACCTCTGACTGGAGCCCGAATGACACACCAAAACCACCACAATAGAACGGTAGGTACGGCAATAATTGACAGCAGAGAAGACACAATAACCACTATGCGTATCCGGTCCCCGTTACTGCCATATAATTGGCCGGGGTTTCTATTGACCTCCACCATGGCACTACAAGAATGTGCAAAGGCAGAGGAGACAAACAGGTTGAATCATGGTCTAACGCTTTCTTGCAGAGTGTGGCCATTTCCACGCAGAAAAAGATAAGAAAAAATAGAGTAATAAATCTCGGTGGTATAAATGAGAATTGTGGGATCCAAACTATGGTTGCCAGTTCTGGTTATAGAGTTTAATTTGAAGGTATGAGCTTGGGTGATCAGAGAAACACAAATGGTATTCACAGAAGTCGGAGGATTGGTATAGCAGAAGAGTATAGAAGATTGTTAAGGTTCATTAACGCTTGTGCTGAAAAAGTTTATAACTGGATGCGATAAGTGGGCGGTATCTAGGGTTCGAAGACAACGTGCTTATCCGCTTGCCAAAACTCAAAACCCGTTGGAGATTTTATTATCGAAGAACACCGAATAACAGTACTGTGATAACTCAGTGCGCGCTATAATGCCAGGTATGCCTACGTACAGTCATGGTTAAGGTGCTTGAAATAATGTAGTTACTTACGAGTTGAGTCATCGACTAGCTAGATACATCGATGCCTGTTCTTGATTAGTACTTGATGTCATCAAATATACCACTACCTCCGGCGATAACTTTAACCCCATATTATATATTCGGCCTCTTTCCTTCGAAGCGTACTTAACTTCATCAACTCGCTATAATGACAGGTAGTAAGCAATTTTTGCCTTTGGAATCCAATCCGGAAGTTTTCAATGAACTTATCAAGTCTTTCGGTGTGAGAAATCTTGGTTTTCATGATGTTTGGTCTATAGAGCCTGAAATGCTGGACTTCGTTCCAAGACCTTCTTACGCTTTGCTTCTTGTATTCCCAGTCAGCGAACAATACGAGAAGTATCGCCAGGCTAGCGACAAAGACTATCCGGAAAACGGTGCTCAGGTCACTCATCCATTGTGGTTTCCTCAAACTATTGGCAATGCGTGCGGTACATTCGCCTTACTCCATGCAGTGGCCAACGGTATCCCCAAGGAGTGCGTAACTAAGGGTAGTTTTTTGGACCAGCTGGAAAATGACTTGTCTTCCGAGAACTCTCCTGTGGAAAGAGCAAAGTATTTGGAGAACAGTGCACAGCTCGAATCGCTGCACGCAAGTGTGGCTGAAAAGGGCGACACAAAAGCTCCATCATTAGGAGAAGACGTGGATTTTCATTATGTTTGCTTGACTAAAGTACAAGATAAAGAAGGAAAAGAAATTCTTTACGAGCTAGATGGGCGAAGAAAAGGGCCCATTGCGTTGGGGGAGTGCACAGGTGATCTACTATCAGATATCTCGCTGTCAAGAGTAAAAGAATTCTTGGACCGCGAGGGAAGTAGTGGACAGTTTTCTATACTCTCGCTGGGACCTGCTGGTGAAGAGAACTCATAGTGCTTTGAAAAAGTACATGTATAAGCAATGTACATAAGATATTTATAAATAAGGTGTTGCGAAACAGGTGCAAAAAACACAAAAGCGAATCAAATTTGCCCTTTAATGTCAACTTTTTGGAAAGCAGCCTGCCGAGCATACTCAAGAGTAGGGTATGCTTCTTTGGATTGTAAGATGTTGTCGTCAGTGATAAAGTTCAGGCAGTTCTGTCCTTTGAGAAATTTTTTAGTTTCCTCTAAACCATCAAACCTCAGAACTTTGGTGATAAAGCTGAGCGATACTTGAGGCCGCATCGATTTAGTCAAAGCAGAAAGTGCTTGTAACCTCATCCTGTCAATAAACTGGTCCATCAAGTATCCACTCATGTTCGGAGCATCTACGTATAATTTAAACAGAGCGAAAAAGTCGTTCGAAACCAATGCATCACTTACTTTTAATGCATGCCGAACGGCTGGATCCGCTTGTTCTTCGTCTGTCATATTAAGCAAAAGCTGTCCCACTTCTGCCCGATTTTGGGTATGCAAAAGATATAACAGTCTGTAAGATAAGAACTCCTTGTCGTGACCGGTAACGCCCTTTTCGTATAGATGTTTTAGCCTACTCTGACATTGGTTGTATTCACCCAAATCGCCTCTCTCAAGAGCTATTCTTGCATGTATCTCATATACTGAAACCGTAAACTCATTTTCTATGTGCTGGACTGTCAAATCCTGCCTCATTGACTTGAACTGATCACAAATATAGGCATAGTTCTGCTCCTCTTTCCACTTTTTTTTCAACAGCTCTAACGTTTGCTGAAGGATATGGTATGGTCTCACCGAGTCTGGATTTGGAGCAGATGTTAATCTAAGGTAACCTTTTTCCAGCTTTTGGCAGCGGCCTACTAAAGGCTCATCAGCTGAGGGAGTTGGAGAGCGCCCCGTTGACCTATTACCTGAATCATTGTTTCCAGCAAACTGTGCTTCCCTTTTAAATCTCTTTTGGCGCTCCTCAACTCGTGACTCGGAGAGATACTCAAGCTCTTCAGCAGTACGTTTGTTTTCTGCTTCTTTCTTGGCTTTCTTTTTCTTGTCTTTGGAAGCAACCTTTTGTTTAGTACTAGAGTTAGAAAGGCGTTTCAGAAACACCGGTAGTATCTTATTGTCCCAATCTTCAACCCAAGTGGTTTTATTCTCAAAGGAATTCGTAATCTCTGCTCGAATTTCAGCTTCCATTGTCGGTCTCTCTTCGGCTGTCGCCATGTCGAAACATCTTGAAACAAATTTCTTCAGGGATTCTGGCCATTGCTGTGCCGGCTGCTCTGTTTTCTTCGGCTCTGGCTTCGTTAAGCTCTGTTTCGAGGCTACAGACGTATATGCTAAGTGATTAGTTAACAACTTTGCAAAAAAAAAAAAAAAAAGGAGAAAAAAGATAGTAGAAAAAAATACAAAAACACGAAGTCAAAGCAAGGCAAACATACCTGCCGAACCACCTGATCTCCAAGGAGGTACAGACATCTAAAATAAAAGTTATCAAAGGTATAAGTAAGGGTATGAAGCTATATATGTAGCGAATTTAACGCTGAAATCGTGAGTATCAAATATTGAGTACATGTAGAAGTGAAAAGGCTTCGGTTATTAAATAACAGGCTATACATAATTATAATGATCACAACTCCGTGTACATGCACTGATTTAGTTCTGTTGATATAAAAGTCCACTCAAAGGATTATATGAGAGCCAAGAGCCTTTTTTTTTGAATTCTGGCACGGTGATATACTATAGGTGCTTCTAGATTTTATGCAGATTCAGACTTAAAATGGAGAATGTACACTTCTTGTGTAGTGATACATCTTGGAGCCGGTAGACACTGCTCCAAGCACAAGCAGAAACTTCACAAGTTATCCAAGGAAGCTTGTGGGGCAGCTTTGAATATCCTGAGGTCAGAAAGTTTGTGTGATGGCCAAAACTTGGCTAGAAGAGCAGCTGTACAAGCTTGTGCTTTTCTTGAGAAGTCCCCTCTGACCAATGCAGGATATGGATCTCAGCTTAACGAGCAAGGAGATGTCGAATGTGACGCATCTTTAGTTGAAAGCTGCAACCAACCAGATATGGTGAGAGCAGTGTCAGTGGGTGCAGTGCCGCTCGTGCCCTGTCCAAGTCTCATCTTGGAGTCAATGTGCCGCAACTTGGATGAGCCGCCTGATCCGTGGGGACGAGTAAAACCAACATTTCTTGTAGGATGTGGTGCTACAAAGTATGCACAGGTTAACGGTATACCGGTAGCCAAGGCTGAAGATGAAATGAAAACAAAGCAATCTACAGAGATATATAAAAATACTGTAAGTTTACTCGACGGTGACGACAAGACGAAGGGCAGCTACCGTGCAGGCACGATAAACGATACCATAGGTGTCATATGCCGAGATAAATGGGGCAACATTTGCGCTGTTTCATCATCTGGTGGTGTATCTTACAAAGCTGCCGGGAGGGTTGGGCCTGCCTCGTTAGTGGGTGCGGGCACAGATATTATTAAAACCTCTTCAGCCACATACGCTTGCTGTTGTAGTGGACTTGGTGAAGATATCCAAGCAGTGCGTCTAGCTAACAATGTGTGCTGCTATTTGCGAAATGATGAAGATATAACCTTTGCTGGTGATTCTACGAGTCTGCAAAGAGACCCATTGTATGCCGGCTACGTGGCTTTGGAGTCAGCAGAGCCAGGCTCAAGAACGCGAATTTACTATGGACATAGCACAGAATCAATGATTCTAGCGTATCAATCAAGCAACTCGGAGTTGAAGTTCATTTACTCAAAGAATAGCCAAAATGGGCTCGTTCAATCTGGGGTAATGCTCTAAGCCAAGAGCAAGCAGACACACACCATAACTTGTGGTCTTCTTTATTCTTTATCGTCATAGCTCAGCGAATGTTTGATGAAGTCATTAATAGAGCCATCGTTATGTCGTCTCGTTTTTAATTTCGGCATGTTGGGTATATACATGTGTATAAAGTACTGGAGTTCACATGTTGAGATCTCGCTAAACGAAAGGGTCTTTATCTGCTATAGGAAATATTTTAGTTTTCTGAAATTTCCGATATATATAAAATGAATTTTTTTTTATTTTTTTTTTTAGACTTTTGCTTTATCTTTACTTGACACTCGTTTTAGGCAACAAATTTTCTTCGAAATTTAAGCGTCGGCAAAGGCTCTATTTATTCATTTGGATGCCAGAGGTTGTTAAGCACACATAAATGTTTCAATGCTAATAACAGCTGCTAGTACCTTTTCTTAGTCCCACGTTCCGCCTTTTAGGGAGCCGTTTTCACTACCACTTTTCACGGCTTGCTAAACCGCGGTTATCATTGAACTTTGGGCTTTTTTTTTCCCCTTTTTTTTTATTTTATCTCTTCATTCTATTTCTCTCTACCTATAGACGCTGGGTGCTCACAAAGATGAATGAAATTTTCGCATTTGACGATCTAGGTGTTGAGAGCATTACCATTCCTAGTCGGCGTCGTAACTATTCCGTTTCATCTCAAGCCTCTGATGAACTTATAACACGTTTTGATGTCGGGATGAGGCTGGAGACTATGGACACACTTCCGGAATTACGCACTACCGAAAGTGCTGATGGCACCGAACCTAATCATTTATCTGCCTCGGTCAACAGACTTGGTACATCGTATGAGGTAGGTATTGAGGGTCATTATATATCCAGTGGTTTGAAAGAGCGCAAGAAAAAGCTGCCGTCAGACTTTGAGCCTATTAAAGTTTTAGGTCAGGGAGCCTACGGCAAGGTGCTTTTAGTGAGGGAAAAAACCACTGGTAGGCTTTATGCTCAAAAGCAACTCAAAAAAGCCTCCATGGTTGTAGAGCAGCGTAACATAGAGCGCACCAAGACTGAAAAGTCTATTTTGGAGTCAGTAAGACATCCATATATTGTGAGGCTGTTTTATGCCTTGCAAGACAACCACAAGTTATACCTGATCTTGGAGTATGCTCAAGGTGGAGAACTATTCACTCACCTGGCTTCGGAGCAAATGTTTTCTGAGGATGTCGCTGCTTTTTACATTGCTGAGATGGCTCTGGCTTTGCATCATTTGCACACCAAAGTTGGAGTAGTGTACCGGGACTTGAAGCCCGAAAATTGTCTCCTGGATTCTGAAGGTCACTTGGTGCTGACTGATTTTGGGCTTAGTAAAGTCGCTGAAGATGGCTCCTGTTGTAAGTCGATGCTGGGGACACCCGAGTACATGGCACCAGAAATGTTTGAGGGAGGAGAATATGATTATGCAGTAGATTGGTGGTCCCTGGGCGCGGTCTGCTACGACCTTCTTACTGGAAATCCACCTTTCACTGGAAACAACAACAAGCGGATAATTGAAAAGATCACAAAGGCTAAGCTCACATTACCTTACTATTTGAGTCAAGATGCAAAGGATATGTTAACTAGATTACTCAGGAAGGACCCCAAGAAACGGTTGGGCTATAAAGACATGGCCACAATTAAAAAGCATAGGTTCTTCCGCAAACTTGATTGGTCAAAACTTGAGGTTCGACACCACAGCATTGTTCCTCCTATTGTGCCCATAATCACAGATCCGCTACTAGCTGAGAACTTCTCTGATGAGTTCACCAACATGGTTTTGAGCTTACCCTCAGATAACAAAATTGGTCCTCCTGAACACCTATTTGGCGGCTTTTCATTTACTGCAAGCCAGAGTTTTATTGACAGCGCTATCAACTGATTGCATGCATATTTTTGAACCTCAATTTATTTATTACTACCATTATTATTATTACTATCAGCTCATAGCTGATAAACAACAACAGGGAATTCTGCATTTTCTTTGATTGCTTTGGCAGTCCAGTCCCAGGGAACATTGAAGATACCAGCATTAATCATTGGCATAAATATTGTATGACCACTCAGGCCGCTATCTTTCATTTTCTGGCACAAATCTCTGATCGCAGGTGATGTATTCCTGCTGATATCTCTTGGAGAATCATGGCCAACGGAAGTGAACAGACAGCCCACCCAATAATCACCACCGGCGTCCTCAGAGGAGCCAGCTGTTCTGATGAGCTGGCAGGTACCCAGCAGCTGACTTGGGTCCCCGGCATGCTCCTTGCAGTGCTCCTGATATTTTTTATAAGCACTAGGAAATTTGGTTCTGAAAACTGCTGCTACTCCGGCACCCCATGATCCATAACAATTGCATGCATGCACGAGAAGAGAGCCCTTTGGCGCACTGAAAAGATCACCTTTAATGTAAGATATAGACATGAATTTATAGAGTAACTGATAGAGCACTCGATAGAATAATAGATTTATCAGCAAGCAGTGAATCCAAATCTTTGTATGATTAAGAAGGGACTGAATTGCTCATGAGCTGACAGATGTGAAGATGAGCCTATATATATGATTAATTATAGAGATATTGTCGAGCTGATAAATGAGATTTGCAGTTCTGTGACCTTAACCTCGATCAGACATTTATCGGTGCGGTCTTAAGATTATATGCATGCATGCACACACACACACACACACTTACACTTACACACACAAATCACTCTGAGCAAGCCCCCTTTCCTTTATGCTAGCTCGAATATAAGTATAAACCGCAGGACGCTACTACAAGGGACAGCGATGAGTCGTACTGCAAGTGCGCGTAGTAGTAACCAGAGTCTGATCAATGAGTTGGTAAGTTTATTCTCCTTATTTTTCTCTCGAGACGGAGAGAGTCAGAAAAACATAGGTCTCGGGAAACACATACTTTATGGTAAAGCATTCGGCGCAGATATGGACCATCAGAGCTGCAAGCCTCCGAGACTTGGCCGGGGGATTTTTTTTTTTTTCATTCGGTCTGCAGTTGAACTAACGGTGTCTGTAGAAATCTGACCACGACTTACCACCAATGGTTAGCCCAACATTGCCTGCCTGGGCGGAGGACATGCCCGTGCGAAACATGCTGAGCCCAACTCTGCCACCATTTTATGATACAGTTGATTTGAGCTCATCGCTACCAGGCACTCCCACAACGAGTGAAGCAGTGAGGAAAAAACGGGCTCTTTCTGCTAAAAATAGCCCGGCACCATCTCCATCAAGCGAACAGGGTGGAAATACAGATGGAGCAAAATCCGACAAAGTTGAGAAACAGATAGGCAAAATGAAATCCAAGCAAAATGGAGCTACAAGCAATAATATAAAAGACTCTAAGCCTAATGTAGCGCATCCAATACCCACTCGACCAGCACAACTAAAAGGAGGACTTTTAGTCAACAGTTTAGCCGAAAAGGCTGTTACTCCACCTATAACGACCGCAACGAATACCAAAACCACGACCACTAAACCCAGTAATGAATCTCATACCCACTTATCAAGCAGCAACACAACTCCGAAATCACGCCCGTTGTCATCAGGAATAGGTCTTGGAATAACTTCAGAAGGCGAAAAGCCTAAGTCTCCCGGAATAACTAACGGTATTAAGCGCAAGCAAGCGAATAACGGCATCTCTGTTACAACAAGCAAAGGCAAGGAAACAAAGCGATCTCGGATAAGCAGGTCCTATTCGAGTAGCGATGACGAAGTTGACACTTCACCGCTTAAGCCAGCGGTCGCATCATCCAAGGACAAGGAAAAGAATTCACACAAGCGAACTACTTCTTTGAATGAAATACCGAAAATTACCAACGAACGTGTTACTTCTAAAACTGTGTCAGAATCTTTAGGGTTATCACCACAAAGAAGCAATGGCACACCAAGATTATCTAGTGGCACTCCTAAGCTGTCAAAGGGCAAATCTGATGGAATTTCAGCTCAGCGGGAAAAGAATGTCACTGTGCTTCGGAACAAAATGAGACGATGGATAGAGGTTGCCCGTGAGAAAAAACACGAATTTGATAAATCCGTTAGAGACAAGGACAAATCCAGAGCTCTGGTAGCATCAATGGATTCTTTGTTATCGTTTATTGTTGGATTTGATTATGAGGATAGAGCTCATACAATGAACCTGAGCGATCTTCATCCTCAGTCGTGGCAGTCCTTAGTACACTTCATCAGTGTCATGATAAATATTCTCACGGAATATAAGTACGACGAGTTTGTTGGCATTTGTTATCAGATCAGAGCTTTGCTCGAAGCTAGGGTATGCCAGTGCTATCAAACCAGCCTGAGGAAGAAACGTGAAGCTTCCAACGAATCAAACGACGCGCTGTCTCCGATACATATGGAGGATCCCAGTAGCATTCAGAACTACATTCAGAGCCAAGAAGCAATGATACGAGATTTCAAGCAGGGCTTTGCTCATTGCAGTATGAAAGAAATTGCTGAAAAGTTCCCTACTACATATAGTAGGCGCCAAGAAACACCTTTGTTTGCCAAAAGAGACGGAGGATACCGACCAATGGAAGACTGTTTCTATCTTCCACTCCATGTTTTTTCTTCCTTGCAAGAAGCAGCAGCTTTCGGGTACGAACTGACGAAAGAATGGGCCACTCAAAATAATGTATCTTACGAGTGGGCATTAGCAAAAGCATTGCAATGAAAGTATAGATGAAAATAAAACAAATAAAATATTTTTTTTTGGGAACGCTGTTAATTATTGGATTTTCTTTTGAGTTTGTATACATGCGCAAGCTCTTGACCAGAGTTCTACAAACCTCCTTGGATATCAACAGCAGTTTTTACGACACCCACCATTGCACTTGTCTGAATCTTCTCGTCTCCTCCGCCGGTAAGCCTGAACTCTATGTCTGACAGTCCCTTCAGCAGTTCGACGCGAGCATGTTTAGAAAGGTCTATGCCATAAAACTGGTCAGACACTCCCGTCAAGATGTCTGCTAATGCTAGTCCCTTTTCCTGTTTCATCCTTTTCAAAGCATCTAAGCTGGAATTCCAATCTTCTTTGACGATAATCTCGACGATTCTTCGAATATCGTCAGGATGGGGTGCTCCTACACAGTCAAAAACCATTTCACTTGTAATTTCTTCTCCTGTACCAAGCGCAGCATGGCAAGCCTGTAGCACGTTTAACGCCCGTCGCATATCACCCTTGCTGAGGTCAAGCAGTGAGCTAAGAGCCTCTGCAGAAATCCTAACACCCTCATTTTCTATAACCGCGTTGATTCGGTTACGTATCGATTCTATAGGTAAGGGAGAAAACCTGAATCTTGTACACCGAGACAATAGAGCAGGATTCAGTTTGTATGTATAATTAGCCAAAATGCAAAATCGCACGTTGGAGGTGTATCTCTCAATGATCCTTCGTAAGGCACCCTGAGCAACTTGAGTCATTGCATCAGCCTCGTCCAAAATGATTAGCTTGACAGAGCGACTCCCTGGTTTGCTTGATGCAAACATTTGTCTAGTGCTAGCAAAGGTCTTGATTTGGCCTCGCACTACATCGATACCTCTATCATCACTAGCATTCAGCTCGAGCACCATGTTTCTGTAGTCCTTGCCGTACAAATCCCTGGCTACTGCATTGATAGTACTTGTTTTACCGGTTCCAGGGGGTCCATAAAATAGCAGATGAGGGAGCTCACCGTTAGATAGAAATTTCTTGATAGTATTCACGACATCCTCCTGTCCTGAGACTTCTGATAACGTCTTGGGGCGGTATTTTTCAACCCTGACTGGTTAGCTCACAAACGCAAAAAAAAAACACCTAGTAGCGGCGACGAAACCGAAAGTAAAAAAAAAGCCTTACCAGGGTAGGTTGTCCTCAGATGAGCTTGTGGTATCCTTTACGACTTTCTTTCCTTTGAAATCAATTGAGGTATCCATCTTCAGAGTATTGAGCTCAAAGTCATGAGAATCTTTCATGTTCAGTTGGAGCGTGATGGTTTTATCGAGATCGCGTTTTGATCAACGCCAGTCATGCACTGTGAGATTGGTATACCAGCACGCGTGAACAGAAAAGTTTATAGACAAATGTGCAAAGAAAAGAAGGTACCAAAGCAGCAATCTAATGCTATAAGGTAAATGCTCTTCGCGCAGTAGTTGTAGCCGAGAAATCTTCAGCTTAGGGCTATATTTATCGCACAAAGTCACAGCTTCTTCATACACAGGCATCGATCTTTAGGTAAGCTTATACATATAAATGTAAATTTTTCAGGCAGGACCGCGCGGACGTGCTCATCATGCTCGAACTCAAAGCTTTATCGATATACTATTTTAAGCCTAAGACATAGAGATTTTTTTTTTCCCTCAACAGCTTGAGCAAGCGGTTCCTTTATGCTGAGTACCTGTTCAATTAGAACACTAGCCACAACCTCTTTCTGCTCAAGTTCAAAATGAAAAGTAAGGAACTTTCGTCTCTAAGTGTTCTGATATGAGAATGTCATTAACTAACCCCTGGTGTGAAGTAATAGCTCTTTGGCCAGTGGTACTTGCTATAGTGCTTGTGGACTGTTTGAGTTTACACGACATGAATGATTTCCTGAATCAAGTACTGATAGCAAAGAGCCACCGCTTATACGTGCATGCGGTTAAGAAGAGTAGGATATACATGAACGGTGGTGTTGCGAATATCAAATTAGCCATGGCACAAGTAAAAGCCCCAAAGGACGAGCCGTTGTCTATTAGCTCAATACCTCTTCCAACGCCTAGCAGTAGCTCCGTGGTGGTCGTACCCACGACTTCTGCTCCAGCAGTTTCAGCCAGTCCCGTTTCATTAGTAGATGGCTCGGTCACTCGGTACGCAGTCAAACCTGGAGCTGCAATCAGCTTTGAAATGCTTGGAGTTGCTCAAGGATCGAACGTGTATATTACAATGACTACTTGCGCTGAACCTTACCTGGAGGAAGAGTATGATCTACCAAGCTCACAGTTTTTGACACTATATGGTAATTATGGCAACTCGGATGATATGTATTATAATGCAGTCAGTTACGGTTTCGGTAACCTAACTTTCAACAATATCACCGCTGGGACTATATATGCAGAAGTTTCTGCTCCAAACTTGAGTGATTACACTGATGAGTGGTCATTTGAGATTGGGATTTCCACTGTACGACCTTTACACTCTGCAAGCTCGTCCCCTAGCCTTTATCTGGTCGACACAGATTTTGCAAACGCTTTGCTGGTCACCTCAAACTTCACTCAGGTGTATCCCGGGGGCCCAGAACAGAATAGCTCCATGTTTGACATTTATGTCATGCCATCTAACAGTGCGACAGCGACCAGATTTGAAAATAGACTCAGGCGCTCATTTTGTGCTGTGAGTAACGGACCTGCCCTGCTAAACACAAACAATGCTCAGGTCTCAAATACTACCAGAGGATACGGCGATATGCTGAAGGGCCAGTTTTTTCTTACTGGACTCAATAGATCGACCACTTACAAAACTATTATGACTTTACCTCAAAGTGCAGTCAATAGTAGCATGAGTTTGGGCGGAGAGGTCTTTGCAGAAATGAACTTCACCACCAAATCGGACGAGAACTGCCAGATTGTGTACAATTTGGACTTCTGCACGGATGTGGCCTTTGCTGTTCCTGGTAACGCGTCAGCTTTTACCCCTCAGAAGCTGGGAGATTTCTATGATAGCATGGCAAGAGCACGTTATGGCAATTTCTCAAATACTCTTGAGATTGTGAACTGCAACGCCTCTGTTGACTTGAGATTCTCTGCGCTGAGAAGTTGCTCTGACTGTTCGTTAGCTTATAAACAATGGTTGTGTGCTGTAACCATGCCCAGATGCACAGACTGGTCATTAAATGAAACATATTTATTCCCAAGACCAATTGGTACCTCTCGGAACCCCGAAATTGACATGTGGGTAAAACCAGGGGACTACAAAGAAATATTACCATGCATAGATTTATGCTATCGACTAGTACAGAACTGCCCTGCAGACTTCCAGTTCTACTGTCCTGTTTCCGGTAGAGGATTGGAGGACTCGTATGGATTTTATGGCGATGACGGATCTGTGCAGTGCAGCTATCCGGGGGCGATTTACTATTTTAGCATGTCCCTGGGCCAGAGACAATTATTGTCTAATGCATACCAGTATCTTTGCTGGGCAATGATGGCATATTTTGCTGTTATTGTATTCTAGACGATAACTGGGGCTGTGGAGAGAACATAAAACTGGACTTTTTTCCTTCTTTCTCCATAACCTTCACTGCTCAGACACACACCACAACCCTGAACATTATTTATTTTTTGTAACAAATTTTTAAATCTTTTCTTCATATCACTTAGTGACAGCTATGAGGGTGTTTGCTTTCTTGCTTTCTTTCGTCCAAGCACTCGATATCTATAAGTATCACGGATGGGAACTGATATCCCCTTCTCTGGATACAAGTCTCATAAATCAGTCAGTGTCTGAATGTCTAAATGTAGAGTCATGCGCCAATGTTTTGCTTGAGACGGTGATAACTTTCAAAGAGGCAAGGGAGCCGTGCGCCTTGAGTCTAGTGCAAACATTTTTTGAGAACTGTCAAGATTCTCCTGAGTGCTCCAAAAATTTGCTATTGGAGCTTCTCCCTGTACTTTTATCTTCACAAGCGGATCCACATAGTGATGCTGCAGCGGAACTTATGGAAACGAAAGAACAAGACTGGTACTTTTCGGACCTGGACGAGGAAGAAGACCCTGTCTATGAACAAGAAAGCGACACCAGCTCAATTCTAGAGAAGAGAAACGAAAGGATAAGTGAGATTATCGAGTCGATTACTACGGCAATTAGAAGTTTTTTCGCGAAACCGAAGTAAAAGTAGTTTGATTGTTATTTTGATTTATTCCTTTGTCTCAGGTTTGTAAGGTGTTTTTGGTCCATTTTTAAGATAGTACCTCAGCTCGGGTAACCAAGATTCTGGCTCGCCTTTGAAGTTCTCAACCTCTATCGTTGAAGCCAAGGGCCAGTCACCTTGGACCTCTCTAGTTAATGCTACCATATGGGCAGATGTTCCCAAAGCTGCTCCTAGATCATCGATAATAGAGCGAATATAAGTACCAGATGAGACTTTCACTCTGATTTCTATAGTAGGAGATTTATCATCCGCTGAGGCAGGTTTCAGCCCCTTTGTGTCAATTGGGTCTTCGGCTGGCTTGTCCTTGTTATAACTATCTGTAGCAAAATTTTTCTCTTCTTCTGTAGCATCCTCACGATGCTTGAACTCGTGCTCAGTGTTAAGATCTGTTAGAACCTCTGCACTAAGTACTTCTGCCTTTCTAGGCTTGATCGGAGCAGGCAACGGGGTATTTGTCCTGGCGTATTCATAAAGCGGCTTGCCGTCGACTTTGAGAGCAGAGAAAACTGGAGGGTACTGATCAATCTCACCAACCATAGCATTGAGCTTTTCAGTGATAGCTTCCCGTGTCAGATGACTTGTGGGACCCCATTTGAGAGTTTTTCCCTCGCTATCCTGCGTAGTAGTGGAGGACCCAAACAGCACTGTAGCCTTGTATGTTTTAACTGAGCCATTGAGATAGGCTTGCAACTTTTTAGTGCCGGTACCAAGCCCAATGACGAGAACCCCATCAGCCAGCGGGTCCAGCGTGCCGCCGTGCCCAATCTTTACACGGGCTTTTTTCCTGTTATATTTGGGCTTGTTATGTAGCTTATTAACTTTGCAAATCTCGGGAACAGTCTCAAAGACTTTCTTTAAAGTGCCAACAATCTCAGCAGAGGTTGGCCCAGAGGGCTTCCTCACTGCGAATATTCCTTCGAGCTGTTTTGACGATGGCATTGCTTGAAACAGTTTAACAAGTCTCGTACTAGACATGTGCTAAAAAAATTTTCGATAGAAATATTGTAGTGTGAATTTAGAGCCTATATAGTACTAAGTCTCGATCAGCTATTAGTACATCGCGTACACGCAAAGGTGTAAAAGGCATTTTCCAGAGAGCGCAAGTAGTCTGTTGGATGGGTTTTTGATGTTTAATGGCTTGAAAGGATAGGCATGTCCAGCAGTGGTAGGGCCATAACTAAGAGTAGAGGGTACGATTAAAAAGAGTAGAAAAATTTGATTTCCAATAACTGTAGGTTTAATGATTCCTAAATGGGTAACTTACATGTGAAATCTCAAAACAATTTTTCAAATTCAATATTGGGGTTGAAAGGCTTCGGCAACGTGTATCAACGAAGCAGTCTTTCATTTACTACTACTACACCTTGCTTAGGATTTAATCAGCATATATACTACCAGACGGTTGATCGAAGGTATTCCCCGTATTACCTTTAAATCTATTAACCTTGCAGCAGTGCGATTGTGTTCACGGGTTTTGCAATATATTTACTGAGCCCACCTAGTTTGTACTGAGACAGAACAAAGCCCTCAAAAAAAAAAAAAAAAGAGGCAACTTCGGACTGGAATCTGCAAGCGCTCACCGCCGTGGTTTTAGCGTGCGCACTGCCGCATTGCGTAAGACGTGGTGTGGTGTAGGAAGGTCACAATGAACTTTTGAGCTGAAAAAGTGCCAAGAGAAACTACATACTACCAGGAAATACCTCAAGGCAAAGGTGAAAGCGAAATAATACTATATAGAGTATAGATAATACTGCCCCTATATTCATATATGCCGGCGGTCTTCTTTTCTAAGACAGCTCGTTCATTCCAAGGAGCCAAAACAAACAACAAATTTGCCAATTCCACTCTTGCCAAAACTCTTTGCCAAGTCAACTCGAGACATCAGAACTCCGGCTGTCAATTTATGGTTGAGCGCTTTCGATGTTTTGCTTTTCTAGCACGCCCGTTGAGCGGGACTTTTTTATATTTCTCGATCGTTAATCCTGATCTTGTTCGGGAGTTATCAGATCCAGAGTGGCCCGACTAAGTAAGTTTTTATCGATCGATCTGTGGGAGTCTGCTGCAAATTAAGATTAGAGAAATCTGCGGAGCGTTGCGCCATACCAGACTAAATTTTCATTCGACTTTTCTCACTCTCCTTTTTCTTGTGTTTTTTCTGCGAAGTTTAAATTCAGCTTTCTGCAGTTTTGTTTTCTCAAGCTCGGCTTTTGACTGTCTTCAGTTTTCTTTTCTTCTTTGAGGCGCTTATAAGATTGTCTGACTTTATCGGACGTACATCCTTTTTTTTTTGCGCACACGCATTCCATATATATATATATATACCCTGCCGAAATCCCCTTGTCACGTCCTCTTCACTCTAGAACAAAAACTACTTTCCTACACTTACCTCATTACAAAAATATGAAAGACGATAACGTTGTGCCCTCGCCTAGCGACGTTGCCGCTCTCGCGAACCGTATCAACAAAGCTACGCACAAGCAGCACAACGATATAAACAAGTTTATCGCTGGTCAGATTGAAAACGCCCTACAGGACTATAAGGTTTACAGAGAAGTGATTGTCTCTTTGTACGTTGCATTTTCCACCGTTGAGGCACAATGGGTTCAGGAGATGAACAAGTCCAAAGACTCAACCCATTCCAAAATTTTGGCCAGTGTCTATACCCCTGAAATCAACAGGACCAAGGCTCTTGTGAACGACTTGATGTATTTTTACCATGGTGACCGCTCTCAGTTTGAAAAGCCTCATTTCGACATGCAGGAGCGGTTCAGTAAGTACATCGTCGCAACTACAACGCAGCGACCTATCCTCTTGCTAGCGTACGCACATGTTATGTACCTGGCCTTGTTTGCGGGAGGTAGGATTCTCAGATCACAAATTGCCAACTCTGAGAAGATGTTTGCTCAGGTGGATGGCGGTCGTAGTGCTGAGAAGCTGCCAGCTACCAGGGGAATGGAGATGTTTAGTTTCAATGTCGCCGATGAGGATGCTTTGAGGATTGATTTCAAAACCCGCTATGAAAACAACACGCGAAACTTCCTGACAGAAGAGGAGAAGCAAGAGATTATCCAAGAGTCGGTAGAAGTTTTCGAGTGGAACCTCGCATGTTTCAAAGAAATCGCCAGAGCAAATAAGAGAAAGCAGCTGGAAAAGCAAGCCTCGTGTTCACATGCCGCCTGCATTAAACGAAATCTCGTCAGGTTTCATGTTGCTCTTCCTGCTGTACTCCTCTTGCTGTTTCTTTATATTTATCTTTCTCGTCGAGTTTAGATATCTCAATGTCGAACTAGTCAGTTAGCTACTTTTCTGTAAAATCAAAAGTAGAGAAGAGCAAACGCAAATAACAAACCACCAGCACACTTACAGATAGAAACCCTGATCTCAAAGGTGATATAAACCTAATGCTTCTGGAGCTATACTGACTGTTGATTTGGGATATGTAGCTTTCGAGCCGTTGAACATTTCTCGTAGAATAGAAGTACTCTGACAGCCAGAAAGTCAACGCCCCAAAGATGTTGTACATCCAACCTGATGGAGTTTTCATACCATAGATTTCCCGCGTTTTCTTGTTAATCTCAGTAACAATCACTTTCAATTCATCAGATGTAAGATAGGTTTTCAATAACGATGCCGATGAGAGCTGGGCTTCTGTGCCGTCAGCAAGACCGGCATCTAGTCCTAGCGCGCCCGGTTCAGTTCCAGGAAAATAAGTAGAAAATACTGGAACGTATCCGCTCTCGTCGTCATCATTGGTGGTTCCGTCACCAGAATATATCCGGGGTATTCTGACTATACGTGAAGTTCTGAATAGCTGTGAGCTTCGTGGGACGTAAGGATTGGGGAAGTCAGTCACAAGAGCTCCATTCTCGAGGTATTCGTGGTAGTTGTAAAATTGTACATCTCGGTTGTGTGATTCGGTCATGGAGCTTTTGAGAAAGCTTCAGATTCAGTTAGGTTGGATGTTAATTGGAGAATGGGTGTTGCTAAAACGTACCGTAAAGACCTGCAGACATGGATCCAGAATTATGAAATTCACAGTATCTGTGGGTCTCACGTGACACATAGATTTCAACTGAATGGACGCGTTTGTCTATTCATGAGCAAGCTACAGTAGACAGAAAAAGGAATAAAAGGGAATATATTAAATACATTAAAATGAAAAGCACGGAGGCAGCCCGTATAGCCTTAGGGTCAAGCTCCCGAGCCTTATCACTTCAAATCAGGCATGTCTGCTTTCATCTCTTTCAAAACCTGTGATATTGTGATACCCCTCTGCTCAGCTATTCTACTGATCAATCCAAGAGCAACATCCCTTATCTCATTGTACTCGTGTAACCTTCTTATATGGTTGTCAACCACGCTTTGTGGGTTCTTATCTGGTCTTTTCGTCGTGTTAGTATCAGGTCTAGACAACACAGCTGTCGGTGCATGCACTTCACACTTACCCCAACTCTTGCACAAGGCTTGTGTGGCGGTGGGAAAGTTGCTCAAGCTGTATCCTTTTTGCAGATAGCCTATCCTTTATTTGTTCTGGGGTCGCAGGTGTTACACTTGACCTCCGTCTGAGCATAACCATATTGGTGCGGTGTGATGGTCATGTATATGGCTGTATAGCCAACCTTTTTCAGGGCTGCGGCCACTTGCAATAATTGAAGGCGAAAGGCGATGACTAATATTGTATGGTAGATTACATATACTTCTGACGTGAGCTATCAAAGATTGCATATATATATGTGGAAGCCATTAATATTATTCATATTAGATTCATTTAACTTTTACCCCTGAAAACGACGTAATCCCCTACCATTTAATCCCATAATGCATGCATATAAAATGCAAACATACATGTAAATGCTACAGCTACAATGAAACTTGCAGTTTTTTTTTTGCTTTAGAACTACTTAGAGAATTACTGTGCGTACCACTTGGAGGCAGTAAAAAAATCATGTTCATGCCCATGGCTATAGCGCCTCCAGTAAAGGTAGAGAGCACGGCCGACAGTGAAAACTCAAAGTCTAAATTGCCAATTACATATCCCGCAGAGACCCAAAAAACCGGTTTATACAGGGGAAATTCTAAGTATCAATCCAATGTAAGGGCCGTACTTACCCCTAGAGTCAGATCCACCGCAAGTTTTGAAAGTTCAAGATTCAGCACAGTCCAAACTGATGATGCTGATGATGCTGATGATGATAAAGCCAATTACAGTTGTAGAAACAGCTCGGAAAAAAGAAAGGGACATCTGAATCACCGCGGAGATCAATGTGAAGCACGAAAGCTCCCCCTTTCGACATCTAAACTGGAGACAGTTGGAGAGTCCCCTTGCTCTACTCATCAAGTTTCTCATGCACAAGAACGCAACCACAGGAACACACTCATGTCCACGGCGCATGAGCTCTCCAAGGCGCAAAGCATTATTGAGCGCCGAAAATCTGCTCTAGCATATTTATCAGACCTGTAAGAGCTCAGAAAAAAAAAACAATGCTGCTTTTAATTTCGACCTTGTTTAGCATCCACTCTAATACTATCAATTTAGACACAAAGGAAAGCAGCCATGGGTAGGTATCGAGTTTGTGACAAAAGAGCAGTGGGCAACATTGTACTCCTCGGAGTCTAATCAGCGGTCATATTTCTTGGTTGGCTCATGCTTGGGGTTAATTGTGACAGCCGGATTAAGCACCACCACTACAGTCTCTGCTGCACATTCTCTTCATGGGTATATCGCCAAAGTTGCTGCAATATTAGAGTACTACGATCATAATGACAAGCTGAAAAGCAGTCTATCCACCAGCGCAACTATTCCAGCCGACGCTGAATTTCAGCTCTCTGACGATCTCAGTAACACAAAATGGGATGGTAACTCATTCGGTCCTGAGAAACCAAACCAGAAAGCTTCGTGGTCATGGAGGAAACTAAGAAGATCAATCACCTCGTCATCCTTGTCAGCAAAGATCCAAGCAAATCTGGTTAGCGTACCTTCAACAGCTTCCTCAACAGTAGCATCGTCAATTGAACTCACCCGGAAAAAGTCAAAGGGGAAAGTTTTTAATAGCTTTGTACCACCCCCGGATCAAGATATACCCACTCCCTCGTTGGTTTCGACAATGAGCAGAAAAGAGCAAAAGTTCTATCTGCCAAGGTCCTTTTTGAGGAACTCGTTTGCAATGGCGGTCCTGAGTTCCTTGACTACGCCAGCATATAAAGACTTGCCGTATACTCCTGACCCATATCAGTCAGTGCTTACAATGATCGACATGTTACACTATATTTATGGAGACCTCAGTGTCAAGTTGCAGGAAACTTTTGGGTCGGAAAACTTCACCGAAGCTTCGCCTATCGTGTCGAATCACTACTACATGCACTCTGAAGAAAAAAAGCAGATCATTGCAAGTTTACTGCAGCTTTTGAACAGACTGGAGGTACTAATGAAGGATCTGACCATGACAACCGCGTTAAGGCAAGTTGACCGCGCCATATTGAGAAAAAGCGTCATTCAGATCCATAACGGCGCCCCTCTGAAACAAGCATTTGCTGGGACCGTGACTTCAATATCTGCGTTCCAAAGTCTGGGGCCATACGGAAGAGAGCCTGAGATATTGGATAAGCTAGTTCTGCAACATACCAGCAAGTGAAAGTCACAAAAGATCTAGGTAGAGATCCTGAATTGCTGAAAAATCATAAAAGCTCGTAAAAAGTGATAGTTTCTGGGAGTTTTTAAAGATCACAAAAATATATTTTGATAAGCTAGCTCCCTGCGCTCTCTAAAAAATAGTAAAAATGATAGGCGTATCAGATCTGCTGGCTGATAAATACGCGTGCGTTAAACTGTTTTTTTCTTTCTTGACATTCATGTGGACCCAAAATAACCAACTTACAGTGCATGATTGGCGCTCTTCCACCAAAATACCAGAATGCATTGGCAAGCTCGGAGCAGCTGATACAAATTAGCACTAGTACTGGTAAACGTCGAAGATACGCTGCTGCTCTAGTAATTCAGATCGTTGGAATTTATCTCCATATGCCACAGGCTACTGTAATAGCTAAGGCAATTATACTATTTCTAAGATTTTCTGTTGTAGAACCGCTTTCAGAGTGTTCTGATAAAGAGCTTTATCCACTAAGGCACGTAGCTCTGTCATGTTTGCTAATTGCTTCAAAACTTTGTGGGGTTACTTTGGAGGTGACAAAACTCATACGTGTAAGCAACTTTGTATTTGACCGGCTGGATGCCTTGCTATCCCACGACTTCAAGTTTCAGTCAATGCCAGTAAAAGAGTACCCACCGGATATGTCTAACTTGGCTGCCGAATCTCGAGCAATCATAGAGATGGAAATTGAGGTTCTAGCGGGTGTAGGTTTTGATTTACATATTGTTACTCCTTACTCTTTATCATTATCTTACTTGAGATTTCTGGAAATAACAAGCCAGAAGCATGTGAGTGCAACGTTTGCCGCAATTTCAGACGGTCTTAGAAATAGTCCGTGGCTGTCAATTAAACATCAGCCAAATACAATAGCGCTGGCTGCTATTATATATGCGGCGGAGACCCCTATATCCAGTATCGACGACTGGTGGGCTGTTTTTGATGTGGAATACCCTGATTTGGTAGATGCTCTGAAACTAATGTCAGAAGGAAGTGCCTTCGAGTCTCAATATATTCACAATGCTAATGATATTTGAATTCGGGTTATATGCTGCTATACGTAATTTTGGGGAAAAAAGTTCTCGTTACACGTCTAAGCTATTCTTCAAAAGCTTTAGTCGATAATCCATGATGCGAACAGCCTCTTCTAGGTCTTGTTTCGAGTAACCTTCGAGCTTGTCCTTAGATTTGGGTTGAACCACCGCTTCCTTGTCCAGAACATGGCTTCGGTCGTCCATCCAGCTCCACAGATCGTATTCTTCCTCGTATCGATGTGCCAACTCCTGTTTACTGGCCGAAATCGTGTGCGACTGTCTGAACAGCATCACTGATAAAATAAACACCACCAGCACAAGTACAATGGCATAAACAGGTACCCCAGCAACAGAGAGAGAGGTGATACCACCCAGATATCCCTGGGAACCTACACTGGCATCTGAACTTGTTTGTGAGTCTTTTTCAGAGCTTGGCTTCTTCTTCTTTTTGGTCTTCTTTTTTGAGCTTGCCCCAGAAGCACCGCCACCACTGGGTTTTTTGCCAGCACCCAAGTTGCCACCGCCCCCTTTTTTGAGTTCGTTCTCAACTTCGCGGGCAAGATCCTTTGCAAATGTGTCTTGGCCATCGGCAGCGCCCTTTTCAATGGCACCCTTGATCCAACTTTTGCCCGACCATTCCATCCAGTACGCAACTTCCATCTTAGTCTGATTATTTTCGGCCCAGCAGAGGCCCACAGATGTTTTTGTCAGAAACGAGCCACCACTAGGTACATCTGGAGTAGAAGTACTGGTAATGACAACCACTTTGTCGTCCATATCCCATGACTCAGCAGTGTCTGTGCATAAACATTTGGTCTGTTTTGGACCTACTGGTCCATTGAGTGGCTTCACATATTCATAACTTCGCTGTTTTTTGCCATCCTTTTCTGAAAGAGGGGGGAGGTCTTCCAGGTTTGTATTCTTTTCAACATCAATCAAAAACGTCTTGAAAAAACTGGTATCGGAACCGAAAAGCAGGTTGGCAACCACTCCCAAAGGCGCCGAAATAGTCTGAGAAATCAAAACTTTAGCATCATCATTAGAGGGTAGACTAGTAGCTTCGTGAGAGTCAGGTCCCAAGTTATCAACTGGCCATTTTCCACTCCCTCCTCCGCTGCCGCCACCTGACTTTTGGTCTCCCCCAGAAGTTGGTGACGAAGGTGTAGATGAGGACTTTTCCTTGTCGGATCCCCCTCCTCCTCTAGCAGTTTCATCTAACTCTTCGTCAGAGGAGATATCCATGCTACTAGTGCTTGTGGAATCACTAGAAGAATCTTCATCTTCATCATCCAAATCGTATTGCATTTCATCCTCTTGGGAGAACTCTTCATCCTCCTCTTCATCATCGCTCAGCTCCTGAGAGTTCGAATCGTTACCAGACGAAGATTTCTGCGGTCCGGTCTTTTTCCAAATACTTTCCAAAAACTCAAAGGTGCTGTCTCTGCTCACGAAACTGGCAAAAGAATGTCTTGAATGCAAAGTCTGGATAGCAATGCCGTTAGGGAAAAGCCCCGCTGTATTTCGTTTCTCAATAGATACAACCTCCTCAAAAGCAATTACCAAGTTCGTAACCCATCCCAAGATATTCGAATTGAAACAAATATGTCGCTCAGAAACATAAATTCGTCCATGAACCAAAATTTCTCGGCTTAAAGCACAACTAAAATCTTCTAAAAGATAGTCATCCTGCATAACTGATCTGAACATTCGGTGAAACTCCTGATTTCTTTTCTTGCTGGCGTAAGCAAAGCCGGTGATTTTTCTCTTTGCCTTACGGTTAGAGGTAGGAACTGCATTATCGTTAGAAACGGAGTCGTCGTCTTCCTTGTTACCCTGGGTAGCTGCTGAGGATGCGGAATCAACAGTGCTTCTACTCCATCCTCGTCCTCTTCCCCTAGTTTTAGATTTTAATCGTTGTCCCTTATCCTTTTCCTGTGGATGCTGTTCTTCATCTGAGCCAGAATCGGAATCATCGTTATTGACAGACGTGGCGCTAGATGCTATTAAGCTTTTCCTGTCGCCAACAGATCTGGCAGCAATGTCGTCAGGTCTTCTTGGAGAAGATGTTCTTATAGAATCTCCACCCTGAGTAATAACCCTACGGAAAGGCGAGTCAGATCGCCGTCCCCTCGGTTGGAGCTCAGCTTTTTTGTCGTCGCCGTACCCCAGACTTTCCAATGAAAGGTCTCCAGTACCTAGCTTAGATTCTTGTGATCTCAAAGGCTCAATGGATACATTATCTAGCAAATGTCTTTCGTCTTCCGCAGAAGATTTACTTGCTGAATGCGCAGGCTCTAGATTATCCTTCTTGACTGTCTCGCTCCCCGGCTTGATACCCGCCAGAGAGCTAGCAGCGTTGATAACTGAGTTCAGAAAGTTCGAGGACGTGGGCCTGTCACCTAAATTCTCCTCACTGCTTTGTCGGCTAATTGATGCTGGTTGTTTGTGTCTACAAAAGTTAGAAGCAAGAAATATTACCTTGTGTCAAGGTGGGAGAAGAATGTGTGTGTACTTACGCGGATGCCGAACGAGACCGCGAGCTTGTTTTTGAAATTGAGCCTGACTTTGAGTCTGACCTTGATCTTGAAAATGACCCCGACCTTGCAACAGATCCGGATCGTGACCGTGATCTTGACCGTGATCTTGACCTCGCGCCAGGCGCTGGCAGATGTCTGGAGTAACGCTTCTTGCTGGAAGGTTTCGTGGACGTGAAAGCGACATCAATTCCCTTGTAGTCAGACTCGTCGCTTAAATCCTCCACAGCTTCACTGTCACCATCCTCTCCGGCTGAAGCCTCGGTTTTGATCTGGGGCACCGTCTTCCGGCTGGAGTGACTACTTTCAACAGTCCTGGACGATGAAGGAGACAATGTGCTACCAAATTGCTTCAATTTCGACGACAGAGATGACGAGGTCTTAGTAGAGCCGGCTCTTTTCAGGCTGAGTGACCCGCTTCTGTTATCCTCGTGTTGTTTCCCATTTCCGTTGAATTCCGCCTTGTCGTTATCTCCGTTGTGACTACTTGAAGCGGAATAGCTAGAAGCTGACGAGCCAATGTCTGTCATTTGCTCGGCACGAACTTGCAGCAGAGCACCCACAGCAGATTTAGATTCCTTACAATATAAAAAGCTAAGTCGACTTTAGGCGTACAAGAAAAAAACCCCTCAGTGCGGTGCTTGTGTGTGTGTATATATATACAATTAAGGTTACCCTCTCTCTGAGCAAGTAATCAAAGCAAGCAACGCAACGCCTACAGGCGTACATAATAAGTTTGTAGCTTTGTGTGGTGTAATCGGCGGCGATTAACGTCACAGCGCGAGCCTGCCCCATGAAACTGTCACCCAGCGGCTCTGGATCTTTAACGGCGCTGCGTATTCTGATAGAATCCCTGCAAATTCCCCACTATATCTAGCGTCTGGTCATCAGGTCCGAATAATGCTGATGTTGCTATATGTTTCATCGCTGAAATATGGAGTAAATATGTGCGAATTGGACAAATAGAGATAATGAACTATATGTAGGTGTATTTAAGATTTTCATCTGTCTTCAGCCCATTCGTTCTCCCGTCGGATTTGGTTTTCCTCCTCAGGAGTGAAGTCATTCTGAATGTTGAACGTCTTTCTGATATCCTCTGGTGATTTTTCCTTGATCATGTTGGCCACAGTTTTGCAACCAACCTCGAGCAATGGCTTAATGTCGAGGTAGTTTGCGGCAAGAATGATTTCAAACAGCATTTCCTGGTCGACTTGCAAGAACTTTTGATCCCACTCTACTATATCCGTAGTTTTCCTAGTACGGTCATTGATGTCGTCGGAAACTGTGTTGTCATCATCCTTGTGGTGCTTGCAGAACTCAAGAACTTTACTAAGAACGTTTGAGGTTACCTAAAATGTTAATACAACGAAATTTTAAAAAATTACACCACCCTCTTTAGAAAATGGCTTACATTGGGAACAGGAATCTCAGAATCGTCGTCAGGGATATCTAGCAAAGTTAGCAGGTAATATGGGTACAGTTGTCAGAATTAGTTCCACGCACCTTCCATCATGTTTCTGATTAGACCACTCTTTTGGGCCACCTTGGTTTCTAGCACTGATTAGATAGACAACTCACCAAGTCAAACGCAGGAACCTGAGAATAACATACCGACCTCGAAGTTGACACCATCAACTGATACTAGCTTGACCATTTTTCCTCTGATTCCAAGCTGATGTGAATAAATATATAAAGTAGTTTTAAGAGTAAGGATACTACGTAGTCAAGTAAATTTTACCTGTTAGCGCTCATGGATCGAATTTAAAAGTTCGATTTAAGCTTGGAACCATCGCTAGAAATCTCTGAATCACGTATACACTCTGGTGATACGCGATTTTCGACTGAATGCTCAACTTCCCTTCAACATATGCGGTCTATTCTCTTTCTAATTATATATGCATGGGTCTAGATGCAGTTCTACAGTTTTCTGAACGGAGGGTCGTTTAGCTTTTTGGAAGAGCCTGCGCTGGTGCGTTTCAATTCGTCTTCATAGGAAGTGTCGTATCCTCTAGCTGTAGGCAGCGAGTTTTTCGACTTAAAGTTGTCTCTCAAACTCAATGCGTCATTCTTATCTCCGTAAATTTCCAGAAACCTGATATAGCTGGCTTCAAAAGTATCGTCAGCTATCGATTGCTTGATTTGCTGGAAAAAATTGTGGAAAATCTGGATGTTGTGGAGTTGTAGGTATACCCAAGCTGACATTTCCCTGGCATCCAATAAATGATGAATATAAGCCCTGCTGTAAATTTTACCAGAAAACTCCGTGTAGCCAATCTTTGTGAAATCATCAACGTACCGAATCTCCCATAAATTGCGGCCAAGTGGCCTTGGAGTACTGTCTGCGGGTGTGAACTCAAAATCCAAGGCAACACCTGCTTCTGAGAATTTCGTTATTACATCTCCTTGGAAAATATCTATGCCGTTCACCGATATAGCTTCCAAGATATCATGCGGCGTGTCAATTCCAGAAGCATAGAACCGAGTTAGCCCTTGTAAAATCTCGTTGTCTGAAATAGTGGACACATCTCGTGCCAACTCGGTTTCCTCTATAACTTCGCTCTCATTCAGTTTAGCCTTATCGCGCTTACTTTCTAAAAGCAACTGCTTGGAAGAAAGCCTTCCTGCGCCAATTGAAGCCCAGAAGCTCAGCCCTGATAAGGAATTCTTTTGAGAATGAAGATAGTCTATATATGCTTGTTGCGACTTTGCTGAAAGGCCGGGTATGATTGGGGCAAAAACGCCCCTTGACGATTTTGGCTGGTATATTAATTGTGACAACCATTTCTCAGTCCTCAAAGCCATTTTGGCTTTTCGATTCTCGCCAGGCTTACCCCCCGGGGACAAGTTGGCAATGTCTGGGA
Organism: Groenewaldozyma salmanticensis; assembly: GCA_003708315.3. Taxonomy (NCBI): domain Eukaryota; kingdom Fungi; phylum Ascomycota; class Dipodascomycetes; order Dipodascales; family Trichomonascaceae; genus Groenewaldozyma; species Groenewaldozyma salmanticensis. The sequence goes on along the minus strand of PPNW03000005.1, from coordinate 268,462 downwards.
TGCTTAAAACCACATCAGGGCCAAACTTTTCTCCAAACTCTCTATACTTGGAGACAGGCAGGTCTCGCAACCCCTCGGAGGTCATTATGCTAATTTTTTCGTTTCCATTTGGTCGCGAGGATGGAACTGGTGTAGCTCTGCGGGGCCCCAATACTACAGGTAATGTATCTGGCAAGCACAAGAGATCAAGGCTTTTGGGACCAGGGTAGTTCATGAATGGCACACTGTCACGATCAATCTTCTCCATAAAGTCTTCGGCTGCAACATATACACCGGGAATATATTGCTGGATCCTTTCAACATTATCTGGAGTTAAATGCGGGATGGCCCCTCGAGATGTAGGTATTAAGAACGCAGGGGTGTATATCTTCTTGTTGTGGTCGCCAAAGTGACACAACCCACTCCTGGCAAAGGATTTGCCACTACACTTTGCCAGTATCTCGAAGTGCTTGGCCGCCTCTTGCATATTAGAGATGGGCTTGTCCCCCGTCATGCTTTGCACAGAGTTTCGCTTAAGTTCAGAGATGTTGAAAAATTGTGTGTCGATCAGTTTTTGTATCGGCACTATTGTACTTGAGTTTATAGCGCTGAAACGAAATCTGATCAGGTACAGTAAAGAAGGAGTTAAATGTTTCATAGTCAGGCATGTTTTTTCAAGCTTGTGGCACGAAGCGTCTTGGATTGTCTATACAGCTACTTTGGCTTGCATTTGGCTCAGACATTGTTTGGGTGTATAGGCAGCGTTGGAAGCGAATGTGGATGCATAGTTGATTGCCCCTTGTTACCTTAGCTTACGTCTAACCCAGACCTAGCTTAGTGAGCTGTGTTTCTCGCCAACTTTACCTAGGCTTTGTACATTTGCGAGACGCCTATATTGGGGCAATTGTTTAATGAAACAGGCTTATATGAACTCTCCTGTCTGCTCGTTCGACCTTGCTGTACATTAAGTCCGCAACTCCTTATGCCAGCTGCTAGCAATATATAAGGTAGCTTTATACCGTTGTTATATCCACTTTATATCAAGTTTATATCCAGCTTTATTCCTCATTCAACTTGTTCACCTGCTATTCTTTCTGTCGTTCTCCTTCACAAGCATGATCTCAATCTACAACATTTATACTACGGGGAAAGCACCTTCGTCCAAGCAAAGAAAACTGCTTGGTAAATGTCGCAAGGCTACGTCAGCATCAGACTTGCAAGACCTTATGGGCCTTTATCTGCAAAGCTGCTACGGCAATTTTCAAGGATGGGCTAAAATCCCAGCAGACCACTGGCAAAAATACTTTGTTGAAACCGAGATCAATGACCTAGCAGTAAGCTGCGAGGGGCCTTGGAGGAGGTGCCGTGGCATGCCACCTTCATTTGCCAGAAGAAAATTCTTAGAGCAGTCAGTTAGGTTTATCAACGTTTAATGTCTTATTTCCAGACCTGTCCAAAAAAAAAACATTTTTTTAAAAAGCATTTATACATTATTAGCTTGAATTAATACTATTCCAATCAAAATTAGAGTAAACCAGGGCACTAAATCCGTCCAGCTCAGGTGTCTTGAGCATAGCTGCCACGTACTCGTTGGGGTCTAATGGCGATCCAGAAGCCAAAAGCTTTGCTTGTTTCGAAGCCAAGGCCAATATGCTTGCGATTTTGACGGAGCTTTGAGCAGTGGCTAAGTCAGATGGCGGGTATATTTGTGAAATCTTGCTCATGAAAACAGAAAGTCCAGAATGAACTAGTCGCAAAATGACCTCGACTGCGTGCGGAGACTCGATGAAATCAGCTGTTTCATTTAGCAGCTTTCTCAATGGTTCTTCAAGAACTGGTTGCTCCTCTGAACTTGAATTGTCTGGGGCTTGCTGCAGCACATATGACTCCAACTCTAAAGGAGGTAGTAAGTTGTTCAAAAAATTATTGCTTTTGGGGTCTGCTAAATCGTCAGTGACTGGATGATCCACCAAGAATTGTACCGCGCCAAACATTTCAGATACTTGTGATAATGTAACATCTGACCTAGGGTTGACATTTTCGAAAACCTGCCTAACAGCGCTCTCGACTCTCTCGCTGAGAGACTGCCAACCTTTATTCAAAAACCACCAACTGAAAGTTAAATACATGCGGTTGATTTGTAATTCCTCCTCGTCTAATGCTAATTTCTCGAAATCTTCCTCAGAGGGCTGGATTTCTATCATGTCTTCCTCGCTCGATCCAGCATTACTTCTGCTTGAATGTATCACCGAAAGCACGTAGTTTTTTCTGCCCAGTATATTGAGCTGAAGTCTGGTGAAAAAGATAAGTAAAGCAGTCGCGTATATCAGAGTGAAAGCGCGTGCTAAACTTTGAACTTTCAGTTCTTTCCATAGCTCTGTCTTTGTCTTGCTTCCAGATTCTGTCGATAAGTTACTTCCCTCCAGTGATGAGGTTGTGGAACTTGCAAGGTTGCTGGTATTTTCAGGTAAAACCGTCTTTTTCTTTGATTGGAGCTCAACAGTGATTGCTTCAACATCATACTTATCAACGATCTTAGCAGCCAAACCGGGTAGCAAGGCCATTATAGTAAAACTGGCATCTTCTTGATTTTGTTCGAATCTTCGTTTTAGACTGAGCAGTTAGTAAAATAAAAGGAGAGTCATATTGGAAGAGAGTAATGACTTACTTTTCCTTAGCAGCTCTTTCCGTTGCCAGACGGTCCTGCAATTCAAAGAACTTATTTTTAACATAGTCAACAAGGAAGTATCCGGTGGCAGCTATACCTGTAGCAATAAATATCTTTTTGCGATGGCGACGGAGAAATTGGCTGGGCCCCACAAACATTCTGGATTGTGTCAAAAGCTTGTGCTTGGCCACTGTGGGGTATAATCAAAAATCACCTATAGAGTATAATTGCAATAGTTGACTCAACTTTGCAACACAGTTTCTCTTGCTCAAGGGGTTTCGCGGCGGTAAATTGAAGAACGTTGAGAAACGAGATATACTGATATGCTTCTTGCCGAGGAGGGAGGTTAGGTTAATTGCAGATGTGAACGCGATGAAATACGTACGTGCGTGCTATATAGATACATCGCTTATATAACGCACCTTAATATAAGCTTTGAATTATATATATAATTACACATTTGGATATCGATATATACAAGAAAACGGCATGAAGAGCATAGATGATAACTATGGAAGGAAAAGAATCATGTATATGCAATAGAAGTACAAAAATTAGCTTGAATAAATAAAATTTGGGAGTTCTCCCTTGTCGAGCAGTTTAAACCGAAGACCTTTTGCTCTTTGCTCTCTTATTCTTGTTTTTTTTCTTTGAGATGGTCTTAGGAGTAGTTTTCCTGACACTGGGTTTTGGCAGATTGTCCTTGGTTGACACAGACTCTACCTCAATGTCTGAGTCCTTACCATTGTCGGCTTGCTCCTTCTTTTCAGGCTGAGATGCTTTCAAGCCAGAAGCCAATTCAGAGAGATACTTCTCCGAGTCTTCAGAGGTGAATTTTGTATGAGTGCCCGGACTTCCTTTACTGCTTATCCCCAGGTCATGCTTTATAATTCTGTTGACAGCCTCTTTGTTGACTGAAGTCAGCGGAACCTCAGGCTTAACTGCATTTTTAATCTTGGCCATGTACGTCTTCACTCGATTCAAGTCGTTCATAATTTCATGGCCGCTGGTATCAACACCCTTCACTTTGAGGTATGAGAATAGAATAGAGCCAAGAACGTAGGCGTATAGCGAATACAAGTTAGCCCGGTCAATAGGGCTTTCATATTCCAATGCTTGAGCTTCAAGTGACTTTGACAGCAAAGGAGACAAATCAGCCTCTAAGCTCTCAACACTTCCCGAAAGCTCCTCCAGAAGCTGCTTAATCTGTGGAATGTTCTCCATAGTTGTTTGTAAAGTCTTTGGAACGAAAGTAGAACTAAAGAGCGCTTGGTTTGATGTTGGAAAAAAATTTCAGACGGTCAATTTGTTCAAAAAAAAATTTACGTAACAGGTATCATGTATTACCTAATCAAGTCCGGTAATGTTCGCGGGCACTTTTCGATAAGGGGAGCCATCTGACTTCTGTAGGGTCTAGATCTATTTAGGCACGCGTGCCGGCAAACCTTTGTAAAGCCACGCTATGCAAGATGCTGCTCCGGTTGCCACGGCAGGATTTATTAAAAGCCTGAATGCTCCAAAGCATATATTAAGTCCCCGTCACCTTTTTTTTTTCAATATTCTTCGTTTCTTCTCCTGCGAGTTAAACCAGCGTTGCAATATACGTTAAAGCAGTGATATAATAAAGACGTGTTGAGCTTTTTCCAGCTCACAATTATGGCATCTCTTCGAAGTGGAACCAAAGAGGACGACAGGGAGGAATATGATGAGATAGAGCCATATACATCATCTGGGCATCCATTAGAAAGATTAGAGACGGTGAAGTCTCTGGAAAACCTCCCTGCTGAAGCACCAGTGCCCGATATAAATGCTCCTATAATGGCCCGGGGACACACTCCAGAGTTTCCCGAGGAGTACACTATGGAAACCGAGACGGGACTAGTACCTTTAGATGTCATTCGTACCATTCGAACGGGAGCTTCACTCGGCAAAAATGGCACTAATGATAGGCTGAAGCATGCAAAAACTGAAGGATACAACACAAGAGCAAACTCAAACGTCAAGAAAGTGGCGACAGCTCCTGCTGGAGAGAAGAAGCCATCCTGGTTCAAACGCGCCGCAAAGAAGTTATTTCAATGAGTTGTAGTGTGTGTAATATATAATTTATTGCATTTTTAGCGGACAACCGCGACAGAAGATCCGCCGCAATGCTCAGTCTGTTCTGTGTACCTAAACTGTAAAAACAATTGGGCCTTGATTCGCTACGAAGCGTATCCTGTCCAGCATGTCAGCTTCTAATCGTCGTGATTTATGAAAGTTAACGTAGAAAAAAAGCTTACATTTTGAGTGCAAGGAGGTCTTTGAATCTCTTCATGCTTCAAAGCGCAATTGCTGCTACAAAAGCTGATAAGGCCGCGAGCGATATGAGGTTTAGAGTTAAAGCTTATGCGCAGGCTGCTGGCAGTATTCATATAGGCTCCACTTTATACATCGATCGCCGAACACCTAATTAAACGAACTTGCAACTTAACTTTCTACTTCTAACTCATCTCCAAAACCAACTTGAGAGCTTCTGAAGTGCCTGAAACTGGGTACCTACCTGAGTCTACTTACGCTGGCTATTAAACACTAGCTGTGGTTTTTTTTTTCTTCATCTTTAGACTCTTTGCTTTAGTTCGCGCCCTCCAAAGCGCTGTAGTATATAGAGAGGACACCAGTACGAGCGCTTAGAGAGCAGCACTTAAGACCATTTTACAGCGCACTGTTGCTTCTCATCTTGTTACTTCAGTAGAACGGATTTTGCTGCCTGCTCAAGTTGAAGCAACCACTGGAAACCGCTCCGGTTCGGACTACAGCTTTTGACATTCGGCTGAGCTGGCTGTGTTCGGTTATACTGGGTTATTGCGCTCGACCCGACACGTTTTGGCTTGAAACTGTCACTTTCGTCTTTCTGTTCGCAATCCTGTGGGCCTCAGTCACCTCTGGGATCATTTCCATTGGTTTAAGCGCTGTTTTCGACGGAGTTTTGGCGAACCAAACTTCCTGGCTTGTTGGCAGAACAACACTAGCAGTGTGATCTTCAGGCCGCCGGAACATTAACTTTTTTTTTGTGTTTTTTGTTTTTTTTCTTTTTATTTGTTTTTCTTCGTTTTTCTTAGCTGGAGGCTTACAGATAATCTTTTCTTGGGGAATTTGTTTTTTCACAGTGTAAAACAAGACGCCGTCCTTTAGAGAAACTGAGTAGTGTGCATTTGTCGCGTTTTTTCTTTTGGCCTCTCCCTTTCGAACCATCGTTGAGTGCGGTTTCCTTGGACGTTTTTTGGAGAGTTTTTACTGAACGACTCTTGTTTGGAAGCACAATCTTTTTCTTCTTTATTTGCACGAAGAACTTGATGAGATAAATCTTTACAGCTACGGGGTTTCTCTGCGTATTCTTTTGGTTCTACTACTGTTGTTTTTCGGGTTTTTTTTATTTTAATTCTTTTACAGAGTTTGGTTGTCTTTTGTTTTTCTGTCCGTTGTTTCTGTTTCTCCTTTTTTTTTTTTCTTCTGCTCTGGCTTTATTGAGTTTTCTCTTCGTCACTTTCAAATCACCGGAAACCTCTTTAGGGTTTTCAGGGAAATACATAAAATCAAGAGAAAATTCAACAAAAAAGAAAAGAAAAAAGGAATTAAAGCCAAAGAAAAAATTAAGAAAAATAAAAAAAATCATCACAGAACTCAGATCTGAAATACATTGACATCTTTTCGCTCCTGCATATTATTATAATACCTATCAGCGTGTGTGCAAATGGCGGAAGAGGTCAGTTTTCCGTTGAACTTAGCTCCGTCTGAACTAGGAGCTTCTTCCGGGGAACTGTCATTACCACCACGACCGCCGCTGCCGCTTACTACACAACCTGGCTCAGACCAAAGTCAGGTGCAGGTGATTGGTACAGACAGTCAGAGCGGCAACAACGACATCACCAATAACAGCAACAACAACAATAAGATTAACAACAACAATAATAGTGCCGATAGTAATAACAAAGGTACGGCACAGGCTCACATTTCTAATGATGTTGGCGCTTCGTCTCAAGCATCAGTTTCTGTGACAGGTGATGAAGAACCGGTGCAATTACCACAAAGAGATTTTATGCCGGCAAGTGTTGGGGCTCAAACTTATGATGATGCTGATCACGTCAGCGATGAAGAAGACTCGAGCACTTCCGGAAACGTCGAGTCTACCAACAACAAGAACAATAAGAACAGTAACAGCCAGGCTGAGAGCACAAAACATGCAGAGGACGACATGAGCGGTGGAGATTTAGGTCAAGTGTCAGAAAGTGATTTTTCTCCGGCTGAACACAACGAGCAATCGTCTCTGAAGCGCGGAAAATCTACGTCCTCTCCCTCCATCACGAAGCGCCGCCGGTTAGATGTCAGCACTAAGCAGGAGGATAACGCTGACGACGCTGACGTCGATGATGAGGACGATGACGAAGATGAGGATGAAGAACAGAAACACAAGACCCAAGGATTCGCCAGTAACGACAATCATGACGAGGACGAAGAAGAAGACGACAATGATGATGATGATGATGATGATGAAAATGACAATGACAAAAGCGACAACGAAAAGACAGTCTTGCGTACACACAGTGACTCTGAAGATGACCCTGCTACTCAGCTGCGTCAAGAGCAAGACAAACTCTCGGTGGAATACCACGGTCTTTCCAAACTACTTGTTCAAGCCAGTTTGAATCATATCACTAGCATGCTTCAATCTATCAAAAAGGGCAAAAGCGTGTTTGCATTCAACAGAATAGTGGAGCGTCATGATAAAATCTACGAGCAGCGCAAGCAGCGTAATCAGCGAATGTATAATTACCAGGCTCACATGATCAAGCAAGTAACTACAGGAGAGGTGCGAAATGCATGGATGCAATTCACCAAGAAAAAGGCAGAGTTGAAAGAAACAATGATCAAAGAGCTCTGTAGCAAGATAAACTTCTTGGAAAAGGAGTATGAGCGGCTCTCACCACTGTACTATGATGCCGAGCCCGCCAAAGTTGCCGTTAGAAACTTACGAATTGCCAGGAGACTACCTAGTAAGCCCAAGCTTACTGCACTTAGCGACCAAGAGATTTTGGCCGATTTGCAAAATATTCGAAATGGAGTTGTTGTACCAATCCATAATATGGACTCTTCAAATTTCTACGGTGGTGCTTCATTGAACCTAATTACATCTGGATTCGAATCAAGTGAAGACGAAATTGAGCTCTCAGGAAGAGAAGTTAAAACAAATGTTGTTGAAAAGCCAAAGAAAGCCATTTTACCGAATAAAAAGTCGATTCCTCGAGAAAGCGATAAGGATCATGCTGAGGAGCAGACTCAACGCAAACAAAAGAAGCATCAAGAGGACCAGCAAACTCAGAAATCTAAACGCCAGCAGCAAGATTTGGAGCAGCAACAGCGATTACAAAAGTTACAGCTAGAAAAGGAGGAAGGTCGGCGAGCTCGGCTCAAAGACAAGCAAAAGGAAGAAGATGCTCAGCGACAAAATATGCAGAATGAAGAACTCCAAAAACACGAGTCGCAAAATCAAAAGTTGCACAAACAGGAGTTGCATAAACAGGAGCTGCAAGAGCAGGAGTCGCAAAAGCTAGAGTTGCAAAAGCAGCAAGAACATCTTCAACTGCAAACGCAGCAGCAGCAGCAGCAGCAGCAGCAGCAGCAGCTTCAACAACAACATCAACAGCAGCAGCATCAACAACAACAGCATCAACATCAACATCAACAGCAGTTGCAGCATCAACTACAGCAGCAGCATCAACTACCGCAACAGCAACAGCAGCAAATAATGCAGCAGCACCACCAGCAACAGCAACAGCAACAGCAACAGCAACAGCAACAGCAACAGCAACAGCAACAGCAACAGCAACAGCAACAGCAACAGCAACAGCTACAACAGCAGCACCATCTGCAGCAGCAATACCAGCATCAGCAACACCATTTCGAAGCTCAGCAGAAGCAAGTACAGGACCAGCGGCTTGGCGAGATGGAGCAACACAGCCAGAGACAACGCTATGAAGAACAGCTCAAGCAGCCTTACATGCGAGCTAGAATTCAGGCGCTGGTGCCAGATGCGTCTTCAGCTGAACAAAATCAGCACAGTTTGCCGATTCCTCAGCAGTTTTCCGGGTATCCTCGACCAGTGCTATCACACAACCAGGCCACCTCCATTCCACCGCCGCCGCCTCCACCGTCTCAGCTACACGGACCTATACCAGCTTTAACTCCTACTCCTCCACCTCCGCCACCTCCTTCGGATATGGGTGCTTACCGTAGAGATGGTATGGATCCTCAGAGTTTTCATGGCGGTCAAAGCTACGCATTGCCTAGCTATTACAGCTTTCAGCAGCAACAGGCAACACCACTTACTCAACTGCATCAAGTGCCACATTTTCAAAAGCAGCAGTCTCCAAGTACCCCATTTTACCCATACTATGGTGATACAAGGGGTCACGACCCAAATGCTAAGCAAATCCCACCACCGCCTCCGCCGCAGCAGCAGCATCAGCAGCTGCCATCTGCTACAGTGTCTGGATCTTCCGACATGAAGTTCCCGATGGGCTTACCCCCGCAGTCTTCGTTTGGTCGTCCAATGTTGCCACCTATGCCCTCAATGCCGGGATCTTACGGTAATGGTAATTCTGGGTATTATAATCAAGGGCAGCAGCAGGAGCAACAACAGCAACAATCAATGCAACCGCATCAGCAATACGCATACCAGTATTATGGGCAGACTCATCCGCCAGTGCAACATCAGTCGCCGCATTTCTCCCCGTTGCAACAACAACAACAACAACAGCAGCAGCAGCAGCAACCCCCACAGCAACATTCGCCAATGGGTGCTTATCCATCATCTCAAAACGGACAGCATCCACCTCCGTCTGTACAGCTAGCGAGCGCTCCAGGAAATATGGGTTCACAATTACCACAACCTGAAACTGGCAGAGTTTCTCGGTCCCAAGTGCATTAAGATAACATAGTAGTACTACTACTCGTGTGTTTACTGTGCTATATGTATACATTATTAAGAAGTTAATTAATGAATAAGCTAATGAATAAAAATATTAACGATTAAAATAAAAAAATTAAAAAAGAAATAAATAAGATATAATAAATAAGAGTGCCCAATGTTGATGCTACTGCTGCTGCTACAGTACAGCTACCAGCGCTTCTAGAGCAGGGTTAGGCTCCGTAGAGATTCTGATACGGTTATCAAGATAATCACGCAAAGATTTGAACCTAGATTGCACTCCACCATGTGCAATTGCTGTTCCATTAGATGCAGTCAGCTCCAGACAAGCTTGAAGTAATCCATCCAAGACTGCCCCCATGCGGCAGTTTTCATAGATTTCGTTCACTAGCTGTCTATGCTGATCCAGTATGAGTGCGAAGGAAGAGGCAGCAGCTCGATAATGTGTCTCTCGGGAAAGAAGTTCCTCAAGAGTGGCTAAAAACTTTGCAACGTTCATCTGTATCAACGCAGTATGCATATATGTCGTTATCGAGTTCAATTTTACCAGCGAGGTAAATACTATCAAGGTTGGCGGTACCATTTTGGAGAGCCGGTTTCTCACATTGATCATCCTAGATAGCAGATCAAATACAAACCGATATTTCTGGAGGTTTTCGCCAGCAAGAAAGAGCTTGACAATAAGCGGTGGATCCCCGCCAGCAGGAGTAGTGATAACTGGTGTCACCGATAGTGAACTTTCGAATTTGGCTCTGGTGTTGAGAGCAAACCTGAAACAGGCATCAGGCCAGGCTTGTATCAGAATATTATTAGCAGTTTGCAAGCTCAATTTTCCTTCGGATTGTGATTCAAACAGAGCAAGTATGATTTCAGGTAGCTGGGTTCCTTCATAAGTGAAAAACACATCAAATAACGACTGTGAAAGTCTCAGCAAATCATGATTTTGAGTAATGTGAGACACCAGCAGATCATCGCTGCGTCGTAAAGCTTCAGAGAAACATACAAACATCTTAACGTCAATCATATTTCGTTCTGATTCTGTTGAGATATCCAACTCTTGGCGGCTATCTCCTTGCTCAAAGATTTCTGCAAAACCGACAGGGCCCAGAAACTTCTCAAGTAAACTCAGGCATTTTCCTGACTCCAAAATCAGATTTTTTGTTTGAGAAAATACCTTTGGTACAAACTCTAAACTCTTTAACTTGTAGCTATCAGCCCAATTCTCTTCAGAGGGAGACTCAAGAATGAAAAAGTCAGAAGCGTCTTCTGGAAACTCACCGTAAAATACCCATCTAGCGGTGATCCTCAAGTAATCCAACAAGATTCTCTTGAATAGATCCAAAATCACAGTGTCCGTCTGCTGTCTTAACTGATCATACAGCGCATCCAGTAATAAAACCCGAAAAGATGCAGCTGAGTGACTTATTGCATCCAATGCCTTTTTGATAATTGCTACAACCAGCCTGTAAGAGCCCAACTCAGCCTGCACCTCAAAGAGCAGCGACAATATGGAGATTGTAAAATCACCATTAGAACTGCTTTTCTGATGATGTGCACTATTATGGAGCCCATCCTCCAAACTGAGAAACTTAGCTTCAAGCTCTCTTGTGAACTCGTCAAGAGCCCCCAAAAGATACATGTAGTCAAACCCGGGATACTGTTGTAGCATGTACTTCCTATCCGAGAACTGTCTTAGCTCTGAAACAACTTTACTCTGGTTTGCAAACTCATCAAGGATCCTTATCAATTGCGGTTTAGAGTGTAAGCTTACTGCGTTAGTTTCGAGTGCATGTCTATTCAATAGTACCGTGATGGTCCCTGAGTGCTCGTGAAATGCAAATAAGTATCCAGGGGTCCCCATTAATGCCAGGCATACCTCTCGCGTGATATCAGCTTCGGTGAGCTTCACGTTCTCAGCCCGTGAAGTCCAAAAATTGGCCCGTTCAAGTTCATTAATCATTCTGCTGCTGGTCTCGCTAGCCATGACCTCCCCGGCTGGAATTTTGGCTTTTTTTGCTGTTTCTCCCACTGAGGATATGCTGTTAGATCTTGCAAGAAGTCCGCCAGTTTGAAGTCGTGAGTCATTTAAGTCAGCACCAGCAAACTCGCTTTCATCTACATCACTCCAGCTACTCAGACTGGCGTTATCTTCCGGAATATCTTCTTCAATAGTAGGGTCCTCCTCTTGTATTCTCTGCCAAAGAGCCTTGTCGGCTTCCTCTTGAGAAATTTGCTGAGCTTTAGGGACCAAAAATATCTCCGGTAACTTCTGCTCCATAGGTTTCCAACTTAGTAGCTCTAGTAACCGAAGGCACTGCACAGTACTATAATCCTTTCGGAAATCATAAGTGGAGCGGTCAAAAATAGGCATGATCCTATCTTCAAGAGCCTTAGACAAATCCAAACTTCCAGTGACATAGAACTTCTCAACTAGCCCTTCAAATCTTTCTTGAACTATGTCTTTGTCAACTGACATGTAGTCCTTGGCCATGCTTCGTTTCGCCCGGTCCACCTCGCTCTAATAAATTAGAACCATGTAATAATAGTTAGAGAACCTCTTGTAGAGCAGTGGTACTTACAACAGCACGCTCATCTGGTATATCTGGTATGAGCTTAGCTATCAGCAGTCTTACCAGTCTATCCGCATCCTGGTAAGCACTTGACATCAATTACTCTCAATCCTTAGTCAGTAGTTGACTGCTCTTGATATTTTAGCTGAGGTGAATTTACGTGTTCATATAATTTCGTGCATAGATATATTTAACTAGATATCTAACGTACGCATACGTTGGTGGGGAATGCTTTATACACCGCGTAAAGCCGTTAACTTGCTATGCATGTACATCTATAAGCCTCAACGGCAATTCACAACATCAGAAATTTTAATTGAACCTTTCGAAAGTCGTGTATCTTTCTGTTACTACGGTTCTACTCTAGCATATCGAGCTACTCATTCTAAATCAAGACTGAATCTGAGGATTTCTCATTATTTCCACGCAGCCATTACAAAGCTTGTCAATGATCTGTGTGTTGTCGACGCATAGTAAATGATATTAGAGCCGATCTTATATAAAGTTCACCCTTGATCATTAATCCTTTGCTAGCGCTGTACGCAAATCCCAGACATCAAGATCAAGTCCACATATACAAACAAGGAATGGACTCAGAAGTGGTATCCCAGTTCTGCGCAGTAACAGCTGCTGAGCCAGAATTAGCTGAGCAGTATTTGAACGTTGCTGATGGTGATTTAGAGAATGCAATAGCTTTGTTTTTCGAGTCTGGTGGTGCCTCTATCGAAAGCCAGCAACGTGCTAGCACTCCTACCACCTCCGCCTCAAGGATAGCGGAGGATGCTGGAGATGGCGGTAATAACAACGCATATAGTGAAGAAGACGAAGCTACAGCCAGGAGGTTGCAACAAGAAGAGTATGGAGCAGGCGGCGGCGGCGATAACGGTGGCGACGGTGAAGCTGATACTGTTAGAGAACGTATTCAGCCAGTCACGGAGCGACTCGTGGATCCTTCATACGGCTCCTTTGGTGGGCTTTCTAGTCTTAGTAGTGGCGGCGGCTTTAGAGGTAGAGGCTTGGGCTCAATGCGACAAAACGTACAAGTGCCTAGCATATTCAACCAGCTCAATGTTGGCAGCGTCGGTGCTACTGCATCTGGAAGAGGTATTTTTGGTGGTGGAGGAGGAGGCATTGGTGGCGAGGAGGAAGACGATGATAGTGATATTGAAGAAGTTGACGAAGATGAGATTTTAAGAAGAAGCACGGGCTCTTCTACTAGACTGACCGCACATGAATCACGGCTAGCTTCGTTATTCAGACCACCCTTTGACATATTGCGTGATGCTGATTTAGAAACTGCCAAGGAAGAAGCTTCACAAGAACGGAAATGGATTTTGGTCAATGTACAAGACTCAAAGGAGTTTGTGTGCCAACAGTTGAATAGAGACCTGTGGTCAAATAAAACTGTCAAACAAACTGTCAAGGAGCATTTCTATTTCGTTCAGTATAGTAGTGATTCACCCGATGGACAAGAGTACTCTCAGTATTACAATTTCGGTGAGCGGTATCCACATATTGCCATCATTGACCCCCGTACCGGTGAACAACTTAAAGTTTGGAAGGATCTACCAACAGTCTCACAGTTTGTGGAACAAGTTTACGATTTCTTGTCGCGATTTAGTCTCGAGCCTGGTCACAAGAATCCAGTGGGAAAAGTCACTAAAGTTAAAAAGACTATAGATCAAATGACCGAAGAAGAGCAGATACAGGAAGCTTTGAAACAATCTCTGGGCGGAAACAATGAGGAGTCTTCGGAAGATGACGACGATGACGATGATGATTTTGTGTCTGTGCCAGATGATGACGAGTACATGAACGATGCAGAAAGCAGATACGGCGGGGATGATAACAACAACGGCGGCGATGACGGCGATGACGAAGATATCTCAGTGGTTGCCGTATCATCCAAGTCCAAGGGCAAACAAAAGGTAGAGCCTGCCAGCGAGCCAAAACACGAGGAAGAAGAATTGACAGAGGAAGATATCTTTTCAGCGATTTTGCCAAAAAATATCGAAGAGCCGGCAGCAGATCCCAAAACTACTACCAGGATTCAGCTCAGGCTAGCTGACGGTAGTCGCGTGGTTAGGAGATTCAACCTGAGTGATCGGGTTTCTACCATATATTCATACATCAAAGCAGATATTCCCAAAGTATCTGGTCATTACTTCCATCTTACAGGCAGTGATCGAAAGAACTTACTACAGTGTTTGGATAAATCTATTGATGAAGCTGGACTCAAAAATAGTGTTATATTAGTTGAGGAACTGGATTAAGAGGTCTAAATATACAGACTTTATCAGATTTGCATGAACAAAAAAAAAAAAAAAAAAATAAAAGAAGAAAGCAAAGCTTATTGCCAGTCGGTAAATTCACTTTCGCGTTTCCGTTTGACTTTTCTGAGGTCAAGCTTTCTTTTCAGGTCTTCCTTCTTTTTTTGTCTCCTCTTGGCTTCTTGCTGCCTGGATATGTTTTGTTGCATCTTTCTCCAGCTATCTATGACCCAATTGTACATAAGAGCGACTGACATGATGATACAGAACGGCACAGCGATTCCCCAGTAATAACCTACTCCATGATGTAAGGAGTCAAACTCTGTGAAGTTCATACCGAAATATCCAGTCAGAAACGACAAGGGCAAGAAAACCACAGTGACCAGCGACAACAGTTTTACTGAATCACTAGATTGAATAGATATAGTGTTAAAAATCAAGTCAATCATTGACTTTGCATTGTTTCTCATAACATCAAAATCCTGCGTATACGTGATGGTATGGTCAGCCACGTCTGCCAAATACACTGCTGCAAATTGGGATACCCTACCTCCGGACTCGTTCGTGTTGGAACCATGACTATCCAGACTTCCACTGAAAGATGAATTACTGGCAGTACTGGGAGTCCCGCCATCATTATCAGTCGCTTTTCTAGCATAGTTGTACTGCCGCGTCGCCAGACCAATCCCCGGCTCATCTTCGCGGTCATCCAGTTGTCTCTTCTCCTCTTTATTCGAAGAGTGATCTCGTAAAGAATTGACTAAGGAGGTAATAGGGACAACTGTGTTTCGAATCATGGTAAGTTCAGCAGTTATTGAGTGCAAGTCCCTGGTATGTGACATTGACGGGTTAAGTATTGCATCAAGCTCAAGGTCATCTAGTCTTGACCTGTACGCAGAGATTATGGGGTGTATCAGTTCAACGCAGCTATCAATAATGGCTTGTAGCAATATTGAGGGGTCTGAAGATTCACGCAACAAAGTGGAATCAGTACTAAGTCTTGCCAAAATTGGTTTTTCAACGTCCGGTCCGGATTGCTCAAAGAACGAGATGACTGTTCTCTGATTTGTTAGGAATAACGAAACCTGTTCGACGCCCACCATGCGGTTCTTAGCCGCTAGCGGTCTTCGAGCATCAAGAAATGCAGCCCTGCTTGATGAGACAGTAGGGTTATTCCACTGATACATGGATTTCATCTTCGTGGCCGCGATGATCTCTCTAAGAGGTCTCTTCTCAGTAGGCTCTGACTTCTCATGCTGCTGCTGCCGTTGTTGTTGTTGCAGTGCGGGACTAGATTCAGAGGTGATGGAATCTGCCTGAGCGTCACCGCTTGATGATGACTTTCGCGAAAATGGCATGCTTGCAATAGATTCTCTGAAATTGAATTTTTCATTTCTTATATCACTGTTTAACCTCTCCTTAGTTTCACGGGTCGCTTCATATAGCTGAGGTTTATTCTGACGATTATCCTTAGAACACCATAGCCATTTCGATAACTGCGAGTAACGCGCTCGGGGTCCACTTGTAGGTTTATAAGGTATCAATTTTTGTAACGGAAAGCAGCAAAACGTATGATTGACGTACTTATCCACTTTAGTTCGTTGAGGTATATCAATCATATCTTCAATCGCCAGTCTATGTAGCTGAAACTGCTGTCCAATTGCTGCAATAGCCTCCCATGATAGCCCATTCACATTGATCCATCTTACCTTAGACCATTCAGGACGGATCCTCAGCTGATTTTCAAACTCATCATTTGATACAATTGCCTTTTTGAAGCTCTCGGTACTGGAACAGTTTTCATCGTTAATAGAGTAAACGTCACAGTACATCACCCGATACCTAGCTGGAGAATAGTCAACTATGGTGACTGAAGATCCTAAGGACTTGATAAAAACTTCAGTGGTAGAAATATCCACCCCAGGCTCCCATCGAGCTCTTCTTTTAGCGCTTTGAACATTAGCAACAGAAGAGTATCTTCGCCTTTCCTTCTTATGCGAGGGTCCAAACTCTGATGCTGCTGATGCTGCTGATGCTGCTGCTGCTACCATCAGTTTGTCATTATTGCGATTTCGCAGCAACGTGTTAGCCCGCTCTATATCTATCGGTAGAAAGTTTTGTATATTGGCTGGTGGTCTGCGCCCACTCGTTGAAGCAGTGTCTGGTGTTGTAGGGTCTATAGATTCTTCATCGATAGGATCAGCTATAGTCACTGAAGGCTTCTTAACAAACGGGTCGTCATTGCTGAAGTTTGCCTCGCTAAACCTGGATTTCCCAGTTCTCAGTATTGACCGTCTAACAGGCTCGCGCTGTGCTTCAATTGACGGTAACGCATCTGTCACTGATGTAGATACGCCAAACATCTTCGTATTTCCGGACGTGCTATACCGATGATGCGCATCCTCTGGAGATGAAGTTGGAGATAAGTCATCTTCATTGCTGGTGAAAACTGTGGTTACTGTTTGTCTTGCTATCAGTGGTGGACTGTTGGTGACACTAGAGGATGCTGTTTCATCAGGCTCTGTAGGTTGTGGAGAGGAACCTCGACCTAGGGCAAATACAGATAACTTACGGAGAGCTCTTCCCGCGTTTTCTTTGATCTTCGCTATACCCCGTCCTTCCTCGTCATCTTCATAGTCATTACTACCATCACCATCATTATCATCATCCTCGCTTTCTAACCCGTCAGCGTCGACACTATTAGCTGAGGGCGACAGGTATGGGTCATCTTCATCTGGGGTGGTCAGGAAATCAGGTAAATTTGGTACATTTGCATCCTCAGAGTCATATACTATAGACGGAGGTACCATTCTCCCAAGTACATAAAACGTACAGGCACAAAAGGGTTTTTAGGTATATTTCAGTGTCATTATTGTCTGTGTGGGTATTTCTTACTTGTTGTCGGTTCTCAACGGTTATTAAACTATCTTAAACTCTAAAAAAAAAAATGAAGAAAAAAATTAAGTAGAACAAAATATAACAAAAAAGAGCTTTTGAAATACTTTTATTTAATAAATAATCAAAGATCACTAGCTATTACACGGATCTCTTTAGATAAACAAGAAGGTCTGTATATCCTCATATGCTGAGTGGCAGCTGCAAATGATATATCCTTCAAAAACAAGATGTTTGCTGCTTGTCTCTTAGTTAAATGTCGAACCCAGTTATTATGACCTTGAAATGATTCCATGTGCCGAGCACTTATTGTAACTAGGCCCTTGAGGACTTTCTCCTGTTTTTCAGTGCATACCGCTTTGCTTCCGGCGAATTTTGAAATGATTCCTGGTAGCGCCACGCGTTTGGCATAGCTATAAGCAAACTCCTCAGCTCTTGCTCTTTCGCCGGAAAATAAAGCCTTTGTTTGATTATATAGCTTTCTAAACCCATAGCGCTGGTCAATCTGCATCCGGTCTTGCTTTTCATACAGGTTGACCTGCCACAAGTCGGTATTTTCTTGTACATCTATCCCCCTGATTTTTGTATCTGACCCCAGTCTTCTGGTGAGCTCAATATACGAGTTCCAATTAAGCGAGAGCACAAACTTGTTTCTATCGACAGCAAGCCAGTTTAAGAAATAGTTAGGACCAGAGGGGCAGTGCTCGCTTATTGCCTTTTGAGCTTTACTTTCGAGTATAGTCAGGTTATTCAAAGATTTAAAAACCTCCTCTCGTGTACTGAATCCTAGCTTTGTCTTGCTTAGCATTGCTTTTCTTTCCTCCACAAGGTCTTTATGGTCGTGCGTCAGAATTTTCAAAAGATCCTGTACCATTTTCAACTTTTTCTCCTTTTCAGCATCTGCATAGCTCAAAGTCTTTCTTTCTGTTTCCAAGATATTCTCTGCCATGTCAGCTCCCTTGGCTAAATGATCATTAATCATCTCATTGAGAGAGTTAGAGTTTTTAATATTTGGTGATAACCCTGCAAGAGTGGGCACAGTTACTAGTTTTTCGTTTTTCACTCCGCCAGCCATATCCAGGATATGGCAATGCTCCTTTTTCATATGTAAACGCAGCCCGCGGCCAATCATCTGAGCCAGCAGCGTAGCCGACCGGGTGGGTCTATTTAGTACAATCATGTCGATATTAGGTATATCAGTGCCCTCAGTGAAAATGGAGCAATTGATCAGAACCGGGAAACGATGTTTCTTGAAATCATCAATCAGTTTCAGTCTGAGCTTTCGTGGAGTCTCACTGGTGACAACATGAGCATCAATCCCTCTATTTCTGAAACTTGCCAGAACCCCTGCACAATGGCTGATACTGACGCAAAAGATCAAAGTAGATCTGTATCGTGTCCCTCTCACACTTTGATGTGCCCAGGACTTATAAACAAGCTCGTTCAGGTATGGATCATTCATTGTGTCTGATAAAGAGCTGAGCTCAAAATCGCCGTTAGAAATTTTTGTGTTTGACAGGTCTAGCTTTGTGGCAACTGTGGTTAACCTAATATCACACAAATGACCCTCCTTAATCATCTCGACCAATCCTTTAGAATAAACAATCTCGTCAACCGCTACTGACAGTGCTAAGCCGTCAGTACGTGACAAAGTTGCAGTGAAGCCAGCAACCGCAACGTTACACTTCGGCACGGTGGCACCGAAATGTTCCAAAATAGATAGATAAGTCTTTGATGCAGCATGATGAAACTCATCAATTATGATAAGCTTAAAATCCTTTGGATTAAACCTTTCAATTCTTGATGTTAACGAGCTGGTATTTTCTTTACCTAATGTCGGCACCGAGGCAACAATAATATCTGCAGCCTCAACATCAGCTTTCTCTTTCCCCATTTCAATCTGCACCACTTTATCAGGATACGTCTGCGATATCCGGTCATATGCTTGTGAAATTAGCTCACGGCGGTGTGCCAGCACTAAAGTCTTGTCTCCGTGTCCATTAATAGGTTTCACTGACTTGATCAAATGTGAAAAAACCATGGTCTTGCCTCCACCGGTGGGTAAGCTCACAGCAACGCGTCGAACACCTCTATCAAACGCCGCCACACATTTTTCAATACATTCTTGTTGGTAACCTCTTAGATAAAATACCGGTGTCTCGAGACTATCTGGTGAATTTTCTTCAACGGTGGTAGTAGTTGCATTATTATTGCTGGTGATCCCAGAATAACTGACCTGACTCGGCTGTAATTGTATATTCAAGCCATGGCCAGTAACTTGCGGTGTAGCAGTACCTGAATATTTCCGCAGCTGTGCAAAAAATGATGGTTTTACCTGAGATAACGCTCTTAGTGCCACTCTCATCTCTAAATCCTTCCCCTCTTAGTGTTCTAATTACATTAATTTTCAAGGGTATAAGTAAATGTGGTATATATAATGTATGCGCACTTTTGTGCACTTGACTTCTCCTTGTTATAACAGTTCCAGCATCACTAGGCTTGAGCAAGTTTCTCAGGTGGATCAAAGTTGGCAGTATATATATGTAAATGTTGGAGATCAAGCTTGATTTGATATATCGTATTTATACTTCTCGATAACCGGGCTGAATAATATTAATACTGGAAATAGCTTTCTGAAGTTCAAAGCTTTTTGTACTGGTATTTTTATTTTTTTTTTTTTTTTTTTGGCTGACCGGTCTGGTAAAACAACGGGCCTAGCTATTTGCTTGTATTCTATTTATTCCGCTTGCTCTTTAGCTTGAGTAAGCTTCTTTTTATTTTTCCTCGGTCTATGAAGCTCAACTTTGTGGTTGTCACCACCCTGTGGGCGGTTTTGATAGCATCAGTGGGCGCCATTGAACAGACTTTTTCAGAAAAACAAGATACACTGAGCCAAGAACAGATTGTTGAGGACTTTTTCAACCATGAGACCAGCGCTGGCGGGAATACCGAGAATGAAAGTTCATATACTCGAAGTTCAAGACATACCAATAACTGGGCAGTTTTAGTCTCGACTTCACGGTTTTGGTTTAACTACAGACACATGGCTAATGTACTCAGCATGTATCGCACTGTGAAAAGACTGGGTATACCAGATTCACAAATCATTCTGATGCTAAGCGACGATGTTTCGTGTAACCCTAGAAATGCGTTCCCAGGAACTGTGTATAACAACGCTGACCGGGGTTTAGATCTTTATGGAGAGAACATTGAGGTTGACTATAGAGGTTATGAGGTCACTGTTGAGAACTTCATCAGGCTTTTAACCGATAGATGGGGGTCTGATACCCCAAGGTCGAAGAGATTACTCACAGACGAACGTTCAAATATCTTTATATACATGACTGGTCATGGTGGTAATGAGTTTCTAAAGTTTCAGGACGCGGAGGAAATTGGCGCGTTCGATATAGCTGACGCGTTTCAGCAAATGTGGGAGAAGAAACGATACAATGAGATCTTCTTCATGATTGATACCTGTCAGGCTAATACCATGTATTCGAGGTTTTATTCTCCGAATATTCTTTCTGTGGGGTCCTCGGAGTACAAGGAAAACTCCTTTTCTCATCATGCTGATGAAGATATTGGAGTAGCCGTGATTGACAGGTTTACCTACTATAACTTGGTATTCCTGGAATCTATCGATAAAAACTCTAAAAGGACAATGAAGGACCTGTTTGAGTCCTATGATCCAGCAGATATCCATTCACACCCAGGGATCAGATCAGACCTATCTCGACCGCTGGATAAGGTATTACTGACGGATTTCTTTGGAAATATCCAAGATGTACAGATAGATAACGTTGAAAGCGGAATTCTGGAGTCATTGCATAAACAGGAGAAGAATAAAGAAAGTTGGAGTCATAAAAACAACGTTAGTGATGAAGAATCTATGGATAATACGGAAAAACATCTGGTTGAGTCTGTTCAATCACAGTATGACGGAAAACGGTATAAAAGCCTGGGGATTATTGCCTTTATTGGTCTACTTTTCGCCCTTGCTGCAGTTTTACAAAAGTCGTAGTGACTTGTTCAACTCCACAAAGACAGTGCCTAATCCTAACAACGACTCCATACTCTACACTTTCACGTGCTCACCAGAATTATATATTATAGTCGAGTTCAAAATTGTTAGAACGTCAACCCCAAACCTCCTTACCGGGCGGCTCTCGTCCGAAACCTCCAGCTCCACAAGGCTTAAAGACCTTCATCCTTCGATCAAGGAACACGAGTGGATGATGAAGACCTATACGGCTCACACTTCAACTTTAGGGGAGTTTGAGCAAATCAGCTCGGCCAACGTAGACCGAAGTTTCCGTAATATTATGTAATTATATTATACGTATTACCTAATAGCTAGACTAATCCTTCGGTGATGTCTCTTCCATCATTTGGCTTCTATGTGAGTATGGACTTATTTAGAAGAATGATGGGCCGGTGGATGTGTCTATATAACACCACTTTCTCCTTCTTCTTCCATATAAGCTTTTTGACCTTTTTTTGATTTTTTGATTTTTTACGTTTCCTTTTGCTATTCATACTTTTGGTTCCTTCTATTACCAATTCTATTTATCTTCTATCAATTGACTTGAAGAAAGAAAGTAGAAAGAGAGAAAAAAAAAATAAAAGATGACCAACACTTTCTCTAGTTTCGTTCAGGCTTCCGACCTTCCTGCCTGGAAGACCCTGCAGAGTCTTTATGATTCCGAGGGTAAGTCCTTGTCTGTCAAGGACGAGTTTAAGAAGGACAGCAAGCGATTCGAGAAGTACTCCAAGACCTTTGAGAACTATGACCAGTCCAGGATTCTGTTTGATTTCTCCAAGAACATTGTCAATGACGATATCCTTGCTGCTCTTTTGAAGCTTGCCAGAGAAGCAAACATTGAGAAGTTGAGAGACGAGATGTTTGCTGGTGACAAGATCAACTTCACCGAGGACAGAGCTGTGTTCCACGTTGCTTTGAGAAACCAGTCTGACGCACCCATGGCTGTCGACGGAAAGAGCGTTGTTGCCGAGACCGACTCTGTGCTTGCTCACATGAAGGAGTTCTCCGAGCAGGTTAGATCCGGTGAATGGAAGGGTTACACCGGAAAGGCCATTACCGATATTGTCAACATTGGTATTGGTGGTTCTGACTTGGGCCCCGTCATGGTCACTGAGGCATTGAAGCCTTATGCCAAGGACGGACTCCATGTCCATTTCGTGTCCAACATTGATGGAACTCACATTGCAGAGACTTTGAAGAAGGTTAATGCTGAGACCACCTTGTTTTTGATTGCCTCCAAGACTTTCACTACTGCTGAGACTTGCACCAACGCCAACACTGCCAAGAATTGGTTCCTGAAGTCTGCTTCCAAGGACGACATTGCTAAACATTTCGTTGCCTTGTCTACCAACGCCGAGGAGGTCTCCAAGTTCGGTATCGACACCAAGAACATGTTTGGCTTTGAGAACTGGGTCGGTGGAAGATACTCTGTGTGGAGTGCCATTGGCTTGTCTGTTGCTCTTTACATTGGTTACGACAATTTCTCCAATTTCCTCAAGGGTGCTGAGGCTGTTGACAAGCATTTCAAGGAAACTCCACTCGAGGAGAACATCCCAGTCTTGGGCGGTTTACTCAGTGTCTGGTACAATAACTTCTTTGGTGCCCAGACTCACTTGGTTGCTCCCTTTGACCAGTACTTACACAGATTCCCTGCCTATCTGCAACAGCTTTCCATGGAGTCTAACGGTAAGAGTGTAAACAGAGGTAACGAGTTTGTAAAGTACAGCACTGGATCCATTTTGTTTGGTGAGCCCGCCACAAACTCCCAGCACTCATTCTTCCAGTTGGTCCACCAGGGAACTAAGCTGATCCCCACCGATTTCCTTCTGGCTGCCAAGTCCCACAACCCTATTGAGAACAACCTGCATCAACGCATGTTGGCCTCAAACTTCTTTGCCCAGGCTGAGGCCCTGATGGTTGGAAAGCCTAAGGAAACTGTCAAAGCCGAAGGTAACCCCGATTTCTTAATCCCCCACAAGACCTTCTTGGGTAACCGTCCCACCACCTCTATCCTGGCCCAGAAAATCACCCCTGCCTCTCTCGGTGCCTTGATTGCCTACTACGAGCACGTTACCTTCACCGAGGGTGCTATCTGGAACATCAACTCATTTGACCAATGGGGTGTTGAGCTCGGAAAGTCTCTTGCTAAAGTTATCGGCAAGGAATTGGACGACTCCAAGGACGTTACCAGCCATGACGAGTCTACCAATAGTTTAATCAACCAATTCAAGAACTGGTCTTAGGTATATAAAATAGTTCAATAGTTTTTAAAAAGAAATTACCATATGTTTTATTTTTTGTCCTCGCCTTTTTTTTCCATATATATGGATCTGTTTGTAAATCAACGTCGTCCTTGGATTTAAATCTCAAGATGAGTTGCACCGACCGATATATATATCCTTCAATGCACGCATTTTAGCTGCCGCATCTATAGCCAGACTCCCATTAATGCTACTTGGTCACAGACTAGTTTCACTTGGTACGGGGTCTAATGTTGTTCAAAGGAGGATTGTCCAGCTATGGAGAAACAATTTAAAGCCAAGCAATATCGCAATTGTTCATGGATTGAATTTTCAGCGCCATTACAGTAGCGGTGAAAACAAAGATGATATTGATTTAGTCCAACAAGAGAGAGTAGCCAACCTGGGCTCATTAGTCGACCAGATATCATTACATACGCCTAACCTGACCAGCCACTGCTATCCTCGGTCAATCCTATCTGAAGACGTGATGTTGAAAGTGGCAATGGGCGGAATGAATGTCGCTCAAGTGGTTATTCAGGGTAGAATCAGCTATTTGGCCTGTTTCAAAAGTTTACAGATTGTTTTGAAAACTTTCTTAGTTTCTAATGCTGATGGACTTGAGATTCTTTCTGGAGAATTGATACCTCCCACTACAACCTTCGAGAGTCCTCCAAGACTGTTGCTTCGTTGGAGAACAGTAGGCGACGACAGCAATAACAACAGTGGCAGCAGCAGTAGCAAAACCAGTAATGGTCATGATAGTACTTTGTCGAGTACCACAGGCTCAGGATCACTGTGGCATAGCCCATTTTCACCATACTCGAACTCACATCCAAAACATGAAAGCATCTTGGGTGATATTGCCGGATTGCATGCTAAAGAAATTGTGCGCAGATTAGGTCTGCTACCAGAAACTGAGTATCCTATTCTGACTGGGCTGTTTGAATTTGATTTTGACTATAAGTGTACCAAAATTGTGTCGCATACAATCACTGACGTGGAGTATATTCCTAAACCTTCTCCAGAAGCAGTGTTTTGATCAAAGAGCTGACTAGAGAAGCAAACACAACTCTGCCTGGTCATTCAAGTCATATTAAATCCGCCTGTATATATTCAAACCTATTTTAATATTGTACATATTCAAACCGTCAAGATTGCTGCTTTGTGTACGCGAAATGGCAGTCCTGAAAAACTCTCACTGTTAACTTCAAAATTGGTTGTTTATAAGAAACCTATACATATAGAGAAAGTAAAGACTATAAACAGATATCAACACGCACGCACACAAGGATGAGATAAAAAAAAATAAAGGGCCAAAAAAAAAAAAAAAAAAGTAGTCATAATAATAATCAAACCCTGCCCCCGAAGACACCTCTGAGGAAAAAAGTTCATGCAACAATGATTTGTAGTAATGTCATAAAGAAACCCCCCGAGATATAGATATTCCATTGATCTTGCTAGAACTGTGAATAGCAAAAGATGGTCAAATTTTTAACAATGTTGGGCAAAAAAAGAAGTTGATAATAAAAAAAAATAATAATAATAAAAAATAATGGCATAAACTGCCACTCATGCATTTCTCTTCAATTGAATGGGTTGTTGTGTCTGTCTGCTTTGGCCTCAAAATCACTTGCCAGCAGTTGCAGCAGCGACTTGCGCAGGTTGTGGTTGCTGTTGTTGTTGCTGTTCATCATACTTCTTCTGGGATTGGTAGTAGTAATCATGGAACCCGCCACCATTAACGTCACTACCAGGTAGAGATTGTCTTATGAACTCAAACAGCTCTTCGTCATCCTGGAAACTGTCCTCGTTATCATCCAAATCAAAGTCGCTCCAACTTTTGCTAAACTTGGTGAACACCGAGGACATAATGTCACTGGCAGGACGACTAGCAGGAGGAGTGGAGCTGGTAACACCACCAGCAGAAGTAGTATCAGCAACGCCATCAGCACTGGCCATCACACTCTTGTTATCCCTGTCAGAAAGTCCCGGTGGGGTTAACAGTACGTCGGGTTTCTTTTCCAGAGTCACGTTAGTGGTGGTGATTATCTGCTTGCCATTCCGCTGGTTAGCTTCAGCAAACTTGACACGGCTGTTAGCCGAAGTTGACAGCCCGGAGGTAGTAGCAACAACAGTAGGAGCTTGGTAGCTATTGCGGAATGTACTTGGTGCTGTTGAGTGAATCAATGAGGGAACGGAGTTGATCGATGAAGTGCCACTACTGCCACTGCCACCAGCAACTTTCACTTTCGAAAATGAGTTTGAAAGTCCATCCATGGCAAAAACCACATCATCAGCATGATCACCAAGAATATCTTCTTCTTCATAAAAAGTATTCTCTTCGTCATTGTCGTCATCTACATCGCCAACATCTCGGTTCTTCTCCTTGAAATGATACTCATGAGACAATGGGGTAAGTCGCGCAGAGGGAGTACCCAAAGATTCTCTGTTCCTGCTTGCAACAAGTCCCATCCCAGGACTAACCGGTGGCGTGAACTGCATTGTTCGGATCCATTTACCTCGGTCAATTGGCGTAGGCATTGATGAATCAGCAGCACATCTCGAGGGTGTTCTAAACGGTTCACGGCCCACAGTAGTGACAATTGCTTCCACGCCGCTCGCCACTGTACCATCAACAGCTGCAGATACTGCCACCGAGGGCAAAGCAGAAGAGGCCGACAAGGAGTCATAGTCAGGAGCAGAGACCTCGTCGTCATAAGCTTCATCCTGGAATTGCTCATATTCCTCATCAGTAGTCCAGGTAACCACTTCATACAACTCTTTCTTCATGCTCTCCAAACAACGATTGTTAGGGTCAATAGTTAAAGCATATCTCAAGACTTGAAACACATCGTTGGTCAAAGTAGGAAAAATGTCAAAGAGTGATTCTCTACTTGAACTGAAATCCAAAAAAAGTTTGTCCTTTTGGTTAGCTACAGTGAACGGGTTTCTGCCAAACAATATATTCAGCAAAACAATACCCACTGCCCAGATATCAGCCTTCTCACAATCATAAACTTCAATATTGGCTTCATCAAAAGTTTCGGGTGCCATGTATCGGTCGCTACCAACTTCAAACTCCTTATTGAACCTCTCAGCAGTAGCCAATCCCCAATCGGCCAGTTTCAAGGTACCATCGTTGGCAATCAGGATATTTTCCGGCTTGATATCACGATGATAGATCCCCTTAGAATGAGCATACTGGACCGCATCAATCAGCTGAAGCATGAAATGCAAAACGTTGCCACAGTCGCGGGGACCGCGGTTAGCTTTGATAGCTTCGTATAAATCACCGTTGGAGTAATACTCCATCACCAGGAAAGTTCTCCCACTAAGTTGGAAATGGTCAATGAGCTGGCATATATTGGGGTGCTGGCCAAGTACGCAATGTATCTCGATTTCCTGCTTAACCTCATTGCATGCTTCTAATGCCGCCTTAGTCACGCCGATTTCACTGCGATGCTGCTGAAACTCCGAGTACCTCCTATTGTTGATGTCTTTGATAGCTACCAGTTCGTTGTTACGCTGGGTATCCTTGGCAAGATAGACAACACCGTAGGAACCTCGGTTCAGATCTGTAATGATCTGGTACCGGTTTCTCAGCAGTTCCGGAGATCTGGCAAGGCTCTTTGACATTGTGAGAGAAGACATTACGTTGAATTCAGTCAATATCTCAATATCACTCTTATTGATGACGGTTAATGCAGTCTCCCGTCTCAAATATGGCAAAGAACAATAATAATAATGAAAAGTAGAATAAGCTTATACTTTTCTTGTTCCAACACTTCCCTTCACCCAGAATCAGCCTCACACACTCACACGCCAACTTTAAGCTAAATAGAGAA
Source organism: Groenewaldozyma salmanticensis (assembly GCA_003708315.3). NCBI lineage: Eukaryota > Fungi > Ascomycota > Dipodascomycetes > Dipodascales > Trichomonascaceae > Groenewaldozyma > Groenewaldozyma salmanticensis. Next base: position 240,986 of record PPNW03000005.1, on the reverse strand, counting down.
CAGTCGACTCAGTGTTGATGTTTGAAAGAGGGGTAGGAAAAGAAAAAACAAAATATTCCAGGTCGGCTAAAGAGAAGCTCAGAAGAAACAAGGTTTCAGGGTTTGTCAAAATAAAAAAAAAAAAGCTGCAGCAGCACTGAATGAACCTTAATAGTGACGATGGTGATTATAGTTGGTGTCCCTGTAATCTGCTGCTGCTGATGCGCTCCACAGATATGTGTGAGAATATGTGTATATCTGCAAGGGCGTCAAAAATAGAAAGAGTCAATAAAGACCTATTCCAAAAGAAATAAATAAGAATAATAATAAACAAATGAAGGTGTCAAAAAAAAGATAGAAAATCCAGAAGTTATCGCAAAAAAAAAAGGACAAACAAAAAAAACTGATAGAATCCCTTTTTATCAACGGCTAGACCTTAATAGATGATACTCCAGTCACTACCGCATATAACTTCACACGAGTTCCAAAAGCGTGTGACCGAAACTTGAAATCCCGTATATATAGACCCCCCAAAAAAAAATGAATGAAAGAAAAATAGATCAACTTTCAACAGACCAACTCAAAAAACTTCTCTTTCCTTATGACAAAATCAAACGCGAGAACAGTTGTTTCAAGAAATAAACAAGGTTGTTCAAAATCAAGCGTGTGGAAACCCTGTGAGAAATCAATGAATATAGATAAATAGTTCCCAGCCCGAAGCAAACCAAAAAAAAAGATCCTATTCTAGTTCCGCAGAACAAAAGTCCACCCAGCGGTGCAAACTGTTTTGCTGAACCTTTAGCGGCGGAACAAAGAAAGCAGGAGTATAATCCTCAAAGGAGAAGAAAAATCCTTTTCTGACAGAAGTTTATAATATGTGCTGTTGAGTCGAAGTCGATGTATGTGTTGAGAAAGGAGAAGAGAGGGAAGCAGAAAAAGTCTGGTATATATATATGCAAATAACTGGTGTTGTTATCATATGCTCAGCGGGCTTTTTGATTGTGTCATAAACGGTCGGTACTAAGTAGTGCCAAAATGTTCTCTGTGGAACCCGATCGAACTATAAGTGAGCGGCTGTTGGGAAGCTGTTAGTGAGTTGTTAGCATTATCCAAACCTTTGAGCTTCTTTTGTTGAATGAAGCAGGTTTCTGTTTGCCTCAAGTTCACTAAGACTACAGAAAAGGTCTGGTATATACATATAACTAACTAGAAGAAAAAAAATGCTAACTTTTGAATCCCCGTTTAGTGTTTCATAGTGATCATACCCCGGGTTACCTCCAAATGTCCCGTGATTTCTCACAACTCTGGAACCCAAATTCTGAATCCTGTCTAATTAAGCGCTGAAGGTTTTGCAAATATACTTAAAAAGCTTACTGGCGTCGACCCTGTAAGGAAACGTCATGGCGGTGTCTGTTATAATTGCCGTCATATCATATATGTATTATACTAATAATAATAATAATAATAACAAATCAAGCTTATTGTCCTGAGGACTCTTATATAAATATGGCAAAAATATGATTTATGCAACTCCTGAAGCAAGAAATCATACTATAAATGAGATAAAGGACCTAGTCTCTGCCAGCCTTCGAAGAAGCTTTCCTCTGTAAACAAACACAAGCACAAACACAAACACAAACACAAACAGACGAGGCCCAAATCAGCCCTGTTGATCTCAATGATCTCAACAAGGAGTTGGAGATGACAAAGTCACCAGGTCGATGGTTGAGGTATTAACTCAACATCAGTGATCTCTGCGGAAATGATCGTGGCAAATGTAAGCAACCCCCTAGGTCCCAGAATATGTAGCAAGAGAGACCTTTTGTTCTCTTTTCTTTACCAGGTCCAATATTCACATGGGTTATATTCAAAATCGATAGTTTGGCCTCTGTATATACTCGCTCGCTCATCTGGGAACTCCGGGGCTAATCGAAATTCCACAGATAAGAGCTTCAAACAACACAACAACATGGCATGAGGTACTCTGATAACCCTGTTCAAAGCGTTCGGCTTCAAAAGCTGTACCTAAAACTATACCAGCAGAGCCTTTGAGAAGAAATTCCATGTATTTTTATGAATTATATAGCAAAGGTAGAGAGAAGATACCTAAAAGTCACGTGAACTTCGTTACAGCTATGTGTCAACTCGGTTTTTCTGTTATCACTGGCGATGGCTATCGCGAAAATACTGCCTATATATCTGAGATCGTTTAAGTATCATTTTGCCTCCTTTTTGCCTCTTTGACCTTGTACTCTCTCTCTCTGGTCAAAAACCAAAGCGATAGTTACTTATTATTATTATTATTTTTAGTCTCACATTATACCTTTTCCTTGCTCCATTCTATATTCATCATCATGGTACGGTCGGTGTTGATTCTTTCTAAAGTTGTTGGCACTATTTCGCTGGGGCTGTTGACTGGTGCCACAGCAGCAACTGTCTTTGTTTCTATACCCTCTATACTCAAGTACTTGGATCTCCAACGACCAAAAACTGCTCCTGTGGCTACGTCTGAAATTAAAGGTGATACTGAAGAAAACCAAGCAGAATCAGAAAATAAGAAACAGCGCGTTTCTGGCAGCGTCTCTTCGAGTATCGTTGCCGCGGTTTGGACCGGCTTTACCAAGTTTGCAAAGCCCTTACATGCCACTATATTTATATCGCTAGTCTCAGCATACGTGTTTGCGCCCAAACGACTACGACACCCCTATCTCATCCACTCAGCGCTGGCTATTCCATTGCTGAAGGTGGTTAGCTGTTACTATGGACCTGTAGTAAAATATGGGGTTGCAGATGCTGCCTCATCACCGTCGTCGTCATTGTCGCCCGCCAAGGTTGCTGAAAAACAAGCAGAAGGGCAAACAGGGGAACGCAAGGAGGAGATAAGAAGGCTGCCCGATGAACCGTCTTTGCTGGATAATTCTGTATATATGCATCTAGATTCCGAGTCCTCTGACGATTTTGTCCATCAGGAAGAGGATGAGGAAGAAGAAGAAGATGGCGGTTACGTTGGTAAGAAGGCCAGTCAAACTGAAGATGTGGTGGTAGATTTGAGCAAGCTGAGAAAATTGGGGCTGGTATCTACTATTGTCAGTGGTGTTGCATTCTTGATGTCTACTGTGGGTATTTACGGCGATTTGCGTTGAAGCCTGTATAGTCTTGGGTACATATATGAGTTGATACAACTAGTTTGCTATTTGTCCTTTGTAACTTTGCGGTATTATCAGAAGGTGTTGTAGAAAGGTGTTACTCTGGGTTGTAGAACTGGGAATAGCTGGGTTCGTATAGCTTGACATGCCAAAACATTGTTTCAAGCATACGTAATTCGGGTCTCTGAATAGGTCTCTTCGTTGACCTTACTTTGAGAATAACTCAAGTGATCCTACTCTACTAAGTTTTTGGTGAGCTTGCCTGCATCTAGCCATCGAATCCATAGGAAGGTATATCGACAGAGCATCGGACCTAACAGGGGGGGGTGTCCCGTATAAGGCAAGCAAGAGTCAGTAAGTCAAACCGTTGAGAGGTGCGAAAACGGCGGCGGGCAAGGGACCAACGTCACAGCTTCGATCATATGCATATATATATACACTACTAATAGTAAAGTGTGAAAGAAGAGCATTTGGTACTAATATGTCATACTAGAACCAGAGCACTTTGTAAAGAGTGTGTACATGCTACTAGAAGAGAGTAGAGTGAAAGAGCTGGGGCTATATCTTAAGCGCAGTTATTAGCGACCACAGCAGAAGCAAAGGTTGACTTGAGAATCAGTCATATTATATAATAGACGCATTGAAATCGAGAAGAAAAAAGTTGCATGCATCAGAAACCTTTGACGCGCTATTTCATCGCTAAGGCTCTGAGTGCGCTGTAAAGCTCAAATAGGGTGTGAAAAGACCCTTCGATTGCTATCTGCTCTCTCTCATTGTTCGTCGCAGGAGATCTCAGCTGCTATAAGCTCACTGAGGCAACATCTGGTATTTTATTTTCCCTTATTCTTGGGATCCCCACCCTGTGCTTACATCAGCCCTCAGATTCAGCGTCTGTGCGCGCGCTCTCCCTAACGATTATTTTAGTTTGCTATAATAAACTGCAGACGTACGTCAAAGTTTTTTGCACATCTCACCACTAATTCCTGAGTCCCATATATATACCTTTCTTCCTGGTTCTTTCTACTCTCCATGCTAATGCGAGTTAAATTTATCTTTAGAGTACTGTACAACTAAAAGCTCTTTGGTTATTACGGTCGCTTGTTCGTTACTTGGTTATACCTTTAAAATCCTTTTTCGTTTGAAACACCAGCCCTTGGGGAGTTCTAAATGGTACACAACGCTTCAAACAATCCTGCGTTTCTCAAAGTATACTTCGTTTTTTTTTGAATACCCTGTCCACTGCTAAAGTTTTGTCAATTATTTTATTATTTATACCATGTCCGCTGCTACAATGAATAGCCAAATGAAGGCTAAGGAGAAAGCCCAGCAAGATATGATCTCGGCAATTCAGGGTAAGGAGTTTGACGAGTCCTACTGGTGCAACATCTTGTCTGTTCGAAAATCATACTGCAATGCTATCGACCAACTGATCTCATCGCTGAGTGCTCAGGGGAAGTACTCCCAGGCAATCGATGTCTTGCTGCCGGTCTTGGAGGTTATGTCTGAGGATCTGTACAACGCTGTTCGAGATAACGAAAACACACAGCTTATTTTGGACAAACAGTTTTCCAAAAACAAGTCTCCAGTTCCCAATACTGCTCATACTGCAGCTGCTGCTGCTGCTTCCGTTTCTTCGTCTGCCTCTTCTTCTATTTCTGCGGGGTCTGGTGATACTGACACGCCTGCTCGTGCTGGAAATGGCGGCGGAAGTATTGATGCTTTATCGGAAGTTAACAACTCTCCAAGTACAAACAGCAAGGAGTATTTTGCAGATGTGGATACAAATTCGTCTTCTTCTCTTTCTTCTTCCTGTTCTGGCTCAGTTTCTTCGTTTTCAGCCACTGGTGGCAGCGGTGCTCGAGACTCAGCCTTGCTCAAGGAGAAAGCAGTCAACCCTACCGAGGATATCGCTGAGAGATGGGTCAAGTATCTAGCTCTTCATCACACTCTGGGTAACTTGCTGGTTTCTTGCCATCGTTACCTCGATGCTGCAACCGTATTCGCTAAGGTTATTCTCTTTGCCTGTCAGATGCCCGTCCACAATATGAACCTTTGCTCTACCCATGCAGTCAACGGCAAAGTGGACTTGGGCAATGGCAGCATAGTCAAGTTGATTGCTGCCATTGAGCGTGCTGTCAAACTGTCACACTCTGGTAACAGTTGCTTGGTGATTCCACCAGACTCGGCTAGTGATTGTAGATTCTTTCTGTTCCCAGTCTCTGGAAAGCTGCCCCTGGTTTCAAGCATTATGTCTTCTACGAGCAGAAACAGAAATCAAAAGAATTTTTTGGGTGTTAGTGACCAAGAAGACTCTCTGTCTAAAAGAGGTAGAATTTTTGACAACAGCAATGACGAAGACGATGATGGGTCATTATCATCTGTTTCTTCCTCTTCAGCTAATTCAAACTCCCCCGACAAACCGGAAACTGAGAAATCGTCAGACAACACCAAGGACTCTAAGGAGACAGATAGTGGTGATACCAAAACATCTTCTTCCATGCCAGACCTGAAACACAAGAATCTAAGCCCTTCCGGTACTGACAATTTCCACGTTCACCCTAAAAAGCACAAGAAGGTCAGCAACGATAATCAAACCTTGCATCTTCAACACAAGTTCGACGACGAGGAGAGTGGATCGACTAGCGCTGTTGATGCAGCAGAGACTCGATCGGACGGCAAGTTAGTGTTCCAGCAGGAACGACGGAAAAGAGACCATAAGCAGGTATTTGGCAAGTTTGACGTTATTGTCAGTAACGCTCTGCTGAATCTGGCCAAAATCTTGCAAGACGGACTCAACACTGGATATAGCGGCCAAGTCGTGTACATGAATGGTCGTCCCACAAATGTCAATGATATCTTGGCTCTCTATATATTATCGCTGTCGTTGAACTCATCGCCAAGCACTGCAAACAATATCGGAATACTGCTGGCAACCATTTCACTGGACCATCCTCTCAGCACTGACATGACAGCGAAAAGTATCAGAGAAATGGCTAGGAGATACTACAGATTTGGTCTTTCGTTAGATCGCAAGCACCCACATTTGTACACAAACCTGGGGTCCTTGTACCGTGAGGAAGGTGATTTAAAACATGCAATCAAGTATTACGAAAGGTCAATACATATTGACCCGAACTTCACTATTGCTTTAGCAAACCTGGCGTGTTGTCTCAAGGACAAGGGCAAGGTTGACTTGGCAGCGGTGTACTTCCAAAGAGCGCTGAATATGGACCCTAACCTGGCTGAAGCTGTTTCCGGGCTGTCTAACTGCAAGCTCACTACTTGCGATTGGATTGGCCGTGGCGGTGCTGGCTGGGAGGTTGTCTCCGTGGATCTTTCTGGTAACCTGGTGAAGGGCCAGCTGGCAAGTGGATGGATTATGAAGGTTATCAATGTGGTCGAGGCCCAGATCAGGGATTTCTCAAGATGGGGTCAAGGTACAATCAGAGCTAACTTCAGGGGACTTTTGGCACAGCTGGATATGGTTCATGGTATGTCGCTGGATTGGAGAGAACGGAAAGCGTTGCAAGGCATGTTGGTATCCTGGTCAAAACAACTCGGCGAGGGTTCAAATGTAGTAGGTTATGTGGAAGAAGGTATAAGGATATGTCAACGTCGTTGGTACATTGATCGTGTCAACGGTGTTGAAAAGCCTGCTAAAGCGTACCCTAGGCCACAACTACCACCGGACTTGTCGTTACCTCCGTTGTCTAACGTCTTGCCATTCCACGCATTCACATTACCTCTAAATAGCGATCAAGTGCTGAAGATTTCTCGAATGAGCGCTGCCAGAGTCTCTGCTACTACTTTGAACCAGAAATGGCTGGGTGACTCTGTGCTACCTCCACCGCCTATCCCTGCTGTTTCAACTGATGCCGATGGTAGTAAACATAATGTGTTGAAGGTAGGCTATGTGTCTTCTGATTTCGTTAACCATCCATTGAGCCATTTGATGCAAAGTGTTTTCGGGATGCATAACCGTAACAGGGTTTTGTCTTATTGTTACTCGACTTCCAAGAACGACGGATCAAACTACTGGGCCAAAATTGCTAATGAGTGTTATCAGTTCAGGGATGTGAGTGCTCTGCAGACCAAGGGTATTGTGGAGCAGATTATCAGTGACGGAATCCATATTTTGGTTAACTTGAATGGATTTACCAAGGGCGCTCGTAATGAGGTCTTTGCTTGTAGACCTTGTCCTGTTCAGATAAGTCTTATGGGGTTCGCAGGCCCTGTTGCCAGCGGCTGGAATGACTATATCTTGGCAGATAGGACTGTGGTACCGGTGCATTCTAGCATCTACAACAATGAAAAGATCATGTATATGCCTCGAAGTTCATTTGTTTGTGATCATAAGCAGAGCGCTAGTGATTCTAACATGATTCGGTCGCTGCAGCATAGCCCACTGCATACTTGGAAGGATGAGATTGGGTTAAGACAGACTTTACGAAAACAGTTGTTCCCAGATATGCCCAGCGATGCTTTCCTGATGGCTAATTTCAACCAGCTTTACAAGATTGATCCTACTATATTTTTCACCTGGTTGCGAATCTTGCAAAGAGTGCCCAAAGCTTACCTGTGGTTACTGAAGTTCCCTGAATCTGGTCAAAGAAATTTGCTCTCTTTCGCTTACAAATGGACTGAAGGGTCAAGAGATATTTTGTCTAGAATTATCTTCACTCCAGTTGCTGAGAAGGAGGTACACATTTTCAGATCAAGGGTTTGCGATATCTTTTTGGATACTCCCGAGTGCAATGCTCATACTACTGCTGCTGATGTTGCGTGGACGGGCACTCCAGTAATCACATACCCAAGACACGAGTACAAGATTTGCTCAAGAATATGTGCCTCGATCGTGTCCTCACTCTTCTTGCCTGAGAAGTCCAACCCGGAGGCAGCAGCGTTGGTGAGGAGTATTGCTGCAAAATTGATTGTATCCAGTGAACAGCAGTACGAAGACCGAGTGATCGAGTTCAGTACACCCGAGGGTAGAGTGCACTTGGAGTTTTTGAGACAGATAATATTTGAAAACAGAGAACTGCCCAATTCGTTCTTTGATACTCAGAAATGGGTCTCTGAGTTGGAGCAGGGTTATGAAATAGCCTGGCAGAAATGGGTCAGTGGTAGACATGAGCATATTTTTATAGAGTCAAAGTAGGCTTCTATATATATTTAAGAGACTTATTTTATTGTCTTAAAAAAGTGGTGAGAATTTAGCTATATAGAGTCAAAGCTTTTTATGTATTATATATAGCTCAGGTCAGACTCACGTATGTGCAATTGATAATAAAACCGTGTATTCAGAGCCTCGCACTAATGTATGAGAACTCACTGTAGGAGATGCAAAAAATAAGACAGCAAAGTCCAAATTTGACAAACAGTAAAAATTGCAAAAAATAAATGCCTCAAACCGGAGTCGAACCGATGATCTTATCATTACTAGTGATACGCCTTACCAACTTGGCCATCAAGGCAGATGTTATTAGTTGAAAATTATAGCATTATTAAACTAGATATACTTAAATTTAAATTTTTCTTACGTAATCTTGTGTGTATATTATGTAATTGTCCTAATTGGGCGTACTTTTTGCTGATCTTGATGATAAGAAACTCGAGCTTGAACTGCAGGGCAATGAAATTAATAGTCTTGAAGGACAATAAACTTGATTTATTATTAATTATAGTCTTGAAGCGACTTTCTCCTGAAGCTATTTGATTTAGAAGGTTTTGAACAGTTTAGGCATTGGCACAACTAGATACTTAAGGGTTTAACTAAAGCTACCAAACAACTGTGAATTGAAATCTCAGTAAGTAGGTTCCAATTCCTCGAAACTTAACGATTTTGAGCTTTGAGAGCATTTCTTGTTGAAGCGAAGAAACTTTGATCTAATTAGAATTGTTAAAAGCTTGAGGTCTCATTATCAAGGAGATGATAATAATAATAATAACAATTAGGATATACTCATGTCTAGCATCAGAATCTTGTTCTTGATATATATACATAGCATTTGTATATCTCAGCCTCAATACGCTACCATTATTAGATAAACAGCCATTCAAGCTGAGCAAAGTTTTTCACAAGCGGAAACTTTTCATGTATGGCACTTTTCGAGGTTGTACATCTCAATTCCGCACTGACCGGCTTGTTCAGATATAATCCCTAGAAGCAGGCCGCTATAAGTCTTAGTGAACAGATCATGCTATTTTTCACAAGCTGAAACAAAAGCTGTAAGCTGTTCTGAAAGGTAATGTAGTATTTTCAAAAGTGCAGAGAACCCAATTCAGTCATGAAGTTTATACACATGCAGGTTATATCGACCTAAAACATCAATGAGCTCGCCGATCTGAGTCAGGCTTGGATTTAGTGCTTACAGAATAATGACTATGGACAGGACTCTGAAAGGGCAACTGAAAGCAGTGTCACCGGAACTAGACCTGAAAATTCTCTTAGATACGTCCAGAGGTTTGAAGGCAGTTGTTGAGTTCCTCCAACAACACTTTAATATCCTGGAATACGAGGTATTTACGCTTTCACTCACGAAAGTAGCCATGCGGTGGTTTTTCTTACGAAACTTTAATACAAGATTAGGCTTGCAGAAGATGTAGGTTTTCCCAAAGCATTTGAAAAGTTTAAGGGGAATCCGGGCTCTATCAATAAGGAACAAGTTAGCAGCAAACATCGTTGCGAGTGGGATACCCACTTTAAAGTGACAGATATTGGAATTAAAGGTCTTGCTTCAGGAGTTGTATAAATTATATTTTTGATATATTTGTATAAGAGTCCTCAGGACAATAAGCTTATTATTATTATTATGCAGGTGTCGAGATTACTAAGTTGTAGCAGCTAATCTGGGTACGTATAACATATACACTCATCTGAATGCAACAGGAACATTAAGCCACTACGACTTCAGCATTTTAATAATATTATTAATAATAATGAATCAGGTTTATTGTCCTGAGGACTCTTATACAAATATATTTCAGCATTACTGTCTTAGAGCACCACCACAGACGCTGATAGATTCATCCCTGTCATATCTCTTATAAATTACTCAGCACAACTTTCACATGCGGATAAACTGCGCCCGTACGCTTCATAATTAACCGGTTATCACAATGCCGTCATTATTTGCAAAGATACACACACCGCCAAGCAGCAATATATAAAGCTTCCAGAGGTTAAGTGGTTCGACCAAGAGTTTTCCACAGATTAGCGGTCCAAGCCTTGCTTATCGGTCTCGGCATCGGCGACAGAACCAGAAAACCACAGAGAAGCAGCCCACCGATCTCCCTCATTTGGTATATCAGTTCTAGAAGAACTCCAGCCCAATTAAGTAGTGAACTCTAAAAATAGTCACATGATGCTTCCCTGACTGCGGCGGAGACCGCAGCTCTAACTCCGATGTCTGCCCCTCTCGGATAAATTACGTCAGACCCTGCCCCTCCTCCGCCGTAATTTTCTGAGTTTATAAATTAGAGTTTATATGTCCATTGGTTTATAATCACCTAGGATTAGTAAACAGCACAATTAAAATCAAGAGAAAAGCACAAGGTTCAGAATTGCTAAGTTTTGTGGACTGTTCATGCTTTGAAATCTCGGATGTTGGGTAACCATTTAAATTCCGGGATTACATAAAAATCACTTTTCTTTTGATATGCTGCACCCCGCCAAGGCTCAGATCGCTTGGCAGATGAACCCAACTGCAACTCTTGCCAAGGGACTCCAAGACAGAACTGGTGAATTCTTCCAAAGCAACTATATATATATATATATATATCATTGCCTTCCCCCTCCTTGTTTTCTTACTTTTTTCCAACTTATAATAATATTTTCATGCCATAGTGTTCATAGGTTATAAATGACTTTTGAACGTACAAATACTGGTAATACTTGGGCTGACGCTCCTACGCGCACAAACTCAATGGCCGTCAAGGAGAAGTTCCAGTCCAATTCCGACAACAACAGCAGCAGCACAGAAGTTACAGCTGATACTATACTACCGTGGACTTTATCGGTACCACAGACCGTTGCCGCCTACAACACAGATAAAGACAATGGAGTGACATCCCACGAAGCCCAGGAACGGTTACAGACATATGGGCAGAATGCTCTGAGTGAGGGCAAGGGAGTTTCACTATGGGAGGTGTTTCTGAGACAAGTATGTAACGCCATGATTTTGGTTTTGCTCACATGTATGGTCATATCCTTCGGCATGAGAGATTACATTGCCGGAGGGGTGATCTGTGGAGTGTTTGTGATAAACGTGGTAGTGGGGTTTATCCAGGAGTTTAACGCTGAAAAGACAATGGAAGCTTTGAGATCCTTGTCTAGTCCCACAGCAAGAGTTATCAGAAATGGATCTGATGAGACTATACCCAGTGTGGAGCTGGTCCCGGGAGATCTAGTGGTGATTAGCGTTGGCGACACTATTCCAGCAGATTGCCGAATTATCTCCAGCATGAATTTAGAGACTGATGAAGCTTTGCTTACTGGAGAATCCTTGCCGGTGGCCAAATCTCCGTCAACAATCTGCGATGCTGATGGACCGGTAGGTGATAGAATCAACATGGCGTTCAGCTCTTCAGTGGTTAGCAAGGGAAGAGCAACCGCTATAGTCACCAGCACGGGGATGACGACCGAAATTGGCACCATTGCCACCTCACTACGGGGGAAAAACTCTAAAGTGAGACAAGTCAAAAGAAATGAACATGGCGAAGCTCGTAAAAGAGATTACGTTAAGGCATTTGTGGGGACCATCAAGGATCTGGCAGGAGCCTTCCTGGGTACAAACGTAGGCACACCGTTGCATAGACTTTTATCCAAACTGGCAATCTTGTTATTTTTCATTGCAGTGATTCTGGCTATTGTGTGTATGGCAGCCCAGGAGTTTAGAGTTACCCGGGAAGTAGGGATTTACGCAGTGGTTGCCGCATTAGCCATGATCCCCGCGTCATTAGTGGTAGTGTTGACAATTACCATGGCCATGGGGACTAAAGCGATGGTGAAGAGAAATGTCATTGTTAGAAAGTTGGACTCCTTGGAAGCTTTGGGCGCGGTCAATGATATCTGTTCAGACAAAACTGGTACCTTGACACAGGGCAAAATGATTGTGAAATCAGTGTGGATCCCTACCATGGGCAGTTTTCAGGTAGCTGAGTCTAATGACCCGTTTAACCCTACCCAGGGGAAAGTCTTGAACGATAAAAGCGAACAAATAACCAAGCCTATTGCCGATGAGCGGTTCATGGAATGGATCACTACCGCTTCTTTGGCGAATATCGCTATTGTAAGACAAGACACCGATAGAGAAACCGGGGAGGTTATCTGGAAAGCCAACGGAGACCCCACCGAAATTGCCATTCAAGTTTTTGTTTCCAGGCTAGGCATGCAAAAGACAAAACTGACAGTATCCGACGAAGGTGACGAAAAAAAAACGTCCCAGGGAGGGAAATTCACACACCTGGCAGAGTACCCCTTTGATTCTTCGGTTAAAAGAATGACTGCAGTCTTCAAAAACGTGGAAACTGAAGAGATCAGAGTTTTCACTAAAGGTGCAGTTGAGCGAATAGTGGGAATCTGCACACACTGGTACAACGAGCAAAGTGAGCGAGTCAAGTTCACCAACGAGCACCACCAGATTGTGTTTGATAAAGTTGACGAACTTGCCAGCCAAGGTTTTAGAGTGCTTGCATTTGCCAACCGGGGTTGGGATCATCCAACTTTCGACAACGATAAAGTTGAACGTGGCGATGTTGAGCAGGGGCTTTGTTTACTGGGCCTGGTTGGAATTTATGACCCGCCTAGACGAGAAACAGCCGGTGCAGTGAAAAAGTGTCACAAAGCTGGAATCAATGTTCACATGCTTACTGGAGATCACCCGGGAACTGCCAGTGCTATTGCCAAAGAAGTCGGAATTTTGCCCAAGAATTTAAGCAAACATGCACCTGATGTTGTCAAGGCTATGGTTATGACTGCTGCCGAGTTTGATGGACTTAGCGATGAACAAGTTGACCAGTTACCAGTACTCCCCCTAGTGGTTGCCAGGTGCGCACCCAAGACTAAAGTTCGCATGATTGAAGCTCTGCATCGACGAAATGCGTTTGCAGCAATGACTGGAGATGGAGTCAACGACTCACCTTCTTTGAAACAGGCAGATGTCGGGATCGCAATGGGTATCACTGGAAGTGATGTTGCCAAGGATGCCAGTGATATCGTACTCAGTGATGATAACTTTGCATCAATCATCAATGCTATTGAGGAGGGTCGGAGAATGACTGACAATATCCAGAAATTCGCACTGCATTTGCTCGCAGGTAACGTTGCTTTGGCGTTGTTTTTGATGGTGGGGCTCGCATTCAAGGATGCAGATGATTACTCAGTTTTCCCAGCTTCTCCAGTTGAGACTTTGTGGATTATCATGGCCACTTCCTCCTTCCCAGCAATGGGACTGGGTGTAGAGCGGGCAGAGCCAGATATCATGGAAAAATCACCCAAGGACCCCAAATCAGTGATTTTCACCTGGGAGGTGTGCATTGACATGTTGGTTTACGGGTTCTGGCTTGCTACGATCTGTATTGTGTCGTTTGTGGGTATCGTGTACGGCAAGGACCATGGATTGCAAGGTACCAACTGTAACCGACAGTACTCAGAGGCTTGTCATATGGTGTTTAGAGCAAGATCAACCTCATTTTCACAAATGACCTGGGGTTTGTTGTTCTTAGCCTGGGAAGTCATGGACCTGAGAAGATCCTTTTTCAATATGCATCCTGAGCTGAAAAATCGCAGTTTGTGGACCGGCTGGGCCCATGATGTGTGGAGCAACAGGTTATTGTTCTGGTCAGTACTGGTTGGATTTGTTAGTGTATTTCCAATTATCTACATCCCAGTGATTAACAGGGACGTGTTTTTGCATGCGCCTATATCCTGGGAATGGGGCGTCAGTTTTGCAGGCTTGGTTGCCTTTGTGCTCGGTGCAGAGTTCTATAAATGGACAAAGAGAGTCTATTTCAGACAAAAAGCGGCCAAGGAAGGTGGTGAGAAGTCTTGTACTGATAACAAAGACTTGCTGCCGTTTTCAAGGTATAACACTATTTCTTCCACTGTTTGATTGATTTTTTTTTAGAAAGTATAAATATTGTTAATGTATGTTTTTGATTTGAATTTTTCTGGTATTTACAGGTAGTTGTGGCCCATTGGTAGTTAAAGATTATGCTTTATTACAGTAGGTTTTGCGAGGGATTCAACCATCAAAACCGCAATCTGTAGCTCGAGAGCTGTTCTGCAAGAGACTATGTGGGAAAGTCTTAAAAAAACCCCAAATTGGCCATCCGTTTCATCAGTGCCCTTACCAAAAGTTCAATATGTACTCACGGTTGTGTTTACTCAGCCTGAGTGCAATACTGCACTATGCGATCATAGTCAAGCCACATGAACTATAGTTTATGCTCACAGATCCGATTATCAGAACAGTGCTGACAATTGCGAACATGTGTAAACCATGCATTTCAGTTACACTCCAAGCATAGCTGAGTCCAAGTGCTCTAATTTAGTAAATCATGACTTAGACGTCGATCTATAAAATCAAGATTTCAAGATTGGTGCACGGACCTGATTTCGAGATTGAGTTTCAAGACCTAAAACCCTGACGTCCAACTATAAAGCTTGACATCGCTAAGGGTTGAAAGACATTAAATACAATGTCTCCAGGGTCGACTTGAATCTATAATTTCAGGGGCCATTGCGAAAGATGAACTCGATTCTTATGGGCCTTGACATAAAGGAAGACTAGTATTATATCGATCTATAGTCATTCAGATCTGGAGAGGGCAATCGCGCCAGGCATAATTTCTCATATAAATGTGCATATAACTAGAATTTTAAAAATCTCAGGGATTAAAGCTCATTGCGTGAATAAATCCACTTAGTATATATATATATATATTCATACTAGCACCATTGTGATATATACTATATATTCATTCTCATGGTTCAAACAGGTCGAAAGAATCAAATGCTGGTATCGAGCTCCGACCATATGACACACCTGCTTCGCCAAGATTTGAGAGATCTACATGGATGATATACGTCCACCCTATAAATATAACTGAGCTTTCTCATGGTGCTCTCCATGTCCCCTCTCAACAATTGCCAACCTTTCATTATAAGAACATTATTCACATAACCATTATCGTTAACAGCATGAAACTTCTCACGTCTGTACTGGCTTTAGGTTTGCTAGCTGAGACCGCTGTTGCCTCGGGCACTGTACAGCTTAGCTTCTCCAGTAAAAAGGGCAGCAGCGCCAACAGTGCCCCAGCTGGTGAATCAAACAAGCGCAAAACCACGGCTGTGTTGGAGAAGCGAGCTGACGGCAGTCTGAATGAGATTGCTCTTGAGAATTACGTCCAGTTGTACCTTATGGATCTTGAACTGGGTACCCCTGGTCAACCCCTGACCTTAGCCGTGGACACTGGATCTAGTGATATGTGGGTTTACGACTCCACAAATCCGTACTGCGCAACCTCTGCATCTGAGTTAAACAGCGGATATATCAATTGCAGCGTCAGCGGCACGTTTGATACCAGCAAGTCCAGTACTTTCAGCGTGAACAGCACCGCTGGTGATTTCGAGATCCAGTATGCAGATTACTCGGCCGCAATTGGTGAATGGGGTAACGATAATGTCGTGCTTGGTGGAAGTGATGGAATTCAGTTGGATGATTTCATGTTTGCTGTGGCTGAAAAGGCAAATTCTACAGTTAGCATTCTTGGGATTGGCTTCTCGGGGTTGTCTTCAGCGACGGTTTACGTCCAGCAAACTGAAAACCCGTACTCTGGTCCATACCGTAACTTGCCAATTGCGCTCAAAGATAATGGAGATATCGAGAGTTTGGCATACTCGCTCTGGCTTAATGACCGAACTGCCGATTCAGGGTCTATTTTGTTTGGCGGGGTGAATCATGCCAGATATACCGGCGATTTGGTCACGGTGCCTATCATCAACCGACTAGCATCTTCCGGGGTTGAGTCTCCTATTGAAATGACAATTGTGCTCAGTGGGATCGGATACCAGGACGAAAATGGCGACCAGGGCATGTACTTCGAGGGAAACGTGCCTGTGTTGCTTGATTCTGGTTCATCAATTAGTTATCTACCCACAAGAGTAGTCAGTGCTATTGCTGATACAGTAGGCGCTGAGTATAACTCTGATGTTGGCGGATATGTCATGGAATGTGCAGTGGGCAGTGCTAACCCCAACTCAAGCTTAGTGTTTGATTTCTCTGGGTTCAAGATGGACATTCCTTTGGATCAGGTACTCTATGCACTAACTGCCACGGATGGGACTCCAGCCACTTTCACAAACGGCCAAGAAGCTTGCTTGTTGGGATTTTTCCCGGATACAATTGACTCCTTGACTTTAGGAGACACGTTTTTGAGAGGTGCATACGTGGTGTATGACCTTGACAATTATGAGATCAGTCTTGCCAAGGCTAACTACGACAGTAGCTCTAGTGACAATATTGAAACCATTGGGTCCAGTGTGCCATCTGCATCTAAAGCTGCTAGTTATTCGTCAACTAGTCTGGTTTCAACTGTCTCGGTCTCTGCCATCTCTGCATCCTTGTCTGAGGCAACTTCTGTCGCTTCTATTACAAAATCTGTTTCCGAGTTTGGATCAAGCGTCGGCTCTGCTGTATCTGTGTCAAAGACAACGTCGTCACTAGTTTCTGTGTCAAAGCAGACATCAGTATCATCTGCTACCGGTTCTGCCGCTGCTGCTTCTTCAGCAGCCAGCTCTGCAAGCTCCTCCGCGGCTGCATCAACCTCATCTACCAGAAGTAGTGCGGGATCTATCGCCGTCCCAGGAGTTGGCCTAATTTTGTTCAGTACTGCACTACTAGCTCTAGTCATTTAAGTTATATACAGACAAAACTTTATTATTTATATGACATGTATGTATATGTATTAATATCAAAATTTCAATGCTTCTGTTCAGCAATCAACTTGTTAAATCTGTGAATAGCAAAAACACCCTCGAGCAAACCAGCCACAATCCATTGTGGTTTCTTGGTAGCTCTGAATTTATTCAGTAGCGGGATGAAAACTGTGATCAATTCGACCACATGAAGTCCTAACCATAAAACCACGGAGGTGATAAACAGCTTAGTACCCCAGTCACCACCTATAATCACCAATGGAATATAACTTACGCCAATGAGAATAAGTAGCTGGACCAGGGCAATATTCAATGATGGTAAGCTGAATTTCGTGATTTGAATCACATCGTATCCGCGCGCACCAGCTGCTTCCTTGGCCATATCAACTAGTCTCACCCTAGCATCAGCCAGGGATTCCATAGGTGGGTCAAGTGGAATCTTAATGTTTGGTTTCTTTCCCTCTGAACTTCCGTACTCCAGGGTAAAACTATCAAGTTCAATATCAGTCATGGCGATGGTCCCTGCAAGTTCGTGTTCCTTGCTAGCTGGAACTTTCCCGAAATAAACAGCATAGTCAATTAGCGAAAGCTGGTGGTCAGCAGTCATATGCTTCGTGATCCTTTCAGCAGCCATGTTTGAGTAAAGAGTGGGTTAAGTGCAGCGTATACGTGGTACAGTTTTTGCCCAGTTGTGCCTTGGCACTTTAAATGGCGCAGATCGTGAAATCTCTGGAGGTCCGAGTTATCAGATCATCTATATTTTCTCCTCTATTCACGATGCAAAGATGCCCAATGAACAAATTGGTCAAACTTTTAGTGAGTACACTGTAAGCAATGTTTTTTCCACATGCCTTGAAGCTATGTCTCAAGGTTAGGTGGAACAAGTGATTGGCTGGACTGGAGCACGTACTGAACAATTTACTGAAAGTAATGGGCTTGACATTATGCCTGTCTGCTTCAAGTACTATGCGCGGGCCAAAAGCATTACTTTTTTCACATCTCTAGAACTACTAGCTACTACCTCACCAGCTATATATAGCTAACACTGAAGGCTAAGGGGCTTTGGGATGGATTGGCTAGCGTAGCGTACCGAAGATTTACTTTTAACACTGGATATGCGGGGTTAGCAGCATATCTTTAACTGGTCTAAGCACTATATCCATTTCTCACTAGCCCTTTTTCCAATGAGCATGACTCAATGAATAACCCCCCTAGAGTACCAGCGCTCTCTTTTCTGGCCAGAATGTACAAGTCGGCTTTTGAAATCAGCAGGCGTGCTAACGTAAACAAAACACGTGACTTTTGACTTGGTGCTATATATCTTTTTCAGTTATAGAATCAAAATTTGAATCGTTCACTTGTAATACCCAGCATTAATGACTCAATCAACTGATTTCACTCCTGGCGGTCAACAACCCCAGGCCGGCACAGCAGGTACAACTGGCTCAGCTGGCTCAGGATACCCGCTTGAAGTGATTATAATAAGACACGGCCGGACTGACCATAACAAGTCACGTATTTTACAGGGACACACTGACACAGATATCAATGATGAGGGACGACATCAGGCCATGTTAGCCGGCCAGAGACTTGCCAAGGAACGGCCTTTACCTGATGTTTTTTACAGCAGTGATTTGAGACGGTGTGTTGAAACTGCTGAGATAATTGCTAGTCAACTCAAGGGCGGTACTGTTGAAATTGTCACTGATAGGAACTTACGGGAACGAGATATGGCTGAGCTTGAGGGCCTCACAGTTGAAAACGCACACTTGAAAGCTGCAAAGGAAGGCAAGACGCTCTATGATTACGGTGAAAGTGTGCAGCACACCGCAGAGAGGCTAGCTACAGCATGGCAGAAGATCGTGGACACTGCTTTAGCAAGTGGTCAACACAAGGTGGTTATAGTCAGCCACGGAGGTGCTATTGCCAAGTTTATCAATTACTTGGTGAATGACCTAAGGACTTTTGAACTAATAGATGAAACAGCCCTGAAAGTTCCCTTTAATACCTCGTTCACTCGTATTGAGGTTGCGCAAGGCGGGAAATCCGGGATTATCAAGTCATTCGGCGATACCCAGCACTTGCACGCTGCTCATCTGAAAGCTGACCAAGAAGCTTTGTAACTTTTATAGACTATTAGAATTTATTATTATCATTTAGAATTTATTATTATTATTTTATTAAACCAACTTGTCAAAGGTTTGAAGTATAAAAAGGTAGATCGGCGATAACGTTATGATGTCGATCAAGAGCTCAAATTTTTTTTTTTTTTTATCTTTTTTCCTTCAACATCTATACAATATACAAAATATTAATACATACAACGCAACGTTATGGTCCGCAGGAGTGAAAAACGAGTCAATCAGACTCGAGAGATAGAACAAGAAGTGAAACAGGACAAGAAAGCACGGAATGTACTTTCAGTTACCAGCAAGAACCCGAGCAAGGTGAAAAAAACCACATACCTTTCCTCAACCAAACGTACAGACAAGATTCAGGTGATCAAAAAGGGAGGACGGAATTTGAAAATATACCCTGAGGCACAACTGAACATCCCTAAGCTGAACCGTGCAGTTGACCCTGAGGGAATCCAAAAAGCGGCCATAAAACATGGTAGAGGCAAAAAGGGCAAGAAATTCGCGGATAATACTGATATCATGATGAGAATTTTCCAGCAAGTTGCCGAGGCTACAGATTCGAGGCAAGCATCAAAGTTAGAGAAGGCAAGACAACTGGAGGAAATTAGGGAGTCAAAGAGAAAGGAGATTGAAGAGAGAGAACGTGAAAGGGAGAATAAATTAAGCTCTAAAGTGAGCGAACTCAAGCAGAAAAAGAGAAATAAAAAGAAGCACAACGACGAGGATGAAGAGAAGCCTCGTCAACGGAAGGTCAAGTTTGCATAATGCTGTTCTGCGCTTAGTTATTTATACAAATCAATATACTATATTACATTACAATTGTCTAAACTCCAAGTCTCTTTTGAACTCAAGCAGAAAAAGAGAAACAAGAAAAGAGAAACAAAAAAAAGAGAAAAGCCTCAAAGATCAATACGCGTCTCCTCTGTAAATCATTATATACTATTTCAAGTTTACATTACAATTATCTATGCACTTTCAAACTTCAAGTCTCTTTGCTGCTGCTGCTTGATATTTGCATTGAGCTCAGCAGTATACTCCGCATCAATAACATTCAATTCTTCCTCAACCTTGTTGAATTTCTTAAAAAAGAACCAAAACATGATACCCGCAACAAAAGTGGCTCCAGACAACCCTGTAAACATCCACACCAGCTTAGGATTCTTTGCGGTGGGCGACAATGCTATACCCAGAGCAGCACCTACCGCGTTGGTTACCAAAAACATTGCCATGATAAATGACTTCATGTTTGTGGGTGCTTTAGTGTAAGCGTATTCCAACCCGGTAATCGAAGCAAAAATCTCTGCCAGAGCAATGAACAAGTACGCTGGGGTCTGCACAGCAACGTGCACCCTATTAGGAATAGCTCCATTCATGGACGCTTCGCACTTCAATGGGTTATCATAACAGGGTCCAGCTGAATAAATCAAGTGTTGTACAATAGCAGCATATGCCATGGCGATAGAAGCAAACATAAACCCACAGAAAATTCGAGTAATTGGCTTGAACTGAATACCAATCTTGCGCAGCATGGGGTATACAAAAGTGTTCAAGATTGGAATAAATATAATGATTGAGATTGGATTAATGTTCTGCATGATATCGTTCGGGATAGCATGGGTCTCCATCTGTCCAGCCTGCGAGACAAAGTTGTTAATCATCTGTCCATACACCAGCCAGTATATGGGGAAATATACAAACACCTGGCATGCATAGAGTGATCGTTCAACTTCATCTACAAACAAATCACTCCAGCCCACCTCAGTCATGTTATTTTCTCTTCGGTGGCTAGGTTTGGCGGCTTGCAAATTGAACCCATTCTTGGCAGCGATAAACAAAATCCTAAAAGAATCAGGCAAAACTGATCCAAGAGGAGGTCGTTTCACGTAAATCTTGTTACCAACAATCAAAGCCAAAATACCTACAAAGAAAAAACAAAAGGGTAATAGGTATGCTGCCCAGTACCCCACGTACTTCTCCAATTCAGTAGTAGCAATAGCAGATAAACTGCCAGTATTAATACAAAGATAAAACATCATAAAAATGCTCTGAATGGTGATACTAGGGTCAACAATGACCCGTTCACCTGATTTCAACGTCCGTACAAATGGTTTAGTGTTGGTGTACTGGTCAGCAATTAATGGCGACACATTAGACTTGATACCACCGGTACCTAACCCAATAACAACCATGGCAGCTACCAACCCGCCCAAAGCTGCTCCATGATCAATAGAAACTGGCAAGGAAGTTACAAACAAAATCAGTAGCCCCACCACGTAAATTCCACTGAAAACACAAATAGTCTTATATTTACCCAACCACCGGTCAGAAACCACTGCGCCCAATATAGGAGTCAAGTAACACCAAAACTGGAAAAAGTAAGATAAAGCAGTGGCACTACTTTGACCCAGGCCAATAGCACCTCGTTGAAGTGTCGAGTCCTTGGGTACCTGCATATAATTCTGAAATGGCCCGGAAATACCATAGTAGGTAAACCGTTCACAAAGCTCAACCACAGCTACAAGCCAGGTAGCTTTAGGTAAACTATCGCTGACTTTCCTCAAGGTAATCATTTCCTCCTCAGTGGGGGCAGGACCTTTGGAAGATTCAACCACTGACCCTGAGAACTGCGAGTTGACATCCAAAATATCGGACCCCTTGTATTCCGCCATGGTGCGATGAACCTCATCTGCTGCATCTGCCTCAACGACCGCATTAGAAGCGTCAGTAGGAGGACCAAAGTTTTTCATTATAGGGTATTAGAACAGATTTTTGAGGAGTCAGAACAGGAGCAAAAAAAAAAAAACCAAAAGAAAAAAAAAAACAGGAAGAGGAAAGGTAAAAAAGGGGGGTATTCCTGGGTATTTTTATAACACATATCGGGGTTTCGACAAGGTTTAGAGAGAACTGGCTGCTATAAGCTCTAAGGGGACACACCAAACTGGGTAAATGAGTTCAGCATTAGATAGGGCAATGAGAAAAGCAAAAAAAATAAAAAAAAGAAGGCAAGTCCATAGAAAACTTCCGAGGCCATTACCCAGCGGACTTCAAACACAAGGCCAGTATGTGGTATTATTGATGACCTCGCCATGAATACACGAGTATCTTAGTTATAATAATAGACATAATAAGCAAGCTTCAAAGTCACTCCATTTATTATTATTATCCTTGGGCCGTTCCCACTCGTGGACCTTGTATCAGTCTCCCTCGCCGTTGTAAAACAGAGCGAAATTAAAGTTTTTCGCCCCGAGGGTATAAGATGAAGTCAAAGTTTTTTATCACCTACCACCGTCATCTTTCGAAAAAGAAAGTTCGGTAGCAACAGCTGATGGTGAATCTGGGTATGAGAAAAAAAGAGTATATACTCTAGGTTGTTCTTGGCACGTTAGTGTAGCATTCGACTGTTGATGATGATGAAAAAAAATAGTTCAGAAGAGAACTTAAATTTAGAAGTGTAACGATCAGTTTTCTAACGTTAAACGTTGGTTTGCAGAAAATTGTTTAAATCAAGTAAGAATCGCTGATTGGCGCAAGTATTTACTTGAACTGGACTAGCTTGATGTTTTTCGAGAATGAAAAAAAAAAAAAAAAATAAAAGAAAAAAGTTATGGCATCTTTGACATCTCTTGACGCTGACGGTGTATTTTGATATACTGTAGTATCTGAGTACTTCATATAAATGATAGCAATATATCCAACTCTCTGGCAGCAGCAGCTACTAATGTTACTACTCCATTTCGTTTTGGCGCGGGCGTGAGCGCACCCCGGATCCATACTTTTCAGTGCCGTGGCTGGGCATAAAGCCAAGCACCAGCTGAAAAGAAAAATTATAACCTGAAAAAAATGTATTCATACGTGCGCACAAAAGCCCCTCTCTGGTTTCTGTTTCGGGTTACCCGCCCTTGACAAGATCTGAGCTGTGCGTATAGCTAGATAGTACTAGTATAAACTAAAACTCCTCGAGTTCTCGTTGAACCAAGAACAAAAATTCTAAAACCCTAAATTGACCATTTCAGTGCATTTTCATCCATCTCATTGGCTGGATAATATATGACTGCAAGAAGGTTTCAAGATGGTCATTAGAGTTTTTCCAGGCTCTTTGCTTGTTATCTGGTGTTCATACCGGAACTTTGATTGGTTAGATCTGATGTCAAAGGCTGTTAGAGTTTTGCCAGTGCTGAATGCAGCTTAAGATGGGCCTAGCGAAATCGGCCAGGGAAAGCTATCAAAGTTGGTGGATATGACTATCGAAGTTATCACTCCAGGCTTAAGGTTTACACAAGAGTCAGAGTGAGAGAAGTCCCGGGTTGACCCGTCTTTGAGTAGTTTTGCACTACTGACTTTGTTTTCGAGATTTATCGTCTCAAAAGGTCTGTAGCCCAAAGACCTAGCTCAGGAGGTCAGGTCCCAAAGCTATACTGTCCAAAAAGCTTTTACTTCAAGGGATTTATATAACCAGAAACAAAGTTCAAAAGCCTAGTTGATAGAGCTTCATCATCATTGATGAAACAAAGAGCCTATAGTCTAACCGTTTTAGTGAAAAGATTCAAAGGTAATCCTAAAGGTATACAAAGGTTCAAAGCTGTCAAAATCCAAAGCTCAAAAGATCTATAATTCGAACTCAAAGGCTTACAGTTAAGAAGTTTCTTAAAAGGCTCATAGCACAAATCCCAAGACTGACCAACAGGTTCAAAGTTTTGGAAACCATAGTTACAAGACTTATAGTCCGCAAGGCTGCAAATTCAAAAGTCTGAAGTTCACAAGGCTGATCACAAGGTTATAGAAGATAGAGCCTCATCACCAGTAGTGAAACAGAAGGTTCATAATTCAAAACGCTCATTATCCAAAAGGCATAGTCGCAAAAGCTTACAGCCTTGACGTACTTAGCACAGAAGGTTGCTAATTGCGAAAATATATAGCCGCGAAGGTATAAATTCCAAGAGGTATATAGTCGCAAATGTAGTCGGAGAGGTATATGATCGCAAAGGTGTAGTCCCAGAGGTATTTAGTCCCAACCGTTTGTAGAAATCTGTTGTCTGATACGCTTCTGGACCAAAACCTCCTAACTAAGGGGGCTCACAGTCCAAACGGTGCCAAGTCCGAAAGGTCCATGAAAGGTTCACAGCCGTTATTCAGAAGTTTACAGTTTCAAGGGTCCATAGGACGTAAGGGTCAGAGTCCTAAAGGTCTAGCTAGTCCTAATGGTCTAGTCTGGTCTAGTCCTAATGGCTTAGTCAAACCTATCATTGCCAAAGTTGATTTTATAAAAAACACCCAGCAACGAGCACTCCATACCTCACATGCCTATACTCTCCAGCTTAAATCCACTCAAACGCTGCAATATTTAATTCATTAGTAGGACTGAACCTTTTAGCTTCACGTGATGCAGTTTTAAAATTTACGTAAGCGTTCTTCTTTTCATTCTCTTCATCTCCCTCTTTTACATTCCAAAGGACAAAACAAAGATCACGTTTATCTCGGCACCTGACCTTTATTTCGCTCATTCCCTCATCACGCTTTTTTTTTTGTTGTTATATAAAAATCCTTATTTTTATGAAAACTCTTCCTGTTTTCACCTGACCTTGAAAACACCACCCACCAACTCAAGCTTTAAAGGGAATCACGAGTTTTGGATATACACAGTCGCGATAACGAAAAACCCCCAGGTATTTTAAAATTATTTATCAGAAGTATGTTATTTTGATTCTTCTTTTTCATCTTGTTTATTGTCTTTTATATTATTCCCAACGTTTTGGCAATTGGGGGAGGGGGCGGAATTTTTTTTTTTTGAAAGGACCGCGAGAATGTAGACTCTAAAGTCCTACAGTTGTTCCTCAGAACGTGGTCTTGTCCTTGCTTTAAGGTGTGTTACTAACTGAAATAGATGCAGGTGAATTCCGCACAGCCATTGGCCAAGAGCAGCAGCGAGCGCAAAGGTCGCAAGAAGCAAAACTCAGAGGATAACAAGCTCATTGACGTGGAGTTACTCGGTCGACACGAGGAGGAAGACGAGGAAGACGATGATGATGATCATGGAGTTAACGTGGAGGGTGACAAAAAGTATGACGAGCCTTTAGTGGTTGAGCCTGTAGAAGATTCTACCACCGTTGCTCCTGATACTCACTCGGCCATACCTTTACCATCACCTACAACACTGGAGAGCCAGCAGTCGTTATCTGGTGAGGTCACCAAGTCTGAGCCCACTGCTGCTGAGGTTGACGCAGAGAAAGAGGAAGACCGTCCTAGTAGGAAGCGGCAACGAACTAAGGGTAAGAGTAAATACGACCCCAGTAGTTTACTCGATCACCCAGAAAGCCAATCAACTGAGGTCAAAAATGACCGGTTTCATACCCCGGAGGGTAATAACCGACCTGAGGGTGAAAACATAATCGCTAATGGTGATGATGACGACGAGAATGACAACGGCAGCGGTGAGAGCCGACCAGCTCCTGGTACAGAGCAGTGGCTGCAGCAGCGACGAGAGTCACACAAGGAAGTCGAGCGAAGACGACGAGAAACCATAAACGAGGGGATGAAACGGCTACTAGAACTGGTTCCCGGCTGTAAGACACAAAAGGGCCAGATACTGAAACACGCTGCGTATTATATTGAGCAACTGAAGTTGATACAAGAGACCGAACAAATCAAACACCACAAGGAAAAAATCCAGTACCAGAATGAGGTAGCCACTCTGCACGGGACTAACCGAACATTAACTGCTCAGCTGGAACAAGCATGGAGCGAGGTGGAGCAACTTAAGAAGAAGCTCAATTCCAAATGAAATATACTCTTTTTTTTCAGACTTTTTGTTTTTGATATATAATATAGAATAAATTAATTTATATGGCCCATTACCGCGGCTGTCAAATCTCTACCTGTGTGCATAACAAATCCTCCTCGAACTGGCCCAGTCCGCCATGAAACACGCATCTGTTTTGACCCCCAGAGCTCTGAGAACTAGGCACGAATGAAAGCACGCTCGAGGATCCAGCATACAGAACATCGTCTTCCCATCCAATACGGTTACAAACCACAAATGCGACTTTCTTACTCAGCGACTTGTTACTGGATTTCGGATCAAGCAAAGGATGCATACGGCTTGCCCAGTAGTTCACAGTAGAGAACGATGCAGTAGTTTGAAACTCCTTCGAGTGTTCAGTATGGTACCTGAGCTCAGCCTCTTCAGCTCTATCTTCCCTGGTTTTGTTCACTTTCAGGCTAGGTGAGTCCGGGTGTAGCCAGTTACAGGTTAGGATAGCCAGCGATACTTTAGAATCAAGTACGAAGTTTGCATATTCATAGTTTCCAAAAAGTTCAGGCTTGAAATCTTTAGGGTTCAGGTCCATGCATATTCCTATAGTAGCATCGATTTCCGAGTTCTCTTCAGCAGCGGTGTCTTCGGTTTTCCCCTGGCTTGGTCTCCGCCGTCGGTGTTGTCGCAGCCTTGATCCATGCAATGACGATGATGATGATGATGATGATGGTGACGAGCTTTCACCGTAGTCTTCCTCCTCTTCCTCATCGTCATACAGAGACTCGAGTTCCTTTTTCTTAATACTTATACGACCGAATCCATCTCCGGGGACACAGCCCAAGTCTTTATCAGTATCATACAACACTGTCTTTCTATAATTAGCCAGGATTTCACCCTGCGGGCTTACCAAGAACGCAGAGTTTCGCAGCTGGCCCTTTTCGTCACGCTCAGGGTACCCTACAATAGTACTACACTTGTACATTTTGGAAATCTTCTGCGCCCATTGGCCCGTGGGTCCACTACCATCCTTGGATTCCATGTATGGCTCGATATCCTTGGCAGCTTTGAAGTTGTAGCCCGTGAATGCATATTCAGGGAGCACAAGTAGATCCAGCGGGGTTTCTTCCTGATAAATTTCCCAGAACTGCTGAGCATGAGCATGACTAGTGTGATCCTCGTCGTTGTCTCGCGAGCTGAAGCCTAACAAACTGCCCAAACAGCTGCGCCCGGGTGAGGAGGACGAGGCTGTGGTATTGTTGATTTCACCCAGAACAGAGTTTATGTTATCTTCAGTAATGACCTCCTCAGAATCACTATCATCCTTGTTATTGCTAGTGCTGCTGATATTGCTGCTGCTATTGCTGTTCCGACGTTTGTCTTCCTTGACCGGTTTCAGCTTCCTTCTCATGAGTTTGGTGGCCCGCTCGATATTCATGGCAACACAGCCGATTTTGGGGTTAAGCTGAAGCACCCCTACGTTGAGGATAGTCATGGCAGAAGTGAATATAGAAAGAAAGGCCGGGTAATAATAGTAAATAATAATAAAGGTGATTTAAAAATCACTTTGATAATGTCAGGTTGGGTTTCATTATAATATGCACGACGTAATATTTATATATATATAGTGAGTCAGATTCGATGGTAGTGAAACTTTGATCGCCGGCATTAGTTGCTATTATGGTACATATAGTAACGTTAAGCAAGGACTTTGAAAAAAACCACAGGTTCAATGCTAAAACACGAGAAGGAAACAGTAATAAAACAAATTCTTTTGGCATTCTTTAGATTAAAAATTATAAAGTATACAGATCTATGATAACAAGTTTGAAATTTTGAGTTTCGACTCTGGTGGAGTTTCCTGGCTCTGATCACCACCCTGCTGCTGCTGGCGCAAACTGGGGCTCGACGGTACCGAGGGTGCTGCTGATGCCGGTAATGATGAAGCAGGAGGGGTACTTGCCACTATAGGTGGGAGTACCGGGCTCACTATCGTGCTTGACAACGAAGGCAGAACCTGGCTTGATCCTGAAGTACTTCCTGGCGATGCAGATGGATCACTGATACTGTGTCTATAAAATGACACTGGGAAAGTCTGGCCAAGTGGATACTGTTGTGCATGATGATGCAGTGGCTGTGGTGGTGTCTGCCCATGCGTCTGTGTATGTGCCTGTCCATGCGCAGCCATATGTTGCTGTTGCTGTTGTTGCTGTTGTTGCTGCTGTTGTTGCTGCTGTTGTTGCTGCTGTTGCTGCTGCTGCTGGAATATATCATAGCTACTATTTCTCCTGCTGTTGTCGTTTTCGTTAAGCAGTGATGGCAACCCAGGGGTGGATGATAGTAGCGGAGGTGGCACAGGCGCAGCGGGCACCGGCAACACCCAGCTACTTCTTCTAGACTCAGATGCAGAGGAGACTCCTCCACCGGTCAAGGAATACATTGCCAAACCACCGCGAACAGCGCCCAGGGGATCCTCAGTATCAGAGGCCGAGGAGATCCCGCTGATGGAGTTTGTACGACTGGCTGAAGACGACGGGTATACCTCGCTGGACACTGAAAAATGTCTAAGCTGCGAGTAAGTGCTGTTGCTGCCAGCACTGCTTTCGTCACCACCACTGCCGGATCCACGCCGCAAGTATGCATAGTTAGAGCTAGCAGCAGCAGCGGCGGCAGCGGCAGCCACTGCGCTGCGTGAAGACTGTTGGTTTATTGATTTGCGGATTCCGGTGTTTCCTCCAATTAATTGGTGCAATGAACTTGATCGTCCATGTCCGTTGTTGTTAGGAGGTACGTTACCAGTAATGCTGTTGCTGTTATTGATATTTTCAGACTGATCTGTTATTTCAATTGACTGAGCACTGGTCGTTCTTGAATGTCGTGGTCTTGCGTACTGAAATGGACCAGGGTCGGCATGTTGAGGATCGATTGTTGCGCCCGCAGCTAATGTGTTTGGTAACGACGATGACGATTTCCTGAACCCAGAAGAGTCCTGCGTGTATGCAGAATTGAACATCACTCCTCCTGTTTGTTGATGCTGTTGAGGAGGAGGATGATGCTGCGCAGGAGAAACGGACCGTTGATACTTTAGTTGAGACGACGGTTTCTGAGAAGGATAGTAATCGTTTTGAATGTTTGGCAACGACATTCTATGGCCGCCGCCGTTATTTGGATAGTTAAATGCAAACTGTGGTGGCATATTACCTGGTGGAGATTTTTGAAACGGGTTTGAGAATTGAATACCCATAGGTCCATCTGGTGCAAACCCATTTTGCTGCTCGCTGGGATGCTGATGATGACGATCCGGCAGATTCTGCTTGATTGAGTTAATCCCCGGGATCAAGTTCTCAGTTTTGATTTTCTCGGTATCATTACTGGTATCATTATTGTCATTATTGTCATTATTGTTATTAATGTTAATGTTATTGTTGTTGTTGTTGTTATTATTATTATTATTATTATTCTTGCTGTTGCTTTCGTTATTGCTGTCATTGTCGTCGTCACTGTCGTTTCGTTTAGTCATATCATCACTGCTTTCGTTTGAAATATCTAGTAAAGAGGTGGATACTTGCACAGAGGTTCTTCTCCGTCTGTTTGCGCCGCCGTTCCACCAGTTCTTGACGGCGTTATCGGAACGTCCGTTCAAATGACGGGCAATCTCCGCCCATTTCTTGCCATGCTGTGCCACCAGCTGCTCAATGTACAAGCCTTCCTCGTCAGTGATGGGGCTATGGTTCAGGGTTGGTTTCAGGTTCTGATGATATCGCTCTCGACACTGCTTGGGCGTCCTTGTGCCCAGCATCTGGGAGATCCTGACCCAGTTGGTGGGACCATGGTTGTCAATGAGAGCCATGAGCCTCTCGTCTTCAGCAGGAGACCATGGCCCCCTCCTCGGAGTACTGTTCAAAGTCGACAGCTTGAAGTATTGAGAAAAATTTGAGAAAAAAAGAAAGAAAAAAAAAGTATCAAGCTAGAAGAGTAGAAGGGGAGGATTCAATGAAGGTAAAAAGAGAAGGGAACTTAGTAGTAACGAGATCTTGAGGACCGTATGAAAACGACGGAAGGAAAAGAAAGAAAAAAGCAAAATACAATAAAAAGGGACAATATATAATTAAGAGACAAAATAAGCACAGAATATAGAATATACTCCCAGTGATTTGTCGAATTGTAACATAAACGAAGTAAGGGCAAAAAAAAAACGAAGAAGGTTTAGGAAGAGGAAGTATAAAAATTGAATAGTATATATAATTTGTGTAGTAGCTGTACATGCATCGACACACTACACAGATCTGCTGCTCTTCTTCTTCTTCTGCGCTGCCAGAGATCGAACGCACTGAATCCACCGAGCAAAACTAAAGGCCAAGAGCAGCAACAGAATAAGTAGCAGATACAGACAGAAACAGGAATATACAGAACTCTAAAACAACAACAACAACAATAACAACAACAACGCAGGCCGTTCAACCCGAGAAAGAAAGCCCCCAAAAAACCAGGATTACCCAGTAAAAAAAAGCGTTTTTTTCTCTCTCAAAGATTCCACTCAAGTTGAGCAAAAACAGAGGAATAATAAAATAAAATAACCTGAAGAAGAAAATAGAGTAAAAGCAAAAGCAAAACGAAGAAAAAGGAATCTGTCATTGCTGTTCCAGTTCTAAGGCGTTTTCGTTGTTGTGTCTTGCTGTGAGTATCGTACCATTGATGGGCATGAAGCAAGATGATACTCCTTAGATCAGAAATCCAAGTACCTCATGACCGTTTAGATATTCCTCAGATCAGAAATACCTTGACCGTTAGCAAAACGGTTCAACTGTCAACTCTCTTCCTCTTAGAGAAACCTGAAGTTCAAACGATACACTTTTCTTCACTGAACTTCTTGTGTGTACCTTGATCTTGCCAAAAAGAAAACTTAAGACTCTTTATATACGTTGGTTCCCTTGGACTTCCTGTTCCATCGGCATGTGGGGACTCTCGCGCGGTAGAAACTGTATTCAACATATGTGCATATATACATCTTCAGTTGATACACTAATGGTTCTTAACGCATTCTCGGCAGACGCTCTCTGTATATACACAATAACGCACACACGTTTAAGCATCTGTTAGTGCATCGTCCGAACCATTCCAAGCGTCAATCTTTAATATACTCATATATATATATATGCTCATGCAGTTACACAGATCATTTTAACCGCTGTGTGTCTTCTGTTAGATCTTGCTGAGATGGTCTCTCACCAGATAAATGGAACCATCAGGGAGACCACTTCGAAGCTATACGTGTACTTGAACTAAACGTAAATAATATAAGCTACTCTGTCTCTTCGTATCCGGATATATCCCGATTCCAGAAGCGTTTAGTCCATCATAACTGTTTCAGATATTATATATGCTTATATGCGTACAATCTATATATATATATATATTCACAGATCTTGTACATGGACACTTTAAATCTTGCCATTTTGAACATAACAAAAAGCCAATGGTAGCTTCTAAAAGGTTCGTTTCCAATGCGCGGTCTGAGAGAGATCTTGAAATTTTTCATATGAGATTTTTCAAGTGTCATTTCTGAGTCAGAGAGTCAAAGAGATCTGGAGGGATCTGAGATCGAGGAAGGACGTATATCAAAAGTTAACCAAGCCATATGAAAAAACATCAATCAATCACGTGCGGAGCTCCGCTACACAACTCCGTATTTTCACAGCTTATACTTCGAAGCCTAGGTTGTCCCTATATATACGCGTTTCCCAACATAATAAGTAATACCAACTATCAAGGACAGGATTTTAGCAGGTACTGTGATTTGAATAATACTGTGCTGTACTTTTAGGGCCCTTGTGTTTTGTGTTTGCTGGATTGCCTACTTCTTGTCAACGTTTCTCATATCTCCCATGGCCAATACGATAACTGTCCAGTTGCTGGACATTGAAGGCACAGTTTGTCCAATTTCGTTTGTGAAAAAGTCCCTATATCCATATTCTCTCAAAGCATCTCGCGAGCTAATTGCCAAACTGGAGTTCCCATTGACCCAGGAGAGTCTGGCCAAAGCAACCGACAATGACCAGAAACAACTGATTACACATTTACTGGAGTTCCCAGAGGATACGAGGACTTCTGCTGAACCGCTGGTTACACACATTGAAGAGCTAGTCGCTCAGGACCTGAAAGCTCCCTACCTGAAATCCCTGCAAGGGTTTCTGTGGAAACGAGGCTACGAGGAGACCGGAGAATTGAAAGCACCATTATTCCCAGACGCGATTTCGAAAATCCAATCCTGGGGGGCCAGTAACAACACCAATACGAAAGTTTACATCTACTCATCCGGATCAGTTCCCGCCCAGAAACTTCTGTTCTCACATACCACTGACATTAATCAGCCACAAAACGAGGAGGCAATTGACCTGACGCCGTATATCAGTGGATACTTTGATACGCGGAACGCAGGACCCAAGACAATCAGAACCTCATATGAAAAAATCTCCAAGGAAATTGGCGTCCCTGCTGGAAATATTAACTTCTTCTCGGATAATCTTTTGGAAATCTCTGCAGCTAATGAAGCTGGGCTTAATGCGATACTAGTGCTGCGTCCTGGTAACCCGCCATTACCCAGCGATATCACAGAGTATGCTACTAATTTTAGCAATTACTAAAAGTATATTATGTATATATATACATATATATATATAACTACATTTAATCTTCCAATCCGTTTTCTAGCAAGAAATTCGCCGCGCTCTCTTCATTCTTTTCGCAGGCAAAATAAGCCTGAATGACCAAAGATCTGTCAAACCCTAAAGCACATAGCCGATCAATAGCCTCGTTTTCCTCAGGAGTAACGTGTATCCGTAACGAGTTCTGGCCCTCTTCGCCCTCGGCTCCCTCAGCGCCTGCACCTGCTCCAAAACCACTTTCAAACCCACTAGTATCGCCCTCGCGTAAAAGACGAATAAAAGCCTCAGGGTTCTCAGCAATAACCTCAGCCAATGCAGGGTTACTCGCAGCCACCTGTTGCAAAATAGGCTCAATCATCTGTGGCTGTTGTCGTACTAGCTCTTGCACCTGTCTAAACTGTGGAGACGATCTCAAAAAGTCTAGCTCTTCATCTCTGATTCCACCTGCTTCTAACCCACCCGCACCTGCACCCGCACCAGCGCCAGCACCAGCGCCAGCAGGGTCTGCACCGGCGGCTCTAGCACTACCATATGGATCAAGCTCGGAATCACCTTGACGATTAGCTGCTGCAAATAAATCCACAACCTCATCTTCAGCTTGTTGTAGCTCCTCTTCATCAACCTCATCAGCCTCAGCAGCTTCAGCATCCCCATCCGCATCCGCAACAGGAGTTGCTCGTCTTTGTAAATTCTCTGGAATTCCAGTCAACAAATACTCAACAGCACGATCTGGGTTATTGAAAGCTGCACGCATGGCAGCTTCAACTTGTGACCTCTCATACCCCATTTCCACCATATTGGTAATCGCAGTCTCTCTGGCTGATCCAATAGAGAATGCAGAAGGGTCGTTGAAAGACGCGGCAGAATCAGTATTTCCAGTGGCGGCTGTGGCAGCAGGAGTAGTAGGAACAGCGCTTGGAGTGCTAGTGTTGCTAGATGCAGCAGCAGCAGCGGCCACAGAAGCAGGAGGTGCCGCGGCGGCAGCAGCAACAGCGGGCTCAGGTGTAGCTTTAGTACTATCACTAGTAGATGCACTTGTAGTAGCAGCCTTGGGTTTCTTGCTAACCATACATATAATGAAATCAGTCTCTTTGATCTTGTAGAAATCCAAGGTTTTGCTATCTTGAAGAACTTTACCGGAGAAGATTAGTTTCTGCAACCCTGCCTCGAATCCTTTCAATTCTCCATTTTTCTCTTTCAATTCGAGGACCTACAAGTTAGAGTCAAATAATATAGTCAACAAAATAAAAAAAATAATGATAAATAGGTGTACCACTTACAGTGTTGGAAGGTTCAATCTCCACAGTCCACTTATTCTGCTTGAAATCTTTGAGTGTAACTAACATTTTTCTTCTCTGTAAATCAACCAACAATATATAATCCGGTTCCCAATGTCAAAATGCAGAGTTTATAGTATAAACGGTGAGATAATGAAAAATCAATAGTGGCAATAAATAAAATGCCTATGTATACATGTAAGATGAATTAATTCGGAGATCGAGCTAGGGGGATATATATATGTATAGGTCTCCATTGATACTGATTAAATGGAAAAACCCAGAAGGTTTAATTCTGTACTACTATATTAACTATTCAACATGAATTTTTGTATGGAATCTTCTTTTAGTATAAATTACCTTTGGTTTTGATTCTCTATACAAAAGACTAATAAATATAATAAATACTTACAACCCTGGAGACGGTCTTGCCAGGGTTGGTAAACGGTTAGCACCGGCGAACCGTATGTTGTGAAAAGCGTTATAGTTGATTTTCCTTGACGGTATTGGGGCTGCCATTGCTTCCAATATAGATTTCTCATCACCAGTATCGCCGTTATTGTCATTACTCTGTCCCTTCTCACCGTTGACAGCCCCATCTGCACCACCTGCACCACCACCGCCGCCGCCGCGCGAACCTTTACGTTTCCTGCGGGCTGCTGACCGGGCGTCCTTCTCGGCTTTACCGTCTGCACCATCTCGCAGACGTTTGCGTTCCTGTTCAATTAAATAATCGCGGTTCACAGACATCCACACCCTTGATTTAATGGCAATTTCTTCTGGTGAGAGCATATACGATGCGACCTCAGCATCATCCACATCGTCCAGGTTTTCGGGGTCATCGCTTATTTTGGACTGCCACATTGGGTTTTCAGACATGCGTGCTCGTTCCTCGTAAGCTTCTCTTTCCAACCTTTTGCGGTCATCGTACTCTCTTAATGCTAAAGTAGCCTTGCTGGCTCGTTGTAATGCCGGGTCGCGCAGATTACGGTCCACTTCTAATGCAAAGGAGGAGTTGGCATCCTCCTCCTCGAGTTTCTTGGAAAGTTCTATTAGTTCCTTGTCGAAGTAAGGGTCTTCTGGGTCTTCACCCAGTTCGCGCAGCTCCTCATCTCGATTGATTCTAGCTTGTAATTTCTTTTCCAGCTCTCTGTGTCGAATAAATGAAGGTGGATCTGCTTCAGATTCCAGGTTAGTGTTTCTGAAGTCCTCAACAGTCAGCGTTGCCGCACTGGTATTTTTGAACTCGGCCATTCTTCGTTCAATGGTTTCCTCGGCGATTTTGGCATAGAATATAACTTGGGCTTTGGATCTTCGATAGTTGTTCATTCTGGCTGCAATAAGCACTGCAGCGGCAGCCACGCCTGCGGGTCTTCTTCCCTCAAAAAGCCAGTCCTTGCCCATACGATGCATCAGCCGGTTAGCGTCTGCCGAAACGCGTTTACTGCCCTCCTGTCCAAACGCGAGCTCAGAGACAAATCTCTGCACGTACAACGAC
Source organism: Groenewaldozyma salmanticensis (assembly GCA_003708315.3). Classification (NCBI taxonomy): domain Eukaryota; kingdom Fungi; phylum Ascomycota; class Dipodascomycetes; order Dipodascales; family Trichomonascaceae; genus Groenewaldozyma; species Groenewaldozyma salmanticensis. The sequence continues at coordinate 205,596 of PPNW03000005.1, read as the reverse complement.
GGATCTATACTGGGCACTTCCGACATTTGCAGCGCTTTCACCAGACCCTGGTAAGTTGCACCAATTGCAAACACATTCACGCAAAGCGCATCAGCGAAATCCATCAGCATATGTGCGGTGTTGTGTGTCCTGCATGCCAGATAAAGACAAGCAGAAACCACATACTGGGATCTTCGACCTTTCACAAAGTTCATCTCCAAGGCTAACCGGAAAAAGTGTATAGCTCGGTTGTAGACATGCTCGGGGATTTTCAAGCTGTTTGCAATCCGTGAAATCCGGTGTTTGTTTTTTTCAAGCGTGTTTTCACGACTGCCGCCCTGCCTGTTACCATGAACCCCTCCGGTAACTGCGTGTGCCTGGTCCGCACTCAAAAATGAGCCGGTGACTATAGCTGCTCCCGAAGAGCTCTCTGCAAAAGTCACCTCGGAGACTATCCGTGAATCATCGATAACTGTACCACACTTTGTGCACGTAACTTCATGGTCACCGGTAGCTACACGAGTGTCCTCCTTGCACTGCGTGCAGAACATAGTCTTTGTAGACATGCTGCAAAAATGGATTTAATATATTAATTAGCCTGGGCCGGTATTCTGTGAGTCGAACCAAAAGAAAAAAAAAAAATACAAAAAATATGATAATAAAACAGAAAAAAAATATAAAAAAATTACATAATTTTTGACTTATCTAATCAAAAAGCTTAAATTACCTAATCATTTTTTGTACCGACAGGACCCACAGTAAAAATAAGAACGAAGATTATACCCCTCTCTGAAAAAAAAAAATCCTTGAACCGATACGGCAGTGAAGAAGAAAAATTAGAGAGGGGTGGAAAGCTTTATAGAATATTCAACATTAAATTTATATAAAAATACACACGTGTGGAGTTTTTTTATATCCAGAATCCTCTTCTTATAGACTTTTTTTATTTTTTTTGCATCATGTTGTCCAGAGGATTGAAGTCGAGGTAAGTCATATCTGCTTGGTTCGGTTGGATTGTACGTTTTTTTTTGGTTATAGCTAATTCCCTAGATGTTTCTCTACTTCGGCTAAACGGTTGAGTTACGCTGATACCATCAACAATTTGAAAATCAACTCGGACACCAAGGTGTTGTACCAAGGGTTCACTGGTAAGCAGGGAACTTTCCATGCCCAGCAGGCTCTTGATTATGGTACCAAGATTGTTGGAGGCACCAACCCCAAGAAAGCAGGCCAAACCCACTTGGGGCTTCCAATCTTTGGCACCTTGGCCGATGGAATCAAGGAGACCGGTGCTACTGCCTCTGCTGTGTTTGTGCCTCCTCCTTTAGCCGCTGGGTCTATTATGGAAGCCATTGAAGCTGAGATCCCCCTGGTCGTTGCTATTACCGAGGGTATTCCTCAGCATGATATGGTGAAGGTCGTTGATGCCCTCAAGACCCAGAGCAAGACCAGGTTGGTCGGACCCAATTGTCCCGGTATCATTGCCCCCGAGCAGTGCAAGATTGGTATCATGCCCTCGTCAATTCACAAGCGAGGTAGAATCGGTATTGTGTCCAGATCAGGTACTTTGACCTACGAGGCAGTCAACCAGACCACCAACGTTGGTTTGGGACAATCGTTGGTCATTGGTATTGGTGGTGATCCTTTCTCCGGAACAAACTTCATTGATGCCTTGACTGTTTTCCTCAACGACCCTGAAACCGATGGAATCATCATGATTGGTGAAATTGGTGGATCCGCCGAGGAGGATGCTGCTGATTTCCTCAAGGAATACAACCAGAGCAGATCAGTGCCCAAGCCCGTATGCTCGTTCATTGCCGGTATCTCTGCACCTCCAGGAAGAAGAATGGGTCACGCCGGTGCCATTATCTCTGGTGGTAAAGGTGGTGCTGAGTCTAAGATCCAGGCCTTGGAGGCTGCTGGTGTCTTGGTCGAGAGATCCCCCGCTAGACTCGGTAAGACCCTGTATGATGAATTCGTCAAGCGGGATTTGTTGTAAAAAGTAGTAGAGTATGAGTGTAACACTTGAACATTAAAATTTGTTACTGTCATTATTAGTTGTGAGATCTAAGAGCTATAGTTGATTTCTTATTCCTCAACAAACATTTGTTAGAGTCATGCTGTTAACAAACCTAGTGAATTTAGCATGTATATCACAATTCTCTATCTAAGTTCAGATTGAACAGATTCTTTTTGACTGCTTTGTATCTGCAGCGCTAGACACGCTAAGCGAAGAGTATCTCAGACGAGTATTTTGAATAGACGACGTTTTGACAGGTTTCGACAGGTTTCGACAGGTCGACAGGCTTAGACAGGTTTTGAGAGGAGGTTTTGAGAGGAGGTTTGAGAGAAGGTTTGAGATGGCAACCATACATTACTCCAACAGCACAAACTGAGCCAACTCCCAAGCTTACTAAACACAAAAGTCACGCGTCTCTAAGTCTATCCAAAAACCAAACGTTGAAAGAGGTTTACCCCAGAAGTGTCGAGCCGTACGGCATGCCAGAAAAGGCGATGCTTCCACAATCTCACTACACCTCTCACCCTCACCGCCTAAAGCCGTGCCAATCAAAGAAGTCAGCGGAGTCCGCCCCAAGCAGAATTTCTATCAACTTCTGACAATGAGAAACCCACATTTTTATACTAAAAACCCACCGCCAGTGCTCTGAATAAACTCGTTTTCATATATACTACATTCTATCAGTTTATAGTGACAAATATTCTTACTAAGCATGGCATAATTGAAGAGTTGGTTGCAACAGAGCGGAATCCGCAGCGTGAGATGATCGAAATCGACAGTTAATTAGGCGAAAAATGCGAGAAAAAAAAGAATGAAAAACCGTTAATCTGTACATCAACGCAATGACTATATAATCCTCTCGAGACCTCCTTTCTTTGTCAACCTGCACAACCTGTATTTTCTCGTCTATTTTTCGTCTTTCTCTGTCATATTTTGTCTATTTTTCGTCTTTCTCTCATTTGCTGCTTCCTGCTGTAGCTGCTTGGGTAGAAGTATATCATAAAACGTTACTACACTTTTGCTTTCTGTCTAGTTCTATGGTTATAGCACAACTTGTAGAAAATTGACCACTTTTGGTTTATATTCACATTTGCATATTTATTCTTTATTTCTACTCTATCATGACATATAACGAGAGTTCAAGCGATACCTACACTAGTACCCGTCAAGGCTCGGACGCAGCCTCTCGAGCCAGCAGCGAGAGTTACCACTTCAAGTCGCATGTTTCCAGCAAGACTAATCGTACTGGGAGCACTAGCTCTGGTGAAAACAGCAACTCAGAGTATAACCATCATATACCACAGAAACTGACCGAGAATGCAGCTGACGACGTCGACAGCAGTTCCGACTTGGAAAAGGGGTTGAAACATGCCTCTTCTAACAAGGTTCACCGGTCACTAAGTATGCATTCAAACTTCTCAACCACGTCTGCTGCTAGTGGGTACAGCGTGGGCGAGATTTTCGGGACCATGAGCCAGAATGAAATTGCAGTTACCAGACAGAGAACTAAGGAAACCATGCTTTCGAAAGTCGTTAGTGGTAACTATGTAACTGAGGGATACGTCCCTAATGCTGAAGCTGAAGACAATGTTAAAAACGATGGGTCAGAGTTTAAGCATATTGATGCTGAGCTTGTTACCTGGGATGGCCCCGACGACCCGGAAAACCCAAGGAACTGGGAACTCAGGCGGAAAGTAATTGCAACAGTGATTGTCTCGGCCTATACTATGGTCAGCCCTTTATCTTCCACCATGCCATCTCCAGCAGTTTCTGATATTGCAAGAGATTTCGGAATCACCGAGTCAGTCATCAAATCCCTGATTGTATCTATTTTTATTCTTGCATGGGCTATATGCCCTTTATTTATTGCTCCCTGCTCTGAGCTCTTTGGTCGTCAGGTTGTGCTCAATGGTTCAATTGTTGCATTATTGGTTTTTAACATTGCATGTGCGGTTTCGCAAAACACCGCGCAGCTTTTGGTTTTCAGGCTGCTGGCAGGGTTTGCCGGAGCAGCCCCACTCTCGGTGGGTGCTGGTACCCTTGCAGATTTATTCGACGATGAAAACAGAAATACTCCCCTGGCGTTTTATAATATGGGTCCTAACCTGGGCCCGATCCTAGCGCCTATCATATCAGGGTTCTGCGCAGAGTTTCTGAGCTGGCGCTGGGTTTTCTGGATTTTGTGTATTATCAATGGGGTGATTGCGGTTCTGGGGTGCATTTTTTACCCGGAAACCTATGGCCCTGTGCTACTCAGATGGAAAGCCCAGAAGCTTCGCAAGGAAACCGGCAACACTAACTTGCATACCATTTTCGAACTGAGTGCTGAGCCGTTACCCAAGAAAATTGTAAAGGCTATCTCCAGACCGCTTATTTTATTAGCCATGCATCCGATTATACAGGGCCTGGGGCTATTACTGGCATTTGTTTATGGCTTCATGTATTTGATGCTGGTCACCTTCCCTCAGCTTTGGACTGGCTACTATGGATACTCCGTAGGGATCTCCGGGCTGATGTATCTAGGGTTTGGGTTGGGGAATTTTGCGGGTTTGGCAGTATGGGCTCCGTTGATCCAGAAATACTATGCCAACATGACTGCCAAGAACAACAATACAGCAAAACCGGAGTTTCGCCTGGCTTTGGTCAGTCCTATCGTCATTTTCCTTTCAATTGGACTGTTCTGGTATGGATGGTCAGCGGAAGCGAGAATATTCTGGCTAATGCCTGTCATTGGCACTGGCATCTTTGGATTCGGGCTTGTAGGCGTGTTTCAAGCTGTTTTGAATTATATCATAGATATGAACCCGCGGTACGCTGCTAGCTCAGTAGGTGCAGCAGCAGTCTATAGATCATTCTTTGGGTTCGGGTTCCCGTTGTTTGGAAGTGCCATGTATAACAGGCTGGGCTACGGCTGGGCAAATACTGTAAGCGGCTGTTTGTGTCTGGTGCTGGGCATCCCGTTCCCTCTGTTTATATTTTATTACGGTGAACGACTGAGGAAATGGGCCGACGCAAGACTAGAACATAGACTCAAGTAATAGAATACGTTAATGATTTGTGATTACTATTAAATATATAATAGACCTTTAGCTAGTGCCGGAGCTCTGTGAGATTCCAATCTCACCCCACAACTTTTGTCGATCATCATCTTCTCCACAACTCAACTTATTAATTTTATACCAACCCTGTGATTGGATCACACAGACCAGACTTATATATATTTATTCAACTACTCTAGAAACAACGCTATAACCATGGTTGAATTCAAAGAAGGTAAGATTCTTTTTTTTTCACGCTTCTTAAGCTTGTGACTCTAACGTCGAATAGTCTCAAAACATAACAACAAAGATAGCTGCTGGGTGGTTATCCATGGCAAAGCATATGACTTGACCGCGTTTTTGCCGAATCATCCAGGCGGTCAAAAGATTATACTGAAGTATGCCGGCAAAGACGCTACTAAGGCGTTTGATCCTATTCATCCTCCAGATACCTTGAAAAAGTATCTCTCCGAAGATAAACATAAAGGTGAGGTTACCGGGGAGCCGTCTCAGGAAGAACAACAAGATGACCGTACGGAAAAGGATCCCGAGGAAATCAAAAGATTGGCGGCTTTGGAGGCTAAACCTCAACTAAACCAAATGTTCAACTTGCTAGACTTTGAGATTGTTGCTAGAAGGATCATGCCGAAAGTTGCGTGGGCTTACTACTCTTCTGGAGCAGATGATGAGATTACCCTACGAGAGAACCACCGGGCCTTCCATAGACTTTGGTTTCGACCCAGAGTTTTGGTTGATGTTTCCCAAGTTGACTTTTCTACCACTATGCTAGGTACAAAAACGTCTGTACCATTTTACATCACCGCTACAGCGTTGGGCAAACTTGGTAACGAAGAAGGCGAGGTTGCGTTGACTAAAGCCGCTGGAAGAGAAGATGTGATTCAAATGATCCCTACTTTGGCTTCATGCTCGTTTGACGAGATTGTAGATGCAGCAACTGACGAGCAGTCTCAATGGATGCAACTTTACGTCAACTCTGACCGAGAAATCACCAAAAAAATCGTGCAGCATGCTGAAAAACGCGGCATCAGGGGACTCTGGATAACCGTTGATGCGCCTCAGCTAGGACGCCGTGAAAAGGATATGAGATCAAAATACGACGAGGAGGCACCAGATGTACAGGAAACCGGAGGGATAGATAGATCTCAAGGTGCTGCAAGAGCCATCTCTTCCTTTATTGACCCTTCATTATCTTGGAAAGATCTTCCCTGGTTCAGATCAATTACCAAGATGCCTATTGTGCTGAAGGGCGTACAAAGAGTTGAAGATGTGCTTAAGGCCGTGGAGTCTGGTTCGGTCCAAGGTGTACTACTCTCAAACCATGGCGGTCGTCAGCTTGAGTTTGCGCCGAGCTCAATTGAACTTCTGGTCGAGGTCATGTCTGCGTTACGTGTACGAGGCTGGGAGAACAAAATTGAAGTCTACATAGACGGCGGAATCAGAAGAGGCACAGATATTTTGAAAGCCATCTGCCTAGGTGCAAAGGGAGTGGGTATAGGCCGACCATTCTTGTACGCAATGTCGACATATGGCAACTTAGGGGTTCAACGCGCTATACAGCTGCTCAAAGAAGAACTGGAAATGAATATGCGGCTTTTGGGTGCAACGTCAATTGATCAATTAGACCCCACGTTCTTGGATGTCAAAAGTATCTCACAACATGGCGCATCAGTACCTACCGACGGGCTATCTACTGAAGCCTATGAACCTATGCTTGTTCCTCAATTTAAGACCAAACTGTAGATTGAAATTAGTTATACGACATTAGGGCATATATCATTTGAGAAAGAACAACAACAACAACAACGCATTGAAAACAACAAGACATATTGCAAAGTTAACAAATAACACAGCATGAGTTGGTTTTCTTGGCTTGTTTGTAAAACATTCTTGATGAAGCAGATAGAGCTTCGCTCTTATCAACCAAACTATCTAGTTTCTCACCACGAGCAAGCACAGATTCGATAGTTTTATGCAGCGTAATCTTAGTTTCGTCCAGTTCCTGCTGTACTCTCAGGATAGTATCTGCTTGTTGAGGGTCCTGATATTTCTTGATGTATTCTTCCAACTCAGGGTAGTCTAAGCCCTGATTACTGGTGGCACTGATCCAGTCATTTCTGGGGTGCTTGGCCAAGTACTCGTCAAGCACCTTGTTCAGTAAAGAAAAAGCGACTCTGACTGGATACTCCTTATCGGCAATGATTACTCCTGCTATACCTTCGGCGCGAGCATAAACATGTCCCACATAGGCTATTCATGTTAGCAATTTCGGTCCCTAATAAATAGAAATATATTAACACTTACTATCGCCTTCTTCGACGGATTGACGTTGACCAGGCTTGGTCCTGCATGCAACAGTGGTACTGAAAAATGTCATAAATTGACCAACCCTATAAACGTTAGCAACTGAGGCGTAGCAAGAACACACTGCACTTCAAGTAACACATACCCTGATCGTTCAAAAAAGCTGAAACTGCTCAAATCACGAGCATTCGCTAGCTCTAGCCCTTTCTCATCTGTATTCCGTAGTACTCCAATATAAAAAAGTTTCATGGTTATATATGAACGTATGAAACCTAGTGGACTCGTGTGTGCTTGGAAAAAAGTTTACCAGCTGAGATATTTGCTAAAGTACTACGTGATACGGTTTAGTACTTTCTATACACTAGCTGAATTCATCAATATATACACAAGCTTGTTGAATTTCGATCAACAGAATAATTACGTACAATTTTTTCATTTTTCATTTTAATATCTGATAGCAGTTGAAGCGGCAGTTTTGGCAAGGATTCGGTTTATGAATAATGCTATGAATATATACAAAATGCTAACATTTGTCTCTGAGTTCCGCTGTAAATAGTACTGGCTTATCACAGGTGATTGAAATGATATCCTTGATCAAATGGTTACTGGTGCTGAGTTGACCCCCGAACTTGGTCTCCCAGTCCGTAACGTCCCATTTAAGACCACTGGTGGTTATATGGGTAGTACCGACCAATGGAATGATTCCGCAGGTTTCTCCCAGGTATTTCAAGGGTGTACTAATCTCACTTGTACCAATTTTCAGCAGAAAACTCACACTCTCTTCCGAGATCAGAAAAACTTGAACATTGTCTTCTTCTTCTTGTATAGTGAATAACTGATGTATTGAGTGGAATTCCTGGTCAACTCGGCCACCCATACCACCTAGCACGATTATCTTAGAGCTTAGAGTGCCATTAGCAGTATTGTGGTCTTTAATTGTTCTGACAGATTTCATAAAATCCGTGGCATATTCACTTTTATCTGTAACCACCTGAGTTCCCAGGTTCTTGTAGTATTCAAGCACTTCAGGTCTAGCAGAGTCCAGGTCTCCAACTATATAGTCAGGTATATGCTTTTTCCTTGCCTCATCAGTCCCAAGCCCGTCATATATTCTGTTCGAGCCGCCATCAGCACACACTCTTATACTGGCTATTTTAGTTAGACCATGATATGAAGAAAAACAAAAAAAAAATGGCAATAACTCACCATATTCCCAGGCTTTTTCGAATAGCTTGGGGTTGTGTATAGTCTGGTTAAGTATAAGCAACGCAGCCTCAGGACTCGGGGTTCCACTAGCCAGAAACTCCACGCAATCAATCATTGTGTGTTTCTAAAAGCTGCTAAGGTGCGTGAAACTTCAAGCGAACCGGATCTGTGTTATCGGCCGATTAATCGATATCAGTCGACTATGGACTTTTTCATATCAGTGATTGAAGGCCTTTTATATAATTATAAGTTCTGAGCAATGTACACATATATGGCAAGCACGATTCATCGATGTGATCCGAAATATATAAAGCGGCTGCGTCGTTTGCCGAATTTTGTTTCGGAGCACATGCCGAGAGAAGGACAGAAAGAGACAGGAGGGATCATGCATGAATAGAATTGGTTCAACTGAAGACTATGAACTGATGTATGCTTTGTAGGGTTTCATGGCAGCTCTTGCGGTTATTGTCATTGCCAGACAAGTTTAGATCTTAGAAGAGGCTTCTGCTCATTGTAGCCACATTTCTGGGAGTAAGTTTGAGTGTTTTAGTTCCAGATCTCTTTCCTGGGCTGAGATGTAGATTACAAAGTCAATGCAGTTGTGGAGCTGGCATTCTTGTGATTTTTGGTGATTCTAGTTACTTGGAGTCTTGACTTAACGATGGTCTGTAAAGGATTCTCACTGCTCTGCTCCAAAGCATTTTACTTGTTGATATTATGTTTTGAAAAGTTGTCATTGTAGTACACAGAAACGATAGCAGTATCTGGAGGTCTTATTTAAGCCTGGGGAGACCTCATTCCATAAGCTTTCACTGGGAGCTCGGGAAATCGAACTCGTTGGTATCAAAACCAATCTCACTGCGGAGCTTTTCAAGGAATACATGGACGAGACAGGTATACTACTTGGGTATTCACAGTGTGGTACTCTATATCTAAAGAATTAGAAGAAAGCAGAGAAAGAACCGGCATTTCGTTCTGCTCAAGGATTTAGCCTGAAATCTTTCACCATGAGGTCTGCGGTTTCCTATGTAGTTCAAAGTGAGTCCAACTCGAGACTAATTCTCATGGTATCTTTTAGCGGTTTTCCAAGACGAGCGATAAGCATTTGACAGATTGATCTATTCAAATACAATTCTCCAGGCTCCAAGAACTCCTGTTCTTTTTTACAGCTGAAGCATTTTACACGGTATAATAATCATGGTAACCCTTGAGCTTCAAAAAAAGAAGAAGTTTTGGTAAAAGCCATTTTACAGAGAATGCTGCGCCAGCTTCAAGTCGACTGACACTTCAAGACGTCACGCGTAAATTTGAAGATGAGACGCGTCGCGGCTTAACCGAGCGTTAGTTTCTTGAGATTTTTTTTAATTTCACCGACCTGCCGCTCATTTTTATATAATCAAGCCACCATCGAGATCTACTATGCATGCACATGCAAATCCGCTGACATTTAGGTCCGACCTTCAGTCTTTCCCAGTCATCCCAGGTACTGAATTGAAACCCTTTTTTCTTTTATCTTCTTGCAATGAGTAAACTCAGGCTTGCGGTGGCCACGTTCAAGAACTTCACAGTTGGACCTACCGGTCTTGGACTCATGGGCATGACCTGGAGAGATGTGCAGGTTTCTGATGAGCCGGCATTTGCCACTATGAAGGCTGCATTGAGCAAAGGCACGAATTTCTGGAACTCTGCTGATTTTTACGGGAAACCAGATATGCAGGCCAATATCAATCTCCTGCACAGGTACTTTGTCGCGCACCCTGAAGACAAAGAAAAGGTATTTCTTTCTGTGAAGGGAGGTACTAATATCTCAAACGGAATACCCTTACCCGATGCCAGCACCAAAGCTATTGACGACTCCATTGAGCGTATCACTAAGGGCCTTGGTGACGCCAAGAAGCTTGACATGTTCTGTCTTGCTAGAATTGGACCTAAGGTTCCAATTGAAGACTCGGTAACCGCTATTGATAGACGTATCAAGGCTGGTGACTTCTCCACTTACGCTCTGTCTGAATGCTCCGCGGAAACAATTAAACGTGCTCATAAAGTGAGACCCGTTGATGCTGTTGAAATTGAGTTCTCGCTATGGTCAAGAGAAGCTGCAGAGAATGGCGTTTTGGCTACTTGTGCTGAACTCAATATCCCAGTGATTTCGTATTCCCCATTAGGTAGAGGGTTCCTTTCAGGTGGTATCAAACAGATTAGCGATATGCCCAAGGGAGACATTGCCCTGGCTCTTGACAGATACCAACCAGGGATGTTTGAGAAGAACTTACCGTTAGCTGATAAAATCAATGAAATTGCTAAAGCAGAGGGTATCACCGGTGCTCAAGTGGCATTATCCTGGATCAGAGCCAAGTCTGGCAGTCAAGGGTACCCAGTAATCATACCTATCCCTGGTGCAACCAAGGCAGAGCGGGTTTTGGAGAACTCAACTCCAGTTGAGCTTTCAATGAAGAGTGAGAAGGAGCTGGACGACTTTGTTTCGCAGTTCAAGGTGACTGGCAGTAGGTATACCAAACAAATGGAAAGTTTCCTCTACAGATAGGCATTGTACTTATATGTGTGTTATAACATATAAAGAGAGAAATTATTGTGCTGTATCTCCGCGGGACTTGTATAAACTGTGGCTAGTTTCAAATTTGAGATTAATAAGCTGGAACTCTAGTTAATCATCTTTTGAAATTTCCAAGTATAGCTCTCGGGCCCGAGATCTCTCTCTATATATATGATCTAGAATTTTTTTACAAAGACACAGATTTCACGTTTATTTTCCACGCCTTCACATTATTCTTCACAGAACTCAGCTTCGAGAGGTAAAATAATAAGTACCATGTTCCGAGCTTCATTGCTACGTCAAGCTGGACTTTTGGGACGAAGGACATTTGCATCGAAAAGATTCGCATCCTCGTCGTCGGCTTCACCGGTGATTCCCAAGTTTTCCACTCGAGGACGTAATGCTGCATTTCTGCTTTCTCCTTTGGCCCTTTACTTGGCTTTCCAGCACCAGTTCTCCGCCGTAAGTGCGGATAGTGGCGAGGAAAACTCAAACGAGCCGAAGCAAGAGGAGGAAGACAGCGGCATTAGTAATTTCATTGATGAGACGGAACTAGAAGTGCCACCAGCCAGATTACTTGAGGAAGAGGACCTCGAGGTTATCTCAACACCAGATGGTGACATAATTTTTCAGGAAGAACAATCCGGGCCTGTTGATGGTGGTGTTCCATCTAGTGTAGAGACACCGGAGAAAGAAGGCCAAGAAGGCGAAGAGCATGCTCAGGGTGCGTATAACCCAGAAACCGGGGAAATCAACTGGGACTGTCCTTGTCTTGGTGGTATGGCTAATGGACCATGTGGACCTGAATTCAAAGAGGCATTCAGCTGTTTTGTATATTCAACTGATGAACCAAAAGGAATAGATTGCATAGAAAAATTCCAAAACATGCAGAACTGTTTCAGACAGCATCCAGAGGTTTACGCTGAGGAGCTCCGAGAAGAAAGCCCTCTTGATGCTGATGTTAGTGAGGAGGCTCAAGAGCCAGGGAAACCTGCACAGGAATCTGGCGCCGAGGCTACCGAGTCAAGGGAAGCCGGAGACGGTTCTGAGACCAAAAAAAGCATTGAAGAAAAAGTAGAGTCCAAAAATTAAAGCATATTAACTGCTGAATGGGCTATATATTGTACATATATAATTTACAGGGAAAAGTTTTGACTTCCTCATTTCAATAAATAAACTAGTTGCTCCAAGTCATCTATAGGCTCGAATTTTGCAAAACCACTGGACTTGTCTTGAACCCATAAAATGTCTTCTTCAAAGTAACATGATGACATTTTTCCATTTGATCCATCGCTTAACGAATAAAGCAAATGTCCCTTTTCAGAATGAGCTTTACCGGAAGATTCCAGTAATATTCCATTAGTAGCACAGAAATCTTCAACCACATCTTTATATGTTGGCTCAAAGTCACTTTCTGCCACAGTATCTTGGCCATACAATTGCAAGGACGGTATGAACTTTGGCGCAGCAATACTGGTAGACTTCAATGTTGGTTTGGTGTATCTGACTCTCTCGGATTCTGATAGATCCAAAGTTGCATTAATCAGGTCTAACCCTTGTCTGAACTGAGGCAGCAGGTTGCCTGTTTGTTTGATGCGAGAAGGAAACCAATGAAACCAGGTTAGGTACCACTCTGCAATCTCTTCGTAATCAACACTCGGTTGGATAAGCCATTCATGCAAGACATCCAACCACTGTTTGAAAAAACCTGTTGCTAAAATGTCAGAAACGTCTTCGCCAGTGAAATATTCGCCGAGCCATAACAGTGCTGTTTTTAACGGCTCCACGTCTTGATCAGCAGGGTTAATTGTGAAATTCTGTTTCAAGTATGAAATCAAGCTAGGCTTGATATATTTACTAAACATTGCTTCAATGTCAGCTTTACCAAAAAGCAAAACCCAACAACTTTCCTTGGCTCGCTCCAGATCATCAATCAGATTTAGCCGGCGAAGGAAACTCGTGTATTTTGGTTTAATCAGCTCGGCTATCTCATTATTATTCTTGGCCCATTCAAGAAGGTACTCACCGGGCCAGTTAACATGACTTTTGCCTACTGTTGGGTCCCATTGGTTTATGAATTGGCGTAGCTTGTTGTTCACAATCTGCAGAAAAGCCGATTTTACCGACCCTGGGAGGATTTTCAGCCATATATAGGAAACCTCATACCCAAATGCAAAGTTATTGAGTGTCCACCCTGATGACATTAGTCTTTGTATCCATGGTAACCATTTTAATTTCATCAAGGAAGCATATTTCGGAGAGTACTTGGAGGTGGTTTCAACTAAATCCTCTTGTGGTATCTTGAAAAAAATGTTCTCCAAATCACTAGCAAACAAAGACAAACGTGAGTTCAACTTGAGAAAAAGCGCTGCATCATTAGAGGAGTTAAGTGTCGTTAATGTCCAATCAAATAATTCACCCAGGGTAGATATGCACAAGTCGCTGATATCGTTACTTGGAACAAGCAACAGTTTCCGCAATTGGTGGATAGTCTCCTTCAGGATATCATCATCTTGCTCCGGATCAACAGAATGCTTGACAGAAATAAAAGACTGTAGTTGATTTAGTAGCTCTAATCGTCTCTGTGATGACTCCACTTGTGTAGTTACTTGTGACAGAGCTTCCTCAATAAGAGTTCTCCTTGATGCGATTTCTCCATGACTTATCGAAATCATGGAGAACTTGTCCTGCAGACCTTCCAAATCAGTTCTTGCTTGGTGATATTGTTCAACTTTACCCTGGTTGGCTGCTGTCCCCGAGCTAACTGCATCTAAGTTATCCAGTTCTAAACTACCACCAGCCTTAGTCATATCAATTATTTTGGTAATGCTACTAGGTATCTCCAAATTCTGAGCCTTCATTTCTTCCATAGTCTTATATAACGTTCGAGGTCCACGGGGTGTTGTCTCTCTAGTCTCAGAGGACCTGGACTGATGTAATGCTGGTTTCTGCTTCTTGCCCCTTTTCGTTGATTCCTGCTCAACAGCTCCTATCCCTGCACCTTGTGGTCGCAATTCCTGTTTAATAGGTTCGACTATACCAACTTCATCTTTACCTAGACCCCGACCTTTGACATAACCCATCTTGGCCATTAACTTCTCACCAATTCCATATGATACACCTTGGGACTGGGCTGATTGCCTAGATGGGTTCATAGAGTTCCGTCCGTTATTATTATCATTATTGTTGTTATTGTTGTTGTTGTTATTCATGCCTAGACCAAATGAAGGCCTTGCCATAGAGCCATATGATGTATTTTGGGACTGGGGTGATTGCTGAGATGGCTTGAAAGTCATGAAATTCCGTCCATTGTCATTACTGCTATTATTATTATTATTACTACTGTTCATGCCAAGCCCAAATGAAGGCCTGGCCGTAGACTCGTCTTCACTGTCATCCATGTTATCGCTTACCTTGGGTGCTTCTTCAGTTGAACGAGCCCCAGTGGTAAAACTAACAGGTTTAAATTTCACATCACTCGCTGTCTTTTTCTTGGCCGGAATTGCACTGTCCTCATTATCTGAGCTATCACTGCTATCACTTTGTACAAACCATCCTCGTTTCCTACCAAGTGACATACCTGTTAAAGGTATACTGCTACTAGTTGAAAGTTGAAATTATATTATCGATGCTTTGTGAAACTTTGGATTGAAACTGTGAGTGTTGATTAAGACCGGCATCGAGATTTCAAAATTATATAGTATTCAAGTTGAGCTTTTTACTCACGCGTGAACCACACACTATCAATTCAAGGTCGAACGGATATACATACCTGGCATAACACCATATAGTCAAAAAATGGACAAGTACAAGTACAGGGTTGAAATCCAACAGATGATGTTTGTCAGCGGAGAGACAAATGATCCGCCTGTCGAGACAACTTCACTGATTGAGGATATTGTGAGGGAACAAGTTGTGGAGCTGGTATGATACTTTTTTCAAAAGTACCCCAAAATGTGCGGTCACACTAACCAATGTAGTTGCTACAAGCTTCTAATCTTGCAAGAAAAAGAGGCGCAAGGTCAATTGCGGTTGAGGACTTAATTTTTGTAATACGCCATGATAAAGCCAAAGTTAACCGGCTGAGTACATATCTTTTATGGAAAGATGTACGTAAGAACGCACGGGAACAGGATGGCGGAGGTGTTGAAGGTACAGACCTACTCGAGGACCCCGGGGTGATAAACTCAGAAACTAAGAAAGCGTATAAAACTTCGCGGATAAGATTTCCGTGGGAGATGCTATTCATGTTTAGCGAACAACCTTTAGATGATGCTGAGGACGACGAGTTTGAAGCAGAAGCCGAGCTAGAAGCAAGTGAGGCTATGCGCAAACGATTACGGACTAATGACGAAAGAACTAAGAATATGACAAAGGAAGAGTATGGCCACTGGTCAGAATGCAGACAAGCGACTTTCACCTACCGAAAAGCTAAAAGGTTCAGAGAATGGGCTGGTATCTCTCAATTTGCGGATTTCAGACCGCACGATGATATAATGGATGTGCTGGGTTTTTTAACTTTTGAAATTGTGGCTAATATCACTGAAGAAGCATTAAAAGTCAAGGAACTAGAGGAGGAAATTGAATCCAAAAATAGAAAAGCGAACCCTAGCAAGAAACGGAAACGTGAGCATCGGTTATTCGACGGCGCGGAAGATGCTCAGAGGCCAATACAAGCCAGGCATGTACAAGAGGCATACAGACGTTTCCAGATGTGTAGCCCCAAGGCTAAGGCGATGAGAGAATTTACTGGAGGCTTAGTACGAAGAAGTGTACAAATTATATGAGTTCAATGCTATTATCTATATTTATTTCAATCGTTAATATCGTCAGAGAGGAAATTTCTCCAACTTTGTGGAGCTGTGCTTATTACTTCTTGTAGGTCACCCTGCAAATATGGCTCGTACGAATCAACACCCCATGCAGCCAAAGATCTCCGACTCAGTCTATTGCTTCCAAGTAAGTTGGTCTGCTCTTCAACAGCAGCCAACTCAGTCTGATCATGCCAGGCTATTTCTCGAACATAGGGTGCCACTTGTGTAGCGAATTCACCAATTGCAAGACAGTCAATGCTGTTGTAAGACCTTCCTTGTTTTTGAAACATTGGAGCCAAGAAGTTGAAAGAGTCTTGGAAGGTTTCCACGTCAGTAGACAAGGTTGGACTTGAAAGATGCAGCCTGTCTGAAATATATGAACCGATTTGTAACTCATAATCATGAGGATCCTGTCGCAGCGTGTTCTCAGAACAAGATTCAATTCCAATAGTCATATCCTGAGATTCACTTTTCACGCCATCTCTGAAAAAACTTCGGTCTTGTGAAGCTAAAATATCTGCTACTGATGCAAATTCTGCAGACTGAAACGGATCTAAGTTGATTCTTTCAAAGTTTTGCACTGGCCATGTAAATGTTTCATTGACGATAGTATCTTCACTCATAACCCTTTGATGATTCAAATCAGCTAGCTTTCGTTCCTCATTAGTTAATATCCAGTCCAATCCGCTTTTACGTCCTTTAATACCGAACTGGCACCAGAACTGCAGATTATTGATAGCTGAACGCAGGTCATTACTTTTGGTGAGATCTAAAAGGGTTTTCAGTACAGGTCTTTGGAGGATATGCCCCTCGTTGAGTGCGATAAGCCATAAAACCTCAATGATCAAAGATTCCTTACCCGGACCAAAATTAAGAAACGTACAGCCAGTGTCACCTTCAATGAGGTTGCCAGGAAGACTAGATACTGAGTTACATGTGAGAACTACCGGCCTGCGGGACGTCTCCACGAATTTCTCAATACTAGCCCAAAATGATGACTCGCCCTCGTACAACACGTCAACCTCATCCAGCAGGACTATGGTATCCTTGTGAAAAACCTGGTCATTGCCTTTACCGAACGATCTCACGAGATGTGATTGACCTAGTCCCTCCAAAAGTCCACTTATATCCTTTCCGGTCCGTCTTTGAGACGAGTTTATTTCAAAAACATGAGCATTAAGGGCTTTTCCTGCAGTATAGATAGCACTGGTCTTGCCACTACCTGGTGGTCCATAAAGTACTAAGAAATTGGATAAAACTCTATCTCCATCCCCATTGCCTTGTGAAAAATCTTGCTCATCATCATCTTCGTCATCCTCGTTGTCATCTATGAAATCAGCCAGATCTTTGAATTTACCCTTTTTTAGTTTCAGTTTCTCCCTTTTCTCTGTAAGCTTTCTGAAATTGGATAGATCATGCACTTTCTGTCTAAGCCATTTCTCAACATTGACTCCCCTGAAGCTTTCAGTGACCAAAGTCGATGGTACTTTTGGAGCGTACTTGGTAGTCCAGCACTGTTCTCCATATGCATGTAAGTCAAATGTATTGAAATTCCCAACAGTATCAATCAAATCATGTAATATATCATGATAGTGCTTTGGAACTTGGGATAGCGCTAATTGTTCAATGTCGCAGCTTTGGATAAATACTCTTTTTGGAGGTGATAGCCTCTTTGCTTCTGGCTTTTGACAGTTTTGAAACACTTTGTCCAGTACTGTTTCACCATGAGGGATTTTAACATTAGCTCCTTTAGATTTCTTGCTTTTTCGTAATGGCATCTTCTCGGAATCAATTGGTTGCCCCGGTAATCCCCTTGTATGCAAGAATCTTGGCCAACAAACTGGTATCGGGTCTTGCCATTTAGTATTGCTTGGTAGTGATGCCTCTGTGCGATAGTTGCTAGCAACTAATGAGTTACTAGGACCTGTGTTTCCAGAACCAGCCAGCGGGGACACCATGCTGGAGTGCGGTCTAGCTTTGCTGAAAAATGGGTGAACTTTCAAACTCTGAGCTTGAGGGCGTTCAATACTATTTGACTTCACATGCTTATTTTTGCCAAGTTTCAACTTGATGATATATGATTTCGGCGGACCTTGTTTCTCTCTTTTGAAAAACGGGTGCACCGGCAGGTTTTCCTCGGGTTTGGGCGTTGGAGGCCCTTTGTAACGTAGTGTAATATGATATTGTTGGTTTTCCGAGGGTGTACCCTGGGGTACTTGATTCTCCTCTTTGGCCAAAGGCTTGTTAGACCTTGGCATGAAAAATGAATGCAATGCTGGTTTGGGATCTTTGATAGATTCAGTGTTGTCTGGATGCTTAGTTGAGTTATTCACAGCCTGGAGTTCAATAAGCTTGTCTTTATCTGTGCCGGGACAACTTTGTGAGACTCTCTTACCAAAATATGTCGCTAGGTTTTGGCTATTAGAATCCGCTTGAAGTATACCTGGCGGGGGGTTCTTGGAGCCCAATCTAATTCCTTTTATCGAAGACTGAGAATAAAGCTCTGTCTTTATATTTTCATTACTCTTTTCAAAACTGAGGGCTTGATCCACCGTTGTAGCCTCAGCGTCTCTCGAAACGTTCCCGTAGGTCTCTTGCACGTAAGGCTCAAATGCTCTCCTTTCAAAACCCAGAAACTTGGACAAGGACGTCATTTTACCAGTATCCCCATCAGTTTCTTTCAATTCCATTTAGCTTGTTCCCAAAGAGCAGCTGTTGAGGAGCTTAGCAAAGTGCTCGGCTGTACGTGCGTGTAATGAACAAAAGAATGAGACTTCTTACGAGCTTTTGATTTATTCCATAACAGCTTACGACTCAAAACCATGAATTTGCCGATATAAACAAAAAAGAAAAAAGAATAAGAACGGATACTGTAAAAGCAGCTATACTTGGTGTTAAGAATCAACAAGTACTAGAGTAGCTATATCAAAAATTATAGCTTGCGACGCGTCTCGTTTTGTTAAATTTCGAATAAGCTTACATAAATAATTGATCGTGAGCTCGGATTGTGACTTGAAGGTTTCAATGCCGCCGCTACCCACACCCTAACTTTCAGGCTGGACCAGCATCTGTAATTTAAGGTTTTCATACCCAAGAGATACTTTTACTTTATTTATTCAATTTTTTTTCAGTAAAAAAACCGGGTGGTGCATATTTTAGAGAAGGTTTTGCTGGAAGAGAGAGAGAGTGTGTGTGTATGGAAAAGAAAATATTCAACCATCCTTGTAAAGATCAAATGCAAACATTCTAAATAATCCAAGTGGCACAAGGAGCCTTGATTTTTGAACAGGGCCTATATATACGTACTAGATACTTATAAATTGGAGGCTCAATTCTAGGCTTCTAAGCTGTGTTTTTTACATGAAAAGAGATTCGAAGCTTTGTGTGCTAGCAGGTTGATATATATTCTTTTGCTGCATCATGTCGAAGAACGCGAATACTGGAGTGATTACAGGATGGTTCAATGAGGCCAAACAGTCACTAGCTATATCAGGACCTATATGTGCTGAAGCCAACTCAATTATATCAACGTCAAAGCAGCAAATTGAGAAGGCTACTGCATTGTGGGGTCAAGTAACGTTTATGCATCAAGCCATTGAGAAACAGTTTGGAGTTTTGGAAAATGTACGGGCATCATTAATAGATTTACAAAAGGCCTGTGGAGCTGAGTTTCAACATTCGTTAAATAAAATCAAGAAATTGGATGCCAGCTTGAATGCTTCGCTAGCTATCTTGGGTCAAACAAAACTTGACCCGGCTTTCTTGAAATCAAGCGAAGAAGATAAAACACCCGGCGACGAAGTTACTCTACGAAGTTTTGTACATGAAAGTGGCATTGATGCGTTAAAAAGTGCACTCAATGAGTTTGTGGATAATATACAAGCTTTGGTTCATCAGATAAATTCAAATGTCGCTAGCATGGATTTAGAAATTGCTGGTTTGAAAAGAAAAATGTTTGATATTAAAAACCTGAAACGGCAAGATTTGGAGAAAGCTCACAGTAATACAGATCAAGTTGCTGCACATGCACATTCAATGGCAGAATTACTGCAAAGTCTGACCAGGCATTACGATTTGTGTCTTACTGCGATAGATATGGAGAAGGAAAATGAACAGAGCCAAGATTTCAAGGATTTGGTGAAAGTGCTAGGTAATGATTCTATGGAAGTTGAGGGGGCAGTCGAAGAGCTGTATGACCGTCGGAAATCAATTGAAATAAATGAAAAAGTGGTGAAGGAGTTCTTCAGCACAATATTGAAAAACCATGCCACGGTTGTATCATTCTTTGATGAGTTTGAACAATTTGGTAAAACAAAGCTAGGCACTTATTCTACGTTATTAGAAACCCTCTCCAAAGACCACAAGAAAAGTATCAAAGAAATCAATAAACTACTCAAGGAAGAAGAATCCCTTGTGGAGTATTATGATTTATTTCTGAAATCATATCATGCACTGATACTAGAAGTGTCAAGACGTAAAAAGGCCAACCAAAGAATGAAAACTGCTGCAGATGAAATGTCCAAACAACTACTCCAGCTTCATCATGAAGAAATGGAACGGAGAGAAGAGTTCATTAAACAAAGAGGCGACTATCTCCCTATAGATTTATGGGACGGCCTTACAGAGTTCCCCACTGAACCACAGATAGTGCTAGGAAACTCATTTATACCGACCGTAAGGGACGAAGCACTAGCGGACGCTATCAAGCAGATTGAACTGTGACACATATGTGTATATACATAATTTATTATTTATTTTAAAATGCTACTTGTACTCATCTTCAAGTTTACAAAACATGTCAAATGCATCTTCAACACTCATAGTCTGCGTATCTCGAGATTCTTTACTTCTAACGGCAATGGTGTTTGACTCCATTTCACGATCTCCAACAGTTACTATATACTTGTATCCGGTGTTGATTGCATGTTTAATTCGTTTACTGACAGATTCGGACTGGCTTGCCACATCAACATTGAAGAATCTAGATCCCAGTATAGCAGCGGCAGATTCATTGGCATCATTTTTGTTTTTACCAGACAGAAAACTCGCTACTTTTTCAGCATACTCCAAATGCTTTTCTGAGGAAACTGGTATCACCATTGCTTGTACTGGACTAAGCCAGAATGGCCAGTCTCCCTGGTAATGATCAATCAGCAGAGCCAAAAACCGTTCCAACGAACCATAAACTGCTCTGTGAATCATGACTGGTCGAGATGAGGTTTGTTCCCTTGTGGTATACTGCAATTCAAAGTTACTAGGAAGTTGGAAATCCAACTGAATAGTGGCAACCTGGTGTTCCTTGCCCAAGCTATCAGATACCATTACATCTATTTTTGGGCCATAAAAAGCTCCATCACCCTCGTTAATCTCCCAAGGTTTACCAGTATTGTCCAATGCTTGTCTTAGATCATTTTCTGCTTTGTCCCAAGTTTCTCTTTCACCAATGTACTCCTCTGGTCTTGTTGACAAAGTTAGTCTATAAGTGGATAGCCCAAAGATTTTGTAAACCACGTCAATAAGCTTCAAGCATGTTTTTATTTCATCTTCGACTTGGTCAGATGTACAGAAAATATGACCGTCATCCTGGTGAAATTTTCGCACTCGAGTTAGCCCCGTCAAAGCACCAGATGACTCGTTTCTATGCAATGGTGAAAAATCTGAGTATCTAACGGGTAATTCTCGAAAGGACCGTTCTTTATGACTGAATATTATACAATGTCCAGGACAATTCATAGGTTTAAGCCCATAGGTATGCGTACTACTACTGGTATCTTCTGAGTGTGTATCCCCACTTACTTGAAACATGTCCTTTTTGTAATGTTTCCAATGCCCGCTAGTTTTCCAAAGATCATTCTTATACATTAATGGGGTAACCACTTCTTGGAACCCGTATATTTTTTGCTGAACTTTCATGAAATTGACCAACTTATTGAATAAGTTGGCTCCTCTCGGTAAAAGAAATACTGATCCGGGACTGGACTTGTCTATCATGTACAGCTCTTGGGTATTGGCAATTGACTTGAGATCATTCACTGCAGTTTCTTCTGATTTAACAGAATGCCGTCGGCATTGCTGCAATTGCTGCAAACACAGCCATTTCCAGTTCCTGGCCGAAGATTGAGGCAATACACGTCCAAGTTTCAACATTCACGAATCCATGTGTTGCAGTTGCGTAAAACTCCACTGACAACAAGCTTCAGATATATACCTCTGCTGCAATATGCAAGCTAGCTATATCCAAAATATAATCAGATCGGATCAAATCATCAATTGTTAACAACAATTCCTATCTTTTTAATTCCCCTCTCTCTTCACTTTTGCTCCTCAAGTCAGTGTCAAAATGAGTAAGGATCCTATTGCTGTGATTATGGACTTTGCATCCACGGTCAAGGATGAGACCACGGGCTTTGTGCAAAAATCCTACGATACAGTTACAGACACTCAAGTCTACAAGTCAATAGAGGGACTGTTCACCAGTGGCAAAGCTGGTGATATGGTACGGTCATTATCAACAGCACCGCCTCCCTCACCACCAAAAAACTTCTGGGATAGTTCTATTGATTGGATTTGTCGTCATAAAGTTGTGGTCACTGCTGTCTCCTTGAGTGTTGCTGGTGGTGGCGCGTACGCTTACTATAATTACGCGTACTTGATCAGAAAACCCAAGAAGCGGAGAAGAAGAGCTGAACGAGCAACTAATGGCGGTAGAAAGGAGGTTGTGCTTATTGCTGGATCTCCCTCAGAACCCCTTACTAGGATTTTAGCCTCAGATTTGGAGAAACGCGGGTTCATAGTTTACTGGACCTCCTCGTCTGAAGAAGAGGAGAGTATCATAGCTAGAGAGGGTTCAGAGGATATCCGCCCGCTAAGAGTGAAAACTAAGGATAGCTTTTCAATTGAGGAAGCGTGCAAGGAGCTTAATCGTATACTTTCATCTCCAGTTGTTGCCTTTAAGGGCGCAGTCCCTCATCGACTAAATCTTGCTGGAGTATTGTTGATTCCTGATTTATATTTCCCAGCTGGTCCTGTGGAATCTATAAGAGTTGAGAACTGGAGCGATACTTTATACTCCAAAGTTCTTGGGCCCATTTTCATGTTATCCAACGGAATACTAGACCTTGTGAGACAACAACAGTCAAGGGTGATTCTGTTATCGCCAGCAATCATGGGTAGTCTCAATGCTGGGTTTCATGCTCCCGAATGTATCACTTCAAATGCGCTTGCCTCTCTTGCGCTGTGCCTTCACCGTGAATTGAAACCTCAGGGAGTACCTTTCGTGCATGTGAAACTGGGCAGTTTCGATGTAGGCAAAAGCAGCAAGGTTCAGGAACGCGTGGTTACCAGTGCGATTCGCGCAGATATCATGACATGGCCAGATACAATGCGCAAACTCTACGCTCAGTCGTATCGTGCTTCGTCTCACCTACAAACTGCTAGATCCTCCGGGTCAAGTATGCGGTCTTTGAACCATGTAGTGTATGATGCCCTAACAGTCGAATCTCCACCAAGAGTGGTTTACGCGGGTAAGGGCAGTTATGCTTATCAGTTCTTGTCAGGAATAATCCCGGAGTGTGCCATGACATGGTTGTTACACCCACCTTCAGGTTCAACTGCTATTCAAAAGGATTGGGAGGAAGTGTAGTTTATTTATTCGATATATATATATATATATATGACATTGATGTGTATTTTAAGAACTTTCCGAACTTCTGAACTTCAAACTTACTCCAGCTTCGAGGGCCGTCTTCTTAATCCACCTTTCGAGTTACTTCTACTCAACGCACTTGTCCTTGATGTAGTAGAGTTTCGTCTTGCCTGGTTCAAGAAGCTTATTCTAGCGGCTGTCGAATGGTGTGCAGCTACCGGGCTGGCAACCGAGTTGTCGTCAACAGCCGATTCACTTTCGGGTGTTTTTTCATTAGCTGTCCATTCAGAGGTTGAAAGTGTTTGTTCCTTTTCCGGGGCAAACCCGAATCGAGCACGTTTACCAGTAATGTCACCACGGTGAGCATTCTCAATGAGCCTTTGCCTATCTTCGTCAGTAACAGCCAGTGTATACATGGGCAAAGCAGGGTTACTATAAGTTTCGTCACGTCTGGGGATCTGGAAGGGCACAGACTGGATTGCATCACCAAAGAACTGCAGCAACTTGGTTCGGCGAACACCTAACAACGTAGCATCAGAGAAGTTACTCTTGTAGCACACGTTAGCTGTAAGAACAATTTTATCCAAATCAGGGAAATCTGTAATCTGAACATATGGACCAGGCTTGAAATCTCTGGGATTGCACGCAATGAAATCATCCAGCATTCCCTTGAAAACTTCGATATCCTCCTTGGTTGTTTCAGGCAAACCCAAAGTGAAATTGAATGCAGTGCACATTTCCCCAGATCTACTCAAGTTATCGATCCATAGCGAGTTCAGAGTAGCGTTGGATGCTTGATGATATACCCCATTACCGTTATCCTTAAATACAGTTGAAAGCAAGGAGATTTCAATTGCCACCATTTGAGTCACTGCGTAACCAGTACCAGTAGGGATATAGATAGCAACCAGATCGCCAACATCCAGGGGGTGCTTGACAAATAGATAGATACAAGATGCCAGAACTTCCTGACAGGTAGCAGAAATCACAAAAGATAATGCCAAAATGGTACTTCCTAAAGTAGCCAGCACAGTACCAACTGCGGGGGCAAGCATACCAATAAACACAATAATAGTAATCAGCACAACCACGAAAAGCAGCACATGATGGAGCTTGCCAATAGCAGAGTCGATATCTCTCAAGGACCGATAAATTGTCCTTCGTTCATGTCCAATGTCCTTTACGGCAGTCACTGTTTCTTCGAGGGTTAACCCTCCGCTGCCATCACTGTCAAGTAATTTGAACAGGTTGACAGCGTCCTCTCGATACCGCTCACCCATGACTTCGATAAAATCTTCAACTGACAGCTCAGTAGCATCTTCCAGAACCAGGGATTTCCAGATTCGATTTGCCAGTGTTTCTGATAATGACTTACTACTCAAAGCCTCAATGACAATTTTGTATGACGACAAGTGTTTGGATTGTCTGGGTTCTCCCTTTAAATCTCGAGCAACATTGCCAATGGCGCTGGTAGCATTACCCACCACTCGATTGACATTTCCAACCATTTTGTGCATATTCATATTCGAGCCTAGTTTCCTGGTGAAGATGTTATTCTTATCCTTGGCTTTAGACAACAAAGGTCCACTTTGCAGGATGACATCTTCCTCTTCGAATTCTCCACAAAACTCAGGGAACACAGAGTAAGATGCGTTTAGCAAAACAGACAACGAAGCGACTGCTTTCTTGTTATTTTTAATCCTGCCAGCGAACCTTGTTTTATGATATGAAACAGACAAGAAATAGATCAGCAACCTTTCACAGAAGTAAATCAATGACGCGATGAAAAAAGCCACCAAAATTTTGTTGACAGTCTTTTGCCAAGCCTGAGTATCACTGGTATCCTTAAGAGCATGGTGATTATCAGACAACAATGGCAAGAACGAAATAAAAGATACAAAACTCCAAAGAGAGTATGTAAGCGGCATTTCCATGGAGGCTACAATCTGTGCAAACTTAGACCATGAGGGAGATATAATACCCAAAATAAAAGCTACTACCCCTGGAAGATAATGAGCAAAAATTCTGGCTATCCATAGTGACCCCCATACCACTTCGAACCATATGAACAACCACATTACTCTTGCTTTACCCACGGTAGCATCTCTGTTGACCCAAGCCCCGCATGCCAGGGGAATAAATAAAATGATAGCTAGTGGTAGCCACCACACGAAAATACGGGTGAATAGAGTCTTGGAAATAATTGAAACGTACATTTCACGGCAAAATTTGTAGAATTTGGAATCAGGTCGATGGCTTCTGCCTTTCCTTTTCCTCGACAGGTTAGTTCTATAACCTCTTCTTTTCACTCCGTCCTCCTGCGAGGTGCGAGTTTCGTCGCTGACTGAATCGTTAGCATCGTTCAGGACATCCTTAATGTCCCGCATATCATCATCACTCTCCTCCTCGTCTTCCTCAAGAACAGCCGGCAACAATTTGTTCTCGTCTTCGTAGTTGACTGCCTCTTCGTTATCTTCAGAAGCACCATACCCTCTCTCCTCATCACCATGCTCGCGTGATCTCCTTGACAAGAACGACCTAATAGATCTCTGAGGTTTGAGGCTGGAACTGGTAACCGGATGCAAGACTTGGTTCACGGCATGCTGTTGAGAAGCCGGGATACTAGAGTTAACTCCGGGGTTGACCCCGAAAGCAGCTCCACCAGCAGCAGCAGCAGCAGATCCAGATCCAGATGTCCCAGATGCTGTGAAATGAAGCTGGTCCGAAGGGGTTTGTGCAGCTCCCTTGGTGGAAGATGATGCAGATATAGATGAAGATAGCGATGTTGATGGAACCACTCGCTGAACGTTCCCAGGGGAGTATGTGGGCATTGGAGATGATAACAAGTGTGCCCCACTCTCCACGGAGCCACTGGTAGCCACTCTTTCAGGCGACTGAAAATTGGGTGATGAAGGTTGTCCGTTTTTGTATGGGTTTTCCATAGTGGATAATCTTTAGTGTGAAATGAAAATAAAAAGAATGAGAAAAAGAAGGACTTAAAATGCAATATATATATAGCCCATGAATGAATGGCCTCACGCTATCCCGAAAGTCCAGTAAGTCAGATGGCTGAAGGAGGTTCTCGTTTCGAGCTGTGAAAAAAACTATAAGTCTAAACCTTTTTTTCTAAGCGAATGCGCGCCTTAAATAATTAAGGTCTTGAAGCTTATATTAATAGTAGTCCTTGATCGGCGAGATAATTTTTGTGTTTTTCTCATAATGAACGGTGAATTGTATTGCTTTCTTTTTTTATTTTTTTTTTCCAGTTTGCATTTGCTGTGTTTCTGGACCTTGATGAGAAGGCTCTTCGGTTGCTTGTAGAACTATATTTGCTACCGTTGGGTTATAAACACAATTGATATAGTTGAAATACTGGCAGTTGAATGCTCAAGGACTGCTTAGTTCATTCTCAACTCCTGAGATTCAGAACTTCCGAAGCGGGGAACTGGAGCTGAGATCCCTGGGAAACGTCGCAAAGTCTCAGCGCTGGACTAGGAGAATGAACAACTTGGACGAATATGTAATCGTGTTTCAAAGTGTTGCTTCTGCAGGTTTTTGTCTCCACTCGCTTTCGCGTTCGTATTTGCGTTTGCTCTTGCGCTTGAACAAACCACAGTTTACCAGCTTTTCATTCTAAGTATCTACTTCACAAAAGAATTGAAATTTCTGGTTCGAACAAACCCCATAGTGGTCTTCTTAACTCCATTCTCCTGAGTTATACCTGCCAGACACTGCTGGAATGTTCAGTTTCAGAATGCTGCTCGGTGACGTCAGATCAAGCCTCATCGGTTTCGCGAGATTTTTCCGAGGGCAACGTTAACTGTATCAGGAACGCCATTACGTTACACACTAGAAATTAATATATGTAATTTCAATAAATATCATTTTTATCTATGTAATATATAGCTAGACATGGTTATTTCAGCTTGTTGTTTCTGATCTTGCTTTCCCAGTTGACAGCCCGTTCGAATCCGTTGGAACCAGTCTGGAAGTCCACAAATGCCTGGTATACCTTATCTCTTGATGTTTCCACAAATGGTCCATGCTGAACAACTGGCTGGTCAAGTACCTCGCCGCCTACCAAGATAAATCTCGATTCTTCGTCCTGTTGTTCGGGCACACTTAGCTGGACTGCTTCTCCGTCTCTGTTGAAGAACGCCGCGTTGAACTCGGGGATCGTGGTGCCGTCAATGACTACAGACCCCTTCAGGTTGTACAGGAAAACGTTGTAAGTTTGCGGGAACTCTTGCACAACTCTTCCGCCGGGCTGAACCTCGAAATCAAGGTACCATACCGGAGTATATGACAGGTCCTTAACTGAGTCAACTCCATATGATCTCCCTGAAATGACTTTGACTTTGACCTTGTCATCTGGGTGGGCAATGGGGATCTCCTTGGCTTCGAGACTGCGGTACCTGGGGTCACAGCTTTTCAGCTCCTTGGGGAGATCAACCCACAGTTGCATACCTTCAGGGTAATCGCCATTATCACCACGTCGTGGCATCTCAGCGTGCATTACACCCTTACCGGCAGTCATGAATTGTAAATCACCAGGTCCCAAAACTCCTGAACTTCCAGTGAAATCCTCGTGATCAAACAGGCCCTTGATCATGTAAGTAATTGTTTCCTGGCCTCGGTGAGGATGGTCAGGAAACCCGCCAGAATTAGGACCACTGAAGAAATGGTCAAGCAATAAAAATGGACTGAAGTTTCGCATGGTGTGGCTGCCTATACTTCTGCGTACTCGGGCTCCAACACCCTCCGCCTGCTCAATAGCCTGGAAAAACTTGGAAACTGTTCTAAACTTGGTCATATCGTGTGTTTGTATTTGCACCAGTTGATTGATTTTTATTTGTCTTTTGAATGAAGCTGGAAATATCCAAAGGGTCTTCCAGAGCCTCTTTTATACTTTTTTTTGTTGCTCCCTGAAGATAGATCCTGGGGTGCCTGTGTGCTTGACAAATCATGAAGAAGGTTTATGTCAGAATTGGTAAATCTTTAAATTCCATTTTACGAAATAATTTTTACCTAAGAGTTTTTAACGTAATGCATTAATACGGCCGATTTTTACGTAAAGATTACGCCTATCAGTCACGTGCTTTATTATACCGATAAACCCAAACTATACCTATTTTTGATTTTTTTGAGTTCTAGAATTCTCGAGAACTCTTTTTATTATTATTCTTACCACTGGCGCTTATACCTTTTTGTACCTTCTAACTTATACCCGCACAACACCATGGAAACTGCAGAAAAGTCTTTCAGCTTCTGGTCTAACCTGGCACCGGAAAGCTCAATGTGCTCTGAGAATGAAGACTCCGAAGGGTCGCCGGTGTTCAACCTGCCTGATTGCACATCTAACTATAACCAACCCGCCAACATTGATTATACCAGCAACAAGCTTACCAACAACAACTCTGGCAATAACCACGATAATATCAATACTGCTACTAACAAGCTCAGTTCTTGTTCTATTCAAAGCGCCGCAATCTTTACCCCAGCTACTAGAAATACCACTGCTAATACCAATGTTGCTGCTGAGAGTGAGGATACCAAAAAGCCAGCTAGCAACAGAACCGAAGAGAAGTCTACGGTTTTTTCATTATATGTTGGTGACTTACACCCGCTGGTTACTGAAACTATATTGTTCAACCATTTTAAAAGCTGCGGGCCTATTGCGTCTATCAAGCTTTGTAGAGACAGCGCTACCCAGAAGTCATTATGCTATGCCTATGTCAACTATCGTAACGAGGAATCCGGGTTACAAGCATTAGATAAACTGAATTTTACACGAATCCGAGATAGAACCTGCCGGGTGATGAAAGTTGACAAGAATTTTGTCGAGAAACGTGCCAAAGGCGGCAATATTTATGTCCATAACATTGATGTTAGATTGGATACCAGGGGGCTCTATGAAGCTTTTAGTTACTTTGGCCCCATTTTATCTTGCAAGATTGTAACAAACGAGCGTGGGAACTCAACTGGTCGGGGTTACGTACAGTTTGAAACCAAAGAAAGTGCAGATGAGGCGGTAGCTCAAATGAATGGCGCTAGTATCTATGGAAGACCCATTTCTGTGGACCATTATCTTAGCAAAGAAGAGCGTTTGAAGTCGGAAAAAGCAAGATCAGATGGAGGTCAGCAAATTTTAGGATGTACAGTTCATATCCAGGGTCTTCCAGGAATTACCAGTGAAACGGAGCTTTTGGAAATTTTGGGCCAATATGGTCAAGTGACTACTTACTATTTTCCCAGTGACTCAGTAACCATGTGCAAACTAGGCTGGGGGTTTTTCTATTATAGTGACTGCGAAGGTGCTGATTTGGCTGTGAAGGCATTACACAACAGCAGTATCCAGGGCCACAAGATTTCAGTGTCCAAAAAAATAAATGTCAAGAGCGAGATTGTGCCCAGTATTGCACTTACTGGGGTTGCTAGCAAGTTTAATCAAGATGAGGTTCTCCAGGAGATTCTGGACTCTACAGGTGTTACGACCAAGTGTGATGTTGTCAGTTTCAAAAGAGTGCAAACCCCGTTCACTACTGAGTGTAACCAGTATGTGATCAAGCTGAAGACCATGGAGTTCACGCTGCGTGTTTTCAAAGAGTTCCAGGGTAAATCTATGGGCGGGTTGCGAGTCACCGCGCTGTTAATTTCACCTCGTGTTTCAAAGGAGCCGAAACAGGTGGAAAAGAGTATACCTCGCCAGCCAGCAGTTGCAGTTTATAATAGTGTCAAAACGGCTAAGAAGAATGGTGGCCAGATTCCAATTTCCTTGCCTG
Source organism: Groenewaldozyma salmanticensis (assembly GCA_003708315.3). Classification (NCBI taxonomy): domain Eukaryota; kingdom Fungi; phylum Ascomycota; class Dipodascomycetes; order Dipodascales; family Trichomonascaceae; genus Groenewaldozyma; species Groenewaldozyma salmanticensis. The sequence continues at coordinate 175,236 of PPNW03000005.1, read as the reverse complement.
CTCTGATTTTGTGTCATCCGGGCGTTTCTGGCAATTATTGTACTTATACTGAGGTACTTGACTCGCTCAAGGAGAGGTACGGCATTGAGAACTTGGAGAGTTTCACTCGTCATTCCTTTGCATCTATATATGCCGAGATTGGAGAGCTGGTGAGGTAGAGAGAGTTAGAGATTTCTTTACTGCTTTTTTTATGATAATCAGTTAATAGATGAGTTGATAAACTAAATGTTTTAATATCTTATGATTGTATACTCTAGCGCTTATAACACGGTGTAACCACCATCAATGATAATATCAGAGCCGGTACAGAATGCACTAGCTTCCGAAGCGAGATAAATACAGGCACCGGTAAGTTCATCGGGGTCACCCAATCTACCCAGGGGAGTTCTCTCCTTCCAGTCATTGAACAAGGTCTTGTAGGATCTATTCAAGGCGGTATCCATGTAACCGGGAGAGATTGAGTTTAGTCTAATTTTGTGGACTGCCCACTCAGCAGCCAAAGATTTCATCAAGTGTCGCACAGCTGCCTTTGAGGCGTTGTAAGCTGATTGTGGTTGAGGCCAGTTGACAATCGAACCAGACATGGAGGCAATGAAAACAACGGTACCACCAGTTCCCTGGGCAATCATGTGTCTACCGGCAGCCTGGGTGACCAAGAACGAACCATTCAAGTTGATGTCGATAACTCTTCTAAACTTCTCGGCGGGGTAGTCTTCGGCATGGACCAAATCAGCCACACCGGCAGAGTTGACCACCACGTCAATTGAGCCCAAGTCACGAGCCACGGCGTCGATAATCTCATTGACTGAGGTCTCGTCTCTTACATCGGCCTTGTAGAACTGAGCCTGGACTCCGTAGGCCTTGTGCAGTTTCTGAATGGCATCCAAACCCAACTCGCTCTGCACATCCAAGATGGCAATTCCCTTCAAACCGACCGAGCACAGACCCTCGGCCATGGAGAACCCAAGACCTCGTGCACCACCAGTGACAATAGCGACTTTGCCGTCCAGTCTGAACTTGTTCATGAAATTCTTGGCCACAAATGGGACATCGGGCACCGAGGCTGCGGCAGCGGCAATGTCGGCTGCACTAGGAGGAGGAGGAACCACTGCTTTGCTGGCTGTGCTAGCGTTTATATCCACGGTCTCGGTGGCGACAGGAGCGACAGCTCCATCAATTTCTTGTGAAGACATGGTTGTGCGAGTTATGATAGAGAGTAATCAACAAGAAAAAAAAAAATCTTCCAACAAAAAAGAATAAACCAGGTTCAGAGCCTCCCTTATATCTTTCTTCTCTTCGACTTCAGATGGTTAAGAGTGAGAAAGAAAAAAAAGATGGAACGGTGAGGAAGATTACTGATTGAGGAAGGGGAGAGAGAGCAAAAAAAGAAAAGGATATATTAATATAGCAAGGAACGAGGGCTCTGAATTTTTGTTGTTGTTTTCTTCGGCAAATCAGAAAAATCGAGCGGTTTCGATGATGGAAATTTCAAGTTTCACACTGAGGCTAGAACTTTTGAAATGAAATCACGAGGAATGAAAACGTTTATTATGCCAGATAAATATTACTACTTTTTGTTTCAATAATCCGAAGTACTTCAGCTGGTTATTTATATTTTAGGCCTTGTTTCCGTATGACTAATTTTTTTATGAGCCAAACTGCAAAATGCCCCTTTTCGCTTCCGAGTGACGTAAACGACGCAAATCAACGCTCAGTAAGACCAGAACTGGCTGGTGATCTTGCAGTAGTGATATAATAATAATAGTATCAACATTTCTTGCGTTCACTGACGTTTCAAGCGCAACAGCCACTGAGAGTTTGCTGCTGGCATTTTTGGACTGAGAAAGTAGCACATTTTTGTAGAGCCTTAATCAAGAACTCATTAGCCAGAAACAATAAAGTCCCACGAAGTCACCTAGCCTCTTTTTCCATATACTCGAGGAGCTCTGAACTTGTGGTGTCCCAAGGCTCGACAAATAATGCGAGCTTGGACGTGTGAACCCAAAAGGGTAATCTTCTGGAACATTAGTTGCTCTCGGAACTCAACGGTTTTTCATTGCTTATGTAACCCTTTTTTTTTTCCAAAAAGTTTTTTTTCTTATTTCTTTTCGTTTTTCATTTCGTTTTTTTATTTCCTTTTTCATTTCGTTGGACCGGCATCTGAAAAGCCGTTATGTGTCTGCAGAGTCTATAATTATATTTATGTGCGCCGTGGTTAGGCTTGTGTGAAAATAAATAATGGTGATATTTAAGACATTTTATCAGATGAAAGTGGAAACATTTCTCCTAGTCACAAGTCAAGTCACAAGTCAAAAGCCTAAAGCTGGAACGACTTCAGTTTTATCGGGATCTACACTTGATTCAGATAATTATTCCGAGTTGACTTTTTTTTTTTCTTCTTTCCATTTGATGAAAATCTATTGAGCCTTAGGCCTAACATTTGCCCAACCAAGAGGGATATCCCCCTGAAAAATCAACAATCAAACGAATTTTTTCCAATATATAGCTACAAAGTGCCTATGTTAACTCAACGTAATTGGCAGGGAAAATACCCTGCTTGCCGTTACAGCTCCCAGTCCACCAATCATCAGTGGAGTCGCTCTTCTTGATGATTCCAATAATATCGCCCTTTTTGAATGACAAGTCGCCGCCTTGTTCTCCAGCGAACGTGAACAGGGCAATTGCCTTTGGTCCAGCTGACTCAGCTTCTCTTCGGTTACTTCTGGTTCTTGACTCGTCGTCGTTGTAAAACGAGGAGGGTTTGCTAGTGGATCTTGATGAATCTAATCTTGAACGGCTGTTTCCATTGTTTCTTGATCTGGAACTGAATACTTCCTCCTCGTCATACATATGGTCGTTGCTGCGGTCATCCCCGTACCGTGGCTTAGGAGCTGTGGGTCGGCCAGGGTGATCAGAGTATGTCGACTTGAAGTTACTTCGCTGCATGCGTCTAGTCACGTCGTCCACATCCTCGTCGTCATCATAATCGTTTCTTCTGCTTCTTCCTGCTCCTTCTCCTCCTCTGGATCCTCGGGTCGCAGATGCAGGTCTATCGTAGATATCGTCTTCCCATCTTGATTTTCGACCACCGTTGTTTCTGCCTCTTCTGTCGTCATCGTCGTAGTAACCCTCCTCTTCATTGTCGTTGTCATTGTATCTTCTTCCAGGTCTCCCAGATGATGATCGGCCAGACCGTGTACTGTCGCTATCAGAGAACTCATCGGGGATATCAGAGTAGAAATCGTCATAGTCGTCAAATCTGGCACCTCGGAATGCTCTGGACTCCAGTACTCTAAACAAAGGGTCACAAGCAGGTGGAGGGTCGACTCTGCCAGAGAGAATCTGTTTAGCGGTACAGTTATTACCATAGAACTTTCTGTTAGCCTCTCTTCGTTCAATAAGCACTGAACCTTCTAGCGAAACTCCAGCGAATAAACCTTTAGTCTTGGAGTAGGCAAAGATGGCAGCTACAGACTTCATCGAAGCACTTCCGGCAGCTTCAGCATTACGACCCAAAGGACCAGCTGCAAGCGAGACGTTACCGCCAAGTGTAATAGACCCCACCTGTGAAAACGATCGTACAGCGGCTGCAGTGTTCAAGATGAACACAAAGTCAGTAAGCTCAGCTCCAATTTGTCCACCGACTCCAGCACCAGCAGTTACAATGGCAGACGGCGCAGACCATCCGCCATCGGGGAGTTTAGCAACAATCACACCAGACCCAGCACGACCAGAAAACAAAAACCCGGCTTTTAAAACAGTAATTATAGCTAACCCTTTAGCATTAGATAGAACATCAGCGGGGATAACCATATCCTGACCAAGAATCTGGTTAGGCTTGACAAAACTAGCCAAGATTTTAGCCGCTTTTCTACATATATGTTAGGATATGGGAATTCATAAAGAAAAAACATACCAGTCTTCCGCTTTTACTTACTTGCACTCTTTGCCGAGACTTCTCGGAACAGGGTTATTAATTCCCATATTGAACGATTAACTTGTCTAGTTGTAAATCCTTGAATATGTATATATCACCAAATGACTGAATTGTAAGTTCAATTTCAAAATGACCTGAAAAATAGTAGAACAAGTCTGAGAAATATTAAAACCGGGGGCTGTACGTGAACAAGATAAATGTCAGACAAATAATCCACAATCAACGATTATTTCTCACGCAACGGACAATATCCAAAATATAGCCAAGTGTCCACAGGATTAAGCAATGAATCCAAGAATAAATCTGGCTACAAGAAAGAAAAAAAAGGCGTCCTAGGTAAAATTGGAATAGTATATAGTACAAGAAACTATAATAATTCACGATTAAAATGAAGGTTGTATGTAATTTTGGGTATGATGGGAAGGAAGCAAAGGAGAGAGAGGGAGAACGCTAGACATAATCTGGCTGATCGCTATTTTCAACATGTAGGCATTCTCAACATGACAACTTTTATATTTTACTAAGAAAAAAAAAAGAGATCTTTTATATTCAAGAAAATCAAAGATAATGAATAAATACACATATGTATATACACATATGTATATACGCAATGTAGCTGTAATAGTTGTGAAAGCTGCTGGCAAACTTTGGTTCACAAAAGAAATCCTCTGGGCTGATTAGCTCGATAGTCACGGAGACACCAGACTTAGTTGTAGCTATCCCTTTCCTGTATACATACATATACACACTTCTGCTTCAACCGCTTCTATGCTTTCTTTCCTCTGTTTTGACCCGTACCAAGTGCTGAAAGTACTAAGAGAAAACAGAAAATAGTCACGTGGAAGATCAGCTCGGGCCGCAGGCAAGTCATCTCTGGGTCCGGGCGTGGTTTTAGGTCTCGGATTAGTTCTGGCCGTCTTTTCGGATAATTGATCTAAAGTGCCTAAGATGCGAGTTTTCTCCAGCTATTTCGGCTCGGGGACTTTCCAGCATCAACATTTATAACAACAACCTTTATCCTCTGTTATTTTGTATTTTTTTACAGTTTCAAAATTGAGGTCAAAGCTGCTGGAAAGTTTAAACAAAAAGTTGAAGAAAAAGAAAATTTAGAAGAGCAAAGATACAGACGAAGTGAAACTTAATATATATATCCGCCTGCTTGATATCAAGGATCGCTTAGAACATACTAAAGATCTCACCTCCTTCCCTTCTTTTTTCAGTTTTTGCTTCTTATTTACTCAAATTTTTTGTGCCTTGTTGGTTTTGCTATTAGCTGGTGTTAACATGCTTGGGCCGTTCAGGTTAACTCGTACTTTACCTGTGTATGGTAGCAAGTTCTTGCTGAAGCAGCCGAGTCTTGCTAAACCTTGTTTTTCCGGTAATGCCGGGTTGTTGTGTTTCGGGTCTTCGTATAGATCTTTGAGTTTGCAGACAATAACTCTATCGAATAGACCTTCTTTTGGGCTTACCCGTCGTGGTCACGAATTGAGTTCAGCAGCAGTCAGATTGAACTTTAAGAATGTCGTCAATTCCAGACAGTTTCCAGGTTCAATACGAGGGTTCAAGAGTACTCCGCGAAGAACAAACTGGTGGAGTAGAGAGTCTCTTGCAAAACGCGGATGGCTTTTCAGGACTGCATTCTATTCTACTTTACTAATTGGCTCGATAACTGGGTCTTTGGTCACCTTAATGATTGCTTTCTTCATCTGGGACTCTACTACTTATTCCAACCAACACCCTGAGGGACAAGATTTTGATATTTCAGCATTGGCTTTGAACCCTGTCAAAGGTGGGCCCAAGAATTTACCAATTGCCTATGATTACTTGGACTCGAAGGATGGCGAGCGTGGGAAACCTAGATTGGTTATTCTTGGTACTGGCTGGGGTGCAGTTGCTGCATTGAAGGAACTTAACCCTGATGAATACAATGTTACAATTATCTCTCCCACAAACTATTTTCTCTTTACACCCATGCTACCCTCAGCTACAACCGGTACTCTTGAATTTAGATCGTTAATTGAACCAACCAGAAGAATCGGGGCTAGACTCGGGGCTCATTTCTTGGAGGCTGAAGCTACTGATGTGGAGTTTGATGATCGTCTGGTTGAGGTTCGTGCTCTAAATCCTGCTACAAACAGTCAGGAATCCTTTTATGTACCCTACGATAAACTGATTGTTGCAGTGGGTTGTACTGCAAACACCCACGGTGTTGAGGGTCTGCAGTACTGTCACCCCTTGAAAACAGTTCAGGATGCTCGTGACATGAGAAACAAGATTATTTCCAACTTGGAGGTGGCATGTCTACCTACAACTACTTTAGAAGAGCGCAAAAGGCTTTTGAGTTTCGTGGTCTGTGGTGGTGGACCTACCGGTGTTGAACTGGCCGCAGAGGTATCAGACTTGATTAATGAAGATTTGTCCAAATCGTACCCGCCATTTTTGAGGAATTTGGTCTCGGTGCATATAATTCAATCAAGAAGTCATATCTTGAACACTTACGATGAACGAATCTCTGTGTATGCCCAGGAAAGGTTCAGCAAAGACTCGGTTGATTTGTTAACAAACTCAAGAGTTGAAAAGATTCTCGAGGACCGAGTATTATTCTATCAAACTGATGCAGAGGGGAAAAAAATTCACCGTGAAATACCCTTTGGAATATGCATCTGGTCAACCGGTGTCTCACAGTCTCCGCTGACTAGACAAATTGTGAACAAAATCGGCAAGGAAAACCAAACAAATGCACGAGCAATTGAGACTGATTCGCACCTACGTGTAATTGGCACTCCTATAGGAGAAGTCTATGCAATTGGTGACTGCTCAACCGTGAGGTCAAACATTGTACGAGAAATTACCGACCTTTTGGAAACTACCATTTTGAAAAACAAAAAATATACTTTTACATCAAACACCGAGGGTAAGAACTACAATCTTGCAGATTTGAGTCTTACCCAGGGTGAAATCAAGGAACTCATGAGAGTAGTTAGACAGAAACATCCAGAGACTGGTGAACACATTGGCAGAATTACTCAATTATTTGAAGAGTTTGATAAGGATAAGTCAGGTACTATAAGTTTCGAGGAGCTCACCTCAATGTTAGGGAATATCGACAAGAAAATCACCTCATTACCAGCAACCGCACAACGTGCTGCTCAACAGGGTAAATACCTGGGCAAGAAACTGAACAGACTAGCCAAGACAGACCGCGCAGTTATTGATAAAACTCCAGATGAAGAAATAGATGATCTGGTGTACAAGCCGTTCATGTACCATCATCTAGGATCACTGGCATATATCCCCGGCGGTGCAGTGTTTGACATGAATGGCCAAAGCTTCTTTGGCGGCTTGATTGCAATGTACCTATGGAGAGGTGTGTACTTCACCGAAACCGTGTCGTGGCGTACCAGAGCGTTGATGTTCATGGATTGGTTGAAACGTGGGTTGTTTGGAAGAGATATGGCTGATGTATCTACAATTTCCAACAACCGGTCTACCAAATAAATAATAGAAATGTATGGCTCCAGCAAGAAAGAAAAAGGTTGGTCGTGATAATAATAATAATATAATAAAAAAAAATAAAATCTAACTTATAATGGCTATATCAAACATACCTTGCCAATTCACGGTCACAATCAGCAAGCAGCTTCTCAGCCTCCATCAACTTCTGCCGATGCTTTGAAGCTTTTTCCTCCATTACCCTTCTTCGTGCCAATAAAAACTCCTTTGCCTCATTACCTGACAGATACTTCAGTATATCCAACGAGTAAGTTCCACCATTGAGGCCTGACTTGGAAGATGCTGGCAGCGGTGCAGGTATAATAGCTGGGAGTGCAGGCGACATACCTTGTACGGACCCTGGAGACGGTGCAAACTTTTGTGCCTGGTACGTTTGCTGCTGCTGCTGCTGCTGCTGCTGACCAGGTATCTTGTTTTCCATGGCTGAATTAGGCTCAGTGTTCAAGATCGAGGAGAGATTGAGCTGTCCGTTACTGTATGGCCTATTTTTAGCTCGCTTTGTAGGTCTATCATCCAGAAGCCCAGTTTGTACAGATACTGGTGACGGGCTGTTTTGGTTTTGGTTTTGGTTTTGGTTTTGGTGGTGGTTGATGGTGTTTGAAATTACAGTGGCCGATGCGATGTCATCGGTATACCGCTTTTCGGCGTTGTTGCTAGTTCGGTAAGAATGAGTGAAATCGATTGGCGGCAACACATAGCCATTTTCCGTGGCTGCGCTGCTAGTAGAAGTGATAGTGTTGACTGCCGGCTTGATTCCTAGTATTGGGGGTAGTCTGTTTTGTTGCTGAGGCGTATTATCTGATGATGAGATGGAGGGAAGCATAACGTCGGGCTGGGGTTTTTCAGGATGCACAGATTTCTCGAAGTGTTGCACTGGGACCTGTGCATTAACTCTGAACGCAGCTCTAGATTGCTCGCCATGCTGCTGCTGTTGTTGTTGTTGTTGCGGTGATGGTGGTAGCTCTTGCTGCTGTTGTGGTGGATGATTTTCACTCTCGGCGACTTCTCCTTCCTTTTCTACATAAGCAGGGTTATTGAAAACCCTTCTTCTCCTCTTGATGACAGATTTCTTCATACCAACAGGCCGATGCGAGCCATGCAACTTGTAGTAAAGACCACAGGCGTTACATATAGTCTTGCCCTCATCGTCTCTCCGCCAAAGTGGAGTGATTGTGGTGTCACAGTTCTGACAAGCCTGGGGTTCCTCTTCTACATTTGGTGCATGTTCAGTTCCTGATGGAGTGGGTTTCTCGGGAACTTTCTGACTATTAGCAGGCCAGGCTTGCTCTGTAATAACTGGTCTTGATGATTCAGCTTGCTGTTGCTGTTGCTGCTGCTGCTGCTGCTGTTGCTGCTGTGGTTGCTGGTCATCTGAGTGATGCTTAGATGCTCTAGCTAGTCGGTTGTTATACACAGGACATCCAGAGCATACACTAGCACCGCCTGTACCATTACAATGACCGTCTCCAGGACAAGTCCCCGAGCAATTTGATGGTGACTCAGATCTGTTTGAATTGGTAGCTGCTGTTGTTGCTGCTGCTGCTGTTGATGTTAATGATGTTGGTAGTGGTGATGCTGCTGGTAATGGTATTGGGTCTGCGGTAGCGACAGACTGAGGGTGGTCAGTTTCAGAACGACTTTCCATATGCTTACCATTCCCAATCATTGCTCCATTAGCTTCAGGCGTAGTATTCAGAAAAACAACTTTTTGACCATAAAAGCTCTTCCAGTGCACTGGTCGCCGGGTATTTTTGGCTTTCAGGTAAAGACCACAGGCATTGCAGATGATTTGTCCGTCAGGTGATCTTCTCCACAACGGAGTTTGTGTAGTACCGCAGTTTGAACAGAGTTGAGCTCCTAGTCCTACCGGCGGTGTACTTTCTAAAGTAGTACGTGAAGCAGTAAAAGGTGGTGGCGGTGTTGGGGTACCAGACACCATCTCCGGGCGAGCTGGCGAATGCGGTTGCAGTTGTCGAGTTGGTGATTTTGATTTCTTTGCTCGAGCCTGTTTTGGTTTTTTGTTGCTGCTGCTGGACTGTTGTTGTTCCGCACTGGCAAGTTCGCCCGTTGGGTCCATTTTGGTGGCCGACTTTTGCTCAGAAAGAGAAGCAGACGATAAAGTTGGGCTAGGCGTTGTTGATGGAGTTGTAGTTGAGGAGTTTGTGGCCAATCTTTCAGATTCAGTCGACGCAACAGATGATAGAAGTATCAACTGCGACATGTTAAATCATATCAAACCAGTATAAGCTTGAATCTGTAGAGGATTAAAAAAAAAAAAAGAAAGGATTGAACTGCTTGATTTTTGATACACCTTTGGGGAGTTAAGTCAATGAGAAACAGACCGGATCGCACCCCTGGCAAAGAAAAGACAACAGTGCACGAGAGTGTATATGTATATTAACTTCCAAGGCAAAAAAAATATACAAACCGCTCAGCAAGATAATGAGTGTTAAAAGTTAAGGTTTTTGTTTTGGTTGGCTATTTTAACTCTTTTCGCCTTTCCCTTGTATAAATGGTGGCTAAACAGTTGGATCCAAGGTGCTGTTTATTACCTTTAGTAGACCGAAAATAACCGGAATAACAAGAAACAACCCAAGCAAAACGAAACGGCTCTATAACACAGAACCAAAACTGCAGCTGAAGCAGAGAAATGGTTCAGTGAAAGGGAAGGAAAAAAAACTTGAGGAGAAAGGGGAGAGTGAGTGGATGTGGATATGCAGCTAGCTGCTTGCGCCAGAAGGCTCAAATCTGGCGCATATATATATTATATAATTGATCGTATATCTACATTGGGTGCAGACCCAGACAACGCACACAGGCTCCAATCTGGCCACCTTTTGATTGAGTGGACGCTGACAAATTGCGCACTGCTGATTGGTCGACCACAGACCGGTGGGTCTCCCTAACTCCCCTGGATTATGAATACGAATATATATATATATTAGCAATGAATGAATTGAGCGTGATTTATACAAAAGCTAGAGAGACTGGCTCTGGGTGATTATCAGATTCAGATTGGAGCTGTCGCCCACTGGAGCCGTCACTTTACTGGGCTATTAAAGGGTTTACGCCAGAAAACAGCAATCTAAGCCGTGTAGGTTTATTTTGCTCTTAATTGAGCATATATATATATATGTATACACTCGCATAGCTGATACTACGCCTTGACTTCCATATCATCATTATTTTTGCTTTTAGCCTGCTAATCCATACAAGTCAGACATGTATATATGTGTGTCTTGGAGGAGTCTCGATCGCCTCTGCAGGGGGAGCACTAGTTAAGGTTTTTTTTCCTTTCACATGTTGGAAAATTTGTATCACGCTATGAGAAGTTCGCCTGGGACCATTATGGCGGAAAGCTGTCAAATCCTTGGCCCCTTTTCTCTATTCTCTGGGTCCTCAGGCTATCCTGGTACACTCACACTTGTCTCAAAGAAACCTTCCCAGCACAGGCAAGTCGATCAGATAAACCGAACAGGATGATGCCAGTTTCTGCTCTGAGATGTTTCGAATCCTTCTTTCCTGTTACAAACCCTGCAGCGCCGCCGCTGTATACGTTGAGCCCATATGTTTTTTTGAGCGCTCGAAAACCCGCGCTCAAATGTTGGATTTTGCAGTGATAAACCCGCGCGGCTATTTTATACCAGTACTCCTTTTGCTTTGTCAATTCGTTTCGTTGGAGGAGTTTTTGGTACAGAAGAGAAAATGCCCGCTAGTTTTACCGCAATTCTTTGAATAACACTATAGACTTATTGTAAAAGAGCTTATATAGTAGCTTGGGCGGACAAGTCAAGTCTACGCGTATATACTAAAAGTTAAAACGTGTATATGTATAATCTTGATCTCGAGCTCGAACTTGATCAATTGATAAACCTTTGCTTGATCTGAAAAAGTCTTGCGATTATCAAGATCCGATGGATTTAGATCGATCTTGTAATAACTAGATCGGTTTAGATCAGAGCTTTTAGATTATCTGAAACTTCAAAGTCAGCAGCTCCTTTTCAGCTTACATTTAACCGTCGGTGGCTTGAAGCTCTTGGGTTGCCTTTGTCTTAATTTTTTTTTGTTTTTCTCATTTGTTCTAATGTTTGTTTCGAGCATTCTAATCAGGCTATGTTCAATCGCCAAGTACCTAGATCTAATTGATTCCTTAATCTGATAATCGCTAGTGCGCAAATTTCTGAAAAATCCACTCAGACATATTTAATTACTAAATGTTGCTTTAAACGCTGTCTATTGTTCGCTGGAGCTCTGATGCTACAACCGAAGATCTCTCAGTTGCCAACGCTTTACGAACGTCTTGAACCACTTTTTGTGATAAATCTGGGATTTTAGCAAATACCTGCGCAGCGGCTTTAGCTGCTTGTTGTCGCACTTTCTCACTATTAAGATCCAAACTGCATGACTGGTACACCACTTGCCACAGGTTTGCAAAAACTGTGCTCAAAGATGCTAACCGTCCAGCATCCTCTGGGAGCCTTTGGTGAAATTGGGTGATTGATTCAAGTATGGCAACTTTGGTACGCCATGTAACTAGTACATTTTCCTCCTTGTTTAGCAGCAATGGTGTGAAATAGTCATTGAAAACCAGTTGTAATTGTGGTTCATAGGCTTCTTTGGAAAAACTCACACTGCTCGCCAAAGCTTCAATTAACCCTACTCTACGTTGCTCCTTGGCTATACCCCCAGATAATGATAACTGTGCGTCTTTCATTTTAACATCTCCGTCGTTATCGTTATCGTCGTCGTCATTGTCGCTGTCGTCGTCATTGCTAGGTTTTAAAATCTTGTTACAGTGGCTGAAGAGTAAACTGTACAGGGTTTCCGAGGGAAACTGTCCAAGGTATTTACCCAAGGATTTTAAAACCGGTAGCCTGTACTCCATGTTTTTCCGATTCACTTCGACAGTTAATAGTTTTTCAATAGCCTCGCTGTTAGAAGTATCCTTATACTTGATTACGAAGTCCACAAATGCATCAAGTACTTCTTCCTTACCAGCCCAACTCTTCCCAGTCAACGCTTTCTGGAAACTACAGTAAATCAAGTCGAAATTCCCATCTTGCGAATCAGTGACTTTTGAAGCATCTGCAATACTCAACGAACACACCTGACGTATCCCCCATTGTCTACTTTCAAAGTGTGCATCGGCCAGTTTCACAATCTCATGCAAGTATAATTTAATAGCCCCCCGCCCAGCAGTGTTATCTGACCAAACCCGCTCAAAAATTTCCTTGACCGTTTTGGCCGTGTCATGGGTCCCCACGAATGCAAATGGAAGTAGCTCAGACGCCAGGCTGGTGAACCTATCACTGGCCATGCTTGATAATGAGCTGAGGCCATAAGCTGCAATCAATCTACTACGCTCGTCATCAGAATCAAAATACAAAGTTTTCAGATACGCTGAGTATTCCAGAACTGCGTTCTGTCGAGCTATTCGTGTAATGTACCCACACGAAATTGCAAATGATTGCGCCACAGTGTCATTTCTATCCTTGAGCTGCTGCCTTCCACATTTAAGTAACGTGTCAGCCTCCGGGGTGTCCCTCAAAGAGTTCAAGTTCCGCAGAGTTAAAGTGACTAGTACTTTACTGGCCCCGAGCTTGGACGGCAACCCTACCGAGGTTCTAACCACGCCACAAAGCTTAGGAATCAACGCTTTTGTCATTGCCAAGTTGAGCTTTTCCAACATTGAATCAATTGCATCCATCATGGGCGAGTTTCCCAAGCTGGCCATTCGTGAAGCATCAACAGCATCGCTAGTCAGACCATACTTATCTGCATTCAAAGCAAGATAATTCATTGCCTGTGGCTCCAATGTCGACAACATTCCCAAAAGCTCTTCAATAATGGCCGGGATATACGGTTCCAAAGGTTTTCCCGAGACTTTACAAAGCTTGAGCAAGGTTTGTAACGCAAAGGACTGAATGTCCTCAGCTTCAGCTTGTAACCCTGAGTTACCCATCAAGAATGGGACCAGGATTTTCAGGATTTGATTGGCTTGAGTTTCAGAAAGCCCTCTGGAAACATCAATCTTGGAAACACTATCAGAAGCCAGCGACTTGGCCAGAACCATGCCGGCTTCGCGTACACTCCCTTTGATATCGTCCAAAACTCGGAAACATAAATGCCAGATGGATTCAAGCTGATCCGCGTAAGCTTCAAACTCCATTGAATGTAGCAGATCAGTTAATGCTAGCGTGCTAGCTTGTCTAACTCGCCATTCGCGATCCGTCATAGTTTTCAGCAACTCTTCAAGTATGACCCCGCGCATTTCTTTGACTTGTTTTACATTATCCTTAACTAAGATGTCCCAAATCATTCGCATGGACTCCTGAACTGACAAATTAGGATCAAACCTATACCGGTACAGTTTAGGGATCAAGGTTTTGAAAAATCCGCTCTTATTGGAATATGCTGATATGATATCACTTTTGGCAAGCAAACTACCTAACCCAAAAGCCGCTCCTCTACGTGATGCCCAAAGTGAAGAGTTACGGGCCAGTGACATGAAATTGTACACTAGTGATGGATTACCCACGTCTACCGCCAAGTTCAGCACTTCCTTGTAAGTGGACACCGAGCCGCCCTCGCCGGTATTTAGTACTCCGCGGTCAAATAACTCAGTGTCTTCACTCACGGTACCAGCGTTGATAACTTTTTTGGAGTCGGCCGTAAAAGATGACATTAGAGAATGTACCAGGTTATCTCTGATATTCGCATCGCCTAGCTCATAAACGATATTCAAAGCCTGTGATGCTGAATCCTGGATAAACTCATCTCGGTCTGAGATATAACCCATGAATACTAAATGAATCTTTTCAAGATGCTCCTTAACGGCGTTTTGTTGACCACAGAACTGAATCAAACTGAGTAGCCAGATGCAGGCAAATTTCCGCAGTGATGGCTTTGTTGATTTTGATTTATCCAATACTTGATCAAGCACCTCACTTAGCAAAGAGATTTGTGAATGGCTTGATGTGTTAACAATATATCTGTCAACCACCGTGGATTCCCATCCTGCAGCAGCTAGGGACAAAGCTTCACCGCTGGAAAGCATCAAATCAGGAGATTTGCTGTCACTCAGCTCAAATAGGGAAGAAATACAGTCACGTCGTTGATCCAAATTACCAACTAATGAAAGACAGCCTAGTACAAACACTGCTTGTTCGCTATTTTTCTTGACCAAGCTAACCAATTTAGTTCGTATTTTGACAAACGTTTCTTCTGGTAAAGTTACACCGCCCAAACATAATCTACCCAGACTTTCCAATGAGGATTCATCCCCCGTTGCAACTGCCTTCTCCACAATCAAATTGAGCACATCCTGGGCAATCTGTGAAGAAAACAGGTCGAGTTTCCCATCAAGATTTAGATCAGAGATAAGGTACCCCAAAGCAAGCGTGTAAGCATTTGTTTTCAATGGTGTGGTTGAAGATTCGACTGACTTGAGCAATGATTCTGCCAATTGTTCAGTATCTTCCAGCTTAGAGGTACTCTTGACCACTAACAAGCTTAAAGTGTTGGCCACAACCTTGGATGACTTGAAATTAGATCTATTAGGAAGCAGGCTCAAAACTTGATCAGTTTTAGCACTAGCCTGAGCGATAATCACTGGAGTTGGCGATAAAGTCAAGATACGGATCCATATGTCCTCAACTACGGACAAGTCAGTACGACTTTCTCTAAGTCCCGACCACAAGAAATCCAAATATTTAGTGACTCCCTCTTCTGATGATGCAAGGAACTCACGAACATAATCTCTAATGGCTTTATCAAAGGATATAGCAGCATCAATTTTGAGCTTCCACTTATCGTCCACCAACTCCAACCCTGTACCTTTATCCTTGACAGCTTCCAGTACAAGCAACTGCTCTAACACCTCAGCAATTGCAGAATACACTTCATACGGTAAGCCAAATATGCCAGGACTATACTTTTTCACTGAGCCATCCTTGTTGATGGAGTCAGTAAATTCAGAAACCAAGTTCAGCAGTTGCTCAAAACCAGCAAATTCTTCAACAATCCCCGCGGATTCTGCAGGGCCATAGTTTGCCAAAGCGTACAAATGGGGATCCAAGCCTCTTTTAGCTTCTTCTATAACATTTGGCCTGTTTTCATGGGCCAAGCTTACCAAACAAATCAATCTTCCTCTCAAGTCAGGGAATCGAGTTAATCTGTTTGCAGCCACCACTGACATGTATTTCACAGTTTGATCGTTTGAAGGATCAAAAGCCCCCCTCAACAACCAGGGGTACAATTTTGAAAAGTCGTTTGTATTCACATGCGGTAAAATATCAGTTAATGCTCTTTGTATATGTGGTTTCACGGAGGGAGGCTCTGAGGCCAATGCTTGAAACAAGAACAGCACATTCTCCAAATCAACCTCTCCGCCATAACTGGCAGTCATGAGACCAATCACCTCGTATGAAATACCCCTAGCCTCGTCAGTAGAATCATGTTGCTGTTTACCAATTGCTGCTCCGTTTTCTTGTATGAAGCTTTTAGAAATCTCAATAACTTTCGGGGCAACATCTGAAATCACGGATGGGTCAGCGTATTCTGCAACATTTCTCACAAACCCAGCATACACGGGCACATTTGCCGCGTACCGTTTCTCTATCAGATCCTTAGGGTTATAATTGGCAGCGTATTTGCTTTTAGAAAGGATCTGGACACACTTTGACTCGAACTTTGGTTGTCTCATAACTTCAGACTCTGAATGCACTAGCTCATACAAGTAAGAAATGATTTCATGGTCCTCGTAGTCTGGTTTCAAGGATTTCAGCTGTAATGAAGGTCCATACCCCAATTTCCCCAATTGCGGGTTATTAGCAGCCAAGAAGATTGACAGAAATGATTTTTCAGGTGAAAGCAACCCGTTGTTGACAAATTTTACTGCTCCCTCAAGTAAAGTCTTGCTGGAAATGATAACAGCCAAGGCTGAATCTGAGCCTGTATACTCATGGGTGACAGGAAGCGGCTTAAAAACAATAACGTCTTGCAACTTTCTGGCTAGCAGACTCTCAAAATTGTCATCTGCATCATCTAACCCGAATTGACCTCTGCTCTCCAATGCTGCATCAGACCCCACTAATTGTTTGGCCTGAGGTTTCCAGAACTGAATGATTTGTAAAAGAATAGGCAACAGCTGGTCAGCTAGCCCGGGCTTTTTCTTGATAGTATCTAGACATTGTCTGATATAGCTTATGATCTTTTCCTGAGAAGTATTATCAGAAAGTAAAGTTGCTTGGTACCTTGTATAGAGGAGGTCTGTTTTGATAACAGTGGTTGAGTTAATGTCACCAATTTGTTTCAGTAGCGGCTCAAGAGGGACGTTAAGTCGGCTAAAAGCAGATTAACTAAAAGCAAACAAATCAAATTAAAATAAAAATAAAAACTTACGAATTGGCAATTCGTGGATCTAAATGCTTTCGAACATCCTCGACCTTCAATTGAACACTTTGATGTGGCGAGGAGTATTTCAGCAAAAGCGGTGCCAGAAACACCTGAATCAATGGCTCCAATTTTTTATCATTGGCCAATGCAAACTTGAGTTCTACCTTGTTTATCAAGGCAAGCTCTGCGTCTGCCATAATGTCTTCACTTGTGGTACATTTATATGTGGAGGTTGTGGCGTGGAGAAGTGAAGCTACATGCGCTGTCTGCCATATAGCCATCTGTTAGGTTATCGATCCCGGTTATAACAGGTTTCAGCACGGCTGACGTACGTTATTCTAAATTAATGTCTACAAGGCTTCATTCAGCTGGACTTTCCGTTGGAGGCACTCGTGGCTGAGAACGTTGAGTGTTTGCATTTTGTGGTACTGTTTGTACTCAATAGCTAGTGTCTTATTAGTGAAAACAGTGGCGCAAGGCGGTCTTTCCAGCTACTGAAGTACTTTCTGTAATCACACAACGTGATACTATCTCCGGGAGCTCGTGAGAAGACGTATGTAGACTGTAACTACCAGACCTTGGCCTACGCATAGCCCAGCTCCGAAGCTCGCGGCTGCTTTTATTTAGAGTTTGGGCCATGAAGTGTCTTGCACGGCCTGCTGCAGCCTTGATACTACTCCGAGTGTCCGATATGGCGAAAGAAACACATAAGCTAACGTTATATAAAAATTAATGGATTTTTCCATGTAAATTACTCAGATAACACTGACTCATGATGAGATGTGCATATTTCATGCTCAAAGGTTGCAACGGACGTCAGTCACCGCAATTGCAAAAGTACATATAATGTTGGTGAGTGAAATGCTCGAAAAAAGGAGTACACAGCGCGCCACCAAACTTTATACCGTCTTTGGAACACTTTTGTCGGGTTTGGCGGCTCAGTGGGGCATTCACATAGGAGGCATATGAGCTTGAAGCAGATAACTCTACTACTGGTAGAGAGCATCACAAATTTGAAAGAAAGAAATCAACCGCCACAAAATATTTGAGCTATGACGCTATATGTGCTGTTCAGCTTATAAACATTGTTTTTAACCATTAATGTAGTAGTTGAAGTTAAATAAACCCATATATATATATAAAACTGATCAACTGTGCTGAGATTTCTGGGCCTATATATATGATACAAAAAACTGTCAATTTTCATTTACTAAGCTTACTACTCTCTTGATTTTTTTTCTCCGAACAAATCTGATTCCGGTAATATTTTTCTAACCGTCTCTTTTTCTCTCCTTCTCTTCACTCTTTTTTTTTTGAAAACTTCACATCCTTTTCAATTCACCTTTTTCTGCCTTTTCACCATGATGATGTTGCAAATGCTTTGATATACCGCTGTTGGTCTTTGTGATCCTTAAACTCAGGAGTCTTTTGATTTAAATCTCTTTTTTTTCCCTCTTTCTCATTGCCAGCATACGCGAATTGTTGAACTGCTCTTTTAAATTATTAGTTTTCCTTTCACTTTTTCTAGTTTTTGTGGAACGCCAAATACCATACCAGAAGAAATTAAGCTATTCTGAGTCCGTTTTGGGTTCTTTTTTTTTCTTTCGTTGTGCGCGTGGAAAAGCATTTTTCATCTGTTCTGGCCAGATCACTGCTTGCTCGAATACTCTAGCTTTGAAGCAAGAGCAGTAAATTAGGTTGATACACTCGTTGGCTTGAAGCAACCCGGTCGAAAGATCACCAAAATCACGAAAAATGGGGGGTTTAGCTTTGGAGCCCAGTACTAACGGGAAAGCCGACGGATCCCTGCTTTCCTTGCAACAAACAAGTGCAGTGGAGCCTGTCGATATTGGTTTAGAGGCTAGGCCAATGATTACCACTGCTACTGCCGAGGAGCTTTCCGAAAGTCCTGACAAGCTGAGTACAGACCTGGATGGGAAATCTGCCTTTTATTTACGCAGCAAGCCTGCTCGAAGATCATTATCTGCGCTTTCATCTACATTATCAGCTTCATCATCACTTTCAGGCACCGAGAAACGGAATCTCAACTCTGCAGCTTCCCCTGTTGTAGCGTCAAGATTCAAGCATTATTACAAGCCAAAAATCACTGATTCACCGCATCTGGTCAGTTTATGTCAAAAATACATTGAGGAGGGAAATGTCGATGGGCTGGCGCGCATTGCTCGTGAAAAGGGTTTACCACCGTTCTTGAGACAGTATGCTTGGCCAATGCTATTAGAATCCCACGAGTTTGTCAAGGATCCATTTATCGCTGACGAGTTCCCAAATGACGCATTACTCGCCCTGAAAGCTGACGGAGATGTCAGTGGTGGAATCAACAGAGTTCCAATCAATCGCATACGCAAGGATATCAGTCGTGGAAGGAAAAGATTAGCAAGGGGTAAAAACTACATTTCATCTTCTACCACTTCAACCTCCAAGTTTCAAGTGTCTCACACTCATTCTGAAGTATCTAGCATGGCACCGTCAAGTCCTACGAGCACCACCAGTGAAGATAATACCAATAATACGAATAACAATCATCACAGCAGCATAGGTAGCAATGAACTCCCCGTGCTTGGTGACGCGAAGCACAATTTTGTTGCCGAGCAAGCCGTTGAAGCTTATTTGGAAGAACAAGCTGCGGACAAGGAGTTTTGCATAATCGAAGGAGCTATAGTCAATTTCTTGGAGAAATGGGGGCATATTATGGCTTATGAGCAGGGCATGTTTTGGTCAGCTGTCTCATTATCTGACTGGATTAACCCAGTGTATGAGATTGAAGAAAAGTTCTCCTCAGGTTCTTCTTCCGCTTCTTCCGTGGGATCATCTAGTAGTGAGCATACTGTCAGTAACAATCCAACGTCTAGGCCTTCTCCGCACCAATCAGCACCAGGCCCAGCACCAGGCCCAGCACCAGGCCCAGCACCAGCACCAGCAATAGGAGCCACATCATCTGTTTCCTCTACAACCACGAGCTATGGTGGTGGCTACACTACAAGAAGCTTCACGCCAGTCGGTGAATGGGATGATCCACAAACCAGGTTCAACACGGTGTTCGAGCATTTGATGCTGGTTATGCATCACGCAGTCAAGCCTGACGTTGACGGACCCTCCGGCCCTTGTGATTCCCCCATTAATGAGAGAATGGCATTTTTTCTTGGTGCGTTGAAAAGAATTTTACCTGATTTGTCTGCACACTTTGACGAAGAGGATATAATCTCTAGCATAAGCGGAGACGAATGGCTTCTGTGGTGGATAAAATGGTGGGGGGCCAAAGCGTGGGATAAACATGACCGGGCCAGAATATGGGATATGTACTTTAGCTGGCGGGTGGATGTCAAGCAATTCTCTGAGCCCTTGCCGGAGTTCCCGCCAACGACTTCGGTGTCAAAGCATAATACCGGCAGAGCGCACGACCTAGTGGGGATTGCTGATGATTCTTCGGTATCTTCAGTTTCCTCGGTTGATCCATTTTGGAACCCGCTGGAGCTTGATTCCTCGCATTTACTTGACCCCCATACTCAAAACGTATTTGTTTGTTTGGCCCTACTAAAAACAAAGTCTAGAACCCTCCTGGATCTGGATCAGTCTGAGATTAGAGAGTTCCTTTCGAATTTAACACCGACCAAGGATATCGAGAGGGTAATTTGTGAGGCTGGTGAGATTTGGAGATCATGGCAATGGTCCGAAGAGGAAGACGAGGAGGGTTAGTTTCACATTGCTAACCTACCGTCTTTTCTTTTTTTTTTTTTTTTAATTCTTTTTTATACGTTTTTTCTCTTTTTTTTTTTTTTGCCTTTTTGATTTTTCCAATATTAATAGATTCTTGTCATAGGTAATACTGACTTTATTGAATATCGATGTCTGCGGAATTCAAGACAAAGAGTGGGATGGGCTCTTTTGCCGTCTTATCAAGTTGTGAATTACGTTAGTTTAATTTTTACTTTTTATAGTATCGTTATAGGGTTAGGTGTACAGGAAAAGCCATTCATAATTAGAGAGAGGTATATTTGAGAAGCTGAGAGTTCTTGAAGTGCCGCTCCATGTGCTGTGAGTAAAAGATATCAAAAGATGGGGAAAACACTCCCTGCCAACGTCTCTTCATTATAAAAATGAAAAAATTCTCGAGGTAGACGTCGGTAAAAGCAAGGTTTCAAATCCACTTTGATTTCTTACTTCCTAAGCATTGAAAAGGCACTGAAGAAAACGCCGAAAAATTCATTAGGTTATGCTAAGTTGGGAAGAGAAACAAATAAGAGATGAAGAAGTTTTCATGCATCCTTTTTATCGGGGTTCTTCTTGGCTTTGCCGGCGTCACCAGCGCCAGCAGCAGCAGCAGCAGGTTTCACGGCAGGGATGACTGGTTTAGTGCCTACTTTGCCACCAGCAGCAACAGCAGCTCCTTTAGAAGAAGCAACTTTTTCACTCTTCTCCACATTAACCGGCACACTATCAGCATACCAGTTATTTGTCAATAGCTTGTGTTTCATTTCAGAGTTCTTCAACAAGTTAGCCTTCTCAATGACCCACTCGTCAGAAACGTCTTCAAAGCCAGCGGCCCATTGCTTTTCGCGCACTTTCCTCATTTGGTTCTCCTGCTCAATTCTGATTTCCTCCTGCGCCATCCACTCCATATGTTTCAAGTCATCGGTTGATGGCTCGTAAATATGCCAAATGGTATAATGGGGCAGTCCAACCACGGATAGGCCCATTCTTCGGCACATTTTTCCAAACCCTTCGGTTTCAGCATGCTTTTGGAATGAAAATGCAGGGAAATGAGCTCCGTGTCTAAAAACACTCGCCTTAGCCAATATAGAAACACCTCCAATGCCATCTAACTGCATTTCGTTGGTGGGATCTCCGTAAGGATCTCGCAAATAAGCCAAATGTGGTCTCCAGGTAGCATACTCCACGTAACCTTCCACGATTACAGCATCCTCATCGAGCTGATCTGCCAGCTGCAGTGATGTTTCTGATTCCTGCCATGAGTTCAAGTCATATGGCTGTTCATTTCCAAGCCAGTCTGGTAAAGGTCTCCAAACATTGGGCACAATGACATCTTTATCATGGCTCATGAGATCTTCCAGGATACTGGCAGGTACGGTCTGCACATCAGCATCTCTCCAATAAACCCAAGAGTGGTCTGGCTTCAGTGCGACGCTCAAAAGCCAGTTTCTGGCTCTTGCCATCAATTTTCGTCTGGGTCCTTGCGCAGCAAAACCGTGACGATCAGAAAACCCTTGACCAATAGCTTGGCCAAAATCCTTTTCGTAAATGTCAATGTCTCCAAATCTCTTAGAGACATCCTTGTCGGCTTGAAGTTTCCTCAAGTGGGAATTCAAAAGCTCCAGGGTATTATCCTTTGAATCTGAAACCAAAAATGCCAAATCAATCAGGTTATGAGGATACGTCAGGTTATTCATATGATCAAAGAACATCTGTAAATGTGCTGATGCATCTCTTAATGGCACTAAGAACAGTACGCGCTCGTTCCGTTTCCAGCCCTCACCGCTGCCTCTGCCGGAATATGCCAAATCATAGTATTCCACTGATGGAAGCTCAGCACTGCTGATTGTATTGACAACGCTAGAAGATATACTTGGAGTCACAGCGAATCGCAGACCAGGGAACACAATCAGTGATATTATAATCACCGGCAGCGCTATTATGGAAAGTACCTTGATTGTGACATTCCTCATTCTTTGCCATGATATGCTTTTGGAAGACCGGGGGTGAAACCTATATAGTGTTAGAAATATCAAAATCAGAGAAACACAAGAGAATCAATATGCAGCTGCAAAGACTAAAAATCCACGAAAGCAAAGCAAAAAAAACTTAAGATGGTGTATGTTTTCAGGTCCATGAATAGTTTGGCCACAACGAAATGGACATAGAGAAAATAAAAGAGTACGTTTCAACCAACGTGAAAGGTCAAACAAACTCCAATACTCCCGAACAAAATAACAGAAAAAAATAACATTCCCACGCCCGAAAACAACTCTTTCGCTCCTTCACCCGCTAGCTGGTAATCATGTCCCAGACTGCACTTTGAGATCGCGATAAGACGAAGAATACACGTACCTATTCATATCGAAAGAAGCCCCGTAGTGGTCGTACTCCGAGCTCTTGAAGGGGAGACTCATACTAGTTTGGCCTATATTTCACACGCTTCAGTGCGTGGCACAGTTCCAAGTCCCTTCACTGTATCTCGACACAGATATCCCCCAGTTCTCTCTGAACTCGGACGAGTTATGTGAAGTTGTTTATTGAAATAAAGTGTTGGAAAAATCAGAAACTGAGAATACTGAAAAAAAAAAAATTGCTACAATAGACAGATATGTTGATGATACACACCCTTTCTTTTGTGCCTGGGATCGAATTAGATTTTGATTGTTATTCTAAAATTTCTCTCTCTGCCCCCCGATGCTAAGAATGTTGACACTGGGGCTACATCTGCCATATTGGTGTGGATTTTCCAGAAGAACTTAAAATATTTGACACATGCTAAATAACACGCTTTCACAGCCTACGAGTTTTTACGTCAGCGTCCGTTGATAAGAACCCTGAGTATCCAGGGCTTGTTATAACTTCTATATATATACATACGAGCATACCGTCAGGGTGTATTTGGGTATGTGAGCTGGAAGCCCCTCTTACGCTGCTGCTGTATTGATAGTTTCTTGGAGAGTCTGCTCGTTAATCACGTTCACTGAGAGTGTGACATGCTCTATTCGAGTGCAGCTTGGACAAGTCTCCATGACCTGCATTGAGCTTGCGAGAAATGTTAAAGCTATGTGTATGCCAGCTTGAATCTGTCTTTTGCATTTAACACTCTGAATATGAGTCAGACTCTGCCTTTGGTCTATGCTCTCGGCATAGTCACGGGGTTGAAACTTATACCTGTCTCTCTTACCTGAAGCCGGTCTGGGGAAGAGATACTTTCGAGAGAAAAATGAGTGTCTTTATCTGGTCGAATAGATGCATGATATGTTTCACGTAGATACTTGTTTAATACCGGAATTTTATACCCGTCTTTGAAGACAGATTATCTACAGCGTACTTTCTTGACTCACAATGGCTCTTTTACAGTAGATTTGGTTTCAGAGTGAGTATTCCCACAATGTGAAGGTATAATACCTGCCGTTTGTGTATTTTCCAGCTCATAGTCAGAGTATTGGCACAAGCAGATACCGTTGTATATCTCGAGAAGATACATGCACTAAGCACTCTACTCTCTCTAACATGCATAAGTCTTACCCCTTTTTATGAGCGGGTCGCACCGATAGGCGGCTGAAAGTTTATGCAGATGAGAGTACTCGTTGTAGGACGAATCCACTATGTCGGCCAAGGTAGTGTGTTTACAATACATTTGAAAGCTATTACCAAAATTTATACGGGGTTTGGGAAGCTTATTTTTGGACTCTGCATTCATATTCAGTTGTATTGAAAAGTGTGTGCCTGGAATCCAGCCTGACTAAGTTTCACCCCTGCGCTGAGAGTGGTACTTGCTCCAAAGGTTATACCTAAGCCAAATGCCGAGTTAAACTTTGAGGGGGTATAGGGTCGGCACTTTAACGAAGGATTTTCGACTGTGAAGTCGAGCTGACAATTAACTGTCTTTGAGCAGTAAATCAATGGGTTTTGCATCGCTTTATTACCGAATTCAGGGGGATTCAAACATTTTCGAGGTGATTTCTTGAGAGTTAGACTTAAATAAGTAAGTGTTTTATTGTAGAGTTAACCAGACAACTCATTTTCTTGGAGCAAAAATGTCCCATGGATAGAGGCTCATGAGCTAAACGATATATTCGAGATTTAAAAGGGCCAGTTATCACTCACACTTGCACTGTTAGCAAAGCAGTGAAAGTTAAAAATTCAACTATAGCCTCTGGAGTCTCTCGGAAACTACTCAGCTCATTTTTCAGCTTGAGCTTTGAGGTGAAAAAGCTGGCTCGAGTATTTTGAGAGCACAAAATTGAGCATCGATCGCGATATGCATGCACATTTCAGAAATTTCACATATAGAGAGCATTGTATATAGCTTGAATCTCTACCAATAATTATTTATATTCAAAAAGCTAGTCGCAAGCGTCAATGATTTGTGCAAGTAAGTGTGCAGTTAAAATTGCTTTGCTGTATTTGTGACACGCTGTTCTAACGTCTTCTAGTCTCTGGCGAATTGGCAAAAGATCCTGTGATCTCTTCGAAAAGCGGAAATGTCTTTGAGAAATCACTGATATTAGCATATATTAGAGAAAATGGCACTGACCCTATATCAGGTGAAGAGCTGAGCGAGGAAGATCTTATAAGTGTGAAAAATGCACCTGCAACTACTGGCAAGGCTCCCTCTGTTACTTCAATTCCAAACTTGTTGTCAACTTTCCAATCTGAATGGGATGCCGCTGCCTTAGAAATATTTAGTCTCAAAAAGGAACTTTCAGACTCGAAAAAGCAGCTATCTACTGCTTTGTACTATAATGATGCTGCAGTTCGAGTTGTGGCTAGGTTAACAAAAGAAAGGGACGAAGCAAGGGAAGCATTAGCTCAGTTATCAGCAAGTCTCGGAAACGGCGAGCATTTGATAGCTAAATCTAATGGTCACGAAGAAAAAACCGAGGAAAAGGCTGTTGATTCTGCTCTCAGTACAGATATAGTTGAGAGGATAGTTACGAGACAAGCAGAGCTGTCGTCAGTTCGAAAACAGTATAGACTTGGGCCAGAAGCTGCCACAAGAATTAACTCTCTGCCAAAGCTGGCTGTTCAATCAAAAACCAAACAGTTGTTCCCTAATCCAAATGATTTGATTACTGATACTACTGGAGAGTATTTATTGAGTGGAGGCGGTAAGCAACAAGTCGGTATATTCTCCGTCAATGACAAGACACTATCAAGCACAATAAGAACTTCTGGGGTTGTCACCGGTTTCGACTGGTTTTCTGATGGTTCCGTACTTGTTGGAACCAAGCTTGGCACAGTTCAAGTATTCACGAGAGACGGTCAAGAGGTCTTTTCCCTTAGCATTTCTGACCAGGTTATAGTTGCTGCTAAAGCACACCCCGCGGAAGGATTAGCAGTTGCTGCTTCGGCTGACGGTACCTGGTCTATAATAGATTTAGAGTCACAATCCCTGGTGATGAGCACTAATGTAGGTGAAGAAATCTGTTCAATGGTCATTCACCCTGACGGACTTTTACTTGCCTTTGGAACAGTCTCAAGTGCAGAAGTGATTATATATGATCTACGAAGTATGGAGATTGCAGCAAGAATAGCAGTTGGTGAAGGTGCGGTTGAGCACCTGAGCTTTTCTGAGAATGGATTTTTCCTGGCTTGTACAGGCCCCAAAGCTCTAGGTAAAGCGTTTATCGTTGATCTCAGAAAGGTGTCGGTAGTTGCTGAGGTTGAATTTGTCAATTTTGCCGGCCAGCTAGTAAACGACCTAAAATTTGATCCTACCAGACAATTTCTAGCTGCCGCGTTTGACGCAGGTATTGAAGTGGCTGCGTACATCAAACAAGAGAAAAGATGGGCCTCTGACGTTTTCCACACAACGGAAGACTCGTTACAATTCCAAAAAATCAGTTGGGGGCCCGACGCGTCTTACCTAGCCGCTGTGAGCAGAAAGGGTAATATAGTGATATTCCAATAATATATATATATATATATACATATACATGTAACTTTACAATAAATTAAATCAAACAAAAGCAGTTCGAACATTGCTTGATGGTTTGCGAGGTTTGGGAGGCGGGGTGCTTTTTACTCCGTCTCTCAACTTAGCTACATTGAGACTCATAAGAGTTACATCAGATGCAGAGGAATCTGACTTTGAGATGACGCTCCTGGAGAATTCAGAGCCAGAGTTTGAGCTCAGCCTGTTACTGGTTCCGCTTGAAACGCTAGTGGGTAGTCTTCTTTTGGGTCCTTTTGCACGTCTTTTGTTCATATGTGTCAGCTCTTTGCTGCCTTTGCTGCCAACCTCCGATAAACTAGCAACATCAATTGTGCGAGCACGAGATATTGGGACAAGCACATCATCGGCTGCGTCAAGGCCATCATTATTTCCAGCTTTAGTAGACCTTGGTCCCTGTTGCAATGCTTGTGTCAACTGGTCAGCAAAAGATGCAGCCTTTTTTATGGGCGCTGCAGTCGGAGGACTCCTAGCTTTTCGCTGTGGTAATCTAGGTGGCGTGTCTTCTGTAGAGTCGCTCAAGGTGGAGCGAATAGGATTGCTAGACGAGCTAAAACGTGACGATGGAGAATAATCCACCTGCTTGTTCTTAAGATTAGTTTTGGCTGCAAGAATAGCTTGCTTCTCAGTATCTAATCTGGGTACCTGTACCGTACTAGATCTCTTCAGTGTTGACTTTGCTCTGTTCAATGCTTCTTTTGTTTCATCCTTGAGTTCTCGTCTACTTGGCGATACTGCTCTCAGCGATTTCAACTTTTCCACAGCCTCGGGACTTGAAGGAGGTTCCTTTTGAACAGCTTCTGGTGATCGCAAAGTTTTCAAGCGATCAATGGCTTCAGGCGTAGGCTTTGATGTTGGTTTGGGAGGAGGCACAGGGCGCATCTTAGGTTTCTCAAACTGATGGCTGTTTTGGAACTTCACGTCTTTGGGTGAGTCTGACTTATTCAGCAATACGGCAGAGGACTTTTTTGTGATTGGACTCTGGCTATATTTGACTCCCTGATTTGTCCCCCCAGGGCTGTTAAATGATTCCTTAGAGGGCTCCTTGTTTAGCCGAGAGCTAAATGGCTCTTTCGGAGATGCTGGACTAAGCCCCAATGACAAATCTTTGAATTTGCTCAGCGCGTCGGTCGAAGTTTTTTCAGGCGTGGGCTTAGGTGAAGCATCCTGATTAGAGTCAATTTTAGCTTTCGTATAGCTTAATGACTGATGCAAAGATGGCATTGGTAGCTTGGGACCAGCAATTGGTGATGCACTTGCCGAAGAAGCCTGCAGATTTCCGCCAGCTCTGGGGCTTTTGTTAATCATGGTGGCAGCTCTTCTAAATTCTGATTCCGGTGATTGGTTTGTGGGGCTACTGTTTAGCGCTCTATCCATCCAGCTCGTTTGCTTTAGAGGTGACCATCTTCTTGAATCTGAGGATGCAGTAGATTCGGCAGTTCCACGTTCTGGGGTTTTAGGGGTATTATCCTCGACATTATTGAAACCGCGTCTTTCAGGAGAGCTCATGATTGCTGCTGCTCTAAATGTAGGTGACCTATTGACAGATGCAGAATGCAATGCTGAAGCGACAAATGAAGCTTCTGATCTTTCAGGGGAAATAGCTGACGGTGACCCATTATCTTCTTTGGAAACACGAGGTGCCGCGCGAAATGTATTGCTTCTGGATAAAGTATTCTCTCTCTTTAACAGAGCGCTTCTTACAAATGAGCCTCCGGATTTAACTGGTGATGAAGGCCGAGGAGATAAGTCCCGGTCTGGTTTGCTTCGGAAGGGCTCAGGACTAGATGCGATTCCTGAGCCAAAACTCGAAACAGAGCTCTTGTTCAGGTATGACGGCGACGTGCCAGATACCGGGCCAATAGGTTGGCGAAGCAAAGGAGAAGATGATAGCTGAGCTGGGCTCAGGACAGCAGAAGCAGGTTCTTCCTTCGGAGTGACTCCAGGGCTGCTGGTATTTATCTTTCCTTCCGAAACTCTCCGCGTCGCTGCCAATGCATTGGGGCTTTTCTTTGGTATTGGCGGGGTCTTCTTGTGAAATGCCCTGTTATGCATTGTATCTTTGAGAGGAGTGTGTGTGGCCGAGGAAACAATGTCACCAGTGCCAAAACTTTTAGGTTGAGTGGGTGGAAGTTTATTATTCTCCTTATCAATAAAACTAGAGATAGATTTCCCGGGGCCAATCAAAGTTTCAATAGTATCTTGTACCTCCTTCCTTTTGGTTTCCTCCAGAGGATATTGCTTCTCTTTGATACTAAAGTGATTATGGCTTGTTGGAAGGACAGTGCTGTGGATTTTCTTATCTGGTGACTGAGATCGAGCTCGCTCTTCTCGAAGTGCTCTCCTCCTTCGTCTGCCATCCAATATGTCTTGTTCTAGCTGCTTTGCTCGAAGCTCATCTTCCCTGTTTCTGAATGTAGTTAGCAACTAGCGTAAAAGTGGAAAAAGAGCGGGAAGGAAAAGAAAAAAAAAATAAAGTAAATCAAAACAACAAGATAGCATACGTTTTCTCACCCAATTCTCTTATCCTTAGCAAAAATTCATTCACATCTGTTGCAGGTTCAATGGTACTGCTAGACATAGCTAAAAATGCACCACTAGATTGCCTTTAATAATTTTGATAATAACAGGTAAAGAATGTTTGTGTGGTATTATTCTGCGTGAACTCAATATAAAGAGAGATAATATCAAGTACAGATAGAGAGTCCAGGAAATACAAGCAAACCCACTTTTTAAGCCAATTGCGTCTCCCAATCAAGTAAATAGAGTAGCTACACGTTGAAACCTTTTTGTTCTGGTATGTTGTACAGATAAAAAGCCTTTGAACTCAAAAAAAAGTATAATAAAAGAAGCCAGTCAAGTATATACTTTTCTGTTATTGTTGATTTATCACGTACCAGATCGATCTACGAGTGAATAACGTACACAAACTATTACAGCGCACGCACACACTGTCAGTACTAACTCACGATTATCACTGGTCTTCATATTCATCTCCAAACTCTAATTCTCAGGCACATTCCTTGGTGCATCCAAAGAGAGGAAAACCCTTATGCGCGTTCAACTGATTAGCGTATAATCTGTACTAAGCTGGGTGGATTGTGTATAAAACGCCAATATACCTTTGAAATCACCTTTAGGGTGCCTGCCGTCTTAATTTTTCTCATACCAAAACTGGCCTTACTCAAGCTTGAGTAATTTCTTTCGTGTATCTCCTTACTTTTTTTTCTTGCGCCGAGCAAGATAAATAATACACGCTTAGACACCTTTCTGCTTAGATATTGAGTCAAATTTGATACCTGTTTCTTATACCGCGACACAGTGTACAAAACCGTTCAAGGCGCGAACAATCTACGCATTTTCTATTTATACACACTCCTGTCACTTTGTTCATTTTGATAAATAAAGTTTGTCTTACATATTTTTTGAGGATACTGGCACAAAACTCAAGCAGTAAAACATGAAAGGGGGTTTTTTTTACGTTCACTCTGTCTAAAGATATGAAGGACCCAACGAGAAACTGTACCTCTCAAAAGCTTAATCCATATAATGAGTGACTGAAATGATGCAATGCGTTCTCTCTTGAATTCTTTTTTTAGCTTCGCACTTCTAGATACTGCAATGTACTCAGTATACTTTTGGCTTTAATGAGGAAGATGGTGCCGGTCCTTAATTAGAATTTCAATTCCTGATGCTTTTTTGGTTTTTTTTTTTCACCTTGGTTTTTGCCCCTAGGATCTCTGTCTTCCCCTTAGATGTTCTTGGATCTTTGAACTTTTCTGCTTTTCTATAGATGGAAAAGAAGTCAACTTCTTCTCAAAGACTTGCTATCATTCTTTATTTTATCTCTCTCGTTCGACTAACAGGTTTTCACAAGTCATCACCATCCTACTTGAAGCATTTGCTCTGCTCGAGCTGAAGTGGTTCATATAACCATAACGGGAAACTCATTTTGATTCTATTCCACTATTCTGAAACCTTTGAGAAGAATGTCTTTTGTTAATGGCACAAGTGTTGACTCGCTTTCTGAGGATTCGTCCACAGAAGTCACTGCAATGACGAGTGAAGTCATTTCTTTTGGCAGACTAAAAGGATTGCGCACAACAATCAGCACCACTAGTGCTACAGCTACCAGCAGTATAGGAACAGCCAGTGCTAGTGATACTCTTGACGAAATTAGGGCAAGCGCGACCACCAGTAGTGAGAGCAACGCGTCTTTCAGTCAAACTACTTCTGAAAGCAGTGTTGTCAGAAAAAGCGTGTTTTCCACATATGAGCGCGCAAGCAGCTCAACTTGTTTGTCTTCCGGTACCCACTCAACTGCTGGCAGTAGCATTACATCAAGTTACGAGTCGGTTACTTCCTTGAAACCTTCCTCATCAATCTCACAAGATCAAGAAAAAAGCGCAAGCGATACAGAAGTCAGCACCACAAAACGCAGGCTGCAAATGACGGGAATTTCAACAGTGACGAGTCAGCCCAGCTCAAAAATATCAAGAATTAACACCAGTATGTCTAAGTCTATCAACAGCCCCAAGACCACAGCAAGCAGTAAAAGTAGCAGCTCTGAGTACTCTACTAAAACAAGCGAAACAAAGAGTGCATCCACTGACGTGGATATGACAAGTCTAACGTCTGAGGACAGCATAGTTTCCACCGCGTCGTATACCTCAGAATCAGAAGTACTAACATTCACAACTTTGAGCACAGATGCAAACCACCAAAGTTCTTTTACAATAACAAGCTCAAAAGCCATATCACCAACGGCCGCTATTCATAGCACAATCTCTACAACAAGATCTTCTACGTCAATGTCGGCATCACCAACGCCAAACAATACAAGTGGGACAAGTGCGCCTCCGGCCCCAAGTACAATTGCTGGTTCGGTTGTAGGATCCGTAGCAGGCATTGCTTTGATTGCCATAGGGGTTGTATTTGCAGCTAGGAGAAGAAACAGAAACGGCGGTGCTAGGAAATTCGAAAATGACCCCATTTTGACTCCCAAGGAAACTTCTTTTATGGAGAGAAGAGGTAGCATTCTTTCAGCTTTAACTTCTCTCAGTGTGAACGGACCAAAAATGAAAAGCTCGAATATGACCGAATCATCATACAATAGCTATCAAGAACTTGTGGAGTATCTAATAAATAGGCCTAGCAGCCAGAGCCGATTTACAGAGACAAGCAGTCTGTGATGTCAGGGCCTAATTTCTCTGTACTCTCACAGGACTAGGAGAACAGTCTGCCTTATTACGCGAAGAATTCCTGGTACCAGAATGGTATGTATGCCTTGTGGAAAGAGAAGCACAGCTAAGTCAACAAGCTGTGATCCTTTAAAGATATCCTCAATGGATTGTTACTAGTAGCAGTGAAGAAGCTTGTCACTTATTTATTTATCATCTCTCTTTGCGTCTACTGGAGACTGCGAAAGGAAATACTAGGCTGTAATTCAGTATTAGCAGTAACATTCTGATGACGAGAACAAGTAACGGCAAAAACAATATAATAAAGATATGTGATCATAATAAAGATAATAATAATAATAAAAATAGTAATAATAATAAAAATAGTAATAATAATAATAATAGTGATAGTAATAATAATAATGAGGATAATAAATAGAGTTTGTGGTAAAACTGGATGTGGTTCAAAGTATCAAAAAAATTAAAGGCTCCAACCGTTGAGTAGTGGGATACACTTGATATGGGAGCCTTCAAAACGCACTTTCTTATCACGTCAGCTCAAGAAAACTGAGAAGACCATGATGGATGCAGTTGTGAGAGAGTGCAGTTCTATCCAGAGTAAAGTAAAAAGGTTTGGTTCTGCGCATATGCAAAGAATCCGCACAGTGAAGAGTGACTATGGAAGGGGGTATATATGCATGTGCTTCGGCTTCGAGAGCTATTGTTGTAATACCGTTAGTGACTTGATTTCTAGGATAAACTTCCCAACCTTGTACTGTTCGCCTGCTTCCTCTGCTTTAATGTAGGCCCATCCTACATAGTTCAAACAGCCCTGGCATTCTAGGTCTTGTACCGTATACTGTCCTGTCATCATTCCCCGCTTTACGGGGTCAGACCTTTTGACATTCACGCTTTCTCAAGTTAGAACAAAATTGACACAGCTATATCGATTCATTGTCATATGCATACACATCTTTGAACAAGTAGGCGTCACCCGAACGCCCTCTAAATTCCTTAACAGTGAGGTTAGGTCTGAGGGCAAAAGCAGTAATGAAAAAAATACAATAGCAAATGGAGCGAATTTCTCATAAGCTCTTGTTATACACTCCTGGGACTTACTTTAGATATAACATCCTCATAATTAGACAAGTGAGTTCTGCACTTCTTGCAGCCATAAATCTTGGTGCTATTAAGGTACTTATTGTACCTGACGCCCATCTCGGTTCAGACGCAAATGACGGTATTTCAGGGTATCAAAAAAAAGTTTCAGGTATATTATTATAGTAGCAACGCTGTGAGGGCTTCTTTGTTCGAATGCTGTGTTCTCGAAAAAAGTGATGGCTCAATTTGAGGGGGAAGCTCTGCAGACTGAAACCATATACACCGACGCACTCCCAAACAAACAAGCAGCTCTGTAACTCGCGCCTCTAATGAATAGAGCCTCCGCTGCTCCCGGCTAACCGCTTCAGCTACAGAAACGACAGCCTCGAGCGTAGAGGGAGAAGCTAAGACTGCACTAACTGGAGTGGCTCACTCTCAGTCTCTGTTCCGTGACTGTAAGCGTATCAGAAAGTCTTACCAAAGCTCAGGTCAGAGGGCTGCGCTGTGAGATAATAAAACAAAGGACAGTTGTGTTTGACTTTATAAGTGTATGTGAGAGAAGGAGGGGGTAAGTATAAGAGGCAAAGGTGACTGATATAATGCGTATACTGTAGCTATCTATATAGCGATCACCAGGCTTAACGAGTGATCGCAGATGTAAGGATTAGTCAAGATTCTTTATCTATTTCATAACGTCACAAACTCCTGGATGCTTGGAGATTTACGGGCATGAAGGACGTTTAGCACATCGTACATAGCTCAAAATATCGCTTCGTTCTGTTTATTAATGGCAAGTGCAACTTCTATTCTACGGTGAGTGAGAAACCTGAGTGTTTGAGCGTTGCATTTGTGTTCTTGGAGTGGCTGAACTCAGGATCAGGGGGTTCTGTCAGTCAAAACGCTCACTCAGCTCGTCGCCAGCTGAATACAAGGAAAGACGCTAGCTGCACTACATAGCTAGGCCACTTGTCTAAATCTTTTGATGATTTTGCAGAAGAAGTAGTCAAAGTATTAAAAGTCTTTATTTGCTACACTGTATTGATGTCCATATATACACGACACACAAGCGTCCAGCTCTGCTCCGTTCACTTGCGGCTTTTACACACATATTTCGATTGCAAGCCCGTGCCTAGCTTCCCCAAATGGCCAGGTCATTCTTAGAACAATATATCCAGTGCTGCTTAAGGCTTAAAATGTTATGCATTAGTTATGTAAGTCACGTGTACTGTCTGGCTTAGAGCGATTGTTGCATATCGAACGCATGCGAGCTCTATAGACCGATCAATTCATGTCAGGCCTGCAAAAGAATCAAGCTGAAACTTTTTTTTCTGCAATATATTTTAAGCACCAAGATACGTCTGTAGAGCAGGCGCACTCAGCTTTAAAACTATCCGTACCATGACTTCTACTCTGAGAGGTCTCAAATTGGGTTTTAATGGAGTGAGAAGCACAGTCCCCATATGCTTTGCAGCAAGCCAACGACGGATGTTGAGCTCAAGTGTGCGGTTATACAACAACGAGAAGAAAGGCAGTCTGTTCTCGGATGTCACAGAGCAGAAAGACTTAAAAGACTCCAGTTTATCAATGTTTACTTCATCACAGCAGCCCACGGAGGATCAGAACAAGTCGGAGGAAGAAGTTCGGTTAGCTAAAGTAGCTGAAGCAAATGCGAGATCAAACAAATCGTTTTTGTCTGACCCCGAGGTGATTGAAGCTATTGGGCGTAAACCTATAGTTGCCAAAGATTTCTTACTAAGTCCGCTGAAAAGAAGACTGTATGAGGAGTGTATCAGTCAGGGAGGCTACGAAAAAAACAAGCTTATCGAGCTTGACGGAAAAAAATACCGTCTGTCATTAACGAAGGAGGAACTGGAGGTTCTAGAGCCGTCAGTTTACATCAGTTCATATCGACTGAAATATTCCCCAAAGAAGGCCACCTTGTTCACGAGAATGTTAAGAAGAATGAATGTCAAAGATGCTATCACGCAATGTCATTTTGCGCAAAAGAAAATTAGCTCAGATGTTGCTGATATGCTGACAAGAGCTTTGAAGAACGCAGAGAAACTTGGACTAAATGGGGACGAGCTGAAAATTGCCCAGATCTGGGTAGGAAAAGAGAAATTCTACAAACTAATAGATATCAAGGGGAGAGGAAGAAATGGAATTAGAGAGATGAAGTATTGTCACGTCAAGGCTGTTCTCAAAAGGTCTTCTGACTTGACGAGAAGAAAGCTCGAGACTATTCACAAGCGAGCTGCCCGCAAAGTATACCTGCCCCTTGCATCACGTAGCATCAATGACCATCCAAAGATTCAAGCTTATAGATGGTGATTTACTAAAATTGTATATATGTAAGACGCTAAATGGAAAAGATTAAGTTTTTATACGAACATGCTACAAATACTATTCATCATCATATCCAGTCAGCGATGCGTCTCTACTTCTCTTAGGCACTAAAGATGTTAGAAGCTTGGGAAAAAAAGGGCGGTAACCCCAAAAAATAACAAAATAAACAGTGACATACAAGGATAGTCCAGAGGCACCTCGGGGGCGTCTGGGAATAAATATCTCCGTCGCAATGGGGTCCCAGCCAAAGCAATTACAGGTCCGCCTACTCCAAGAAGTACGGAGAAGAATATATAGGGCCTAAGATGCAGCGCCCATCGAAGATACTAGTTCATTAGCTTACACTCTCCCTTTCGTCTTAAATATGTTCGAGCTTACTCTAACTGGGCTCTTCAAAAAAGTTGGTTCTTGAGCACTCATGGTTGATAAATAGAAAGTTCTGATTGGTCTCAAATAATTTCACTTGATGAAATTGTATTTGCATGTATGTGTTTCGAGATTTCTGGAGGTTTTGTTTGGTCATACCAAATAAAAACTAGCCATCGATGATGATAGCCACCCGTCATGATTTCGAGAATTTACAATGGCAGGAAATAACTATATTGATATCTCTATTTATCGCTCTGTATTTCGAATAGGACTTACGAAATTTCTAGTTAGGATTACAGCTTAGAGTAGTCAAAGTCGTGACACAAGATTGATGGCTTATCATCCTTGCAAAGACTCTCATTACGGTCTCATGCTGCTGTGAGCTACATTCCATATAGAATCCCGCTCCAATTCTGCTAGCAACTATACTGGCTTGTTCTTCTTTTACATGGCTCAAGGACTCGGGCTTGGCCGCAATAAAATAGTCTTCCACTGACCTTTCGATATAATTTTGTCTGAGGTCAGACTTCAGCCCTATGAGATAGACTAGTGCGTTTGGACAGCAGATATTAACCTCCGGTATCCACTTGTCATACACATTGTACAGTGACGTTGGGTTGTCAATTGAGAAGCATGCTAACGCGCAGCTGACCCCTGTGTAGCTCAAACGACGGAATCTATCGAACGACTCCGCTCCTTCAGTATCTCGCAGCTCGACTGTTCCATAAATACTGTCACTCTCAAACTCAAAGGTATAGGTGTCCAATGTACTTAGAGAATGGTCTGCTTCATATAACTGTGATCCAGTTAAAAATGATTTGATCATGCTAGACTTACCACAACCGCTATCACCAACGCATAGAGCACGTATCTTGGTATCATAACGTCTGGTATATCGCAAGGTATTACTATAGAACTCGACATGAGAAGACGGTGTAAGCCCCTCGTCACAGTTGACTGAAGTTCTTTGATCATGACAATTCTTTAACCGCTGAAAAGTCATTAGAAATGTCTACAAAAGGGTTAGATATTTGGTATCCAGCAAGATTCAGCAAGGTTCGGTAATGTTTAAAGACGACGTGTATCTTGATGCATTTGAGTTACAGTAAGAATTCCATAACTTTGGCTTTTAAGACTGGTTGCCAGATAGGAATTCCTTGACATCTGACTGCATAAAAAACATGTCCAATTAATATAGACACTAACAAAGGGCGCCTCGATTTTAAAATTTGAACACACCAAGCTTGGAGCTAGCTAGCTAGGTGATCTTGAATATTTATAAATCTCGAGACTTTCCAAAAACCTATCACACACAGATTTTATATAGCATGGTCTCAACAATATTTATTACTAGAGTGAGTGGCTCACGCATTTGACTGAGCTTTTGAAATGACCGTCTAACCTTTTTTTTGTGTAGCATGGATTTAGGTCTAATTGGCTTTTAGACGTGCCAACACCCGAGCCTCCTACGAAAATTGATGGTGATGTAGTCTTAGCGGCTCACGGAGAGGACCAAGCCGAAGAGTTAGGTGAATACGTTCACGAAACTCTTGAACCAAAAATCCAGAGAATTTATTCTTCTCCCTTTTATAGATGTTTGCAAACCGCTACTCCAGCTTCAAAAAAGACAGGGCTAGAAATTTACATCGAAGATGGTGTTAAGGAATGGTACAAGCCTTCACCGGAAGGTGCCAAACAGCCAGCTTCTGTTAAGGAGCTCCAGAAGTATTTTGATACAATCAACGAGGACTACACGAGTTTAGTAAATCCTTTAAAAAGAGGTGAAACTGAAGATGAAATACACGAAAGATGCAAAGAGACAATAGAAAAGTTGGTAGCTGATTTGGATAAGAACCACCCAGAGATCAAGTCTATTCTTATAGTGACGCATGCCGCACCAAAAGCTGCCTTGGGTAGAGCTTTACTCGGTAAAAGAAACTACGAGATAAGAACTGGCGTGTGCTCTATTGATAGATATGATAGAAAACCGGGCACAGAGGGAAAGTCAGGCGACTGGGATATTGTTCAGAATGGGTTCGTTGGGCATTTGAAGGATGGTGAAGAGATGCACTGGAGTTTTGGTAAGTGTCAACAAATTTTATTTTATTTTTAATGGAAGCGGAGTTACTAACTATTTGGTTTGTAGAAAGCCCTTTTATTGCTGGTTCCAAGGAAGATATCCTTGCTCGAAAGGCGGAGGAGGACGCAGCTAATGACAAAGTGGTAAGTAATTAGGAAATATAAGACAGAGAATGGTTAGAAAAGAGTGAAAAGAATCACGAAAGATTGAAAGAATCTTTTTTAGACAATATAATATTAATACATTGATAGACATTTTACCTGCCTTTGGACTTAGCAGAGGGTTACTCTTCTATCAACTCAACCGTGATATCTACGGCTCCTGATTTCAATTCATCCTCCACCTTTCAAGTTTCAGAACTTGAAAGCGACCATCCTATGTTCCGAATCGGGCACGGCATCTACACCTCTGAGTGGAGAGAAATGATAGGAACTGAGCTATACGCAAAAAGAGGTAAGAGTTAAAAGATTTTTGAGTAGACGGCAGTTTGTCTCTAACGTTCAGATGGTGAAATAATTGGAAAGACAAGGTCAAGGTTGAAACTAACGCCAGGCACATTGTCAGCTCGTCAAGATTCAAACGAAGACTCCTCTAAAAAAGAAACACTTTTGCAAAAAATCAAAAAGCTCAACGAAGCTAGAAATGATGGTTTAGAAAGCTAATTTATTTACATGTACATTTATTTCCAAGTCCTTCAAGAAAAAGCCAAACTAGTAGCCTTTTCTCTTGGCTTCTTTGACCAGCTCGAACATGCGCCTGATTCCAGCATTGAACTCTCTCTTCTTTTTCTCTATACGTAACCGAGCGACTCTTTTGCCCGGCTTCTCATGGTACTGCTGATTTCGGAATACCCATCTGAAATTACTGGATTTGACCAGTGAGTTTAACATAAACGTGGATCTCGGAACACTCATAGCATTAGGCACTCGGACAGTTCTTCCAGCTATCACTCCAGTTCTTGGAATCTTGTCTAATGGGAATCCGCCAATGACTTTTGTCATTTCATCTAGTTCCG
This sequence comes from Groenewaldozyma salmanticensis, assembly GCA_003708315.3. Classification (NCBI taxonomy): domain Eukaryota; kingdom Fungi; phylum Ascomycota; class Dipodascomycetes; order Dipodascales; family Trichomonascaceae; genus Groenewaldozyma; species Groenewaldozyma salmanticensis. Next base: position 136,608 of record PPNW03000005.1, on the reverse strand, counting down.
ACTCCTCTTTGCTATAATATTCTGGAGCTACTCCCCCTAAACTGCTCCGCAGGTCACTTTTTGAGTCTGTGGAGAGATTTTTCAGACTGAAAGGCGAGATTCTTTCCTCACTTCCTTCTATCAGTGACGATAGCAAGATTCCCTCAGTTAAAGGTCTCTCGTTCTCTGATGCATGCGTATTTTTTTGTTCCCTGTTTTCTGAGCTGGCGGCCTCGCCTAGATTTCCGCCAGCAGCCTTATTTACTAATGCTCTCGAAGTTGATATCTGCCGCAGTGAGCCTGATCTCAGCCATGGTGTTCTAAACCTTGTAAAAACATTCATGATAAGTGTGATTGAGAATATGCTGAAAAGTTATTAGGTTAAATTTTTGTGCGCATGTAATAAATGAAAAATTCAGCTACATTGTTTGTACAGCTAGTAACGCAGTTTGGTGCGTATCTCGATCAGAACTCGCTGGAGATCTCGCAGCTAATAGTTCCACCAGAAACAAATCAAAACATCTCAACGCGCGAGTGCTGTCTCCAGCTTTCAAACGTTCGGAAGTGAAGGGTTCAGTTTATGAATTCTAGCTTGTGCTAGTGTATGGAAAGCATAGCTTGCGGAGAATGGAAAATTTCAAAAAATTTACCGACGTAGGAAGTAATCTGGGGAAGCGGCTTGGTGCTCAAGCTCAGGCTGGAATTGAATCATTTGGTTTCAAAGAAAAGCACAGAGAGGGTGAGTCTTCGGAAATCCTGCCTGCCGAAAAGGGGACTACGGGGAATACAGATGGCACAGAGAAAAGCACAGAAGAGTCAAGTACCAAGACGGGGCATGCTGCTGAGGACACCATAATTAACACATTCCAAACTGACGGGGATACGACTATAACTAGCAGCAACAATGGCTCGAGTTCAATTGAGAAGACAGGTGTGGCTGAACATATCAAGGACGCAGCTGACTCTTTGACTAGCTCACAGTTATCTGACAAAGATGCTGCAGGGCCAGAACTCAAGACATCAAGTGAGGAACCAAGACCTAATGGGGATCCACCAGCTAATAAAGATTCTCCTGCAGAGAAACCTCCAACTCAAAATGGTGAAGAGGTAACTGATATTGAAACTTTGCCCGCTGACATCAAAAGAAAGTTAGTGAAGTTTCAGAAGTATGAGGACAAATATCCCACACTGTTGAGTGCATTTCGTAATGAAAAGATCAAGAACGCTCATGTGAAAAGTTTCGAGAAGGCGTTGCAAGAAAATACTCCCTGTATGGATATTTCTGACTCAGAAAGCTTTGTAGCATACCTGACATCACTGAATACACAGAATCAAATACAAGTGCAGAATACTAGAACTCTGACTATTGAGAAAGATGAAATCAAAAAGGAACTAAAGCTGCAGAGTGAAAAAGTGGCTGCACAGGCTGAAGAAGTTGCCTCTCTGAAAAAGCAGCTGCACGAAGCTGAAGGTGCAAAATCTTCAGTAGATGAGCTGAACCAACTGAAGAAATCTCTGGAGGACCACGAACGTGAAGCAGCACTACAGTCTGATAAGATCAAAACTTTAGAAAACGAGTTACGAGAAGCTAGAGATGACACAAAAATGCAAGCATTAGTGGCAGAGCTGGATCAGCTGAAAAAAAGTGAGGAAAGTCAAAAAAGCGAAGCAGCTGCACAAAAAGGAGAAACTGATTTACTAAGAAACCAGCTACAAGAAGCTAAGAATAACCTGAGTAGTTTAGAGGCTGCGAACAAAGAGGCATCAGATAAACTAAGAGCACAACTGCTCGAAAAGGATCAAAGAATTAAGGAAGTGGAAGAGTTATTATCGAAGCATGATGTTGCGGAAGTTTCGGTACAGAGTGAACTAAATAAAGCCTTACAAGATGTGAATGCTATCACTAACGCGATGGAGCTCAAGGCCAACACTGTAGTGAAACTAGAAAAGGAGTTGGCTGAAAAAGCAAAGCAAGTTGAGTCTCTCTCCGCATCTGTTACTAACGCCGATACGAAGAGAGCCGAGCTGCTCTGTAATAATGAGAAATTAGTTGCAGAGCTGAAAGACAGTTTGGAAAGTGTGAAAAGTGAAAATACTGACTTGAAGGCCAAGCTGGATTCGTCAAAAAGTGTGGATGTTTCTTTTTCGCAAACTACAACAGAAACCCCTCAGACTCCGAGTACCCCTAGCTCTAGTAGAAAGAAGAAAAACAAAAAGAAGAAAACAGCTCAATCTCAGCCTCAACATCAGCAGCAGCAAGGTGTTACTGCAGACTCGCCGGTCAACGCACCAGAAAATGATAAAACTCAAACGGCAGATCTTCAGATTGAAATTGAAAGGCTCAAGAAGGAAGTTGCGGCCAAAGAAGTACGCATTACTGAGCTTTTAGAGGAGTTGAAAAAGAGCGACACTTCCGGCGAACTGGAAGCTGCAAGGAGTAAAATTCTAGAGCTAGAGAAATCTATTGAACGCATTAATGAGAAGCTGAAAAACACTAGAGCGAGTGAGGCCGAGTACCTCGAGAACACCAAGTCACTAGGGCAGGATTTGATTCAGGCTAGAGCCGAAACCAAAGCTCTTGAAGCTCAGCTTGTAGAAAAGATACAAGCTTCAGATGATACTGTGAAGCTACATGCTGAGCTTGCAGAAAAGCTTAAAGCTTACGAGGAAGAAAAAGCGCAAGCTACTCAAGACTGTGTCAAAGCGAAGGATGCTCTTCAAGATTTAGAGAAAGAGAACCTCAGCATGAAAGAACAGCTGTCTAAATCCGAAGAGAGTGTATCAACTCTTGAGAAGTTCCAATCTCATCTCAATAGTGATCTGGATGAAGCAAAACTAAAATTAGAGGCTCTTGAGAAGAGTAAAGTTGACTCAGACAAAAACTTGGCAACAATGACAGTGCAGGAAGAGAAATTCAAGAACAGTATAAAGTCCTATTCAGCTCAGATCCAACAAGGAAATTCTAAGATAAATGAACTAGAGCAGCAGGTCTCAGGTCTCCAGGAAAAGTTACAATCAAGCACTTCTAGTCAGGAAAAGCTTAAGCGCACTATCAGTGAAAAGGACACGCAGATCTTGTCCGTTACAAATGAGATCAAAGAGCTAACGAAATCCATTGAGGGCTTGAAACAAAATTCGGATACGTTAAACAAGCGATTAGAAGCACGGAGTAAGAGTTTAGAAGAAGTAAACAACGCTCTGGCATCTAAGAAACAAGAAATAAAAAGCATTTCAGAAGACTTGAGTGCTACCTTGCTTGACAGAGATAACTTCAAGTCTTCGGCTGCAAATTCTCTGAGGTCCAAGGAGATTGCAGAGGAGAGGTTAGCTGAGTCTAATAGAAGACTTAATGAGGTTATAAAGTCTGTTGAAGCTTTGCGTGCTGAGCTCGAGGAGAGTGGCAAACAAGTTTCCGAGAAGGAGAGTGTTGTGAAAAGCCTCTCGGAGAAGTTAGAACAGGAGGAACAGTCATGGTTCAAGTCAAACGCTGATCATCTCACTAATGTCAACACTTTAACGAGTGAGATTGCAGCATACGACAGGTTGTCCGAACAAGACCAGAAGAAGTACAAACATTTGGAGGAACGTTATGAGAGTCTTGAAATCCACAATAAATCGATTGAGGAGGATTACCAACGATTGGAAGAGGCCTTTCACTCTCAGAAAAGGGACTTCGAAGGAACAAGATTGCAAGTCAAGGAGTTGGAGGACGAAGTAGCTAAGTTGGAGAAGTCTTGTCATTCCCTCAATGAGAACCTTTCTTTAGCAAAGCTGCAAATTAAAAATGTTGAAGACAATCTTGCTACCGAAAGAGAGCACAATAGTCGGTTGAAGGGGCGTCTTTCTGACCAAGATGCGGTGATCAATAACCTCAGAAAAGCATCTTCAAAGCCTGTGCCAACCCCAGAAGTTTCTGTACCTCAAACGCCATCTACTCCCTCAAAGCAAGTTCTAGGGAGCCCTCCACAGGGGGTCGAGTCTAAGGAGCTGGGCACATATAGGGCAAACACTCTTGTGCAGTTCGTCAAACAACCAGGTCACAGAGCAGACATGAAGAATGCTTTGTGCATGATTGTTCCCTTCAGCGGCACTCAGTATGACGAGTTCGTTAGAGGTTTGAAAGCTTAGACGGTAAAAAATCTATCCAAAAAAAGACAAGATATATAAATCAACTAACGTTACAGACAACAATAAAGAAATAAAGAAAAAAACTTAACTTACAAAAAATTACAACTTAAAAAAAATGATGATACCAAAACTGCCAGAAGCACGCATGTTGCAACGGTCAAATTGATTGCAACAGCAGTGCCACCATTCAGCAAAATTTGCTTATTACTTCTCGGGGCCTTTTCAAACAAGCCATTATCCTGCTGGCTCCTTAACCCTTATTGGTTTTGATACCACTTGCCTCCAACACAGTCAGCTACGGTCATTTGCTTGGTTCCCAAGATCTTAGCTACCTCAATGCCAACATTGACTGTCTTAATGGTGGAATCATGCTCCAAAATTAGGGCACTGCTTGATTCTGTCTGCCATTGACGAACATCCTGGTAAACCTCAGTTTCAGTCTTGGAGTTATCATTGACTTTCCAGTCAAATGTATCCTTGTCCCAAAAAACGGCAATGAGACCAAATTGTCTGGTGATAGCTCTGACTCTGTCATCAATAGCACCATAAGGTGGTCTGAAGTACTTGGGAACGATTCCAGCAGTGGCATTCATAGCCCAAATTGACCACTGAATCTGAGCAACAATATCTTCGTTGGAGAGTCCAGGAAGATTGGCATGACTCCAAGTATGACTAGCGAGCAAATGGCCCTCGCTGTACTGTAGCCTAAAAGTTTCCGGGAATCTAATGACATTGATACCTTGAGTGAAAAACGTTGTCTTGCTAGGCAACTGAGTCAAAAGCTTTGGAGTGCTGGGGCTAGGACCGTCATCAAATGTTTGGGACATGATTGGGCAACTAGAGATATCATCAATAGCTGCACATCTGTAACAATCAAATGAACAATGATGGCGCTCAACACCTGAACAGTCACCAAGTTCTCTTTGGGGAATGTCGGTGGGCACAATACTCAAGTCGACTCCAGCCATAGGAATATAAGGAGGCTCTTCATTTGGCCATTGATTAAGACCAGTTATTTCTTGGAGCCAAGCAGGAAACTGCTGACGAGTTTGAACGGTGGCATCCCCATCCCTAAAGGGGGATGGGTCGCCCTCGGCTGCTGCGAGAGGAACAACTTTGTCAACTTTTGAATCTGAAGTGCCCACTACCGGAGGTGCAACCGAAGTTACAACGGTAGAACATAAACCACCACTAGCAATGAAGGCTGCAAATACAACCTTTACTAAAGCAGATACCATGGTTTATAGTCTTCAAGAATGCACACTTTATTCAAGTTTTTGATTTTTTTTTCCTTCCCTTTTCCCAGAAAAGTTTTATAAGCAAATGTTAAGTTGTAATTCGTTAAGAAAAAAAAAGAGAGAAAAAAAATAAAAGGAGAAAAAACAAAAGTAAGGAGCAATTAGAGAAGTCCAGAGAGAAATAGAGATAAAAGAAAAAACCGATATATGTCCTTGTTAAAGCTCGTTTGTAAACCTATAGCTCTTGCTAATGCATACACTGCGAGGTGTTAAAAAGATGAAGGTATAAAAGGTGAAATATTATCAGGTAACAGTTGGGAACTTAGGTTCGAAGGTATTTATATCAAAAGAAGAGAAAACACAACTGCTCGAGCGAGAGTTCAAGCGCCAGGAACGCCAAAACAAGGCTTATTATTATGGAAACAGTAAAGGGCTAGAACCTTATGGCAGATTAGCATCATGGCCAAGCAGGGTAAAACAGTAGGTATCATTATGGAAGAGAGCTTCCAGTGCATAATGGTAGTGCAAGATAGTTTTGAAGTAGTGTTTGTGTATCACTGTAGGAATAAGGCAAAGTCTGTTTTTATTTGGCGAGATCCATATGTGCGACACTGCAAATTTCAAGACTTGACTTGAAACTCTATCATCAGCCAAACAGATTTATCCCCAAGATACAAAATAACTACAGCACATACATTTCACCTAGTCCAGTTGTGGGCTTTGGGTATTTCACTGAAACTCACTATTAAATACTGTCAATATCCCATTTATCCTTCTGCTGAAGTCAGGGCCGGTTTAAGCTCCAACACAATCTCCCCATATGGCACTCACCAACGGCTCCTCAAAAGCGGTTTTTGAGTCAATAACAGTGTTTATCTAGTTAAAGTTGTTTATAGTTGGCCGTTTATATAGTTGAAGTGTGGTCTCAGAATGCCAGTACGCGTTCTGTAAGTTGCTCCTGAACAAATAAACGTGACTCAGGCTTCAGCTAGCCTAGGGGTTGTTCCTTTAGTCACGGCCCGTTAACCATCATTAAATCGATAACGTTATCCGATCCATTGCATATGACAAAATAGCGCGTTCTGGTGGCGATTGTTAGAGATTCCTAATCTGGTAATAAGGGCTCGAGGATCAGTGAAACTATTTTCACAAGCCCTGATGGAACTTTCTCCGGTGCCGAATAATAAATACATTTAAAACCAGCAGTAGCTCAACTACAACTACTGCCTTAGCTGAAACCACTAAATAGTATGACGGTCTCTAGTGCAGTGCAGCCTCTTCCATTTACCTCGACTGAGAGCTTGGATAACTTTCCTGTGCTGATCTTGGGGGCTGGAGTCTTCAATTATCAGTATAATGAGCAACCTTATGATTTGCACGCTGAGACGGTAGTTAAAGCTGCTTTTGACTTGGGTCTCCGAGCTGTTGACTCGTCTGCATTTTATGGACCATCTGAAGTTATCATTGGACAAGTTTTGAAAAATATAAAGAAGGAGTACCCTAGAGACTCATACTTTATATCCACCAAGGCAGGTCGAGTCTCCCAGACGGAATTCAAGTATGACAGCGCCAGTATTAGAGCTTCAGTGAAGAGAAGTTTGGAGCGGTTTGACACAGACTACATTGATATCCTATTTATTCATGATGTGGAGTTTGTTTCTATCGAGGAGGGCTTGGAGGCTGTGAGGACTGCCTTCCAGCTGAAACGGGAGGGAGTGGCGAGATGGGTTGGCATTTCTGGTTACCCCCTTGACTATTTGCTCCAACTAGCCACTATTATTTCACAGCAAGGTGATGGTCCCTTGGACATTGTGCTGAGCTATTCCAATTTTTGCTTGCAGAATACGCGGTTGAAAAATTACGCCACAAAGTTCATCAGCGAGGCAGGAGTGAAGAAGGTGATTAATGCCTCTCCCTTGAGCATGTCCTTACTGAGATCGCAGCAGACCAAGGCTTTCCACCCAGCACCTCAGGGACTTCGTGAGAGGTCTAATGAGGCTGCGGAGTATACATTCAAAACTTCTAATGTCGAGTTGGCAGACTTAGCCTCGAGATTTGCTTACTCGAGCTGGCCAGGCTCTACGATTGTTGGACTCAGCACGCCACGGGAAGTAGAGGTTGCAGTTACTGATTACTGGGCTTCTCAGAATTCCACAACTGTAGAGTCCGATAAACTTTTGGTTCAAAAGGTCCAAGAAATATTTGGAGAGTGGTTGGACTATACATGGCCATCTGGAATTGACCATCCGGAGAAGTATCATACCAAGATTATCAAGAATGCCTCATCTAATGCTGAGTCGAAAATCAGTGTGAAATAGTTCAAAAGTCAGAATAATAAATAGATAGTTTGGTATAAAATGAGACAATACAGAGCTTTATGTGCTACTTGTTTGAAGCTTGGTCTTCACTCCTCAATATTTTTTTTCTTCTTATTTCTATCGATAGCCAAGATTCCATTGCCTTTTCACCTTGTAGCTTAGGAGCCAGTGTTGTGGCTGGAAGAGTGAGCACTTCGACTAAGAGACTCAATTTCTATATCCTTTTCCGTTAACTTGATGCTCAAGTCGGCTAATTTTTTCTTCAGGTTTTCATTTTCCTTTTTCAAAGACATTACTATACTGCTTTCCTCTACTGCGCTATTACCCCTTGAGCTTCGTCTGGGTCTTTGGGGTGTTCCCACAGCTGTGTATGATGGCTTGGTCACTCCATCCTCAGCGTCCGACACTGAGTAAGTCGAACGTATTGAAGGATTTCTGGATATGGACGAAGACGATGACGTAGACTGAGACCGACTTCTGCTTCTGTCGCTTCTTAGGGTAGTTATCTCTCTCTGTAAACGATTGACTATAGCTTCTTGCTCTCTCTCGAGCGTATCAAAGATTTCAGAGTTGAAAGAACTTGAACTTGTGCGAGGAGACATCTCATCAGTGCCAAATACCGAGCTGGATGAATTGGACTTCACCTTTGCTCCTCCCACTATTTTACTCTGTCCTCCTGCTTTCGCTGACCCAGAGGAAGACTTCCTAGGACGTCGGCCCCTCATCTCAGAGCCTAGTGAGGGTTGAAGCTGATGCTGGTGGTGGTGCTGCTGCTGCTGTTGTTGATGTGGGGCCCCTGGTAAGACATGTGCCGCAGTTCCCGGTTTTTGCTCTCCCTTGTTTGACGGAGCAGACGAGTTCAAGCGTAGAGACGCACTTGTGGACATGGACTGTATTGCTGATAGGTCTGAGAAATGACTCTGACTGGACAGCGCTGAGGCTGGTGGTGCAGAATCGTGTAAAGACTCAGAGGGGGAGCTCTCGGAAATAGCTGAATCTGTGTCAGTGAAAATTGCACTGGTAGTGTCCTTGGCAGAGTCCAAATGTTCGAAATTGTCAGACATATTCCCAAAGCTAGCAAGCAGGCTTCAAGAAGAGTGAGAAAAAAAGATAAAGATCTATGCTCTCATATAAAAAAAATAAAATATTCAGTTAAAAAGTTGGAGTGTTAAGGCTTAAGGAGTTAACGTTACGAAATGCCACAATAACTTTAAAGGGAGGCTTTGCACTAACAAAATAAAATTGTTGATGTGGGTGCGTGCTTCTATACCCTGCGCATATATGTATACGTCAGAGGCAGTGCTGACACAATTTTGAACCGCAGCAAGTATAAAGAACCTTTAGAGGTCCCCAAGCTGTAGATACTTGCTAGAATAACGAGATATCCGGCGCTAACTTCTACATAAACACATGTGTTTCTTGAAATGTTTCAAGTAGTGAAAAAGTGAGAGAGATAGGTCGCGAAAGTCATCACGATCGCGACTAAACGCGCAGTGCTTGTAAAAACTCTAAAGCTTTAAAGCATGAGCTTCCAAGTTTTTTATCCTTGCAGGGTTTAAAACAAAGCCTTGCAAATTATATAGAGAATCTCATAGAAACTAGCAGGGGTCGTCAATTATGTTGTGCTATCTAAAAACTCTGTGCTTTTAATTCGTCAGTCATGCTATTCATATTGGATCTGGGCAATTGCCCTGAATTGCCCTGGAGTCCTTGAAAGTCAGCAGTAGATATCGCTACGCAATCTTAGTCGTAGGCATATACACTTCGCATATACAGCTAACTTCCAGCTGTTTGTGCTACTGGGTATTTTAATGAGAACAGCCAGTAACGAATCTTCTAGAAAGTGTCCTTGTCCCAGTTGAAAACAGAAACGCGAGGTCGTCGTGGCAGATTATCTCTTTGCTCATTAAGCCTCGAAGCAGGACTTACTCCTAAAGGGACTTGCATTGGGGAAGAAAATAGCTGGCTTGGTGCTTCGAGCTCGTCATCACTGGCATCGTTCAGACTCTCCCAGTTTTCAGATGTCACAATCCCTGTCGATTTTTCTTTTGGCTGTAACTTGACTTTTGGTGAAGCTGTTGAGTATGCATGATTATCAAATTGACGGGAATAAGGTGAGTTCCGCAAATGCTGCAGTTGCCTGACCGGCTCTCCAGACTTAAATAGCACGTTACCTTTGCTTCCACTAACATGAACGCTATCTTTAGCTGTGGAAGTTTTCGGTGCTTGATTTTGCGCCATTCTTCGAGGAGAATCCGTTTTCGAGGGAATCTGATTGTATTTTTGTACTTGTCTGGGTCTTGAGAATCCAAACTGTGGTTGCCGCATTGGTGAGTACCGTATGGTAGTGCCGTTAGATGAAATTGAGGAGTTTGAAGAACAAGAACTGCTAGAGTATGAAGATAACGTCGAAGCAGCTGTGTCTCCCCTTATTTTCGGTCGGGTGATTTTTGAGGGAGAAGGCTGTACCGGTCTACCATGCAAACTGGATGTCATTTTCATGGGCGAGTTGGCATGTCCTATGGGCCGCGAAGATGTCTTGATAGTACTTGCTGTTCTTGGTGCGTTTTGTTTCGAGGTTGTTGCCGAGGAGATGCCAGTTTGGGATGTAGCAACCCGCCTGGGTGTGCTCTTAGGCGGTGCTAGATGCGCTTCTTCCTTCTCCACAACTTCCAAAAAGTTATGTCCTCTAACGTACAACGGTTCCCCGTGTGTCTCTTCCCATTGGGTCAATGCAAGCTTTAGATGCTGTAAAACTGCAGGCTTTTGACGAGCAATCGCTTTTCGGATCTTCTCTTCCCGTAGCAGCCTACCAGGGTCTCTTTTGTGCGTTGAAAGAAGTCTAGAGGAGTCATTAGTAGCTTCTTGGAGAGCGATTTCCTTCTGCTTGAGTTTATAGTATTTTTCAACCTCTACTAAAACTTCCTTCTTGCTTTCATAAAGATCATTAAGTCGTGACAGTTCTCTTTCGTGAGCTTCTAGTATGTCGTCTGTGTAAACGTCGCTCCAAGCTGGAGTGAACTCTTGCGTTTCTTCGAGGGATAAAAACAGTTGGTCCCATTTTTTTTGTAAATCAGCGCGAATGCTGTGGATAAATAAGTGAATGTTTTGCTGCTTCAGTAGCTGTAGTCTGGATAATTCTTCTTCGTAGGCCTTGATTACAGAGAGACTTGTGCGGTCATGAGACCTCCTGAAAGAATCGGTATAACCAGGATCCTCCTTCAACTTTTCCCACAAATTCTCCACCTCATTTCTCAGTTTGTCTATTCGGTGACGCCGATCTTGGCCCTCTTGTTGTAGTTTATCTCGCATAGATTCTAGCCTGGCTACATCTCTGGGTTTTATCCCAACAGCCTCTGGTAGACGTTCGTAATTCTCCAAAATAGTTTGGTCTCTTTCATTTTCTGGCGTTTCTAACTCTTCCCAGAACTTTACAATCATGCCGGCAGAACGTTGTACCAGTTCGATTCTCTTTGACTTTTCTTGCTCCCACTTTGCTAATTCTCCATTCATGCTTGCAATAAACGTGAGAGAAAAGTCTGCACCAGCTTTTACTGCGTTTCTTATAGCGGATATACTGTTTTCCAGCTCAGTCTCCTCTAGCTCCACAGATAGGTTCTGTAAAAGATCAAGAACAGCCACAATCTTGTTCTTACGATCTTCAAAAATCTCCCCGACGCTTGACTTTGCGCTACCAAGCAGCTCTATTGACTTATTCAAAGGCATTAAAAGCTTTTCCTGGGTTTTAAAGTCAAAGTCTATTAGTTCCCTTTTGGTTCCTAGTAGTATGTCAGCGTCAAGATCATTGAGACTGCTGAGCATTGATTTTATCTCTGACTGTAAAGCTTGACATTCTGAAACCAAGCTATTCTTCTTCTCTATAAGGCCGTTCAAATATTCTGTTATGGCCCTTGAGATTGCTTCGTCCAATTTGGAGTCATACTTGTGTTTATCTTCCCCAGAGAGTCCAATGTCATCCAAAATGGCTTCTGCCCGTTGGCTTATGTCGCTGATTTGACTTGAAACAGTAACTTTGTACTGGCCACTCATGGCATCTAACAAGTAGCTTGAAGCTCTAAAAAAGCACTAGAGTGTCGGCAGAAATGAGATGCTTTTATAAAATAAAATAAGGAAAAGAATATATCTAAGTATAAAAAAAAGATCCTCGCAAGCGATGTGTGAAATGATTCTAAATAAATAAAAATGTAAACAAATCGAAAGCCATATCCAGATCTAGTATTGATAACGTTATATCACTAGTGCTATACTAGCCATCGCAAAGAAAACAAACTTATGTAATTCTATACCGCAGCTGGATCCACTTCAAACTCGTCCCTGGCTGAGCACTTCGAGACTGGAATCAGTTTTGTTTGGACTCTGAGTGAATCTTGCTATGAGTGGAGCTAACGGCAATTCTCAGGAAGCTGTGACCAAGGATGACGAGCCGTTTGGGTCTTTCAGCAGCGAAGAAGCTAGGAGAGTTGCATCCCTACTAGACGTCTCTCTTGGAGCAGAGAGCGAGGACGACTTCTACCTGCTCAGTTCACTCAGATACGACCCATCACTTTCGCCAAAGGAGGCTGACGACAGTAATGGTCAAATAGACGAGAGCTGCTTCTTTTTGTATGAGCTTCATTGGCGTAGATTCAGAAGCACTATTGAGTTTTTCAAATGGCCAGTTGAGCTGCCATTGGATCACTTTCTCGCTGAGCTACGACACTCGGTGAAGGATCTGGACACCTCAAAACCTTACAAAATACGGGTGAGACTGTCTAGAAAGGGTGCACTTATAATTGAAACTTCGAGCGTCCCTCCAAAGCTCGACCTTTATTCTGGCCTGGATGGCTTTCCTTCAAATTTCAGTGCTGGTTACAAAGTATATCTCGACACCCAGTATACCATTGTGGGGCCGTTCACATCTTTCAAAACAACCCGTAGGGATGCATATAATGCCTCGAGGGAACGCATACTATTAAAGGACAGTCCTGGCCCGCAAGAGGTGCTACTGTTCAACTCAAAGCACGATATAACAGAGGGATCTATTACAAATATAGCGTTCAAAAGAAACGGCAAGTGGATAACCCCGTCAGTGACCTCCGGGTGTTTGTCTGGTGTTGTGAGACATCATCTTCTCGAAAGCGGGAGAATAATAGAGGGAACCATACCTCTGAGTAGTGTGGAAATTGGGGAGGAGGTGCTACTGTTCAATGGAGTAGCTGGCGTGAGCCCAGGGATGATCACCGCGAGGGAGGAGAAAGAAGCATAGAAGCAAGTCGAGGGGTCTTTGGAAACCGCCTGCTTTCCGTTGTTTGAAAATGCTTGTTCTAAGAAAATAGGAGGGCGGTGATGGTAGGAGCTTTACTTCTACAAATGGTCCTGGTGGGTCCAGCCACTTTCGAGAAAAGTAAAAAGAAATAAATAAATAGAATTGTAAAACATTTATCAAATTGCTTCAACTCGTCCAGTTGCGCAAACTCGAACAAAGAGATCCTAGGTTGTAAACGTACCATATACTATATATATATATATATATCAAAGAAAGGTTTCGCTGGCTTGTGAGCTTCAGAACCCAAATAAAAGAAGAGTAATCTCCAGCCGTTTAACTGTGCGTCCATCAGTTTGCATGTGCATGCCAGATCTAAGGCAACAAAAAACAAAAAAAAATAAAAAAAATTTTCCGGGTATTAATTTGTAATTAAAAGCACAAACGTGTAATCAAAACAACTCTGAAACGAGATTGGGACTAATTGCAGCCAACGCAACAAACATACTTCTTGAACTATTTTCTCGAAGGCAGCAGTCATATAGCAGAGGGACATTCCAAATAACCAAGTCAGCGGTGGTTCTGGCGTTTTGCTTTTTTGGGGGTCTAAAGCCTATCTGGATATTTAAGCTTTTCAGTCCTAAATGGTCTGTGCTTGGTGATCGTCAATTGAAGAAAGTAAAAAAAAAGAGAGAACAATTACAACCCACAGCCATGAAACAGGGACACGAAAGCCAACAATCCGAGCTAGCAGACAGCAGACATGACGAGAAAGAGAGCCTTTCTTCAACAGAAACCGACCAGCAAGTCAAGCTAGAAGACAGTTCAGCTCAACTTGAAACAAGTTCTTCGGAATCACCAGAGAAATTAGAACCCACAACTCCGAGCCCGCCGCCTTCGTCCAACCTGGAGGGCTCTCTCTCGGGTTTACTGTCAGTCACAACCTCACCTACCCAGAAGTCTCCTGAGCAGGTAGCCGAGATAACGCGAAAGTTAAAAACCAGGCTATCGTATGCTTTCATGAAGACACAACGAGGGTGGACAATGAGATCTCTACCTCAGTTAGAGAGCATCAAGTCAACGGGGCCGCTTAAATTTACCGACGTTAACACAGCGGTGACAGAGAGACCTTCAGGTTCTCTGTCTTCTGCTCAATCAAGTCAAGGCTCAGATTTTCAATACTCCATCAAAGGAGAAAGCCTTAGCCAAGAGTCTAGAAGTAAGCGAAGTACCTCTTCAGACTCAGGGCTCGACTCTGAGCCGAAAAAGCAAAAGATGGATGAAAACAACGGACACAAGAAATCGCTTTCGCTATCCATAACAGCACCTGATGCCATTGGACGTCCCTCCACACCTTCTCCAACCATGGAAGTTGATGCCGCCGAAAGTCTGGTCTACTTAGCCAGTCCAAGAACAGCATCTTCCGGAATTGCTCTTCTTGATGGCAAGGAGTAGCATTTCTATCACCATCTAACGATTTTCATGACTTACGAACGCCTTGATGATGCTCGAGCCCATCATTTTCCCACCTAATTATCTATTCCACTCATTTCTGATGAAGAACTCTTGAATTATGTCCCCTCAATTACCCCTATTTTCTATGGAGACCATCTCTCCGCCAACTTTGTAATATCATATATGTAATAACAGCAATAACTTTGTATTATCACCAGGATTTCTCAACCTTTTTCTCTCCTTCTTTTCAAGCTAGCAGATCTTCTTGCTCGGACTCAGAGTATCCGAGTATATACAGAATGTTTTGCAAAGAGGGTTTGTTGAGCTTTGAGGGCGCCATCAACTGTACGAGAGGTTTCGCGTTGAAAGCAACGCCGAAACCTGCCACGCCCATCATTGGCAAGTCGTTTGATCCGTCGCCAACTGCGACTACTCGTGAAAGATCAATACCTTCTTTAGAAGCAATCTCTTGAAGCAATTGAGCCTTCACCTGTCCATTGACGACCCTACCAGTTGTTTTACCAGATAGTGTCTTGCCATCTTCGGAGAACTCCAATACATTTGCATAAGCATAGTCAAGCCCGAGCTCTCCCTTGACCCATTCAGCAAGAGGAATAAAGCCCCCGCTCAAAACTGCCATCTTGACGCCCTGCTTTTTAAGAGCTTTGCACAATTCGTGAGCACCTGGAGTAAATCGGATCTGCTTTTTAAGATCCTCAAAGATAGTGCTAGGAATACCTTTGAGCAAAGCCACACGTCTTTCCAAAGACTGATTGAAGTCGAGCTGACCGTTCATAGCAAGCTCTGTTATTTGAGAAACCTCTGCCTCCACTCCAGCGTATGCTGCAATCATATCAATCACTTCTTGTTGAATCAACGTAGAATCCATGTCGAACACAAAGAGACCCTTGTTCTTACGGTTACCATTGCGCTCTTGTAAAACAATATCAACGTCACTACCGTCAGTGCTTAGCTTGAAGAGAGCACTTTCCATGCTTTCGAAATCTTCTGCAGGAACCTTCAAATAGATATCCAGGGCAGATCCATTGTGCGAAAGAGCTCTAGTTTCTTCAATAGTGCCATTGTGGTCAAGAACAAGCTTCTCAAACGATTGCTCGAAGGCTGGCTCAATTGGAGCCTTCCCTATCAAAGTACTAACGTAAGACATTGTTGGAAGGGTTCGAGAAAAAGTTGTTTTCAGACAGATATAATTCGAGGATATGGTATCCAACCGTACCATAGAAAAAACCTTGAAAAAAAAAATAATGCTTATATAGCGCGGCTAGGTCTGTGTGGATTTTTTTCCAAGCACGGCTTAAATCCATCTCGAGAATGAAACTGTTGAATTACTTAATCGAACTGAACTGCGCACACAAAATATCATTGTTATAGGTACTAGGAGAAATAATTAAAATTTCAGCAGGAGTTCATTTTTGACATTTTTCGCAAGGCAGCGCATATTTATAGTACAGCGCATCTACTCATTGTTTGATATAAGAATACACTATGCTTAGGGAAGAGGATTTGATACTATTGCGTCCCTGGATTGCTGCAGAGTTGAGCAATATCACTGATGCTGATATTGACACACTAGCGGACTATGTTCTCGCTTTAGTAAAGCATGATTTGCCAATATCTGGGCTAAAAGCGCTATGTGAAGAGCAGCTGGTTGATTTTCTAGAAAATAGTAAGTGCATGCATTTACGTTTACTTCAGTTCCACTGTTTACTCGTAGTTTTCTAACTAGTATAGACACCAGAAAGTTTGTGGAGGATCTTATGAACGCCATTGAAACTGAATCTTACAAGACAAATTCTCAGCCTAGCGCTGAACAGTACGACCCAGGGTATAACGGGCAAGGTGATTTTAACAACAATAATGGCTTAAATTTTGGTGGCATGCAACCAATACAATCATTTGACGGATCTATGTCCTCTATGCCATTTATGCCTATGCCACCTATGCAAGGTTCCTGGAGCAATGGAATTTTTATACCAACGATGCCGCAACCTATAAGTCAAGGTCAACTTCCACCTGGAAAGCCAACTTTCAGAAACAATCGTAATGACCGACGAGATAAAAATAGAACTGATAACAAACGAGGAAAAGCTCACAACAATAGGTCGCTGTATTCTAAAACAGGGCCCTCGACCGATCCAAATGCTGTCAGCTTGATTGTGGAAAGGATACCTCCAGAGTATCTGAATGAAGAGCTGATCTCGAACTATTTCAGCAAATTCGGCAAGCTAGAAAAAGTCTCGCTTATTACTAAAATTAAAGCAGCGGAGTTGGTTTTCGAGACGCATGAAGGTGCTGTTGCGGCATATGGGTCTCCAGAACCAGTTTTCAATAACCGCTTTATCAAAATATTCTGGAAGCAAGAGCCAGAAAAGGAAAAAGCGGAAGAGCCTCCAATTGATATGGAAAAACTCAAACGGGAGCAACTACTCAAACAGATTGAATTTGAGAAGAAAGTGCAGAAGCGAAGAGAACACGAAGAAAAAATGAAGCAAATACTAGATATGAAAAACAAGCTTTTGCAACAGCAGGAGGATATGCTTAAGCAAGCCGTGACCTCTGGGTCAAACGATCAAGATAGAACAGCTGCTTTGCAACAGCAGGTGGCAAGTCTCAAAGCTGAGGCAGAGCGACTTGGTGTCGACTACAACAACAGCACTGCTAATAACGGATACAGCCGCCGTGGTGGGGGTGCAATGAGAAGAGGTGGATTTAGAGGAAGAGGAAGCCCAGGGTTTCATCCATATGGCGCGCGTGGGGGTTCTCGAGGAGGTGCGTTTGTTCCTCATAGTGGAAGCACGCTAGACCTCAGACCAAAGACCGTACTAATCAAACCAATACCTGCTGGAAAGGAGGAAGCATTTAGAGAGTTCTTGCTATCGCATGATAACGAGGGTGTTACCAAACAAGAAGGTAACCCTGAGGCCTACCAAATCAATTTCAAAGACAGACAAGGTGCAGAGAAATTTTATTACTCTAGTAAGACTATACCTGAAGTTGGAAGCAACCTCGAAAGAGTATGGGTCACAAAGCCTGCTGCTATGTCGACAGAAAATGATTCCAACCGAACTGAAGTCGAAATGGAACTGTCTTGAGTTAAAAGACCAAAAAGTCATGCTGATTATGTAATTTATGAACCATATTTATGTAAAACCCATTTATTCTCAAAACTATTTGGCCTGATGGATCTTTACAAATCAATGTCAACTGCGCAGAGCTCTTTTAAATAATTGCTCCTACAATCTGTCTTAGACTCGAGCCTGGCTGCTGATTGAAGACGATTCCGGATGGGCGTACAAGGAAGAAGCGCTAGTAAGTAGCTTGTACTAATGAGCATGACCGTCTTTCTAACTATTTCTCAGCCAAGAGGAACTACACAGAGACTGGTTTAGACGGATTTTCAGATAGCGATGACTACGATAACACTAGTTACGAAGAGGATGAGGAGGACGAAGCTGCACTTCCTGGTGAGTTTTGCGACTTGATAAACTTTTTGGCACTTTTGCTTATTCTAACTTTTCATAGCGTTACCCAAGCTTTCACTGAAAATCAATAACAAGCGACCACAGCCACAGGAACAATCAACCTCAGCGAATGCTGTGGCAACTACAACGACCGCAGCAGCAGCAGGGGGGCAGCAAAATGCTGAAGAGTATGTTACTGACAGCGTTTCTGGTGTTTTTGGGAAATTTGACTTTTCCTACTTAAAGTTGAAGACGGATCATGAGTCACGGCCGCTGTGGATAAACCCTGACGACGGAAGGATTATATTGGAGAGTTTTTCACCATTGGCTGAACAAGCCCAGGATTTCTTGGTAACCATTGCTGAACCAGTGAGTCGTCCGAGCCACATTCACGAGTACAAGATTACCACATATTCTTTATACGCAGCGGTTTCTGTTGGACTGGAAACAAACGATATTATCTCCGTGCTGAATAGGTTATCTAAAGTCCCTGTTCCCAAAAGCATTATTAATTTCATTCACAGCTGTACGGTATCATATGGTAAAGTGAAACTTGTTTTGAAGCATAATAGATACTTTGTGGAGAGTTCTCATGCCGACACACTTCAAATGCTGCTGCGAGATCCAGAAATTGGCAAGCTGAGAATTGAATCTTCAGAGACTGTGAGTAAGGATGGATTAGTGACTGAGCGAAAGCCTACGGGAAGTGATTTAGTAATTGCTGGAACAAATAGGGAGAACAAAGAAGCCAACAAAACCGACGAGAACTCAGAAGCAAAGGATGACCCAGAAAATCTTTTCACAGCAATCGTTGGTGGCGCAGAGGACGATGACGACGATGATGACGTTGATGCGGTTCATTCCTTTGAAATTTCATCAGACTCAGTTGAAGCTGTGAAAAAGCGATGTCAAGAAATTGATTACCCAGTGTTGGAAGAGTATGATTTTAGAAACGATACAAGAAACCCAGACTTGGATATTGACCTGAAACCCTCTACGCAAATTCGACCTTACCAAGAGAAAAGTCTCAGTAAAATGTTTGGAAATGGAAGAGCAAGGTCTGGAATTATTGTTCTTCCCTGTGGAGCAGGAAAGACTTTGGTAGGAATTACCGCTGCGTGCACGATTCGAAAGTCTGTTATAGTTTTATGCACTTCATCAGTATCAGTCATGCAGTGGCGACAGCAGTTTTTGCAGTGGTGCACTATACAACCTGAGAATGTTGCAGTTTTCACCTCTGAGTCGAAAGAAAAATTCAGTGGAGATGCTGGTTTAGTTGTATCTACATACTCAATGGTTGCAAACACTAGGAATAGGTCTCATGATTCACAGAAAATGATGGATTTCCTCACATCAAGAGAATGGGGTTTTATTATTTTGGACGAGGTGCATGTTGTACCTGCTGCAATGTTCAGAAGAGTAGTTACAACCATAGCTGCTCATGCTAAGTTAGGTTTAACGGCAACTCTGGTAAGAGAGGATGATAAAATTGATGACTTGAATTTTCTGATTGGCCCAAAGCTATATGAAGCAAACTGGATGGACTTGGCGCAGAAGGGCCACATTGCGAACGTTCAATGTGCTGAAGTGTGGTGCCCCATGACATCAGAGTTTTATCAGGAGTATTTAATGGCATCTGCTAGGAAACGGATGCTTCTCTACATTATGAACCCCACAAAGTTCCAGACATGTCAATTTTTGATTGAATATCACGAGAGAAGAGGGGATAAAATTATTGTTTTTTCTGATAATGTATATGCATTGAAAGCTTACGCCCTGAAGCTTGGCAAGCCTTTTATTTTTGGCAGTACGTCTCAGCAAGAGAGAATGATGATTTTGAAAAATTTCCAGTACAATGAAAATGTCAATACTATTTTCCTGAGTAAGGTTGGTGATACCAGTATTGATTTACCAGAGGCTACATGTCTCATTCAGATTTCGTCGCACTATGGGTCTCGACGACAAGAAGCTCAACGACTGGGAAGAATTTTGCGAGCCAAGCGACGTAATGACGAAGGGTTCAATGCGTTTTTCTACTCGCTGGTTTCAAAGGACACGCAGGAGATGTACTACTCTACCAAACGACAAGCATTTTTGGTAGATCAGGGTTATGCATTCAAAGTGATCACTCATCTTCATGGTATGTCATCTTTACCTAACCTTGCGTACTCTTCACTCAGTGAGAGACGAGAGCTGCTGCAAATGGTGCTTCTTCAGAATGAAGACGCTGCGGGTTTGGAGGAAGGTGACGATGCTGATGACGCTGTTGGAAGAAAGGGTGTAATCAGAAGACCAGTGCCAAAAGCCAAACGTACCACTGGCTCACTGGCAAGTTTGGCTGGCGGAGAGGATATGGCATATATAGAGTACAACAAGAACAGAAACAAGGAACTAAAGGCTCATCATCCCCTGATTGACAAGATGTACTACAAGAAAAAGCGATGATGCACAATGAGAGCTTTAAAAAAAAAAAGGGACAATAAATTAATATAAATATATATATGGCAGTATGTATATATACGTTGGAAGCATATATCACAAATTCAAAAAACGGAGAGCATTTTAAAGATGGTTTGTACGTTGAGCTGCATTGTACAGCCTATATCCAGCACTCTCATCATCAGACAATGAGATTGCGCTTTGATACTCATCTTCACTAATTGCTGGAGTTGAGATCTCAGACTCCGTGCTATCCATGCGATCCCAGCTCACATCAGACTCGCTATAAGTATCGTTTCCTGAATTTCGCGACCTTCGCTGACTCTTGCGAGTACTGTGAGACTGACTGCTCTTACTGTAAAGCAGAGATGGCTCGTCACTTATGATTGAATCTGTCTGAGAAGCTCTGTCGTATATGTCATCATCATCGTCAATGTTAGCTTGGGTATGGCGCTCACCACTGTAACCTCCGCTGCCGCTGCCTCCACCGCCACTCCTTCGTTCACTGCGGTCGGAATAGTAATGTGGGTTCGAAAATAGCTCGCCGTCATTTGAGCCAGAGCTATGCGACGGTCCTGGTCCCAGAAATATTGGTCCGTGCGATAATTCATTGGACGGATCCTCAAAAGGTCCGGCACCACCAGCATGTCGTCTTGTCATGCCGGCATCTTGCCCGTATTGTATGCCAGAAGAAGCAGCATACGAAGAGCCGTAGTCATTCTCGGATGTGACAGCACTAGAAGTCTGGCCAGATGTAAAGAAAGAATCGCTAGATGGCAACTGGTAAGTCTCCTCTCTCGGGTGATGATGAACCACTCCTGTCATTGAATGCAATGTATACTCGTCGCTATCTCTGTGCCTTGTTGCATAAATGGCATCGTCGCTGTCTTCCTCATCTTCGCGGTACTCTCTATTCTGTCTACCGTTGCGCAGACGGTGCTCAAGTCGCTTCTGGTTCACAAATCCCAAGATCTCGTCTCTGTTTGCGTAAATGGCTGCTCCGACCCCCACAGCAAGACCAGCTGACAGTACTAAAGCAACTACACAAGAGTATTAGTAACAAGAAAAAATGTAAGCCAGAGAGGAAAACTGAGTGTAAACTTACGAGGAACTGGCATTTTGGCATAAGTATATATATAAAAAAGTTAAGTAGGAAGAAGAAAAAAAATTAATTGCTGGCTGAATTAATGAAGCTCATGAGCTCATATCCACATCTGCATGTGCATATATTCACCGGTGGGCCGGTCTGCAGTGAGCCTATATATACTTGGACGTACGCGTACGTTCGATTTACCTATATATATACAGGATCGACGTCAACTCGAGTAGGTTTTCGAATTAGGTGATCGGACATTACAAAAATCCTGCCTGATAGCGCGCACGATAGAGCCGTGGTTTTTAAAATCAAATACAGATCACCGTGAGCTAGAGGTGAGTCACAGAAACTGCGGAGTAGCTACTAGCTATAGTAGATAAACAAAGTTTTGCGTCCACTTCGAGCATTGATTCAATTGTGAGCGGTTGGAGTGAATTTGCTTGTATTCTAAATTTTATAATTCTATTTCTTCTGTTATCTTTTTCCTGGTATAATTAAGAGGCATCACTGTATAGGTCTAACAATGTGGCTGTGCTCCAAGCCTGAGTTGGCGAGGAATCGTTACAGAAGGAGCCGTCTTTGTTGGTCAGTTCTGTCAATCCCGCCCAAGGAGAAGACGCGATTTCAGCAATATGAGCACCGAGTCTCTTTCTAATCTGATATTCAGACTGTGTAGCATTCTGTTCGGTGTAAGTCTCCTTCAAAAAGTGAAGCAAAGCACGCAGGAAGTAGCCGGCACACCAAAGCCACTCAGGTCCTTGGTGATAGTTCCTACCCTTGGAAGTAGCAAAATCATAACTGTCCTCACTGTTGTTATAATTGGGTCGGTAGTTGTAGTCCTTGGGGTCCAGGGTGCAGATTCCCAGAGGTCCTCTGATGGCCTGGTCGGCTATAGATAAAGCACTGGCAGCATGCTTGAGATCAAACAGTTCTGGAGCTACCACCATAGCAATAGCAAAGTTGGGTCGAAGCTGGTAGTCCTCGTATGGTTTGCCAGACCGGTAGAGGTCCTTGTATATGCCTCTCCTGTTGACAATATCAGGATCATAGTCATAGTTGCCATCCACCTCATTCGAGTTTGGAATATAGTAGCATTTCTCAAACGACTCCTGCAACTTTTTCTCCCAATCTACCAAAGTGACATTATCGCCATGCTGATTTACCACTGAATCCTTGCTGAACTTCCCGCATTCTTTAAGCTTATTGACCCAACGTAAAGCACTCTTTAGCAAGCCAGTTATTTCAATTGCAGCTCCATCACGAGGAGTACCAGGGTATCCCTTGTTACCAGCCTTTTCACTCTCGCCCATCTTGTCCATCCAAGTACCGCAATTCCATTGATTACCGCCAAAAATAATACCAGTGTCCCAGTCAACGTGAATAGACTGATTGAAACCCTCATCTTTCATCTGAGAGTCCAAATTAGGCCCGGCATTAGCTTCGCGGAATTCCACACCCTTTGCATGTCTAGCTAGAACCTCGTATACAATTTCCTCCAAGGTAGAAGACTCAGAAAATGCACGTTGGTCGTCAACAGGCACATAAGTGTCGTCCAGTGGGAACCTTCTCTTCACAGACTCTTTCAAAATGTCCAAGCCATCAGGTGCTTTTTCAGTATACTCCTGCAATGCCTGCAAGAAAAACCAGGTAGCATCTCTTGCGTTGTATCTAGGATTTCTACCGGCATCCAACAGGTTAGGTATCAGTCCATGCTTCAGAGTAGCTGCAAAGCCAAGCAAGTGGTTCTTGGCATCTTCAAATCTACCAGTGACCAAAAGCAGGCCAGAAAACGAGATGAAAACATCTCTGCCCCAACATCTCATGTAGTCATGGCTGAAATGAGGTAAACCAGCAGCCATCGAAGCAACATTGTCAAAGGGGAAAATTGAGGTACTAGGAATCTTGCCCACCATCTGTACCGAAGTCAATGCAAGCTTGTGTAGGAAGGCGGTACCATAATTAATTGCTGGAGGCATCAAAGACATAGCCTTGGCAGTGCATGCATTATAAGCAGCAAACATCACCAAACCAAAGTATCTGGGTAAAAATGAAGTCGGGAGCTTGCTGATGCGCTCAAATCTAGATCTCAACCAATCAATGATATCCTGCAACTGGGGGTACTGCTCGCTGTAGTCCTGAAGCCTGTTGACAGTATAATCCAAAGCCCAGGTACCATTTCTCAAGTTTTCGCAGAGTGGGTGGCCCAAATTATTGTCCTTGACAATCTCTTGCAAAGGTGAAATAAAACCTTGAAGTCCAGCATAAACCAAAGAACCGTATTTTGGCACACCGTAGACACCAGTTTTGCCTGCTGAAAAGTCTCGTTCTTCCGGCTCCGAACGGTATAACACAACGTTAAGAGCAAGCAGATCCAAGTTCTCTACAGCCTCCGCGGCACCACTCCTCACAAACTGATCTAGCTCCTTGTCAACCTCAACCAAGCTGGTCTTCAAAAGTGCTATAGAGCCTTGGGGGAACACCCTGGGACACTTGATAATGGTATCTGAGCCGCTCTGCACCAATTCTGGTTTTTCAAGATCAACAATCTCGGTGGGAACACTGTGGATAAACCCGTCTTTCTCAGGTACATCTCCCGTGACCTTGAGCTGAGCCGACAAGACGCACTCTGCAGTGGATCCAGAGAGTGTCACGTCGCTTAGTGTCTGGTCTCCCTCAGGATGGAACTTACTCCTCGCAATCAAGAAATAGCCCTCTCCGGTCTCAGGGCACATTCGATGAACGGTAATGTACTGACCTTCGTGGTGAATGTATGTCTCCTCGAACTCGCCACCCATCTCAGCATGAATCTTATTCAGAATAGCCTTCACTTTGGAGATACCGCCACCGAAGGAGTATTGACGATTTTCGTGGACAATATTCAAAGCCTTGGGGTAGCATTCATCGTATCCTAGGGTGGTTCCAGTGGCACAAGCACATATTGACACAAGAGCTGCCGTGGGCAAGGTGTCTTCTAATGTTCTTCTTTCTGCCGGGGACTCATTGTCGTGTGTGCAGTCCATGAATAAAGCATGAATAGGTGAAGGTCGCAAAATGTAAACCTCCTCGTCCTTGTCTTCTTGGGTCTTGTGCTTCTTTCCTGGAGTAATCAAAGGCTGTTTGGAGAAAGAGCCAATAGGGCGTCCACCATGTTTGTGGACAAGTCTTGAGAGCTCCTGGACGTCCCATGCTTGCATGGCCTCTCTGATGAGTGAGGTGATACCTAGTCTCTCCACAAAGATCTGATCCATATCCTCTGATCCTGTAAAAAGTTCAGCAACAATATACAGGTTTGGGCGCACCAGTCGAGCTTTATCAATCAAGTATTCCCCAACATGAATAGGAGTAGAGTGACAATTATCGATACGCAATCCATGAAAGTATTTTGCCAACAGCTGAATATACTTGGTCATGTACTCCCACAAATATGGGTTATCCTCCGGACCGTTTCCATACCTAAGTTTAACACAATCACCCCAGATAATAACTTCTCGCTTGAGATATGCCCTAGAGCCAGCGCTTGCAAAATCGACCAAAGGATTACCAGCCCACACCCATCCATTATTTGCCAGCTCCACGATCTCACCTTTAGGTTCAGTCTCCACTTTTGTAAAGTATTGCTCAACTAGTGGAGTTTTTCCAGAAATCGCACCGAGCTTAGGACCATTCGCGTCGAGTCGGATATACTTGGCACGATTCGTGATTTGGCTCTTGATGTATTCAGAATCACTGTTGAACTCGGCATAGAGTGGCGCATTGATCTCGTCCAAGACGGCCTTGGCAGATACACCTTCAATTGACTTCAACACAGATACAACTTTTTCAGCGTCGACTCCCAGAGAAAATCTGGAAAATCCAAACTTATCTTCGCCGGTCAGGGCAATTGACTTGACAAACCGCGCAACTGAGCCAAGGTTTTTAGGATCAACGCTGCCAGGAATATCATGGCATTTTATTCCAGAAAGTTTCTTCTTGTCTTCGAAAATGGCTTCAATAGCAGAAAGAGATTCTTCGACATTGATCACATAGTACTGCCATAATTTAAGCGGATCAAGCACATGCTCTTTGATACCGTCCAAAATTGGCTCAAGGTCCTCGGGAGACTTTGGATCCGTAACGAAACCCAGCGATTTCAGGTTTTCTGAGTACTCAATGATCTTGTTATCCAGCTCAATTGCAGGGGTCAAATGAGGTGCTGTCTTGGAAGAGTACCCGGCATCAGGGTGTGATTTGAGCCACTTGGAGTTATCGGCAGTATGATTCAGCACTACATCGCTCAATGCCAACAAGCCATGTTCAGACTCCATTGTCTTGATCAATTTGGCGATATCTGCTTCTCCCCCCGGGAAACACTCCGGGTCCCACCCAAGTTGATCAACGATAGAAAAGGGGGAATTGCTGCTTCCTCGCGTTTGGAGGGGAGTGAAATGCACCATGTTGTAATTCTTGTCGGCAATTGCCTTCAGCTTGTCGGTCCAAGTGTCAACCGGTCCCATCCACTTCGACACTACCGTCTGAATGGCAAGTGAGTCAAGAGGTAAAGGATTGCCATTGAGGCTGAATCCAGTAGAGACGATGAAAAAGAAGGGCTTTGATTTGACCAATTCGGTTTTGGAGACACTTTCGTTAGAGAAAAGCTCCTCACTCAAGGGCAAGTACTCGATGTAGGCCGAGAAACTGCCACTTTTGGTAACTTTGATATCAACAAAGGTGTCCTTGTTGAACGATCCCTCTAGCTTATAAGGATAGAACTTTTTCCTGTCAAACTCCTCCGTGTCGTCCCGAGGAAGATTGCAAAACAGGGTTCCCTTGTTGGACGCCAGAGCCCAAGAATAGATCACAAACCGCAATATATAAGGCTCGTAAGGAATTGGAAGGTTCAGGAATTGACCGCGGGAAGTGTCCACAGGGTTTCCCGTGCTGGAAAGCGGCAACGTCAACACTTTCATGATACCCTATATTCGCAACCTGGAAGTCCGGAGAGTGGTATGTTCCCAAAGGTAAAGCTGAAAGAAGATCAGCTCAGGATAAATAGAAAGAATCAAGATTTCATGTGCCAATCAAGGGTGGCTCGACGTTTGCGATTTACTCGTTATCGACGTACGTAGCGCTGAATGAAGTTGCTTTGTGCAGCTCAACTACAGCCGCCTACGGAGGAACCGCTTCGGTATGAGTGGGGGGGGAAAGAAAGAGATAATCCTTATACCTGTTGAAGAAGCCCATCGATTATGTAATGTTTTAATTAGAATAGTCACGTGTGGTTTGTGCGGTCGACAATAGAGAGATCTCTGGAGGTGCCGGTCATGGTTGGAAATATCTCGTCCTGCGTCGAGCTCTGGGCTCAGCTCGTTGTTTTGAATAGCTGTAGAAGAGGAAGACTCATGCTACAACTCTTTAGTTCTAGGTTCCCATAATAAGGCCATTTTCTGAGGTTTTCTTGTGACTATCTTCACTAATAGGATACTTGTATAGGCATCACATCTGAGTTCACTAGGCTGTATCAAACGTGTCTTACATCTGAGTAATAACCCCAATGAAAATACTCTGCGCACGACCAGGACATCAGTACAGCTTGGTTGAACCAGACTGGAGGCTTCTGGAGCTCAACCAAGAGCTTGCAGACGTTGAGACGTACATACATATATATACCCCCGTCGACCGGCCCGACAGATCTGCACAGTTCAGACGATAGCACAGTGGAGATTTGTATGCCTAAGAACCAAAAAAAAAACATACAGCATAGCAGCGAATTACTCCCATGCCTGGACTTGCGGCTAAAACGTAAGCTCAGGCCAGACAAAATTGGATGGACATGACTATATAGTCTTAGATCAGGTGCTGGACCTTTTATATTTTAACTCCGGATGCGCGAGCGCACCAGTGGCTGCTCTGGGATGTGACACACACATGCAGATTTGGGTTGGTGATAGATCTACCCCTTCCTACCCCGTTTGAACTTAAATCAGATTTCTTTCTGATTTGTAATACAAAGACAATTTTATTGCAACTCGCCCTTTAGCAGCTTCCAACGGCTTCTTCTATTATAACTTCCTACTGTTCAGTTTTTAAAACCTTTTTTTTTTCTTTCTTCAAGCCGCTTTATTCTATTTCATTACTTGTTTTTAGTAGCTTCTCTACTGTGCACTGTTATCAAACAGCAAGGCTGAGCATCGCAAACAAGCTTCGCAAACAAGAGCCTAGAGGAAAAGAGAGCGACAGAGAGAGAGAGAGATGACAGACAGCACTTTTGATAGTTTGATGGGACAGAACGGCGCTTTTGGCCAGTTCGCTGAGAATGAGACCTTCCAGATACTTAACGATACCATTTCGGATAATACCGAGTTGAATCTGGGAAGCTCGGATGCTAATGACGCAGCAGCAGCTTCATTTTTCAACATCGAGCCTATCAAGCTCGAGTCTGTTTCTCCTTCACTGAGTCCGGATGACGACTTGTCGGCGGAGGGTGACTTTCTTCACGATAAGAGGAGAGCTCTTCAGTCCTCAAGCAACCCACACAAGTCTTCCAAGACCGAAGTTGATGCAACAGCGAGGAGCGGCAGGAAGAGCGGGTCTGCAGAACCTAGAAAACCCGGCAGGAAGGTGGACCCTAACGAGCCTGCCACTAAGAGAAAGGCACAGAACCGAGCTGCTCAGAGAGCTTTTAGAGAGCGTAAAGAGCAGCACCTTAAGGACCTTGAGGACAAAGTTAAGGAACTTGAGGGTAAGAGTAATGCTACTACTAATGAGAACAAATATTTAAGGGACCAGGTGTCCAAGTTACAAAACGAACTTCGAAAGTATAAAGGTCTAGCCCCGGCACCTCAGAATGCTATCAGCAGCAGCAACAGCACTGGTAGTAGTGGGCTGGGCAATGATATGAGCCCTCCAAGTGGTATACGTCCTTTCACTTTTGAGTTTCCATTTTTTAATAACAAAAATGGCACTAGCGTCGACGGAAGCAAGGGACAGTCTTCTGATCAATCCGTCGAGTCTAGTTTGAAGTCATTTGCCAGCGGCTCTATAAGTTCACAGAGCTCACAGAGCTCGCAGAGTTCTCCTATCAATTTCAGAACACCCAGTAGCATCTCATCTGCGTTGAGTAATGTACCCGAGCCCACAACTACAGAGGAGTTTTGCAATAATTTGAATTCTGCGTGTGGCACCAAGGAACAGCCTATACCACAGGGTGTTAGTACACACCAGCAGCAACCTTCATTGGTTTCTGATAAATCTTCGACTAACTCGCCTTCGTCATCTGCATCCACAGCTGGGCATACCCCTAGCTCCGGACCACGAAATTTTTCTAGTTTAGACGCGGCAAAGAAGGATCCAAACACTGCCGCAACTAAGACACCTAGTAGCATATTTGGAGGTTTCGATTTCGATTTCGACCTCGACTACCGAGATCCTAATGGGGAAGTGGAGCCCTTCACACTGCCTGAGTTGGGTACTACCGAGTATAGTGTGTTTGATCCTTTGGACAACCCAGTTGTGGACAACGCATACGAATCTTTACTCTCTGGCAACACTAATTTCAAGAGCTTCAACGATGAGGCAATCAGCGCAAGCAGTCCGTCGGTTGCAAAGAAATCTCCTGAAGATGAGTCAGAGACCGTCCCAGGGAACTCTTCCAAGATGATGACCTGCTCAGCAGTTTGGGATAGAATTTGCACCCACCCCAAATTCTCAGACATTGACATTGAAGGTCTTTGTGTGGAGCTGAGGTCTAAAGCTAAGTGTTCTGAGTCAGGCGTCGTACTTACTGAGAATGACCTCGACAATGCACTCAAGACTATAAGCTAGTTTCGAGCATCTCGGGGTTACATCTTTATTTATTAAACTATTCAATTGCGAAAGAAACAGGAGAAAGACACGAAAAGAAAAAAAAAATGGAAAAAAAAAGTAATGGTTGTGCTCAACAAGGTTCAATAATATATACATACGTCATGAATATAGTATATCAGTGTAAACAACAATAAATAAAATGTTTAAAATGATAAAGTAACAACCTTTCCATGATCCGTTTGTTCAGATATCACAACGGTACGGTCAGATTCCCACTAGATGAGTTAGAAAAGCGCGAAATGAAACAACAAAAATGACAAATGCACTCAGGCTTACCTTAAGATCTACTGGCCAGCTCAAACCTTTCAATGATTTCTCCACTCTTGGTCTGGTAGACCGTCCAGCGGAGATCAAACTTCCTGAGGATGGTCTGTTGTTGTTTGTGACAGCAGCAGCAGCAGCAGCAGCAGCAGCAGACGCTGATGCCGCCGTGGCGGTGGCTGCACCAGCCGAAGCGCCAATTGATGGGCCAAGCGGCCCTAAAGAGGATAGCATTGACATGATACCCAAGTCCAACTTCCAAATGGAACCAGCTTCCAAAATGGGCTTTGAAGGTTCAGCATCATTGCGTGCAACTACAAGAGCTGAGACATGCCGTCCATCAGAGGAAAATTTCACCTTGATTGCATACTGAGGCTCCGAGTGTGATGTCGATAGCAGCAGCGATGTTATCAGCGAGGCCCGACTCAGATCGTATACTAGAATCAGCACAGGGCTTTTCCCCGTAGTGACAGCAATTCTTTGTCGCTCCTTGTGGAATGCCACATAGTCAGCGCGTTCGGCTACCGCCACAGACAAAAATTGAGACACTTCAGTATGCAGTGAAGTGTTTGACAACGGCGAAATATCCTTGGAGTCGCCATCGGGGTCCAATGCTCTGACACAAGATGTAATAAGCGAGGAAAGCTCGTTATCGGAATGCAGAATGTCAGAGTCTGAGGATAAGATAAGCGACCCTGCCATCCGCAAAGCTGTGATTCTGACATCCAACGTGCATCCAAAGTCACTGATATGCATGCACAAAGAAGATGCAAGTATTGCGCTGTTATGGGCTGCAATATTGTGGATACATGTCTCGCACAGATTGATTTTGTGTTGCGACGACCACTCTAATTGGACCTGCTCACTTGAAAGAAACCCATTGTAGCATGAAACTTGCAAAATGGCACTCACTACAGCAAACGGATTGAACGTCTTTTGCCATATCAGCCAACCTTTACCAATGAGCTCCAACGCGAGACTAACACACGGAGAAGGTGCACCTTCAGATAGGCACAAAGTCAAGGAGTCTGAAACTTCTGCCGCCAGTTCAGAAGATTGACAAGATGGGTTATGTATCAAGATGTATGCTAATAGAAGCAAGCTAACAAGAGAATTGTCTTCAAATGTTTTGTTAGAGTACGCCTTTGAGGGAACTTGTTCAGAAAGACTTTCAGCCAATCCTGGCAACCGAGATTTAGGTATAAGATGGATAGTGTGTAAAAGGCAAGTGCGAACAGCATTGTAAAGTGGTGGAGAGGTAGCGATTGTTCTAATACCAACCAATGCCAATGTTTGTAAAAAGCGGCTCTCAGAAGACCCGTCAGCGTCGGTAAAGGTTTCATCCATGTAGCTTGTCACTTCTCTATTGAAGTTCTTCGACTCCGCAGACAATTTTTCGACAAGTGACATCCAAATAATGAAAAGCAGAGTTTTTGCAGAAATGTCACAAGTTCCACCCGTAACAAAAGTATATGTTTCCAAATTATTACCCATGTCATATATTATTGCTGGAATCATATGAGGCAGACACTTTTCAGGCTCATATTCTCCCCATTTGGTGAGCAGAGACTTCGTCAACGAAGGAAAAAGAGTCATTGCCAAAGTTTTGATTTCCATGCGTTTCATGGAGTTTAGCTCCCCACTTACCAGGTTTTTCAAGTAAATCTGTGAATTGATCGTTAACAAAGATTCATTGCTCGAATAAAGCGCTTGAATTTTGTCTGTTCCGCCATATACCGAGCTATCTACTTCAGAGAGCAATCCCTTTCTTTTGGTAGAGCTCTTGAAATCATTGACCTCATCCCCAGACTCAAAATTCCAAGTGCGGCTCTCCCCATTAATATAAGCTACTTTTAACATGGAATCAGTGACGTATATTTCTTCAATACTGATATCGTCTCCGGGTATATTAGACAGCAGCTTGAAGTCATCTCCGCTTACATCAACAATAGATATGTCGCTAGTTGAGGAAATAATCAAAATCCGGGGCACGCCATCTGGCATTGGTATCATTTTCTCCACAGCCGTTGAGAATAGTGAAATTCCAGCGATGATAGCTTTTTTTGCCATGTCCAGTCTCATTACACATCCCTTAGCAGTTCCTATGAGGTGCACTTCCGGGGAAAAACTGGTGTATGACCGTGTCAAAGTTACCCGTCCTATATGATGCGCTAGCTTGATGTCAGCTTCTCTCTCAGCACGGCCACACATGTACCCGTTTAGATCTTGGAAAAAAATCGAGTTTCCTCGTGAACTCAAGATTCTATCTGGTCCGTAAACCGCTAGATTTGAGTTATCATCAGCAGTGCCACTGGTTTCGGAAACAATTGGAGTGTCCTGCCAAGCAAACTGACCTGATCTCTCGACATCACAACAGTAGACCCTAACCCATGAGTCTTTAGAAACCAGTGACTTATAGCTCAAGTCATTAACCACTAATGTGAGTAAATGATTACGGTGCGAGTTGAATTCCAAGCCAACAACGCACGCGGTTTTCTTGTCCCATATTGGGTCCAAGAATTGCGCTTTACCTCTAGAAACCCAGACCACACTTCCATCTTTACCCAACACTCCAAAACCCGCCTCCTTAGTACCATCTTTTGGAGCCGTGATATCTATCAACATGCTTGTCGTTCCCAAACTAAGTTCCTCAACTAAAATTCCTTGCTCAGTTTTGTCATCCTGCCAGCGGTATACTGTCCACCCAGCACTTTGTATAATTGACCAAACTTGAAACCCAATCTTCCTTATTTGTAAAATAGGGCAATTGCTAACAGCATCGCTGGACGATCCAATAAGCGTCAACTTGTGAGGTGGCCCACAAGGCGTGCCTGCTTTCTTCGAGAGGTCAACGATCCAGGTTTGCGCAGTGTCGACAGATCTTGAAAACAAAAGTATTCTCAGCTTAGCAATTTCTTGAACCGGACCAACTACTACAGGTATAGACCAATCGCTCTGTTGATTATCCATAGTTATGATTATTTCCAGTTTGTTGATATCCAAAATGTATACTTTAGAAGAGTTACCCCATGCTAAAATAAACCTGATATCCTTACCGCTCCTATCTTGAATACTATTTATTTCCAAATTCTCCAAACGAAGAGGCAGCTGGGCACTGTTGACGAATTCTCCAGTACTAAGCCGATAATGGCAGAGACTGCCATCAGTCATTGCAACCAGAAGAATATCACTGGTATGCTCGGCATCAATTGCTGATATAAAAGTCCTATGCGTATTATAGCTGCGTATTGCAATTGTATAAGCTAGCAGAAGCTCTCCTTGCTCTGCTCCTTCCTCATCTCCAGATTGATACTTATAGGCTCGTATGGTGCCATCTGTGAAGCCTAGTAGTACAAAGTCGCCAGATGACCGCGTAGCTGTGGGTATAGACCTGGCACTACTATAATTAAGTGTTCCATAGCTAAACCCGCATGATATAGGCTGCTGCCTTCTCATCAGGCCTTAGAGAAACGCTTGAAGTAGGACAGGTTTAGTCGAAAGCCAGTTACAACCCGCGTTTCTTGCATAGAGCCAGCTGGCCGGCCGTGCACCAATACTTATATGGATATTCCTAGATCTCCCTAACAGTTATCGGAGCGCTGATTATGTAAACAGTTCATCACTGATCGCTGGAGATTCAGGCGATCTATATAGATTCTTATAGCTCGCTCACAAGTCGGGGCATATGCGGCTGTTAAGTACCTCTTACAAAAATGGAGCTGCGGGTATAAGGTTCAGATACTGTGTTATTATGCTTTGAAAGTCATGCAGCACTATTATATAAATATTTAGATATATATAGAGAAATTAGTTGATATGGTATAACTTTTCTCAGTAGAGAGAAAGGAGTGCAAGTTAGAAAAAAGTGAAAAAAGAAAGGGGAGAGAGAGGGAAGAGTGGAGAAAAAATAAATAAATCTGCTTTAGAACGTATCCTGCTCACTTGCATTCCAGTTCAAAGGATCATATGGATTAGGATGCATTTCCAAAGTTGAATGCTGGTGATCAGACGGAGAACGCCGACCAGAAGAATTGTAGCCAGAGGCAGAAGCTGATTGTGAAGGTTCTTGAGTGTTGCTGCCTTCCCCCACCGCCGCCCTGCTGGCTGAGATCTGAGCCACACTATCCTTATTTCTATCTGTAATAGTATGCTCCTGATGGTTGTAAGAGTATTGATTGTGAAAGTTCTGGCGGTCGTTAATCATGTGCATGTCACTCATGGCGAATAAGAGATCATCATCATCATCGACATCATCGCCGTCATCATAAACTGCTTGTGTTAGCGAGGGTCTTCGGATCCTATGCTGGTGGTGCTGGTCATGATGGCGTTGATGGCGCAGATTTTGGTGGGGCTGGTGCAGCTGCAACCCAGACTGCTCCTGCTCTTGGTGCTGTGGCTGCTGTTGTTGCTGTTGTTGATGAGAAGATGAATCTTCTTGGAGATAGTATGAAAGCCGGTTGCGTGCCAGTGCAACTCTAGGACTGCTCCTATCTTTGACATCAGGATAATGACTTGGCTCTCCATCTGTTGTGGCACGGCCTTCCGAGCCAGTACTTGACTCGCGTCTATTGTGTAAACCATACATAGGAAACGAAGATGGAATATCCAAGGGAGTGGAACCGATGGAAGTCTCCTGATAAGTTAATGGTGCACTAGCCAACCCTCCAGTAATACTGACAGCATCGCCAGCAGCAGCAATGTTGCTCGCTGTGCTTCCACTACTCCGCCTCCGTTGCCGATACTCAGCTCTTGTTGCCATTTCATCCGCGTTCAACTCTTCACTAAGTCTGGAGGGAATTGATGGAGTATAGGAAGTACCCACTCTTCCCATAGTGGGAGAGGGTGGCACAGGAACCGCACCGGTTGGAACTGCAGAAGCTCCAGAGCCATCTCCATATATTACACCTGTAGTACCCGTGTTAGTATTACTCAAAGCCGAAGGCCTCGATCCAACACCGGTAGACGAAGTAGCAACAGGGCCAGAGACTACGCTTCCAGCTCCACTTCCCGGTGACCCGCCAGCATCTGAGCGTGGAGTGTATACCGAAGACTGAAGAGAGTCAGACAAAACTGCATGGCTCCCTTTCAAGCCCTGGAACCGTGCTAAGGGGTTACTGCTACTCCCCTTCGAGTTGAAACCAGTAGCGACACCACTGGCAGCTTCAAGCCCACCAGTGTTATTGTCATAGCTGCTACCAGCTGTCCCATGATACAAAATACTTGCGGTATCGCTTCCCTTGGAAGATCTTTTGTCAAAAGTATCCACCGTCGAGTCCACCATGCGTACAAAGTCACCAAGATCGTTAGAAGGGAGATATATACCCGATCCCGGGTCCATAGAAGAAGATGATGCAATGCTGCCAATACTTTCGCCGCCACTTAAATAAGAAAGCGCGCGTGGACGAGCTTGGCTACTGGTGGATCCAGATCTCTGCCATCCACCGCGCGAGCCAAAGCTGCTGCTGTATTTGGGAAATGACGATCCGCTGCTAGTAGAAGATGAAATTGCATTTTCATGAGCCAAACCAGGAGTACCGGAGAATTTTAAAGATCCGGAAAAGGACGATGTAGATGCATTCGATGCAGTGCGATGAGGTATTCGTAATGCTGCCATTGAGACGTTGGATGGTACACGACTGATAGATGATGCGCGTTGTTGCTGCTGTTGCTGTTGAAGATTAGCTGATGAAGAAGTATTGGTAGGACTCATGGCTGCCGCATCTATAGGTGAGCCAGACAAAGACGGTGAGCGGAAGGGCTGAATAAAAGACACTGATGGTCTTGGAGAGTTAGACATGGGAGACTGTTGTGGCACCTGAGTTGAAGGAACATGATAACTGGAGTCAGAGGGGTCAATGGATCTCACAGAGGCCTTTCTTTGTTGGTTGATATGTTCGGCGGTACTTATAGATCGTGGAAAGGAGCTGTTCGTACCTCCACTGCTTCCAGCATGAGAGTCCCCTCCGTACCTTTGAGGCGATTCAAGCTTCCTATCTTTGTCAGCCCTTCTTGTTTCATCCATGGTCAGAAATTGCGTACTCAAAACAGCCTCAGAATCGCCTACTCTAAAATCAACATTGGTGCGATACGTGACAGCTATCTTCAGGTCCCCCAGCGGTGTAGTGACAGAGCTGAAAGTGAATTTATCCAAGTGTGAAGTTTCAGGCAAATTAGTGCTGGTACCAGTAGCACCACCAACTGCTTGATCTGAATCTGCAGAATGAGCGGATCCTATTATTGGTTTACCTAGACCAATTCTACCTCTACTAGAAATAGGCTCACTGCCGTTCAAGGCCCTACATCCTATCACGATTGGAGAAACATTGAGCTTTGCCCTGGATAGTTTGCGTCTGAGATCCCACGATGGCATCAGCCTGCTGTATGTATACAGTGAACGGAATAATATAACAGCCATCTTGTAAACGATAGGTAATTCCAAAGAAGTGCTAGAACCACCTTCTTCCTTGCTGCTTGAATCACTGTACTCGATAACCCATCTCTCCAAGACAACCTCGCTTTTTTTAGTACCTCTGGCCACATTCCATGATTTACCATCAGCATCTACTATTATTAGGCTCTGTTGTGCTTTCAGTCCCTTCAGATCTAGTATGGTCTCGATAACCAACGGTGGTATGGGTGAGCGAGCATCTGAAGTTCGCCACAGACGTAAGTCATCTCGAAATGCATCTAGTTCCTCAATTTCCAAATTGAACTAGAAGAAAAAAAAAGTTAGAAAAACACGAACTCAGACTGTCTTCAGCCACCGCTCCACTTACCCATTTATTTATCTTAGGCGTAGCTGAGCCCCTGGCGTACACTGGGTTGACGCTAATACGAGAATGAACAATGACTTGCGCTGCTTTTGAGAAAAAGTTCTAAAGAGAAAGAGTTAGCGTTAATTCGACTCTACCCACCCAGGCTTTCAAGTGAAAAAGATTTAAACTGGATGACAACAAAAAAGCAAAAGAAAACATACCTGTACAACTTGATTCAGCTTGGCCAGCTGATTAGAGTCAGTATTTGAAGTTCCAGACATTTGAACTTCTGAAAAAGAGAAACTAAATATGATTCCCTAAGTCCCTGGCAATTTAGGTATCAGAGCGAAGCATTTAGTACATGTAAACTTTGACACCCTTGTATTTCAATTGAACTAATTTCCTCCGCTCAAGATTTCTTGAAAACAGCAGTGACAAAGAATGTGAATTTAAAATATTACACTCAAACCAGAATAAAAATCAGTGCTCTGCTTGATTTAGGTCCCCTTGAAGCCTTCAAAATGTTGTAAGTTACCCAGGTCAAGTGCAACTGACACTTGCAAGTATGTGTACGAAGCACCGAAAACAAGAATAGTGAGAGACGAAATAAGCCCTGTTAAGCCCAGCAATTAGCAGTATATTTACAAGACACCAGCCCAAGTTCAAGTTGAAGGCGTTCTAGAAAGAGGTTAATATTATTTGTATAGGGTGTGACTGAAGACGTCTGTTGTGATTTCGCAATGAGATAGAGCTATAGCTAGTAGATATAGCTATCGGGCCATCAGCAGCCTGTTGAAAGCGCACTATAAATGCTAAAATATCAGTAAGTTTACGTCATCAATATGCTGGCTCTGATAGTGATTTATCGTGTGTGGGCGGCGCCAACAAAATCTGAATTGTGCGTTACGCGCTAGATCCTGTGTCTATGTTTGCACTGATATAATTTTTGTTAGCTAATTGAATTTAGCGCTCTAGCTGCCTTAAGGACGAACAGTAGCGACTAAAAAAATGTCGGTCAAGGCTGCATTGAAGGGGGCTATAAAGGCACTTGAGGATCAGAGATATGAAGATGCCTATGATTTTGCCAAAGATGTCTTGGAGGAGGAACCGACTAGCGTCAGAGGGTAAGTCAATACGCAGACTCGTTCGACCCTACAAGGCTAGGGCAAGAAAAACAGCCTTTTTTTCTAACAGATGTAGACTGCTGTTTAAAGCTAAATCAGCGGAAATGCTGAATAGAACGTTGGAAAGCATCAAGTTATACAAAGAAGCAATTGCGTTAGCTCCTAACGACCCACTGGCACATAAAGGATTATTATCAGTTTTAGAGTATTCCAAGGCTTATCCAGAATATCTAAAAGAACTCAAGACTTTGATAGTGACTTGCTACGAAAATAATGAAGAGGAAGCTTGTAAGATGTGGCGGAGGTACAAAAAATTCTTGGATCATGGGTCGGGGACACCGGTTTCGGTGCTTACTGATTTCTACAAACTGCAGCTACCTGGCAGCGAAGTATACGAGATTATTCAAAAGCAATTGAAACCGGCCGAAGGCATTTTAAACAAACTTATAACATTAATTGAGACCAACGAAAAGGAAGTTCTTAAAAAGACAGCTGCTAATAACAAGTTCAAAATCAACCTAGACAAGTCAAAGAGCACCGGAAGTGTAATATACGCAACCTATTCCAAATCAGAACTACCTCAACTATATCAGATGCTTATAAATATCACGAGAGATGATGAAGTGAGGCGGTCAACCGAAGGAAAGTATCTTAAGTACAAGTTAGAATTACTCAGGTACGAGCAAGACACAGAGAAGAAAATAAAGTTACGAGACGAAGTGTTTGACTATGCTCAGGGCATGGTTGTTGTTAAATCCCCGGAACCCCTTGCTTGGAAAATAGCTCTTGATTGGAAGGACTATGCGGACTTCTCTCAGCTGGATGCAGATTCAGTAGCTTATTACGTCAAAAATTTTCCCAACGAGGGCTTTTCTCGAGTTTTGCTGGCATTTGCCCACTCAGAACTATCTCCATTCAGCAAAGATTTGTTGAAAGAAAGCAAAGACACAACAAAGTCAGATAAGAAGCAGAAGGAGCAAAACTCAGAGCAAAACCCAGAGCAGAAACTCAAAGATGATGAGGATTTGGCCGCTGACCTTGAAAAGCTGACTACAGATGACGGTACTGAAACTTCTTTGATAAAGGATGACCAAGCAGAAAATGATGAGACACTAACGGATTGGTCTCCAAGTGTTGTGCTAGAGATTGCATATGAAGGTCTTGAGTCGGCTGGCGAGTGTATTCTGCCTTACAGAATTCTGAGTTCATTATACAATAGAAGCCAGGAATATGAATCTGGGGTGGAACTGGCTAAAAAGGGTCTTCAAGTAGTTGAGCAACAAGCCGTGGGACATTATGGCCTGGAGCTCGAAAACACTAAAAGGCATCTGTTGTCAAATATGGGAATGGCATACATTTTTTATCGAGCACCTAATAACTTCGAAGTTGCACTCAAAATTTTCAACAGAGTGCAAAAGGATGACCCACAAAATGTTCAGGCCATGATTGGCACAGGATTAATTTTTAGGCAGCAAGGCAAGTTGGAGGAAGCGGAAAGTTTACTTGAAGGTGCACTTGAAAACTTTAAAGATAATTTTACTGTTCTTTACGAGTTGTACTGGTGTAAAATCCTGTTACACAAAAACATTGAAGGTGAGAAGGGACTAGAAAAGTGCTTAGACTTGGTTAAAAATGACACTACAATGCAGTCGCTTGATTACCAGGCGCAAGCTTGGTGGGGAATCGGAGCTTCGAAATGGGAGAGAAGCGAGCATGGGAAAAACGGAGAGCTTGCACAGGAAGCATTTGCTGCATTTGTCAAATCGCTAGCACCAAGTCCAAACTACGCACCGGCTTATACTTCTCTTGGTAAGTTCTACAAAATGTACGCTAAGGACGAAGCCAGGGCGCTCAAGTGCTTCTATAAAGCTTTTGAGCTAGACGGAGGTGAGATTGAAGCTGCCGAGCAGTTGGCGCGAGATCTGACACACAGATCGGAATGGCAGCTTGTGGGGGTCATTGCCACTAGGGTCATTGAATCTGGTAGACTTAAAGTTGCTGCTCTTTCTGCAGGACAACAAAAGAGCGGTCAAATGAGTATTAGCGATAGCAGCTGGCCATACCGTTTGCTGGGTATTGCCGAACTTAATAGAGGTGAATACGACCAGGCGGTCAAAAATGTGCAAAGTGCCTTGAGAATCTCTCCCAAGGATGCCAACGCGTGGCTGGCACTTGGAGAATGCTATGTGAAAACGGGTAGATTTGTCGCTGCGTCAAAAGCGTTGAAGCGAGCTCTTACCATCAACCCAGATAGTTGGGTTGCCAAGTGCCAGCTAGCTATTGTGGAAAGAACCCTACAGTCATTCGACGTCGCAATAACAATGCTTGAAGAAATCGAGCAAGAAAAACCCGAGGAAACTAGCATCAAACTTGTTTTGATTGAGACTTTGCAGCTGGCTTCCTGGCATTGGTTCTATAAAAGCTATTATGGAAATGCCGTTGACTATGCCAACAGAACTATCGCAAAAACGATGGATATGATCAGAGATAACACTTCTATCAAATCACCAGATTTATGGCGTGCCGTTGGCCAAGCCATCGAAATAGTACTAATGGTGGAGTCCCTCTGGGTTAAAGTTGATTTTGAGCTGTTGGTAGAATTGTCTTCTCTGCTTGATGTACACTTGGAGGTTGACAGTACGAACGAGTTGACATCGTCTTTAAAAAGGGAAATCTTATTAGAGGTTCTGGTTGGAGCTTATAATAAGGGGGTTGAAAATACGTACTTGGATCGTACTAGTAGGTCCATTACACTTTACAACTTAGGCCTGGCTCAAGCTAAATGCTATTATTTATGGAAAGGAGAGAGGGAGAAGTATTTGGTACCAGCGCAAGGCAATGTAATGAAAGCTATTCAACTCGATGCCAAGAACGCTCAGTACTGGAACACATATGGTGTTGTTTCAGCTTCATTCAACAAAAGAGTTGCTCAGCATTGTTTTATTCGATCTCTAAACTTTGATTCCCGTCAACCTAAGGTTTGGGCTAATCTAGGGATACTGTATGCCGTGAGCGATGACCTGGAATTAGCATCGGAGGCTTTCAGCAGAGGTATTTCGATTGATCCTGACGATGCTACCTCTTGGATTGGTAGCGCATGCATTAAGCAGATTGAAGGCAAGAAGCTGGATTCTCTCAAAACATTTGAACACGCATACGCGATTTCGAGCGGAGATAATAGCGTTGCTGGTCTTTTATTTGGTCTTTCACTATTTGATCACGTTCAAGAGCAAGAAGCCACGTCCAAAACCGAAGATATAAAGCCTGAAAAGGGAATTTTTGCTCTAGCCAAATACCTGATGGTCTCACCTGATCACGACCTGGCGCTCTCTACGCAAAGTTCTCTGTTGGAGCGCGAACAGAAGTTTGAGAATGCTCTCAACTATCTCAACCATTACACAAAATGCTTAGAACAAAGATATGAACAAGCAGAGTCTCAAGAAGACCTCTTGAAGTTTGCTAAAGGTAAAGCGCAAACAGCCAGACTTTTACTTGCTAGTAAACAATACGATGAAGCTTTAGCGGAAGCGCTATTTGCATTCGATTTGCTCGGTTCTCCGGATGATCAGGACGAAGAAGCATTTTCGTGCCGTTTGAGTGTATGCCTTACTCTGGGGTTATCTTACTACTTTGTGGGAGATTTGGGCCAGTCAATTGAATTTTTCAAGCAATCCCTGAACCTTTCTGCAGAAGATCAGGATGTGGTTATTCTTGTTGCACAAGTACTCTGGGCTCAGGGTAGCCAAGAAGAAAGAGAAGCTGCAGTGGAGCAACTCTACGACAGTATAGCCAACAAGGGAGCCTCTATTAAAGTGAGCTTGATTCTTGGAGCTCTAGGTGTTGCAGTAGATGATACTGAAGTTGCCGATGCAGCAGCAGAAGAGCTTGAGGGCCTCTCTTTGAGAGAGCTTGCTAGCGACAGTGAACGAAATGTTGCAGAAATTTTATCTCTGGTCAAAAAGTCTGATGCGCCGTGGCGAAGAGCTGCTATGATCTGGCCTGAAGAATATAACATATGGAGAAATGTTGATAGTTCAGTTGCTTTGGCCGTGGCCGCAGGGAATCACAAGAAAGTCTCTACTCTGCAATTGAGTGAGGCGTATGCTAACTCCCGCAAAACCTTAGAAGACTGCCAGAGAGGTGTGTTTTTGAGACCGGATAATGTTTCAGCTTGGAAAGCACTGAAAGCTTCTGCATAGCCACAAAAGCTGGACGCGTTGTAATGAAATGCACATATTCAATGATAGATAAGATTTAAAAGGCAAACAAAAAACATTCTATTATTACACATGATAAGCAAATCAAACACAAATGAAAAAAAGGCCGTAGCTACGATATTTGTATGTCTCCACTAGATTCTGCAGCAGTCGTAGCAGGGAGGTCGGGATCAATACTCTCAAAAATGTACATGGTGAGAGCACTTGAAGGTATTGCATGCAGCAGCCGCATTGGAAGACCTTTTATTGCTGCTCGCAAAAACCCCGTTTCCCTGAGTAAATTAGAAGCAACTTTGACGAGTCCCAGTTTGTCGTCTGGCCGTAGTCTGGCAACTTCTCCCGCCATTGCGAGCTGCTGTCGGGTTTTTACAACGTCCAAAAAATTGACTGATATTGTTGCAGTTGCAGTGGCAATTGCAGACGCAATCCCACAGTGATAGGGAGATAGCTCTTTAGTTCCGGTATAATAAGTGTGGTATAAATACTGCTTTGATCTTTCGTATGCAGCCCAGTAAACCATTGAATATGGTAGAAACACACCCAAACCCATCCAGTATCCTCTAAAATAGCCTTTCATACCTTCTTCAAGACGTACTTGTCGGATCATTTGCAAGGTGCTCATTTTTGATCCCTCGTTGATCTGTAAACGTCCCTTTATGACCTCCATGGGTGTCCAAAGCACCGAACTTGCAATTTCTGCAATTCCCCCGCTAACCAAAAAATTCGTCATTGAACCTTCTCCCAAGTATGGAGTGAGGTCCTTCTTACATTCTCTATAAGTAACCATGTATACGACGAATGCCGGAGTAGTCATAGTAAGTGCTCCACCAAGACCCCTCCAGTACCGAGAAAAGGGCAAGATCCAGCTAGAACCTGTAGAAGCTTGTTGCAAAGTTCTTATAGTGTCAACTAGAGTACTGTTAGATCCGAGATCAATACACTAACTTTTTCAATTGAAGCACTTACTTGGATACAGTACGATTTTGGAAGCCAATGCGCTCGCCCTACATATTAGACGTTAGTTAATTCGAAGTTTTCAGGAAGAAGCAGAACACATACACTGAGGCTCCTACCGTGGTGGCCTCCATTTCTGTCACTTAAGATACTATCCTCAGTACCACAGCTGGGTATTCAAGTTGTGTCATATAAATCAATTGACTTTGGCCGGAATCAAAAAAAAAACCACATGCACTGACTAAATGATTTTTGTCTCGTTGACGAAAAATCTACTGCATGATCCGGACGTGCGTGAGGCTGAAGGATAGCGGCTATAACGTGCAAAGCGTTCGATACCGATCGATTGATTAAACCTTGATAAGCGGAAATAGTGGCCTCACGTCTATATACTATAACGTGCCTAAATTGTGCCTCAAGGAAAGGTAAGAGAAAGAGACAGAAAAGTCAATTAGATTAGGTACATTCTATACTTACTACAGAATATTATGCATAAGTCTAAGTGTCAACGACTGTAGTCTTAGGTTTGGTTAAAAACCGTTTCTTTAAATTCTAGTTTTCAGGCTTTTTGCAGATGTATAGCATCATTGGGGTGAAAAGGTCTTCCTTGGCACCATTGACCAAGTGGACTGCAGCTTCCTCAAGAGCCTCGGTGACCTTCTTGGAGCCTTTGGGAGCGATTCCGATGCTTTCTAATAGGCCAGTTCCCTGCATGGTAATCATACGTCCCAGCTTGGATGTTCTGCAGAAAGTGAAAAGGTCTCCCAAAGTTTGAACATACTTCCACTCACCGGTCAAAGGGTAGTACCATGGGATGGCATCACCAACTTGAGCCATGTCCTTGGCGTACTCAATTTCAAAACCGACAGACTTAAGAGCTTTCTCCGCTACTTCTCTCTTGTACATTTTGGGTATTCCGTCTCCAATCTCAATTCCGTAGGCAATCTCTCGATGTCTAGGGTTGGACTCATCGTAGTCATCTGTAAGAACCCACTCGTAAACACCGAAAACTCCACCAGGCTTCAAGACTCTGTAAATCTCTCCGTAAACTCCTTCTAGAACAGGAGCATGAACGGTAGCCTCGATAGCGTAAACGGCATCAAATGATTCGTCCTCGAAATCCATCTGCATGAAATCACCCTTGACAAAAGTCATCTTGGATTTCAGACCGAGTTTCTTAGCATAGTCGTTGGCTCTGCTGATCTGGTAGTCATTATTGTTTAATCCTACAATATTGCAGTCAGTGAATCTGCAAATCTCTCTAGCGGGACCTCCAACACCACAGCCAACATCGAGAACCTTCATGTTCTCCTTGATCCCCATTTTGGCGGCTAAGAAGTGTTCATGACGAGCAGTGGCTTGTCTAAATGCCTCTCCCTTGTAGTAACGTGAAAAGTGAAATGAAGATCCCCATCCATACTCGTAGACTTTAAGAAAGTTAGAATTCGTACATCCCCGTTTAGCACAAAACCTCTCGGTTTAAAAGCTCTCAACTTACAATCAGTTACCAAGT
This sequence comes from Groenewaldozyma salmanticensis, assembly GCA_003708315.3. Classification (NCBI taxonomy): domain Eukaryota; kingdom Fungi; phylum Ascomycota; class Dipodascomycetes; order Dipodascales; family Trichomonascaceae; genus Groenewaldozyma; species Groenewaldozyma salmanticensis. The sequence goes on along the minus strand of PPNW03000005.1, from coordinate 92,544 downwards.
TATAGTAATGCTTGGTCAAAGCAGAGTAATCATCGAGACGCGCCTGATAATATTTTGTTAGCACAATTCCCTCGACACAATTTCACCAAATGATTACTTACCTGCTTGTCAGCCTCCGTCTCCTCCTTGACACCTTTGTTGTCCCAGTGCTTAAAGTAGCCATTGACAGCCTCTTGGTGGCCTTCCTTGTTTTTACTGAGGACAGCAGCGAAACCGCCCGTGGTGCCGTCTCCATGCATAGACTGTGCAAATTTCGCATCGGCATCAAAGTTCTTGGGAGCTAGCTTGATAGATTCAGTAGGAGCCATTGTGATAAGTAAAGTGAAATCTTCTTCTAAATAGCAGAATTCCTGGAAGAAATTGGAAGAATCGCGCGGTCAAGCCTAAGAGGAGGGGAAAAAAAGATCAGGTCAGAGAAGAAGCTCCTGAAGCAGTGTCGAAGGGAATTCGTTTGTTTTATGTTTGAAAATTGAAAAATAAAAGAAATAGCTGAGCACGGATCGAACTTGGAAGCGTTAGCTCTAATCGAGCTGCACAGGAGCCTACCTCCCCTTTAAGGTCTGCGACTACATCTCGTTTGGGTCTTATTACCTCTTAACGAGTAATACGATCTTACATGTGCAAGGAGCATGCTTAGCTAAGCCACTGTGATAGAGCACGTTTAGACCTGTAGCACTACACGCGTGCAGTTCTTCACTCATCTCAAAGGTGGCTACTGTTACAGGTGAAAGCTTCTGGAAGAAGGGTGACAGCTTCTGCGCCGAAGAGGATTCGAAGAAGAAAAAGATCTAACAAAAACCAGTCAAAAATGTCATGTTGAAAACAAAAAAAATATATATATATATCAAGCGTTTATAAGCGTTACACTGTAAAATGATTAGATCATATACCCCGGACAACTAACGTTCCCTAGTATGTTATGCTAGCGTCGCTGTCTTCACTCTCATTGGGCAAATCCTCATGGCTTGCATTGGCTGAACTAGTTTCTGCTACAGGGATCGCTTCAACCTGTTCAAGCGGCTCCTGTCCGGTCACTGCGTCTTCGTATGCTTCGTCTGCCTCGTTGGAATCATCGGCGTCTAGGGGCTGAGAAGTGGGGGAGTCTGCTGCTATACTTCCTGCTAACGAGGGGTCAACTAGCCGTATTTCATTGGGTTCAGCATTCAGAGATTCATTCTCGATTTCCTGGTTTTCCGCTGGTGAAGGAAAATCTTTGGTGCCCTCTGATTTGAGCATCTCAGCCTCTCTAACTTCAGCTCTCTTGAGCAACTCCTCGAGGGCTTCTCCGAACCGTTTAACAGCATTTTTGGGCAATGCCTCCGGTATAAACTCTTCGCGCTGTACTTCGGATATTCCCGTTTGGAGCTCAGCTAATAGCTTGGAATCAATGCTTGCGGGAATGTAGAGCTTAGCAAAGCCATAACACAGAGCTCTTCTTTCTTCTTTGGAAACAGTGCCTGAGTCTTTCAGACGTCCAACCATGTCAAGTCCTACTTGCACCTGATGTACGGAATCTTGGCCTGCTTGTATTTCGTCCGCTGACAGGCCCTTTTCGGATAGATTTGTAGGATTGGTCCAATCAAGCATTTGTTGTAAAATGCTAGCTGGGGATGTAGCGTCAATAGCACTCTGGTCGTCATTGCCATGCCGCCGAGAAGAAAGAGTTCCTGCCCGCTTTGCAGTGATTCGGCTCAAAGTATCAATAACTATGGACGACATTGTCTTTTGGTTTTCTAGCGATGAACAAGAGTACACCGGGAAAGAGTAAGTGAGAATTTGCTGCAAATCAAGGTTATCAGCAGCGGAACCATCATAGTAAACCATGACCAGCACTTGGAGAATCTCCTCGCCCTCGAACACATGACGCAGTGCCAGCTTGCAAAGTGCTTCTGCTGCGGCAGCTTGAAGCTCGTGGTTGCTACTGTCTCTGACTGTGCGGAAGAAGAGCTTTTTAATAGATTCAGCAAAGCTATCGTTTTCAGCGACTGCCTTGAGTCCATGAATCATCAAGATATCGGTGATAATTTTCAATCCCATGAGCTTCATCACCTCATCGTCAGATGATGCGTTTTGGCAGATATAAGGAAGTAGCTGTCTTGAAAAATCTTGCGAAAGTAAGCACGCAAGACCTACACCTTCAACCACAAGGTCTTTAATATCCACGTCCGAGTCTTCTTTGAGTGGCAAAATAAGAGAATTGAGCATGGAGGTAATGTGGATGTCACTTTCCATTGGACCCTCCATTTGCTTGAGCGCGCTTCTTGCCAGCATCAAACTTCGAATTATGTTTACATGCTCTCTCGCAGCCCATTCGGGGTTTTCTGGAAGAGGTGAGGCACCTTCCCCTCCCCGAGTAGGGCTCATTGGGCCTTCATAAGATCCATTCTTGTAAGGGCTATCCAGATAACCTCTGCGCTGTGGAGATCTCATTGGAGACCCAATCAACCGCGCCCGCCTTGACATCTCTCTTTCATCCTCTACTGAATCTCGAATATCTGCAATTATTCCCATCATCTCGTGAGCAAAGTCCTTCTCTCCATCAGCAAGCTTGCACAGAACCGCAACCATGCTCTCTACCAATACAGCTGAGATATGATACTTGGTAATGGTATCTTTCAAAACTCGTGATAGCTTTCTCCTACCAGCCTCATCTGAAAAGTCGTAGCTCTCGGCAACTGCCAATAACTGCTCGACTACAAATTCCAGTCTTTCCATCGTTCTATCATGGTCATCGTCTTCCTCGTCTGAGTCAAAGCTCTCGTTAACAAGAATATCGAGGTAATTCTCAATAAAGAACCCCAGTTTCGTTAGCTCTGGCATCTTTGTATCGATGACACTTGTTAGTCGAGCTTTGACGCAGTAGTCGTGAAAACTTCTGACCAAAAATGCAGATTCTGGCGTTAAATCCGTCCAAAACTCATCTTCAAACTCAAGCGCTTCCAAAATATCTCTTCTATTTTCAAAAAATGCCTCCATAGCAGAACCAGCAATATCACTGTTCTGAACATCTAAACGTTCTAATAGTTCAATAAGGTCTCCGTTACAGGCATCCAGCCAATCCTCTACCAGCATGCTCGTTGAGGCTAACCTGACACCATTGTCTCGGTCCTTCAAACCGCGACTTAGCACCATCTCCCTACTCTTGACATCTAGAACTCGAAAGTCTCCCAACAGTTTCATGACTTTATTAAAAACGACTCTTCGAGTCGGAGCACTGACATCATTGGCTCTTTCAATCAGTGTAGGATATGTTTCTTTCGAAACCAGTATATTCGACAAAGCGGCTCGCCTTACATCGGCACTTGAATCATACTGCACTGATCGTAGCAAAGCTTCCACAACAGTTCCTCTTTCAATTTCATCAATATCGTCGTCATCAATATCATCCTCATCGACCTCTTCATCAATACCCTGAAGATGGCTCAGAGCTACCACTGCATGATATCTGATAGATGCCTCCTTGTCATAGGCACGAGTTAGTAGTTTACGCTTCAATTCTTCAAAAAGATTCAGCGACATCCCTGAGCTTTGCCCCACTGCAGCTGATATTAGTTGACATGATCTTAAACGCACTACTCGATCTTTACTGCTTAAACCAGGCAACAAAGTTGAAACGAAGTATTCCACGAAGCCAGGGGCAACTCCTTCATACTCTTGATCTTCCGCTGTCTCTATTCCGTCTTCATATTCCTGTACATGGGTGATAAATTTTTCACAGAGCTTGATAATATTGTCCACAGCGCTCTCCCCACGCTTTATTGGTAAAATCCTCAGAGTACAGTTCATAAAAAAGTTGTTAAATATGTTTGATACGCCGGCTCGGTGTGATTGATGCTGTAAAACTTGGATCTGTGAAACAACCTTGCGGTGGCTGCCCGCTGATTTTTGAGCTTCGTGGAAGTAAGTTCCAAGTAGGCTTTTCAGCGTTAATACATCATGCTCTCCAACGCCCTCTGGAAGATTCTGTAAGTAGTGTTGGTTGCGCGACATCTGATATACTTGAGCCATTTTTTTTCTTCCAGAACTGTGTTTTCTCGTCCTGAAAGCCCAAAAACTCAGTCGAAATGGTGTTGTTGCTGAAGGTTAATTAGTGCAAATATATTTTTTGTGTTTACGCGTGCGCGCGTAGTTAACTGTGTTTACAAAGTCAACCTTTCAGTCAAATCAATAATCACTGAAATATATTTCAAGCGTGACAAAATCAAGGTCACGTGGATATGAGATTTTTTTTTTTTTATCAGTAAAAAAGAAAAGAGTATAATACTCGATAAATTTTTCAAAATTTTTTTTTTATTTTTTTATTTTTTATAACCAGTTGAAACTGAAATCTGAAGGGTTTTCACTTTTTATCAACTGCCATCCAGGATTTAATGCAAGATGGATATTCATAGGTGTAGATTTGTCGACTATACTCCGCACACTATCACCGCTCTGGAGTTCAATCAGCCTTCTACCACAAATGCAGCGGGGAACAATCTACGACTAGCTGTTGGAAGAGCTAATGGTGACATTGAAATATGGAACCCCAGGTGGAGCTGGTTTAGGGAAACTGTTCTTCGAGGTGGTAAAAACCGATCCATTGAAGGCCTGGGCTGGGTAGGTGACTCTCAAAGTGAGAATGGTCAGTACAGACTTTTCTCTGTTGGTGGTTCACCAAGCATCACCGAGTGGGATCTCAAAACTGGATTGCCCCGGGTCAATCACGATTGCAATGCAGGCACCATATGGTCCATGGCAGTCTCGCCAGATGAGACTAGAATTGCTGTGGGATGTGACAATGGTACGGTGGTGGTGTTGGATATTTCCGGAGGTCCTGGTTCTATAGAGCATCTCAGAATTTTACAAAGGCATAATGCGCAAATTATGAGTCTGGCCTGGAAGGATAATGACAAGCTTATAGGAGGATGTTCAGATGGTCGTATAAGGATATGGAGTACAAGTGCAGAGAAAAATGGCCGCATCCTAAATACGTTGAGAGTAGACAAGTCACAGGGCGAGAACACAGTTGTTTGGTCTGTCTGTGTTCTCAAAAACGGGAAACAGTTTGTCACTGGTGATTCCAGTGGCAGTGTTAAATTTTGGGACGGAACTCTCATCTCATTGTCACAAAGTTTCAAAGTTCATGAGGCTGATGCATTATGCCTTACAACAGATCTGTCTGGGGAAAATGTTTTCTCTGCAGGAGTTGACAGGCGTATCGTCAATTACACCATGGTCGACAGAAAGCTGAAAAAGTGGATAAATGCTTCTAGTAGACTACTGCATACTAATGACATCAGGTCAATAGCCTCTTATGAAGCGAAAGGTACCAGCTTTTTAGTTTCTGGAGGTGAAGAACGGACTCTTGTGGTCAATCACGTAAAAAATTTTATGGACGGTATCTTCAGAAAGATACCAATTACCCCTACCTCCCCATGCGTTTTTGCAACCTCTAATTCTAGGCTAGTTGTGATGTGGTCCGACCAAGTGGTCAAGATTTGGCTTATTAGACCTTATACTCAAAATGAAACAGGTGTTGATGAAAAGAAGAAAAGAAAGCTTATTGCTAAGCTGACCCTATCTAACGAAGAAAATATAACCTCAGCAACATTATCGGAAGATGGATCTCTACTGGCAGTCTCTTCTCTAGTAGAGACAAAACTTTTCCAGATTTCGATTTCGGATGAAGAAGATAACTACAACGTCGAGAAGCTTGAAGCAAATACTCTCTCTAACATTGGAGCTCATAGTTTGAAGTTTGCGCACCCACCTCAGTTATTCAAACCATTACTAGTTCTCATTTCCCCAGAGTCTGAGGTTTTAATTTACAATTTAACCACAGAAAAGCTGTTTGAAATTGAAGCAGAGTCTTACAAAGATTTCAAACAGAGCCCCCTGGAACATTTTCATAATATTTCTCTTGTTGCTGTCAACGCAATTGGAAGCAGACTGGCAACTGCCAGATTGGATGGAACAATTGAACTTTGGGATGTTCAAAAACAAAAATATCTTGGTCGAATCATAAAGCTGAAGAATTCTCTTACAGCACTTACATTTACTGCATCTGATACTCTTGTAGCTGTGACCACCGAAATCCGAGTTTTGGAATTCTCCATTGATGATGTCAACAGCTTTAAGCTCACTAACTGGTCTAAAAGAAATTCAGACTTGCTCGCTCACCAGCTATCTCAGCTTGTTGATAGATGCTGTGGCATATTTCAAGACCACAAAAACTCCGAACGCATATGGCTGTGGGGTGCTACTTGGTTGGCATTTATTGACACTGGAGTCAACGTTCCAACTGTCAGACTTCCCAAGCGTAAGCATGATGAGCTCAATCTTACGACAGAAGAGGACTTTGAGGACATAGAAAGCGCCAAAACAAATTCCGCAAACTCATTGATCTCGCCATCAGCCACTCCAGATGGAAGCGTTCTTCAAGATGACGAGTCTTCACGCATACCTTTATGGATCACACAAAAGTACAGGCCACTGCTACTTGCTGCTTCAATAGGTCCTAACGAGCTTTTAATCTGCGAACGCCCATTACAAAGTCTTCCATTACCAGCTGCATTTTATTCTGATCATCGCATAAAAATGTAAAGCAAAAGAAATAAATCAGAAACTTTACATAAATAGGTCAAATTAAAGTATATTCAATGGATAATGCAAAATTGGCTGAAATTTCAGTGATGTGGAAAAGTAGTAGGTACAAAAAGAACTAATAGTCTCTAAATATACGGATTAATCCTTCTAGCCGGAACAATTGTACTAAAAGCCGTTCTTCCTTGGCCTTCAACTCTCTCAACTCCTTTTTTTCCTGAACACTGATGTAGTCTTCTTCGTGACCCATAACGTCTTCTCTTTCCAGCTTGGAAGTTAGTATAACATGCAAAGAGCGCTCGTACTGTAGTCGACTGTACACGTGATTCATAGCTTTATAAATATCTTGCTCTAGACTTGAGTATGCTCTTTTGGGAGAGTGATACCAGAGGTAAAACGATCTTGCAGGTGCACGATCATTGCTTCGAGGTACTTCTTGCAAATCAAAGCATCCAATAGCTTGAAGACTAGCTAGCTGAGTGCGCACGTCCTTGGCTTGTAAAAGTGTTGTTTGCGTCAGCAGCTTCTCATCAATTTTTCCCTTGCTACGCACCACTCTTAGCAGTCTTGTCGAAATTGGCCCGTATTTTTGATTAAGGACTTCCTCATAAACAGTTTTTCTCAGGTCCTCAGCTACTTCACTGAACTGGACTAACCATTCACCTCCGCCCCGATTTCCAACCTTCTGCAGGAACCTGATTGTCTTTGATGCCGCAAGCAGTTCCAAATGTTGATTTAGACATTGTATGCTGGAATATGTATTATTTTGTGACTCGTTGAAGTCTTCGTCTGACAAAGCCTGGTCCAGATCAAAGTCATCGTCGTTTTCCTCTATGTTTTGTGTTTCAGTGTATCCACCATGTTCAGAACGTATACGCTTTGAGCCCCTGAACGTATCGTCCTCAGTTTTAACACGAATATGCTTTTTGGAGTTTGAGGCACTTTTAAGTTGGATAGAATCCTTCAGATTCAGCTCTGCAGGGACATGCCTTAGTATTTCAGAGCTGGGAATGTTGTAATCCACAGAAGCGTGAACTTCCTGCTTACAGAACGAAATGCGCCTTTCATAGCACCTAAGCACTGCTCGATAGACTTCAGCTGTAATAGGACCAATAAGCTTAGCAGCAAGCTTAACCAATTCTTCATTCCGGGCCAATATGAGGTATTTTTCGTAATTTACATTAAGTACAATGCTGGTATCAATGGTATAATTCTTCCCCACACCCCTTGATCCATTTAGATGTTTCAGTCCATTTGACTCATTTATTTCAATGAGACCATCGAGAGGGTCTTTCTTCACCTGAAAAAGCTTGTCAATGCTGTCTCTAGCTCCTGAAGAGGCCAGTTGTGTTTTGGCAGTTTCGGACTTGTTTTCAGTAGCAAGCCCCCTCATGTTTTCCTTGTAGTTTTTGTTATAAATATCATCCTCAGGCATAAATTCAAAGCTGTGCAATGGGGTCAAAAATCTATGCTTTACTAGTTCAGTCAATGCTTCCGTGATTTGAGCAGCATTTTCCAACGGGTGAGCGTTAATGTAGTCCTGGGCTCGAATATGACCATACACTTGTATGTTTTTGACAATACTGGAAGCCTCAGCATTTTGAAGTCGCTCGTTAACCATAGTAAGTAGAGGTCCCGCCCACAGCATCCTATAAATCTGAGTTTCATTGGCACTGTAGAAGATCTGTGCATTGGTGGAGGTTAATGAAGATTCCTGCCAATATAACACAAATCTGTTCTGTACTAGACAGACCAATGTTCTATCAACATCTATGACCGATATGTTGCCATATTTGCTAATCTGCGAGCTTGTCAGTCTTCCACGGTTGAATAGAATGCCAACAATGTCTCCTGCCTGCTCGCCATATAAGTCATTAAGTATAAGACGGCATAGTGATGAGAGTTGCTTCGTGGTCATTGAAAAGCAACAACAGACTTATTCAGCATACGGCTTTGCCTTACTCTGAAAAGCTAGAATGTGGTATAAGCCAAGGTTAATTCAGCTTTTTGGGCTCAACCTCCAATAGATGCAAGCGCTTGACGAACCTGGTTTCCAACACTTTTTTCAAGCTTGTTTTTTTTTTTTTTTTTTTTTTTTTTCATGCTGAACTTGAAAATAAATTACATAAGCACACACACGTGACTATTTAAATTTTAGCTCAGAGAGACCTCCCGCTTCTTTCCCAAGTTCGAAGGAGCCAATCACAGCAGAACCTTTTTCTATTTGACTTCGACTATTGAGCTTTAGTTCTTCAAGATTGATTTTTTTCTTTCTTTTATTTTTTTATATATACCAACAAACCTTTAGTCTAGGAGCTAAATTGAAAATTATTTTTCTAGAGGAGCAACAGCAGCAGTTCTTGCATACTAAGGGATTTCCGGTTGTGGCTTTTTTTTTTGGGAATTGTTCATCATTGGTTTAGTGAAATTACTTTCAGGAAGGAAACTCAGCACATAGTAAAGTGACCCTCCTAAGACATCAGAAACATACAAGAGTTGAAAAATGTTTGCAGTTGGAAGAAGATCCGCTAGATCAATTGCATCTGCTGGTAAGAGATGTTTGTCTACTGCCGAGGCTGCTGGAATCAAGGTTTCCTCCCTCGATAATGACCAGTTAGTGAGCGAATTGAGCCTTGTCGTGAAGGCTGGATCCAGATATGACACTAAGCCTGGTGTTTCACATCTTTTGGAGATGTTCGCCTACAAGCATACCAAATATAGATCGTCTTTGCGACTTGTTCGTGAGAGCGAGCTTCTCGGAGGCCAACTATCCACCACCTTGACCCGGGAGCATTTGATTCTTAATACCAAATTTTTGAGAGAGGACCTCCCATTTTTTGTTGAGGCTCTTTACCAGATTGTTGATGCTACCTTGTTTAACCAGTACGAGCTCGTCGAGGAGGTTTTACCTGTAGCTATTCTGGAGCGTAACGCTGCTTACGGAAACAGTGTGTATGCAGCTTTAGAAGCTGCCCACGAGCTGGCTTTCCGAAAAGGTTTAGGTAACCCACTGTTAGTTTCTCCCCATGATGCTGTTAGCATTGATGACATTAAGGCATACAGTCAGCAGGCCTACACAAAGCAAAATATTTCTCTTTTCGGAAAGGGAGTAGTTGCTTCTGATCTTCAAGCTCTCGTCTCTGACACTTTTGCATCTCTGAATGATGGTGGTGCCATCAGCTCCGAGGCCACCAAGTTCTACGGCGGTGAGACTCGTATTAAGCAATCTGGTGGTTCTACCTCTGCTGTTATTGCTTTCCCCACAAAATCCAGCCCAGCTTTGGATGTGCTAAGTAAGGTATTGGGAGGAAAGTCATCAATCAAGTGGAACACTGGCTCTGCTTTGCTGAACGCTGCATCTGCCAAGACTGGCGCTTCTATTGTTGCTAAGAACTTGAATTACTCAGATGCTTCGCTCTTCACAATTGTCGTCTCTGCTAGCGATGCTGCTGTTGTGAGCGCCGGAATTACTGAGGCCGTCAGCGCTCTCAAGCAGGTAGCCGCTGGTGTCAACAAGGAACAAGCTTCTAGGGCTTTGGCTCAGGCTAAGTTCGACGGGATAGTCGCTCAGGAGAGTGATATCATCACTAAGTTCGCTGATGTTAGCGCAGTGCAAGCCTCTGACATCAAGACTGCTGCTGACAACTTGCTTAAGAGTGGTAAAGTTGCCTATACTACCGTTGGTAATGTTCGTGAATTGCCATATGCAGACGAGCTGTTCTAAATGTACACCGTTAGTCTTTTGATAAAATATAATAGCCCCCCCACCTCACATTGAAATGAAATATAAATTAGTTTTATTAGAAAAAGACATCTATGAACTTGGCTTCGTATCCTCTTGAGGCTTCACCATTGTTAACACAGGGAAAAACCAATGGAAGCCGTCCATTTTTTGCTCTACGGTCCACGCAGCTAGTTCACCACTCTTTCTAGCTTTTAGCAGTAAGGAAATGTTGATGTTGATTCCCATGCAAGATCTCTTCAAAAGATCCATTTCGGAGTTAGGTTTGCACAGCTTGTTGAACCGATCCAGTAGGGTTTTACAGCTGGTAGCCATGTGCTTGCTTACTTGCAAAGCCATATCGTTTTCGCTAGCTGAACCACTGCTGTCATTTGAAATAATGCGTTTGTGAAATTGCACCCAAGTAGTGTACTTTGGAACACTGGGAACACCGACAGATTCGAAGGATTTGAATCTTAGCATGTACAAAAGTTCAGATGTAGTAGCGTCACTGTGCACTGGCTCTCTGATTATTCCAGCCTGCTCGTAAGAAAGCGAGAGATAAAGATTGGCCTGACACAGCTGGTTCAAGGCCGCAGATTCAAGCTGCAAAGCTTCGATGAATGCATGAGCTCGTCGAGCCGTGACCTTGTTCTTAGAATTCTTGGCCCTACTCATCACTTGTGAAAGATAATCCCGCATCCTTTTCATGTGTGATTCTGAAGTGGTGATCAGAGAGTTAACATAGTAGTACATGCGACTGAACTCCCAATCCTTATAAATTTCAAGCTCAAACCCTAGCAGTACGACCCAGATCATGATTTGCAATTTTCTGAAATAGACCCAAGAAGATAGTGGAATAGCAGGTATTGGCTGCTGGTTAGGGCCCATATCAATCGTCTCAATATTTTCGGGGGGTATAATGCCACTCTCTAATATTTCTGCCTCAAGCATCTCTGTGGCAACTTGTAAGCTGTCCCATTCCACAATAGCGTGTGCCAGGTTTTGCCTTTGCCGTGGTCTATTTTGACACATTATGGTCAGTAAATCCATGTAGCAAGGTACAATCTGCTGCGTAATAACTGGTTCCACCTTTTGCTTTATTTTGCTGTTCGTAGCAGCAAGTACCGAGCCATAGTTAGCACAGGTAATTTCTGTCATATCCTTAATAGCCCAATTCTTGAAAGGTTGGCCATTAATGTCGTGCAAAAACACTTGCCGTAGAATTGCTCGAGTTATTGCTAACGGAGTTGGATTCCGCTTAGCCGAGAACTGCAAAAGAAATGACACAAGATCAACCGAGGTTTCCTTAGTCTTAAATTCAGTAGAAATTAGTAAAAGATGGTCAATCATGCTTGACAAAGTCTCATAAGACTTTGATTCGCTCACAGAGGACAATGGTCTAACAGGAAACATATTAGAAACTCTCCCTTGAATAGCTTGACTGAAAGCTTGGTTCAATTTTGAATCCGGGCTTCTATCTTGACAGGACTTTCTGATTTCTTCAACCAGAGTTTTGGCGACATTGAGGTGAGAAGTGACTTTTCCAATTTTCTGGCTGAAAATGTAGAGAAGTTCTTGTCTGAAATCTATCCTGAGCTTGGCTTGTTTACCTCCATGGCGGTTGCACCAGACAGAAGCGGCTTTCAGCAAAACTGCAACGGTTTGGGTATCGCAACAAGACAGAAAATCAAAGTCACATTTTCCAAGGATGATATCTTCCTCTGAAAACACAGCTGAATTAGCTTCTTCAAAGATACGAGAGCATAAATCAATACATTTCACGAGTCCTACAAGATAAGCTTGCAGCACATCACTCCACGATGAGATACTGTTACTCATCTCCTTGATATAAGAAGTTATCTCATCCTTGCTTTCTGAAATAGGTGCAACTGTTGCCAAAAAGTGCTCAACGTTCAGGCAGCTCAGTACATTTTGAATCAGCATTTTCCCCTCATGCCATGAAAGTTCCCTACCTTGGAGCATATCCATAAACTCCACCACGGTCTCTTCCGAGTTCAAATCTGGTATATCACTTAATTGCAAGTTTAAAGGCTTGAATAACAGCCCAGTGTCCATCCGGCTATGCCCAATTTCGAGCGCATGACTACCATGAATCAGCTGAAAATCTGGATCCTTGATCATTTGAGCATGGCTGAGTTCTTTGGAATTTGTTAGAAACCTCAAACTTAGTTCATTGGAAAGAAAAGACGTGTGGGCTTACTTTGTGACTCCGCTCGTATGCTTTCAGTTATATCCGTGAGCTTTTGGTGAGGATACAGCTTCAACCCATCATTTTCTAGCAAAAGAAAGTTAGTTAGTGAAAGAAGACACTAATTGTTGCTAAACAGCTCTTACCAGTCTCGGTCATTGAGACTACTCTATCAGATAGTAATCAAGTTGATAAAATCTGTTTACTGGCTTTTAATTGAACTGAATCAATTTACGCGAGTCTGATTCTTTGCATGAGCTTACGATCCTGAAATTTTCAGTGCTGAGCGCTCAAAGTCGCGGGACATCTTGTTTTGCAGCGTACGTCATCGTCATCTTGAATGGCCGGATGAACTTTTTTTAGTGTATATGTGCACACGAAAACATGCACATCAATTCTTGAATATTCTATATCTTATTTCTAAATAGCTTAAATGAACGGTATTGCCTGTATCTATAGTTTTGCACGAGGATCACTCAAGACACCCTCTTTATACATCTCATCAACTTCAGCTTTATAGAACTTCGCGGCAGCGTTTCTCTTGATTTTCAGAGTTGGTGTGCAAGTGTCATTGGCTAGCGAGAACGGTTCCAAATACAAGGCCAGATTTTTGATTCTTTCGAAACCCTGTAAGGCATTTTTGGGAACATTCTTATTAAGTGCATGTAAAAACGCAGTTCTGATTTTCAGATCTTTGAAAGTCTTCTCCAAACTCGGCTTGTCAGAAACAGATATAGTTTTGCCAAAAGTTTTCTGAATCAAGCTGACATAGTTCTCAACATTGACAGCAATGATACCTACTAAGAAGTTCTCAGTAGATTCTCCGTGTACAAATATTTGAGCAATTAGTGGGCTACTCTCGAGGTAAATGTTTTCAATTTTCTCCGCTGCAATATATTCACCCTGTGCGAGCTTGAAAAAGTTCTTGACACGGTCAATAATAAAAATTCGGCCATATTTGTCAATCCTAGCAACATCCCCGGTGCACAACCAACCATCTTCGTCAAAAGCCTCTGCAGTCTGTTTCTCAGCTTTATAGTATCCAGCAAAAATCTGAGGACCTCGCAGTAGCAGCTCACCTTGAGGATCAGGAGTATCCTTGGATGAGTAACCCAACTCAGGAACATCCCGTAACCGGAATTCACAAGTGTATGAGACAGTACCACAGGACCCAGCTTCCGCTTCTCCTGGTTGAGACAGAACAACCCCAGAAACTGACTCAGTCAAACCATACCCTTGCAGAACTTCCACCCCAAGTGCCACTTTCAAGAACTCAATACTGGAATTTGTAAGTGGAGCGGAGCCTGTAGTCATCATGACGAGATTATCAAACCCTAGTTTTGCTCTAATTTTCTTGCTCCAAACTTTATCCCAGAAGAAGTGCTTGGGGGACCCGGATTTTTTCAAATGCTTTAGCTTGGAGTGATATGCTTTTCTGGATAAGGCACCCGCAAGCCCAGGTGCATCAATGGTGGCTTCTTTCAAACTACTAACGATTTTGTTGAGAACTCTGGGGACCATGGTCAAATAACTGGGCTTCACAATCTTGAGATCATCTAGTAAAGCAGTTACATCGCCATGGAAAAACCCCACTCTCCCTCCACTGAAAATATCGTAGCACATTGCGGTTCTTTCATATATATGTGCTAACGGCAAAAACGAAAAGTGTGTAGACTGCTCTATTTCTTCGACGGCTGCGCTGTTGAATAGAAATGTAGAGGTGACTGCGGCGTGGGTAATAATGGCACCTTTAGGCATACCTGTAGTCCCAGAAGTGAAATTGATTGCATATATGTCGTCTCTCTTTGGAGGGTTGTCGGGTATATGCCCTTGAGAGCCCAAAATTTCAATTTCATCGTAGTCGTATAAGGCAACACCGACAGTAGCAGCCCAAGATCCCAATAAATCTTTCTTGGAAGGACCTGGCGGGCCGTCAGTGGTGCTCAAAAGATCAAGAGAAATCAAAACTTTCAGATTGGGCAAAGAAGGCTTCTTTTTCAGGATATCAGGAATATGCTTGGCAGAAAGTATAAGTACAGGGGACTCCACAAGATTCAGGACGTGCTGAGAGGCCCCAGGACCCAGAGTATCGTAAAGCGCTGTGGTTGGCAAAGATTGTGAAACAGTAGCCAAGTCCACAATCATCCAATTTATAGAACTGGGGCCATAAATTGCTACCACGTACTTGTCTTGGGGGACCAGTCCTGCGTGCCTGCTAACCACGTTCACGAGTCCTGCAGCGTAGTCTTTCTTTCTTCGAAATAACTCATCAAAAGTTATCCAGTCGTAGTAGTCTGCCCATTCCTGCTTGACAGGATCGTAATGCCGTTCACCAAAGGCATCACGAGGGCCGTACAGCTTCGCAGAGGTTTCGTAGCCATCGTACACAGTCTGGATGTTGGGATGAATTGAAGACAGTAGTCCCTGAGGTCGCTTGGAATTGCGGTATATGGAGGAATATCCAGGCTCCTGTGAACCAGGTACCTCCACAGCTTGCCTTTCTCCCCATGTACCGTAACTTGGAGGAGGTCTGACGCGTAGATCGCTCTCCCCAGTTACGCCCTCCACAACGGCCAGTGGCCAAGTGACAGTCCTTTGCTTGGTCTTCGCTGAGTCTCCAGAAGCCATTGAGCTTTGACAAATGAAGAAGATCCAAGTATCAAGGACGGATAGGCCTCAAAGGCCAGCAGCGATTCGCGCATATGATCATTGGTGTTAATACCGGACTTATATTCATCGATTTGATACGGATTAACGTTTCGTGTTTCGTATATTAGATCTAATCCAGCTGGTAAATGTCAATCACTGATTACGTACGATTTTTATTTTATTTTTATGTTTGTCGATTATCTAATTCTTCCGAATTTGACTTTTGTTTTGTGACTGTGATGAAGCCCTAAGCCCTGAAGTAGCTGAAACTCATCCTCTGTGAAAAAAAAACCCATCTCATAACCCACTCAAAAATTTCGATCTTTAATCCTTTCATTTACTCTTCACTAATCCACATATAATAAATCAACATGGGAAAAGGAAAGCCTAGAGGGCTCAACTCAGCCAGAAAGCTCAGAAACAACCGTCGTGAGAAGTAAGTTTTTATGCCATATGAAAGTGTTCTTGTCTCCGTCAGGTTCCTTATTTCAAATTTATGGAGTATTCATTTAACTAACCCTTCAATAGTCGATGGGCTGATTTGTCTTACAAGAAGAGACTTCTCGGAACTGCTTACAAGTCTTCACCCTTTGGAGGTTCTTCCCATGCCAAGGGAATTGTGTTGGAAAAGATTGGTGTTGAGGCCAAGCAGCCCAACTCCGCTATCAGAAAGTGTGTCAGAGTCCAGCTTATCAAGAACGGAAAGAAGGTCACCGCTTTCGTCCCCAATGACGGTTGTTTGAACTTTGTTGATGAGAACGACGAAGTCCTCTTAGCTGGTTTCGGTCGTAAGGGTAAGGCAAAGGGAGATATTCCTGGTGTCCGATTCAAGGTTGTCAAGGTCTCTGGTGTCTCTCTTCTCGCCTTGTGGAAGGAGAAGAAGGAGAAGCCTCGTTCTTAAGTTACATGTCAAGAAAGAAAGGAAGCACAATGCTTTTTATTGTTTTTTTTATTATCATCAAGATTAACATAGTTTCTATCTGTGTGTAACTTCAATGAAACAGAAGCCATAAAAAAATACTAAAATGTTATATATATATTTACCTAAGGTTCTACAGAAGTTGCAGGCACGTTCAACTCTTCAGATCTTTTCCTTCAATGCTGACACCAGACTTTCTGGCCTTGCCGCTCCTTGCGCTCAACGTCATGCGTTGCCTGAGTCTTTTGAACTCTTCACTGTTTCCAGCACTAGACCTTTGCTGATTGCCAACAAAATTATTCTGCGGCGCAACCTCGTAATTACTGGGGGCAGCAGTTGGAATGTATGCACGGTTTCTTCTCAGAGCTGATTGCTCAGCAGCACTCTGCCCAGGTGAAGAGTGAGAACCAGCCCTAGCAGCAGCACCACCACGAGATCTTTTCTGAGCAGCAATAACTTCAGGATCATACAGCTTGCTAACCACCAACTTGTCTCTGTAGTTATCAGATCTCCCCATGATAGGTCTCGTCCAGGTTCCAATCAGCTTATCAGCCAAACGTTTAATATTAAGCTGTGGTCTTTTGCTTCTTTGATAAAATATAATAACCTTACCCAACCCACTTTCTCGCAGGTGGATGGTTTTGATTGGCAAGTCATCCAGCGCATTGAACAGCTCTCTTTGGATTTCATACCCGGGCAAGGAGGCATCAGGTAGAGGCTCCAGCCACATTCGAATAGACTCAAGCAAGTTGTTGTCCAATATACTATCTGCCAAATTCTGCTTGTTTAGTACATCTCGCACTTTTGGTAGCAATTGAAGCTTATTAGTAGCTGGTACCCCGTTTCTAATGCACTCTGCATCAGCAATAGCAGCATTTCTCATTTCATCACGAAGCTTGGATATTTGTTCGTCTTGCATTTGCTCTATATCGTCGCCATCCAGCATCTTCCTTCTCTTTTTTTTAGCATCATTTTGTAATATAGCATCAACTTTACGTTCGGCCAACTTTCTAGCTCTGACCTCAGGTTCCAGATCATCCAGGTTCTCTTCTTCCTCTCCAGCATTAAAGTCCTCGTCATCAGACAAAATTGTACCATCAGCCAGAGTCCGCGACTTGCTAACGGCACTGCTTGAAATCATTGGATCCTCGGCAGGCCTTTTCTTCTCACGCTTCTTTCCCGCAGACACAGAAGATTTCTCGCCCGAGGACTCTTTCTTGTGTCGTTGCAGTTTGTAAACTTCCTCGTCAATGTTTGAAGCAGGGGCATCATCAAACTCGTCTTCATCCAGATCCGAAAGCTCCCTTGTCTGCTCATCTAAAGCATCGTTCTGATTATCCTCTTCGTCAGCGCCAGTAGAGATCTCCTCGGTAACCGTTTCAGTAACCGTTTCAGTGGGCTCCGCAGCGGTTTCTTCATGGGTCTCGTCATCGTTAGGTACCTCTTCGCCTTGCCCTTTGTCGTCCGAAGCTAACTCAGCTGGACTTGATGTATTCCCATTTGTAGCTTGCTCTACCACTTGCTCATTTCCGTTTTCCTCTTCCCGCTTCTCAGCAACAGGGTCTGACATCTTTGTATAGTTGGAAACCTAGATTGACTAAAACAAGTTGTTAGTACTATAGGCCGGCCTGTATATATCGATCCCGATATAATATTTGCGGTGGCTTAATTATTTTGTATGTGGATTTGAAAATTTCATGAAATTTCATTAATCTTGGAACTATTCATACCCTTATTCATAACATCAGAAATAACTATGCTCGGCGGCGGACAACCCAGTGAAGAAGAGCTTAATCAGCTCATGAATGCTCATACCGAAATGGCCAATAACATTCTCAAGCAAGCTTGTTACATTGCCGTTGCTTTGTGGACTGGTAAGTAACGGCTCACAGGGAATTTTTTTATTAAGTTCTACCCTGGATTGCTTATTAAAACACTATTTCCATGAAGTTGTTTTTGCTAACATCTTTTAAGCTCCTCTAGCTTTTGAGCTTGTCAAAGGTAGATTTTGAAAAGTCTAGAAATACTTGTATATATAATAACTTATAATGAAAATATGTTGTTGGCTTACCAAGCTACACATATATGTTAAATTTATTTGTCGACCCAAAGTTCAGGCCTGATATGTAAACTCATTGATCATTCTCATGACAGCTAGCTGGTTCCCAAAACCTCAACATTGATGCTGCCGCGATCCTTTTTTAGATCCTCGCCTTCATTGGGAGCGCTACTAGAATCATGTTTAATGGCAAAGTTTAGAGTACGCTGCATGAAACCAGTTGTTGAAGCTGAGAGCATAGCAAATGGAGCTTTGGCAGATGTTTTAGAGTTTCGAGACAGCGTCGGTCTGTTTACTCATTTTGAGAAACTAGGAGACGTTGTTGACTACCAGATGGCACAATGCCCGGTCACAAAACAGCTAACTGGAGACTGCACGGTAATTTACAAAGATTCTGAACCGAGAAGCCCCATAGAGGAAAAGCATATACTATGCAGCGAAAGCAATAGCTACGGGAAGGAACCAGAATTAATAGTGGTTGAAAACACGTCGATACTGACAAAACTTGAGAAACAGCTGCTGAACTTGAATACAGTAACTGTAGATGCAGAGACCGGCGGTGGAAAAGCCAGTAAACTGAAACTCAGTCCCACCCTCCTCACTAGGAATATATCTACAATAACCAGAGCTTCTGATATTCGCTTACTTTACCAACTCGGAATACCTGTGCCAAGTAGCAGTACAGATGATGAAGTGACCCAGGCTTTGCTGAAAGCCGAGGAAAAGTCTTCGCAAAAGCTTCGGGAGTTCCAAAGCCTTTTTGAGTTGAACAGAAGGTCCAGGATTTGACTATATAATACGCCAGGAGAGCAACAATCTTTTTTTTTTCTCCATCACGGCACTGGTAAAATCTACCATTATTTATTAGCATTACTACTTTCTTTTGAAATAAAATAAAAATCTGAATTACATTGAAATCTCTTTTGTTACATATGTTGCTGACTCTGTCGTTGATGATTTAGTCTCGTCAGCTCTTCTAGTTTGGCATGATCTTCTGCAAGAATTTTAGTTAAATACGCAATTCCTGTCTGCTGCTCCTTCAGTACTTTCGCCAACTTCTCCAACTGTTCAGAATCACGGTTCCAATCTATTGCTGTGCCGCTATCGTCATTGCTCACCACCCCGTTCCCGTTACCGTTTATTAACGAGGCAAAGTTAGATCCAAATTCGGTAGACGGCACATTTTCAGAATCCAGCATTCTAGTACGGTCTCTGAGAACGGTCATCCGTGCCCATATTTCATTGAGTCTACCAAATATTGCCGGATCGTCAATCTGCTTGTTCAGCTCTGTTAACTTGTGTTTGAGTAACTCTTCATCGCCGCCCAAGACGTAGCCTCTATTTCTCAAGACCTGAATCTTCACTGCCAGTTTCAATGTCTGCTGGCATAGCTTGGCATATTTTGACTTCATTTCTGATAGCTTTATGGTAGTCTGTAAGTCATGCTTTGCGATAATTTCATCTAGCTTGCTATTAATGTCATGCATAAGGACTCGGTAAGCCTGTACTTGTTGAGCTTGTTGTCCTCGTCTGGTCCTCAAATCTCCAAACCCCACAGCCAAGACGGGTATAAAGTTAGCATCAGGTTTCTTGGATACTGCATCGTCCCATCTCGCCTTGTCGTGATTCGGAGGCATTGTAAAACGCGAGGCTTGGTCTGGCTCGACTTTGTTATAAAAATAATGCTGGAACGCGCAGTTAGAGTGATTCGGGTCCCAAGCATCCTTGATGTTCTGGAGCTGGTCAACCACTGAGGGAGAATGTGTTGCGGGTAAGTTAGATGAGACTCCATACTGAGACCTTCCGAACTGACTCTTGCCAAACTGTGAACTATTATTATTCGGAACTCCACCTGCAGATGTAAACATGGACCTTGAAAGTGGATTTGTGTTGGAATTGGCGTTGAACGAAGTGTTAGCTGTTCCGGCACTTGGAGCTGGGGCCTGTGTCATAAACGACCTTTTAGCCGGAGAGGGAACAGACGAGAAATCCGCTGAGTTCGACCGCCTATGCATGTTTTTCAGCTGTGTATTTATATATATACAATTGATTTTAAAACTCTCTAAAGCCAGACCTTGATTTTGTTTTGTGGTGAAGTAGTAAACATTTTCTGATCGAGAGACTTTGCAAAAAACTTCAAGATTATTACGTAAAGGTTTTTTTTTTCTCTCTTCGATTTTCAACTTCCTAGGCTGTGATTTATTCCTAGCTGCCAGCCAACCAGAGCACACGAATTTCCAAACTGTGTTTTATTCATCATAGTTCAATATTATCAATTGGTGAAAGGCACGGTCACAATTTACTGGATCCCACCAGCTATTTATACATATACGAAAGCCTGAAGGTCATACAATGGTTGTAGGTACTGTTCAATCTGTGGAGAAGTCTCCACTACCAGCAGATATTCCAGAGGTTGCTGAGGTTGGTGCTACATCTGCTCCTTTACAGTCAGCTTCATACTTTATTGGAGCACGATGCCTGCCATATAACGAGGACTTCAAGCTCTGCAAATACGAAAATGAAAACAGTAAAGAGGGTCCAGAGATTAACTGTCTGAAAGAGGGACGTCGGGTCACTAGGTGCGCTGTTTCAGTTTTGGAGGATATTCAAAAGCACTGTCTGGAATCATTCAGACTTCACTGGCAATGCTTGGAGAATCACAACTATGAGTTTTACGGATGTCGTGAAGCAGAGAAGCTTTTGAACAAATGCGTTTTCGATAATCTGAGTTTGGAAAAAAGAATCCCTGGAGTTCCCAAGGAGGACCAGGTACACTTGAAGGAGAAGCCATTCGTGAGACCCAGAATCAGAGATTTCAAGTCAATTGAGTTATTAGAGAAGGCCAAGTCCGAGGGGAAAATATGAAGGAAACCCTAACTTTTGCATGCCATTATGTATGAAATATTAATAAAAAAAAAAGGAAGAAAGAATGAAAAAAAAAACAACCTCTACCCTCTACTTTCACGAAGCTTTGTAATTCGCTCGGCTAAAAGATTCATTTCAAATCTCAGGGCGATTTTGATGGCTGCGTCCAAAGCGTTATCCTTGACGATTAACCTGGCAATCCCCATACTTTTAGAAAGTTTGTTGTCTTTGCATGCAGCTTGGAGAGAGTGCAGTAACATCTTATCCATTTCTAGCTCCCTTGAAGAAAGCTCCTGCTCAACATCTTCAGGAAACGTCTCGTAACTAGTTGCCCAGTCTCGTCTTAGACCGTAAAGCACCTTTTGCGTCAAATAGTTCTGCTCAGCTGTTGAAGTAGAAGCATCGACAGGAACCAACAAATCCAGCTCCGACGTTATCGGCAGAGGAATCGAGGGGAACTCATCGTTTCCCTTTAGCATAATGCCCAGGAATTTATCTACGGTAGAACCCAATGGCCAGTAGCGTCTTTTGATAGCCTGAGTGGCCTCTTCTTCTGAATCAGCCCTTTTGTTTTCCTTCCCCTTCGTTGTATCAAGCAATGGAACCCATTGTGCTTGTAGAGGATCCCTCCAATGCAATAGTACTTTGAGCTCACCTTCGGTGTCGAAAAGACAAGGATCACCTTGCTCTGAAAAGAATACAGAGCGCAGTTTTGTTGGTGAACTTATATCCAGAGCACAATCCCTTTGGTAAACCTGACCTGTCTGTGCGTCCTCCAAAGTGTATATTAATCCAGTCCCAGACGCGTGTCTGACAATCATAATCATTTCACCATGAGAAGCACATGTAATCACCGGGTCTCTGGCCTGTCTATAAAGTCTAATTGGCGTACCAAATAGGTCGAAAACTCTGACATAACCCTGTTTTGTGGCTATTACTGCCACTGAATCTGATAAGCTCACGCATGAAATTGAGTCTTTCATTTTCTTATCCTGAGAAAGACTATACTCCCAGTTGTCATTGAATCCGTCGTGGAACCGTAACGAAACTTTGCCATCGCGAGAATTGGCAAAAATACAGGCTTCAGCAGTTAAGCTTGCCAGGTCGAACTTAAGATAGTCTGTAAAATGATACTCTCTGTGTAGCCCTCTGTCAAAGAAATTGACTGTGATACTATTGTGGTCGTCATCCTGACTGCGAGCTGCCCATACGTATCCAATAAAGTTCATGCAGAGGTATTTTTTCTGGTTTTTCCAGGGAGTGCTACCAGGCTGGAAAGGATCCAGCTTTTTGTCCAGCTTTGTGGTGTTCGCGGTAACCCTGGGATCCAATTTTTGAAACCTTGTGTCACCACCAAGTAGCTGACGCTTATTGTTACCATTCATCTTATATCCTGCACCATCATCGTCCTCAATCCAGTCAAGTTCGTCATCTTCATTTATAGGATTATCATCCAGTGCACCCTCTAGTGCGTCTGCTAGATCATCTCCGTCGTCTAGTTCATAGTCTTTAGCCTCTCCATCCTCGGAGCTAAGACCAAAGCAGCTTGCAAGATGCGATGGGATCACCTCTGGCCAGGTAAGCAAAACTCCCTGATCGGTGGTGAATGATATAGTATTGGATTTAGGGTGCCATGCAATGTCAATTATTGTACCGTGTTCTTGAGTAAGTTTATGTGAGGTCACTTTTACCTTTGTTTTGTAATCCCAAACACTTATAATATTATCTTCGCCGGAAGTTGCCAAGTATCGTCCGTTAGTTGACCACTCCAAGTCCGTGATAGCATTATCGTGAGCGTTGGTAATTCTGTCACCGGAGACCCACGTATCACAGGAGTAAAATGCCACTTCGAATGTCTTAGTGGGGACAGCGAACACAGATCCATCTATAGGGTGCCACGAGACTTTTGTAGAGCGTCTCTCGGTGGTGTCGCTAACTATGGGAACCTGTCCTTCAATTGTATGCAAGATTGAAGGGTCCTCGCTCAATCCGAAAAAATTCAAGTTGCCGTCGACTGTTGAGACGGAGATAATGTTACCCATAGGGTTGAATTGTATATGCCTGGGAGACCCAGAAGCAGCTGGCAAACCCAAATCAATTGTTCGCCTGACTTCGCCTTCCTCCATATGAGTTGCAGCATAGACCAGACGCGCATCTCCAGTATCAGAACAGATTGCGAGCCACTGTCCATCAGGACTGAAGGAAAGATCACGTATTGGCAAAGAGCACCTAGCCAAAATGTTCTCCACGACTTGAAACTCCTCGGTATCAAACAAAGACACTACACCATCTTCATGACCTGTAGCCAGCTTTCTACCCTTTATAGCAATGCAAAGCGCGTCAGTATCGTCAGATTCTGCAGTTCCTGAGGGTTTCCCAGAGTTTACCAGCCTTCTGATGAGTCCACTACTGCCACAAGTGAAAATATACTTGCCATCTTCAGAGCAAACTACGCTAGTTTTACCTTTCACATGCACGTATCTTGTTTGCAGCTCGGCCATTATGAGTTGGACAAGAAATGGTGAACTTTCCAATGTTGAATTTTCTGACGCGTGTGTGGTAACAGATCAAGCCGCTTTGAATGAAAAATCGCGTACAATTAAAGCGATTCGGCAGATCGATACACTTCGCGATCGACAAGGTCTAAGATCTCAAAAAAACCTTGCGCTAGAGTTCGATACCTTCTACAATTAGTTGATAGTTTCTCTCAAGCAGTTGCCCATTTGAATCTGCAGACTTTTTTTTTTTTTTTGAAGATGAAGGCTAATTTTAGATAATTTTACTGGTTTACTTTTATATAACGCACTATTGAAAGAAAAAAAGGGGTGGAAAAAAAGAACACACTAACTAGTCATGGAGTAGACTTGACCAATCTGAGGAGCATTAGAAATGATACCCATCAAGATACCAGCGATGAGACCGGCACAGGGCAGGGTAAAGATCCATCCGAGATAACACCATGCAACTACTCTCCAGTTAACTGCTCTCAAGTCGTTATTACAGAGACCAACAAACACGGTTCCGCCGACGATACTTTGAGTTGTAGAAACGGGGAGAGCCAGTCTTGTAGCCATAACGGTTGTAATAGCGGCTCCCAGCTCTGCTGAGAAACCTCTTGAGGGAGATTGCAGGATAAGCTTGTTACCCAAGACTCTCATGATACGGTAGCCGTAAGTCCAGAGACCAATTACCAATGCAGCAGCAGCGTAACATAAGATCCAGATAGGGACAGGGGCTTTGGCACCGGCAGTGTTAGTTCTCCAGACAAGATAGATAGTAGACAGGGGACCACAAGCGTTGGCAATGTCGTTAGAACCGTGAGCGAAGGATGCGGTACAGGAAGTGAGACCTTGCAAGAATGTGTAACAATGCTCAGTCTTGATGTCGTAGACCTTGGACTTGGCATGCATATCCTTAACATTCTTTCCGAGACGGCCGGAGCTGTTGACCTGGTGACCCAAGACGTCCTGTGTAACACCATGGATAAGGCAGAGCCAGATAAATCTGTGCCAGTTTTTGGGCTTGATGAGATCCTTGATTGTGACTTTGTTAATAGCGGTGATCTTACCATTGGCATTGACACCGGGAGTTTCTTTAGTAGAAGTTGCACGGGAAATATCGTCGTGGGAGTTTTCAATGCTAAGGTCTTCAGCTTCAATGTCCTCAGCTCTTTTGGTATGGTCAGCACCATGGTTGCTATGGTTGGTATCAACAGTGGTGACCTGAGAGTTATCACCGCTACCGGTCTTATCATAGTAGTCAACTACAACACCCTTGAAACCTTCCGGAGGAGGAGGCACTTCACCGCCCATCTTCCACAGGAGAGGTCCATAAAAGACGTGGTAGGTCTTGACTCTCCAGTCCTCGAGTACCAATCGTCGATAAAAGTAAGGCAGGAAGAAGACAAAATAGATGATGACGCCCACGCCAGCCACTCCGAAAAGAGATCCGAGAATGGCACCGGTAGAGAGCTTGTCGAGATGAAGGTTTGGTGCACCCTTCCAAACAATGTTGAGGGTCAAAAGAGCGGCAGTGAGACCAACGTAGAAGGGGATCAGGGCCAAGGCTCTCTTGAGAGAGTTCTTGCGTTCTAGGACAAGGTACTTGGAACTCAAGAAGATGATGGTTGCAAAGCCACCGGAGATAAGAGGAGCGATGAACCAAGAAGCGACAATACCAGCGAAACCACTCCATCCCCAGTTGATGCTGTCAGCACCTTTGGCGGCAATACCAGCGCCAATTACGGCACCTACAATGGAGTGGGTAGTGGAGACAGGAGCACCGATCCGAGTTGCCAAAGTCAACCACAAGGATGAACCGACCAGCGCACAGGCCATAAGAGACATCAAAGCCGCGGGAGCGCTTTCGTAGGACGCGACATCCAAGATCTTGGATCTGATGGTATCGGAGACTCTGCTACCGGCGAGAACGGCGCCCAAGAACTCCATGATGGAGGCAAGACCCATGGCCTGGGGAAAAGTCAGGGTCCTGGACGCAACGGCAGTAGCGAAGGAGTTGGCAACATCGTTGGCACCGATATTCCAGGCATCCAAGAATGCAAATATCATGCCAATGGCAAAGATATAGTCGAACTGATGAAGCATTATACTACTCTACTATACCTGCTCGAGTGGGGAGGGTCTACTTGTGTTGATGATACTGAAAGGAAAAAAAAGGACCCATTTGACAGGAGGACGCAGCTGTCTTTATATACACACAATCTAATCACGAGCTAAGTCCTACACGGAGGCATGCTACTGCTGCTACTGACCCTTCATTGAGCTTCTCAGCATGAATCAAGAGTATCAGGAAAAAAGTGGACTCAAAAAAACCAGCATTGGCAAAAAACGTGTTTTGACCTGGCCAACCAACGCGAACCGTGTATCTCACGCTGCGCTGTCTGTGGGTGTCTGGGTAAGTGGCTCAGAGCCTGGCGGGCACTGGGTCTTGCACCATTCCACTGCGGCCAAGAGTTTTGCTGAATCTTGGCAGGCTTGGTAAAGGGGGAAAATAAATTTTTTTTTGTCTCGATGTTGAAAGTTTCACCGATCAATTAAGCCCCATGTTGAACAGAGAGACCATGATGATAGTGATCTTTGCGTGTGCTTATATCGCGATCGATAAACGCTTTTTGTGGTTTGACTCAAGCGTGGGCCAAAAGGCGATAAAACTTTAATTGGTCTCAGTTTGGGCCTTTGACACGAGCCTTCGTTGGATGTGAAAAAAGTTTTTTTTTTTTTTTTTCTTCGTTTGTTTGAGCTGTGAAAATCAGCAGAGTATCATGGGCTCTCTGCATCTTCCGAGAAGTTTCATCTGAAAAAAATTCCTTGGATAATCTTCGAGAATCGTTGAAGACCAAAGAAGCCCGCCAGAGAGTGTGATTTATGCATCATCTGCATATTGTCAACTTGCTAAAGTGACATTTACCAGCTGTCTGCTTCGTTAGATTCAGCCTGATCTTCTCCGAAAGATTTCAGCTAGGCTTCAGGCCAAGAAAGCACTAGTTTTTCATGCTAAGGTTCTCATGCTTATAATGGCTGTTTCTTTTTCAGGCTGGCAGTGCTACCTGGTCCGAGGCTTTGTCTTTGTAATGAGACTCGGTTGATCAATGTCAATCTCAGGCTGGTGAGCATGGTTCGAGATTGTGCTGCTACGTTATCTACGAATTGTCAAATGATGTGAGTATCTCTTGTCGCTTTTCTCAATGCGTTGTTCGAGCAATAAGAATGCGCTGTGTATGATAAAAGAATGCCAAAGTTTCGTTTGATAAAAGTAACTTGTATTGTGCTCTACAGTCTAGTCATTTTTAGTCTTGCAGAGCTGCACAAGAAATCAGAAACTCTTTCAGTCTGGTCTAGTAGTTGCTTCTGGTCTGGTTCTAAGCTCTTGAAAGGTACGATTTATGGTATCAATAACACTACAACAGACCTAACATTCAGTCTTCAGTTTCAATTCACCGCAGTCCGCAAAGTCCGGTCTCATTGAGCGCCTTTCTTGAGTTCTCGTGTAACTTCATAATAGAAAACCCGCAACCCCTGAGCACGTGACATATATATATATCGCTTGTATCCGATTGTCAATGCCGTTCATCTCATTGCTTAGTTTACTCTCTCACTGTTCAACGCGACACAGCCCACACCAAGCTATTTTTTTTTGCTTTTCCTCGTTTCAGGATCATTCAAGCGTTGACCTCTCTTGAAGCTATACAACTTTAGGGTTTAGGACGCTCTTTTTTTTTGTATCCTCTTTATATACCTTCTACTTACCAATCACTTCCTTCTGCTTCATTTTTGATATCTTTCTTTTCACCTGTTTGTCACGTCAATCGCCATGGGTAAAGGTGCAAGTAAGTTGACCAAGGAGGAGGTGTCTGAATTGCGGTCGGCAACTTATTTCGACCGTAAAGAGTTGCAGCAGTGGTACAAGGGATTTCTGAAGGACTGTCCGTCTGGCCAGTTGGATAAGACAGAGTTCCAGCGCATTTACAAGCAGTTTTTCCCATTCGGCGACCCCTCGACTTTCAGTGAATACGTCTTCAAGGTCTTTGACCGGGATGGGAACGGCACTATCGATTTTAAGGAGTTCATTGTAGCTCTATCTATTACCTCTCGGGGGACGCTCGAAGAAAAGTTGCAGTGGGCTTTCCAGCTATACGACATTGATAACAGCGGGACAATAACCTACGATGAAATGCTCGCTATTGTTAGTGCTATTTATAAGATGGTCGGATCTATGGTGAAGTTACCTGAAGACGAGAGTACCCCGGAGAAGCGAGTTGATAAGATTTTTGGTCTGATGGATAAGAACAAAGACGGCGAGATAACGCTCCAGGAGTTTAGGGAAGGTTCCAAGGTTGATGCTACAATAGTGTCTGCTTTGAGCTTGTACGATGGATTGGTATAGCTTCTGCTGCTATCTTTTAACCCCTTTTTTGCATTACCTTTGATTTGGAGACTTTGAACGCCTCGTTTTTACCTAGCACCTGTTTGAAGGTTCGACATGACCTGGCTTAATTGCAAAGTTTCCGTATTGACTTCTGGTCAGATATTATACATATTATACTAAATGATTTAACGATTTTCTGAATTAAAAAAAACCCTACATCTCTACGCTGCGCAATTGGAACAAATTTTTTTTGATGTAATATTATACTTATATCATGTCTACACTTAGTTGGCTGGTTTTTTAGCGACGCTCAATACTCCAGGTAAAGGATCAGATCCTATACTGGCCATTAGCTTGATTCCACCGACCAGAGCTACCACAGCACCAATTGAGGTCCACAGAAATAATTGTGTCTCCACGCTAACGTCCTTCTTTTGACAAGCTGCGCCAGCCCATTTCGTGGTAAGACCGTCAACTACAGTTGGCGCACAAGCACAGAAATAAGTTCCTCCATGAGACTTTGATTGCTTGCACTTGCCGTGTCCTGAGCAAGAGTTGGTAAACTTCTCGCAATCATCAAGTGTGCTGTATCCGTTGGTGGAGAAACTCACATATTTTTTGGCGGCGACGGTGGCCTTGGATCTCTTTTGAATGGAGTGTCCATGATCACGCTTCAAATGAGATGGGCTATAGTTATGAGGTAGAGTGGGGATGGGTTTCACATCACGGGGAAGAGCTTCCAAATAATCATGGCCATGGTTGGTCTTACCTCGTACAGCGACAACAACCAAGTTCACTCTTTCGGCAAGAGTCTTGAACTCTTTTCGCAAAGTTAAGATTGCTTGCTCATACTCATCATCATCAAGCTCTTTCAATGATGTTATGTCCAAAAATGCTGCCTCGTCAATATCTTGGAGTGATCGAAGCATGTTGACGTCCCTGATAAACTTGGCCTCCTCCACGACAGACTTGTCAAAGCCCTCAACATTACTCTCGGAAGTGTCCTTGCCACTATTGACAGCTTTAATGACATTGTGGTCGTTACAAGTACCAACGACATGCAATCCCTCGGCAAAAACAGTCTTGGTATGACCGCTTAACTGACCAAATTGGTCTCCCAACTTGATTAATATCTTCTTAATTGCACCTGGCTCAGCAGATGGTATGACAAAAGACGGCTTCAGTTGGTTCCCCATTAGTGAGCTGCTATCCTGCTCCTTGACCCCCTGAACAAAGACCATGACTGTGCCGGCTTGAACATCGTCCTGGAACATCTTCTTTGCAGGTAAGACTGACCTGACAAGCTCAATTTCACTAGGACTTCCGATAGGGTATAATGAATCCACCTGAACAAAGTCTGCCAAAACAAGCTGGGCCACCTTGAACTCCAATGAGGGGCTTGCAGCGTCTGCGTCAGGTTTATCCGAGACCGTTTGGTCACGATTGATGATGTAGACTGAAGCATTCTCTAAACTCTCTGAAAGGTCTCCCATCTCGCCAGATTTGAGCAACATGGCATTAACAGTACCTGCAAGGCCAAGTAGAGCCAAGCCCGTTATGCCAAAACTTGCTGTAAATCTCATATGGAAGCAAATATATCAAGAAGAGATGTTTGATGAAGATAAAGAGAAGGAAAAAGTATAATTCATATAATGGCCATGCGATATATCGCGGCGTGCTCGATTTTTGGTGGTGCTTATATATATATAGTCTCGATCATCATTGATGCATATAGAAATCATCGACATATATAGGCTGGCCGGCAGGCCACCCACTGACACTTTATACCAGACCAAAATCTGATGTTTCTGCAAGTTTTGCTCTAGTGCCTGGATGTCAGCTTTCATAGGCCCACAAGTACCTGCTAGTATACAGGTACTGAGAAAAGAGCGCAGAGAAAAGTATCTTGAGGATGTTGCAAAAACTGTCCATGTGTCAGAAATAAAGATTTCAGGCCGCGACGAAGCTCCAGCATCGAGCTCAGATGACGACGACGATGAATTTGGTCCTCAATTGCCGGTAGGAGATCAGGCTGAAGACGATGCAGAGGAGAAGGAGGCCCTGGAACGGCTACGGGTAAGAAGCGAAACCTCAAAAAACAAAAAACCTGGCAATGTCAAGGACCCCAATGATAGATCAAACTGGCTCACCGCAGCCTTGGGTGGCAATGACGATGAAGATAAAGCACAAGACGCGGAGATTACATATGATCCAAAAACTTTCAGAAGAATAAATAGAGGCCCAGCGAAGCCAAAACCGCTGGCGAAGGAGGAGAAAGAAGCTGACCCCGAGCGAAGCTCTCAAGCGTCACTGCTTGATGAGCATGTTAAACGAAAAGCCAAGAGCCGTGACGATGACGCCGTTGACTTTGAGCGAACGGTTCGAGGAAACGGAACTGACCGTGTTGATGAAATTGTCAAGAGAGCTAGAACTCTGAATAGTCGATTTACAAAGGGAAGTTAATTCTATTTTTAAGTGTAATATATATATCTATAAATTAAAGCCTTTCAGCAGTCCAGATAGCTGCACGACAACCAGCCTTGATAGTTTCTGTTAAAAGCATGTAGGGAACAGCCTGTTTTGCACCGTGGTTCACCGCAGTGTCCAAGTGTTCCAACTCATCATCTCTGAAATGCTTTATGGTCTCCTTGAGTTCACCTATGCCATTATCACCAGTTTCACCAGGAAACTCCTTATGCAACCATCTTAGCTGGGTGTTATAATGCCCTCCAATAACAGTTTCTACCGCCTCAGTACAAGCCATTGCTGCTTCTTTACCTAGCAATGCAGTTCCAATGCCTAACCCCAAAGCTGCAGCCCTCCATACTGGAGTGAACAAAGAAGGCCTTATTCGAGATTCTGACTGTAGCTCATCAAACGTGTTATGATGGTGTATTTCTTGATCCCACATATGTCGAATCAAAGGTGCGAGTTTGGGCTGTGTCTGAGCAAACACAAAATGCTGTCCCATGTATATGTAATCTGCGCCAAGCTCACCTGCCTGGTCTACTCGAATAATTCGGTGAAGTTGCTCACGCTGAGCAGGGCTTACATGCTCTGCAGTAGTTTTTATGGCTCTTCTCAGCATCTTGTCTGTTATTGATTATGGCCTGACTGAACAGGAGGAGAATGAAAGGTTCTCCTAAACTTAATGTGGGTTCATGCTGAAATCGGTAACACTGCCAAATATTTCGGCATGCCTGCCTATACACCAAGCTATATAAAGTGTACTAGCGATATGGCCGCAAGCTAATATTAAGAAAGTACACAACCAGTAGAATAATATATCTAGTTCATTCAAGAAGTGCTATGAACACAAGATGCGTAAAATAAATAGGTTGGAGTCATGAGTTCAGAATGTTTGGGATTGTATCCAAAGTCATGCTGGATTCCTTCAGCTCCGGTTTTGTGTGATTAACCGAAAGAGCTTGTTTGAGGACTTTCGGTGGCTGTCTGACAGCTGAGCTCGTTACTTCTTCTTCTTCTCGCTGGCTGCTTTCTTGTCTTTGGCTTTCTTTTCTAATTCACGTCTAGTCCCTTTGAGCAGCTCCAGATGGCCCACCTTTGCAGAAAGCATTTTCTCAGTCGAGGATGTCATAGCAGCGGAATGCTTCTTAGTGATCATGGCTTCCTTTCTGGCTTGTTTCTTCTTAGGAGCTAACTGCTTAGGAGCTGCTTTCTTGGGCCTATGTATAATTAGATTCCGTTGGGGCCGATTTTCAATGCAGAAAAAAAGTTCACTTACGCTTGAGACTTGACTATTTTGGCCTTAGTCTTAGGCTTTGAAAGTTTGGCTCCCTGGGGCATTCTTTAGTTAATGCTGTAATATATATGGTGCCTAGTTGAAGATTTTGTTAATTGATAAGCTAAAGTGTCTAAAATTTTTATCTGGTGTACCAACAACCGATTACCGCGAATTTCTAGTCTCCTGAAGCATCGTTAAAAACTGAGCTGGTGCCTCTTACAATCTTCGAATTTCTTCTAAATAGCTTCAAAAACCTTCTTATACGTACTCTACTGCCATATAGCAGCTTCTGTAGTGCTCTCAGGCATGCATAGTCAATAAGCTCTTGCATTTTAAACTGCGAGAAATCACGTGCTGCTTGGCTAATGTGAATCGGCTAGTGCAGAAATTCAACCTTGCGAACGTTGAGGGAAAAAAAAATTCTTTTTTCAGTCATCTCTAATCTCTGCTATACAACCCTAGACATTAGACGTCTAAAAACCTCTAGCAGCTCTTGACAACTATGTTGACCTTAGCTGGGCCTACAGCTCTGTTACCCTTTCGGGTCAATGAGCTCATCAATGAGATGAACACCTCTATGAATTCCTCAGCAGTAGTAGGAATTCGGTCGATCTATGTTCATTATGTCTCTTTGACTGATGATTCCACCTTGGCAAGCGGTGACAAGAGTAGTGAAGCCAATGCTCAGAAATTTGATAAGCTCAATGCTTTGCTTGAGTATGACCAAAAGGCTGACACTTCTGACCACCTAACCAAAACTTTGGTGAACTCTGTGGTTAACGGCACCGAGCTCAACTCTGAAAAGGCTCCCAACTCAGTGCTGCTCTATGTTGTTCCCAGACCCGGTACCATTTCTCCATGGTCTTCCAAGGCTACCAACATTTTGCATAATTGTGGCTTTGACAAGGACGTGAAGCGCGTTGAGCGTGGTATGGCCTTCTTGATCCAAGCTCGAAAGGGATTCCCCATCGAGGAGCATCTCAAGTCCGGCGTATTCTTGGATTTCATTCATGACAGAATGACCCATTCCGTCTACTCTAATGGTAAAATTCCCGGGAATGATGATTTATTCGAGCTGCATACTCCTAAGCCGCTAGTATCTGTTGCTAGGAGCGCTATCCCTGAGGCTAACAAATCTTTGGGCTTGGCTCTGGACAAAGCAGAGATTGAATACCTAAGTAATACTGCATTTCCTCATAGAGACCCAACTGATGTTGAGCTGTTCATGTTTGCCCAAGTCAACTCTGAGCATTGTCGTCACAAGATTTTCAACGCAGACTGGAAAATTGATGGAGAGGCTAAGCCATACTCATTGTTCAGTATGATTCGAAACACCCACAAGAAGAACCCAGAGCATACGATTTCTGCTTACTCTGACAATGCCGCTGTTTTGGAAGGTTACGAGGCAGTGTTTTTCGCGCCTAATGCTCAGCCAGCTTCTGGAAAAGTGGCTAACGAGTATGTAACTCGCAAGGAAGTCGTTCATTTCCTCACCAAGGTTGAAACTCATAACCATCCAACTGCCGTATCTCCATTTCCTGGAGCTGCCACGGGATCAGGCGGTGAAATCAGAGATGAGGGTGCAGTCGGCCGAGGATCAAAGTCTAAAGCTGGTCTATCCGGATTCAGTGTGAGTGACTTGAACGTCCCAGACTTCAAGCAACCCTGGGAACTAGATGTGGGCAAACCTGGTCACATTTCAAGTCCCTTGGAAATTATGCTGCAGGCACCTTTAGGTTCTGCTGCTTTTAATAACGAATTTGGACGACCGGCTATTGGTGGTTATTTCCGCTCACTTACTACTAACTTACCGCTGGACAACAACGGCAAAACTGAAGTTAGAGGTTTCCACAAGCCAATCATGCTAGCTGGTGGCATGGGTAGCGTCAGACCCCAGTTTGCTTTGAAGGATCGCAAAATTACCCCCGGTGCTGCTATCATTGTGCTGGGTGGTCCTGCTATGTTGATTGGTCTGGGTGGTGGAGCTGCATCTAGTGTATCATCTGGCGAAGGCAGTGCTGATTTGGATTTTGCTTCAGTTCAAAGAGGAAACCCAGAGATGCAGCGACGAGCACAGATGGTTATTGACGCTTGTGTTGCCTTGGGCACTGGGAA
Source organism: Groenewaldozyma salmanticensis (assembly GCA_003708315.3). Lineage (NCBI taxonomy): Eukaryota > Fungi > Ascomycota > Dipodascomycetes > Dipodascales > Trichomonascaceae > Groenewaldozyma > Groenewaldozyma salmanticensis. The sequence goes on along the minus strand of PPNW03000005.1, from coordinate 58,792 downwards.
CCCTATCCAAAGTATTCATGATGTTGGAGCTGGTGGATTGTCTAATGCTCTAACCGAGTTAGTACACGATCATGGGTTGGGTGCAAGATTTGAGTTGCGTGATGTACCATGCTCTGAGCCTGGCATGTCTCCAATGGAGATTTGGTGTTGCGAAGCTCAGGAGAGATATGTGCTTGCCGTTGCTGCAAGTGATGTTGAGAAGTTCAAGGAAATTTGTGAACGTGAACGTGCTATTTTTGCTGTTGTTGGTAACGCTACATCCGAGCAGAAACTAGTTCTCCATGACAAACTGTTAGGAACCACTCCAATTGATATGGAAATGGCTGTACTTTTCGGTAAGCCACCTAAAATGAGCAGAGTTTCGAATACTCGTAACCTTAAATTACCAGCCTTGAAGTTCGAGGTGGACAGCTCGCCAGCCGACCTTTTCTCATTACAGGCTAAATTCACTGAGGCTGTCGATAGAGTTTTGCATTTGCCCGCAGTAGGGTCCAAACTATTCTTGATTACTATTGGAGATCGGTCTGTCACTGGACTGGTAGCTCGAGACCAGCTAGTGGGACCCTGGCAGGTACCGGTTGCTGACGTTGGTGTTACTATTACCGCTCACGGCCCTGGTATTTACACTGGTGAATCCATGTCTATGGGTGAGCGACCTTCGCTGGCTCTGATTTCACCCAGCGCTTCGGCAAAAATGTCTATTGCAGAGTCCTTGCTGAATTTGTATGCTTCTGACATTAGAGATTTGTCAAGAGTTAAGCTCAGTGCAAACTGGATGGCTGCACCCAGTCATGACGGTGAGGGTGCTGCTCTTTATGAGGCAGTGCAAGCTGTCGGTCTCGAGCTGTGTCCTGATTTGGGTATTTCTGTCCCCGTTGGCAAAGACTCCATGTCTATGAAAATGAAATGGGATAACAAGGAGGTTACCTCCCCAATGACTGTCGTCATTACTGCCTTTGGTCCGGTTGACGATGTGCGAAGAACCTGGACTCCTCAAATCCAAAGACTCGGTGCCAATTCCAGCCCAGACTCTAGCAATATTGTATTTGTTGATTTAGGTCTTGGTAAAGACAGATTAGGTGGCTCAGCATTGGCTCAGGTCTATAGCCAGATCGGCAATGAAGCACCTACAGTGGAGAGTTTCAATAATACCAACATTCTCAAGAGCTTTATTGGCGCTTTGCAAGTGTTGCACAAGGAGCATGAGGACTTGGTTCTGGCCTATCATGACCGAAGCGATGGTGGACTTTTCACCACTTTGGTTGAGATGGCCTTTGCTGGCAGAGTTGGTTTAGATATTGTTTTGGGAGAAGTCAAGTCTGATGCTTTACCCTCTATTACCGAGACTTTTGGGTCATCATTCAGCGAGGAGCTTGGTGCTGCTTTCCAAGTTACTGATGTACAGTTGTTCAAGAAGGTGCTTGTGGAAGCTGGAATACCCGAACAAGCCATTTCCATTGTGGCAACCGTGCGACCTGCCAAGGACCAGAAGATTACAGTTTCATACCAGGGTGTTCCATTACTGGACAGCAGCAGGGGTGAACTACAACAGAAATGGGCAGAGACCTCATACAAGTTACAACGATTGAGAGATAACCCCAAATCTGCTGACCAGGAGTTTATCAATATCTTGGATAACTCAGACCCAGGTCTTTCATTCAAGCTGTCGTTCGCTTCCAGCCAATTACCCCAGACTTTAACTGCTAAACCACGAGTAGCCATTTTACGAGAGCAAGGTGTTAACGGACACCTGGAGATGGCATACTCTATGCAGCAATCAGGGCTGACTCCTGTCGATGTCCACATGTCTGATTTGCTTCAAGGTAGAGTCGATCTCAAGGATTTTGTGGGACTTGCTGCATGTGGTGGGTTTTCTTACGGTGATGTGTTGGGTGCCGGTAGTGGATGGGCCAAGTCTGTTTTGTATCATGACAATGTCAAGCGAATGTTTGAGGAGTTTTTCAATCGAAAGGATACTTTTGCCCTGGGTGCATGTAATGGCTGCCAGTTTTTGTCAAAACTGAAAAGTATTATCCCCGGGGCCGAGAACTGGCCTTCGTTTGAGCGTAATTTGAGTGAGCAGTACGAAGCAAGAGTTGCAATGCTTGAGATTGTCGATGACGGCGAGAGCAGTAACAGCAGCAACACTAATGAAGATACCGCTGTCACTACTGCCAACTCTGAGAACTCACCTTGCATATTTTTCCACGGAATGAGAGGCTCTAAGTTGCCTGTGGCTGTTGCTCACGGTGAAGGACGCGCGAGCTTCGATTCTGAAGAGCATTACAAGTCATTTGTTCAAGCTAAATTGACTGCAGTAAGATATGTTGACAACTATGGACTCGCCACTGAGAAATACCCGTTCAATCCGAATGGATCGCCAGGTGGTATCGCAGGTGTTCGAACACCTTCAGGCAGAGTTTTCGCTTTGATGCCTCATCCTGAGAGAGTCACCATTTTGGAGGCAAACAGTTGGTACCCTAAATCTGCAGGGTTCACTGAGGGCCCTTGGATCCAGCTATTCAGAAATGCTCGTCAATGGGTAGGTTAGACAGACAACCTTTGTAAAATAATTTAGTCTTTTTTTCTGTTATTATTATTTCTGTTTTCAAATAGTTAAAAAATGTGAAGTACCAATACTAATGCTGCTTTTCTCGGACACAGAACCTAGTCCATCGCCGTCGTCGAAAGGTAGGTAACCTTTGAGAGTTCTCATAGTCATACACCCATTTCTCATCCTCATCAATATCTACTAGTTCAGAAAATTCCCGAAGACTTATCCAAATCTCTGGTTGATAATCAAGAGTCCAGCCACAACCGTTGTTAGATTTTGTAGTTTGCACGCTATCGGTCTTCCCCGACTTGGAGGCCCTTTCCGGGCTGTTGATAATGAAAGAGTCTTGAGAATCTTTCAAAAATGTCCATCCTTGAGGTGAAAGAATTTCATTGATCGAAGAAGGACTCGCAGCAGAAGGTCCCTCTTCTACACCGAAATGGGTGAAAAGATGTGGAGAGCATGAGTATACGGACTGGCCCCACAGCTTCCCTTCTTCTGCGCATTCCTGAACTTCAAAAATTTCCACCTCACGACACTCTGCTGGGTCTTCTTCCTGGAACCAGTCACAGTTTATCTCAGTGAGAATCTTTTCCAAGGAGCTTTCAATGGTTTGCTCAACTTGATGAACATGCTGCTTATGCCCATCAATATCCAGTTGGTCATAGTACTCCTTAGAGATAGCCTTCTCCAAAACTTTTCCTCGAGATGGAAACCGGTTGATCATGAACGCCCACCCAGAAATGAATAAAATGGTCTTCCAAGGAACCAACATCATGAAGAAAGGCAATAAATAATAAATAGATACAAGTGCAGTGACAAGTGACAAGAACACCAGGGAGGACCATGCTTCGTCCTGGAAATACACAGTTTTTGAAAGCGCATCAACAATGTAGTCATATACCATTGAATACTCAGCCATTGCGTTTTGAGTGTCCACGATATTCAGAAAAAACTCCTTCGACCAGTCCGGTACCGGTGTTGGTAAGACGGGCTCACACAACGGCGGACCCGAAGCTACTGCGTTGTTCCGCGGTAACGTGCAAGGTTCTGGTGGATGCCGAGCCACGTATGACGGAATCATGATATGGATGAGTAAGAAGGCAACTGGCAGAGTTGGCAACAACCTAGGGTTCAAGCACACAAATGAGTACAAGCTTAGCATACTCAAAGTAGCTGAGGGGTTTTTCCAATTCAAAAATGCGAGCACCTGGTGGTACAAGTGGAAAATCGGTCCCGTGCGAGAATTCATGTTCCTAAAGTTCTTGCTAGCCAGTGGAATAGAGAACGGCGGTTTATCCTGCAAGTATTGCATTCTCTCTTCAACTACTTGCGGGTCTAGAGATGCAGTAGGCAAAGCAGCGTTTGCCATGCGTTCAACTAGTTTATCGCCCAAACTCGCCATAAATATATTGCTGGGATTTGCAAACAAGCCTTTGTCCTTTGAGTTTTCTGATCTCGAACTTGTCTTTGAGTCTTGACTGTTACTTTTGGAGTGCTTATCTTTGGAGGCTTTTTTCCCATGAACTGACTTTCCTGTTGCTGGCATTGCTGCTTCCTTTGTATGAGATGGTGTTGCAGGTGCAGAGTGCGGAGTGCTATTGTTAGTCCCCGAGCCAAGGTCGTTCCCCAGGGCTCCCCCGGAGAATAACTCCTGGGCGGCGTACTCAGTATTCCACATAGCCTATGAAACCCGGCAGCCAAAGAAGCCCAAATTGCTAAGTAATACAGGTAAGACTGAATAGAAGAAACAAAAAATAAAGAAAGTTTGAAAGAGTTCAGCACAACAGTAGAGAAAACGAGTTATTAAGATTCTTGCGTAACGCTGCGAACTTGATGGGCTCGGCACGTTTGGGGAAAGCCGATTCAACATGACGATGAATTTGCTGTTGAGGAGTTCGACGTAAGGCTGATCCAGATCCTCCAACCGCGCGCGTTGATTATTTATTTATACAGATACAAAACAAAACAGTACTGTGAACAAGCTATATAGTACTGAATCAAAAATAAACAAAACATTCTAAAATTTAAGAGACTGAATGTCCTTTTCACAACTAAAAACCGCTCCTAGAGATAGGATATCTCGGATAAGGTTTGCTCCTGGACATGATAACTATCTATTAGTGTCTTCGTGGGACGGGATACTGCGAGTTTACGCCATTGGCGAGGATAATCATGCGCAACACCAGGAAGTGCCCTACGAACACTCGTCACAAGCACCAATTTTAGATACCTGTTGGGGGCCCTTGGACAGCAACACTGTATACTATGGTGGTCTTGACTGCCGCGTGTATGGTGTAGATTTAGGGACGGGAAATGACACGATACTAGGAGCAGATCACGAGGAACCAATTTCCAGCTTGATATCACATGAAGAGACTCGGTCAGTAGTTTCTGGTTCATGGGACAGGACTATACGGCAGCAGGATATACGTGCTGGAGCCAGAGAGGCGCTGGTTGTGAACACTCCCGGTAAGGTGTTTTGCATGTCAGCTAATAGAAATACCCTACTCGTGGGCATGGATCGACGTCTGGTCAACGTTTATGACATTAGAAAGCTTTCGACTCCTCTCGACCGGCGGCAGACTTCTCTGAAGCACCCTACAAGAACAGTAAGCACAATGCCTAATGGCAAAGGATACGCGACAACTTCGATAGATGGCCGTGTTGCCGTAGAGTACTTTGACCCATCGCCTCAAGCACAGCAACAGATGTTTGCCTTCAAATGCCACCGAATCACAGATAAAGCTACTGGCAGAACTACAGCTACTCCTATAAACGCAGTAACCTTCCACCCTCAGTATGGGACATTCTTCACCGGGGGATCCGACGGAACAATCGCATTGTGGGATGTACAGGCACGTAAGAGACGCAAGGCATACCCGCAATTCAACGATTCAGTTGTAGCCATGGACATTTCCTCCAGTGGTTCATCACTGGCAGTTGCTACCAGTGATGAGTCGGCTCTAAACAATCCAGACATATTCGGGACACGTCCGGCTCGTGCAGAGCTGTTTGTACGCCGTTTGGATGAAGCAGCAGGAGAATGCAAGGGGCGCTTTGACTAGTACAGATGACTTTGAAGAAATCTTTTTTTCTTTTCCATTTGAAAAAGTTCTAAGCGAGCGAATGCTGGGTTCCTAGCGAGCGCCTTCAAGACCATTTGAGATCTTTCTAGCGAGACCCTTGACTCCTCACATGCCCTCCAGTTCCAGCTAAAGGAAACTCGAGGTGTACAAGTTCTCCGGCCAATCTCGCTTCCGGTGCTCTTGCAGATGCTAACTTAGGTAAGAGTAAAACGCTTAGACATGAAAAAGGACAGCTATATGGGTACACAAAAACTGCGTGCTTAGTCACCCTGCGCTGTTAGTGAGACGAAATCTCTATCGCCTTGCGTGTTCCCACACAACGCGCCTGACAGTAAAATCGCTCTGGCTGTATATATATAGTTTACAGGGCAGCTTTTTAATTAGACTTGCTTTAATATTACTTTTTATTTGCATTTTTTCAATCCTTCTCTACCTGCTAGCTGCTCAGAAACCTACAAGGCCGGTGGTGGTAATTATTAGCTTTCCTAACTGAGCTCTCATTGATTGAGTTAAGCTCACTGACGTCACGTGCAGGGGTAAGGTTTTTTAAGCTCTGAGCTGCAAGAAAAACCAAGAAAGAAAGTCTATCTATAAATTTTTCATGCCTTAAGACAAGGATACCTGACGGTTTGAAAACTTGAAATATTAACGGTTCTTACTATTTTTCGACTGGGCTCTATCTAGAAGCTGAGGAGAGGTGAATTTATCGCTGAAGAATACCCGTCCTGGAGAATTTTTTTTTTCTTGTTCGTGAAACATTATTGTTCCGTGTTTCATCTCTCTGTAGTGTGAAATTATAATTCTCAGGTTATTTCCACCCCTCACTTTTTTTTTGTCTGATTCTTGACCTTTCTTTCTTCATCCTAATTCTTTCCTTATAACTGGAACGTTACGGGCCATTGTGGCCAAGGGTTATATGCTACTAACTGAAGGATAATGTGGCGACTTTCGAAGTTGCGAGGCTTGGCTGCACTTCTTTTTGTGGTGAGCACAGCTGCTGCTTCTGCTTACAACGATGCTCCTCCTGCTCACAACGAAGCGCTACTATCTTTCGAAGACTGCTTAAAGCCCAGTCAAAACTTCAGTGAAAATGGTGTCTTTTTCACACCTCACATGGCAACGGGGTCCTTATCTAATAAGCTAGCTGATGGTACGCGAAACATGACGATTTCAGTCATGGGTTCCCTGAACCGGGGGTCAATAAATGACCTAGATACCACTACAAATAAGTACACCACTTTGCAGGTTGTAGGAAAAGTTTTGCAGTATGAGATTTATAACGAGTACTCGAGGTTTTGTGAAGCTGTTGACGACGATAAGTGCCCGGCTACTGGAAATTTCAGTTTCTCGTACTCTTACAACATCAATCAGGCTTATCAGGGTGTATCTATTGCTACCAGGTTTTACATTATCGACCCAAACCAAGACGCAGTTGCAGGCTGTGTTCAGGCAGTGGTTACACCAGTTATGGCCGACTATGTGTGGTATGTATTGGTATTTGTGGTTTTGGCAGTGCTGATTGCAATTATGATATGCTACTTCTTGGTTATCTGGTTAAATCCTTGGACAGGAACCAGAAATATTTATTTAGCCACTAGCAACCTGGCCCAGAATGGTGATGTTATAAGGCTGCTTACCCCGGGAGTATTTGAATTTTTGAAATACTTGCAGTTTGCGTTCTTTTTGGGCTGCTTACAGCTGAATTATCCTAATTTTTTGCAACCCGTCTTGGGCACTTTGTCGTGGAGTAATTTGATGTTTCATTTCAGCTTTGTGTCAAGTCAAGATGTGTCTATTCTGGGCAATATTTACTTTGCTGAGAACTTTTACGGGATTGGAAGAATGGCGCGTATTATACAGATATCGCGAAATGAGGATATATGGCCAGGGTTCATCATTTGGCTTTTGGTTTTGTTTGGTGCAGTGGGCTTGGTCTCGCTAGTTTTGTGCATTATATCGAAGTTTATGGGGATTGACAGGGAAGACCATGTTTTGACTTTCCAGCAAATTGCTACCCGTACCAGGGAGACCATACTTCTCAGAATACTGCCCTTTTTGACTGGAAACGCTTTGCGGATAATTTTGCAGGCTTTTGCTCTGCCAATATTATCTTTGTCATTTTTCCAACTAGTTTTACCTAGTAAGGAGCCTTATTTGGGAGTGGCTGTAGCATTTGCTGTCATTGCGCTTCTTGTATGGATATCGCTGGCACTATATGTTGCTTACCGGATTCTGAAAGATGATTCCAGGTTGATTAGCAACTGTAACTCAGGAAGGTATGACTTGGTGTTCTCTTTAAGGTTTGGATCGTTTTACAACTACTACCGTCCTGGATACCCTATATTTATTGCGGTAGAGTTGTCCAGTCTGCTTCTTGAAGGACTCGCAATCGGAGGGATCCAGAACTCAGGGATTGCTCAAATTACTATTTTAGCCACTGTGCAGTTGGGATATTTACTAGCTCTGACGGTGTTTCGACCATACCCTAGCGAATCAAATATGAATCTAATTGGAGCCGTTATGAGTTTTATCAAAGCAGTTGTTGTGTTTTTGCATATTCCATTTATTCGGTCGCTTGATACAAGCTTTACAGCCAGCGGGTGGATTGGTTACGTTATTCTAATTATTCACGCGTTAGTCGTGATTTTATTTATTGTCCACTTTGTGCAGGTGATCTTTGAGCTCTTTGCGCGATTGGGAGGTGCCGGACGTGCTCATGGCACAAGCTTGTTGCGTGGAAACGACGAAGAAAAGGGAGTGACTGACCAAGGTCAGGAGTACACCAAGGAAGAGTCGAGGCTTGGGATAAACGGACATTCGGGAGTTGTTGGTGGTGGTGCAGCTATTATGCCCAGCACTGATTTGGCTAAGCTGGACACCAGAGAGACCGATAGCAATAATTCCAAGTCCGTGATTGCGCGGGCACAGTACCGCAAAAGGATAAAGCATGGTTCTGATGGTTCTTTGTTTATTTCAGGGCGAAGAGAGCTGAGTGATTTGTTGGTTTCCTCGCCCACTTCTGATTTATCGTCACCACTGGCTACCACACCTGGCGGTGGACCTAATTCGTTTTCGGGCGACGAAGCTGCAAAGTCTGCTGGATACTACAGGCGTCCTCGCAGAAGGCAAAGCTCGCATGATTGGGCCTACGGTAATCCTACCGAAGAGAGTATTGAGACTCCTACGTTGAGCAACTTTGACGGCAGCGGCGGCGGTGGCGGCGGCGGCGGCGGCGGCGGCGGCAGCAGCTCTGAAAAGATTGCAGCTTCAAAGAGAAGAAGCTCTACGGACTATGCTACCAGAGAAGCTGATCGCTATATCACTAAACGCTGGACAACCCACACGTTTAACAGTGAAGATTACGAGGCAGATGATGGACTGTACGCCCAAGCTTCCTCATTACTCGATGCTGGTGGGGGCAGCAAAAAGCGTTCCTCGGTGATGTTTGGATCTAGTAACTGGAACACCAGCGAGGATGGTGATGCTGGCGGTGGTGTCGACAATTTTGACGGAGTTGACAAGAAGAGCAAACCTCGAATTGGCAAAGGTATTGTGAAACGCATCAAAGGCATCATGTCTGGAGGAAGCATCCAAGCAGCTTCTAGTGAGAGTAGCCTGGAGCCGAAAGGTTTTGAGGTGATTAATCGGCAACCTATTAAGCTTGCTACTATGGAAGAAAAACCCCTAAGCTATTCTTCACGAAAATCAAGCTCCTTAGAAGATGAACCTTCCAGGCAGAACAAAGAGCCAGGAGCAGAGACAACAGCAACAGCATCAGCATCAGCAAAAGTAGATGAAGAAGACGAGGAGGAAGAGAATAAAGAGTTGCTTGCTCACGATAGCCTTGAAAAAACCCAGAAAAGTCCCACCACAGAATTTGTGTTTCCTTTAACAGCCACTTCTCCTTCTGTCAGGCGAACTAGTGGGGTAGGACTACGCATTTCCACTGGATCTCTTCCACAGGGCGCATCGCCGGTAGTAGCTGTAGCAAATGCTACTGCCAGACAGCATCGGGTGGCCAAACACATCCCCTTGCTGGAGACTGGGTCTAACGTGACGCTCACCACTTCTTCTACCTGTGATAGCACGGAGTACCACTCCGTAGCAGAGAGCTACGATGAGTAGTACAAAACATATTGACTGACAAGCAAGAGAAAACAAAAAAAAATTGCTTTTTTTAATTATATACTACTAATACTAATTTTATTTGCTCGGCATTTTCTGCCTATATATTAAAGGACCAAAAAGCTCATCACTGATCAAAACTTGGGGAAGTAGGTTTTAAAGAAGGTTTTGCTTTAAGTTGCATGGTGCAGAATTGTGGGGGGAAGTTGGGTCTCGATCGGAGCAGATTTGTCCACATGGCTCTCGAGCCGCCCTACTAAAGTTTGCTTTTCTCTCTCTCTCTCACCTTATATTCTTGCAGCTTTGTATAAATACAAACACGCACGCTCCAATTTCCAACTCTTCTTTCTTGAAGCCATTGAAAACTTTTTTTTTTCTTTCTTCTCTTTGACCACATTTTTTCCTGTACTTTTTACAGTGGTTTTGATCTTTTGTTGACGTACTGTGAGACTTCATAAACCATGGCTACTCCTGTTACTCACAGTCCCAAGAAGCATCTCAAGACGCAGAGCGCGTTTGTAAGTGTGATCTTTCCACAACTTTTTACCTTGTCTTCTCAGGTCATCCCATTTTTTTTTTTACTTCGTGGCGTGTAGTCTAGGGAGACAATTTTTTTGTGCAAATTCTAACTAGCTGTAGGCCTTTGATTCAAATGCGACCACTGTGGCTGCAAGCCAGATGCGCAATGCTCTCAACAAGTTGGCTGACACCGTTCCTGACGAGGAGACTAAGCGAAGGTTCGAGAACGAGATGGACAACTTTTTTGTGCTTTTCCGTCGTTACCTCACTGATTCTGCCAAGGGAACTACTCTTGACTGGGATAGAATCCAGCCCCCTAACCCCAAACAGGTGATTGGCTACGATCAGTTGGAGCAGAAGTATTCAAGCGTCACGGGCTCTGACCACTTGAGCAAACTTGCTGTGTTGAAGTTGAATGGTGGTCTGGGAACTTCTATGGGTTGTGTTGGACCTAAAAGTATCATTGAGGTCAGAGATGGTAAAACCTTTTTGGATCTGGCTGTGCGTCAGGTCGAACATTTGAATCGTACTTACAACTGCAACGTACCCTTCGTATTGATGAACTCGTTCAACACTGACGAAGACACCTCCGTTATTATCCAGAAGTATCAGGGCCATAAGGTTGACATTAAAACTTTCAATCAGAGTAGGTACCCTCGTGTTTTCAAGGACTCTCTTTTGCCGGTCCCCAAGTCCTACGATGACAGAATTGATGCATGGTACCCCCCAGGACACGGTGATTTGTTTGAATCTTTGAACAACTCTGGTTTGCTGGACCAATTGATTGCCGACGGCAAGGAGTACTTGTTTGTCTCCAATGGAGATAATTTGGGAGCTGTGGTGGACTTCAACATTTTGAATCATATTGTTGACTCTGATTCTGAGTATATCATGGAGTTAACCGACAAGACCAGAGCTGACGTCAAGGGAGGTACCATTATCGACTACGATGGATCTGTTCGTTTACTTGAAATTGCTCAGGTGCCCAAGGAGCATGTTGAGGAGTTCAAGTCTATCAAAAAATTCAAGTATTTCAATACCAACAATTTGTGGATCAACTTGAAAGCCATCAAGCGTGTAGTCGACGCTGATGAGCTCTCTGTCGAGATCATCCCCAACAACAAGTCAATCTCCGTTGGTAGTGCCGAGATGCCTGTTTTGCAGCTGGAGACCGCTGTGGGAGCTGCCATTCGCCATTTCAAGAACGCCCAAGGTGTCAACGTTCCCCGTCGACGATTCTTACCGGTTAAGACTTCTTCTGACTTGTTGCTGGTGAAGTCAGACTTATACTCCTTGACTCACGGCAGCTTGGAGCTCTCCTCTTCTAGATTTGGCGGAATCCCACTCATCAAGTTGGGAGGCCATTTCAAGAAGGTCAAGGACTTCCAGCTTCGTATCCCTCATATGCCCAAGATTGTCGAGCTGGACCACTTGACCATAACTGGTAACGTGTTTCTGGGTAGAAACGTTACTTTGAAGGGAACCGTGATTATAGTCTGCGAGGAGGGAAACAAGATTGACATTCCCAACGGATCTGTCTTGGAGAACGTGGTTATCACTGGAAGTTTATCTATCCTAGAGCATTAAGTATCTACAGCATATGATGAATATAAAATATGTATACCAGTACAAATTGTCAAGCTCTGTGGATTTCATTCTACCTTAATTTAGCGTGGGCTACTAATCAGTACTAAATATGTATAAATATTCACGTGCAAGTTCTGGGTGTAAAGTCCGCACTTGCTAAAGATCTTTGTCACCTCCACATCGGGTTCGGCTTCCAGTGATTCAGCCTCCATATGAACTTGTAGATATCCGATTTCCTCTTCTAAACCTCCTTCTCAAACCTCTTCATTTTATCTTGCACCTTTTTTTTTTTTTTTTTTTTTTTAGCCAGTGCCTCGTTTGTTGTCAAATATAGCCTTCTGGTCTTATTTTACCTGCTGAGTATTGTTGTATATCTTATCTGTAATTTCAGGTCTTCAGTTACTACTTGGCTAGCGTTTATTCCAAAAGGTTTTTATACTGCCAAGAATATACAATCTTTGAGGTTCAACAAGGTTGCAGGGTTATCTTTGAAATTCGGGTTCTGATACCTCTGTAAAGCTCGGAAACATTGCAATTGCAAAGATATTTCACTGTTATTGTAGGTAACTTTCGTTAAACTTGGAAATAAAGCTCGCGCTGCAGAAGCTTTCTAAGCCGGAGACTAAATTTTGTCCGTCTTCTTAAGTTGCCATCTGTGAATTTTTTTGACGACTTGATTTTTATTTTTTAGGGAATATCTTTCCACACCTGCTTTTTTTTTTCTTTCTTGAGTTTGTTCTTTTTTTTCTCTGAAATTTGCAGAAATTACATTCAGCAATGCCTTCTAGTCTTCTTTCACCTTTAACGCGTCATGGTAAGTTCTGTTGCTACTATTGTTACCATTTTTATTTTCATGATCACTAACCCTAGTTTAGTACGCTCCTCTTCTCCACGACGAGGAACTTCACCACCTGCTAGCGGCGCCAGCGGGTCTGAAGACTTAGAGGATATCGACGAGCTGGATGGAGATGGTCAGAATATTATCCTGGGAATCATCAATCAGCTTAGAATGGGATCTGACCTATCCCGAATTACGCTGCCAACATTTATACTAGAGCGTAAGTCCATGCTGGAGAGAATATCTAACCAGCTTCAGCACCCAGAGATATTAATCGAAGCACATTCACAGAAGGACCCTGTTTTGAGGTTTGTGGATGTGGTGAGATGGTACATGTCCGGATGGCACATTGCGCCCAAGGCTGTCAAGAAGCCATTGAACCCAGTGCTTGGTGAGTATTTCAGCTGCTATTGGGATCTTGCCAATGGGACTCAGGCTTTTTACATAGCCGAGCAGACCTCACACCATCCTCCCAAGTCTTCGTACTTTTACATGTCGCCACAGAATCATATCCGCATTGATGGTACCCTGGTTCCTAGGTCAAAGTTCTTGGGAAACTCTGCGGCTAGTATCATGGAAGGTGTTGGCTTCGTTAGGTTTACTGATATCCCAGGTAGCGGCGGAGGCGATGAGGAAGAGTACGAGATAACTCAGCCAAATATGTACGCTAGAGGAATATTGATTGGAACTATGAAGTTTGAGCTAGGAGACCATGCATACGTGAAATGTCCAGACAACGATCTGATTGCCGACATTGAGTTCAAAACAAAGGGTTTCATATCCGGTACTTACAACGCTATTTATGGAGAAATTAAGCAAGTTTCTACTGGCAAAGTTTTGTATGAAATCACTGGTAAGTGGAACGAGTTGATGGAAATAAAGGATTTGGCTACCGGTAAGAAGTCTGTATTTTTTGACGTTAAAGATGCCAAACCTATTCCACCAAAAGTAAGACCTTTGGATGAACAGGGAGAGTTTGAATCTCGTAAGTTGTGGAAGCCTGTGACTGATGCATTGACCAAGAGAGACCATACGGTAGCAACAGATGAGAAGTTCAAGGTTGAAGAACGTCAAAGAGACGATGCAAGAAAACGCGGAGAAGACGGAGTGGAGTTTCACCCCAAGTTATTCAAACGTGCTGGTAAGGACTCGCCATTAGAGTTTGTTATATACAAGGATATTGACGGTGCTACCCCAGAAGAGCAAATCAAGCAAATCTGCTCCATAGCTCCAATCTTGCCTGGCCAAGATTTCCACGAAGAGTTTGCCATTCCTGCGCACAAGAAGGGAGAGACCTCCCCGAGCAGTGGAACTGATTCAGCAAAGAGCGGTGAGTCATTAAACATGGATGAACTCAAGGATGCACTCTCTGATGATGAGGAGGAAGAATTTCACGATGCTTAAACGGCAGTTCTTGTATTTCTGAATCTTGCTTTATTTTTTTTTTGGTTTTTTAGAAGATCTCTTAGAGTCAATATGATTCTCGGCGATATATATATATATGTTTCCTTGCGTAAACAAGAGTTTCATGTCCCGGTGCAATTTCCATTAGTTTATCCAGGTCCTGCTGGACGTTAGTGAGCAATCGCTCATCATTCAGGCTGAACAAACAATAGAGCACGAAAGTCCAGATAGATATATCACTGATATGCTTTTTGGCTACTGAAAGGGTATTCAGCATGCATTCTTGCTGTTTTTCAAGAGACATTTGGTCTGCTAGCCACCTTGCGTATCCCCACGCGTAATAGTTGCGAGGGTGGAGCACACCTGCTGAAGTGACAATACTCAATTCATGGTCAAAGTCAACTTCCCTTTGTGAATTTTTTACCAAGAACTTCCGGTGATGCCATAGCATTGGAGATTTGGTATGTTTTGGAAGCGGGGACCTGAAGATCAAATCAAGAATCCTCAGTTCCTGCTCATAAGACCAAATCTCTGGACAAGAAACCAGGATTTTTTTGCGAGCATTTATAGCAGTTAGGTTCTCGGTAGTTGCAAGAATCACTATCAGAGTAATTTTTAGAAGCCTAAAGGCATTATTAGTCGCACCAGTTCTAAGCTCATGTAGTAGTTGCCAGTACTCTTCGCGAAGCGACCCGAACGCTGCAATCAGATATTTCTTGGGGATACCTAACACAGCTTCTTGAACCTCAGGCTGTTTACTGGGTAAAAGCTCATCTCGAACAAACTCTATATGATTCAAAGCAGGTTGCCGCTCTTGCAGTATCAGCTCCGCTATAATTTCCCAAGACATGCCATCATCAAGAGCATGAAAGGAATCAGTCGCGAATGCGCTCGAGCGGCTGAACATTTATCGAATATGGGCAGCGCAGCTGCTTGAAATCGAGATGCTCTCTCGAGATCTCTCTGCAAAGAGCCAATCACTTTTAATTTCGTATATATATACACTACCAGAATTACACATAAGAACCAAAGATGTCGGAACTTGTAAGTATAATACAATTAGTCTGAATTGTCTACTTTCAAAATCTAATCTGAGCGCAGCCTGGAGACTTATCAGTTATTGATGTGGACTATGCGATAGAGCGAAATTCCACTCGGCCCACCAGTATCACCCAAGTCACAGTCAATGGAGCATCGACTTTGCGACATGGCTTTCTAGAGAAGCAGCTGGCTCCTGTTTTGATCAATGGCGAGCCAAGAGCTCTGAATGAAACATTGGTGCAGCTGGATGCTGCTGCTGACCGTCTGCAATCTTTCGGGACCCATACAAGTGATGGATACTTTCTTGAGCTAGTTGAAAGCAGCGATAAGAAGTCAGAAAGCGACGTGCTTAACTTAGCAGCTACTTTTAAGCTAAAGCCTGCTCAACCCCAATGGGTTCACTTGACTTCAGGCAATCAAGAAGACGGTAGTGGACTAGTGCTGAACGGTGGCATCAAGAATCTGTTTGGTGGTGCAGAGAGCTTGGAGCTCGAGTCAGTTTTAGATAGCCGTCCGCAGTCCAAGAGTGCCATTTTGGCCAAACTGACAACTCCACTTAATGGGAAGCCTAACGTTAGTGCTAGTGGTCTTGGCTTTGCCATCTCACAAGATTTGCCGTGGGCTTCTCATGCCGAAGTGTTACGAGGCATCTCGTTGAATCTTAGCCAGGTGAACCGAACAAACTGTATCCTGAAGACAGTTACTACGGAAGTTGGCCTTGAAGGCTCTGTCAGGACTGTTTTAGGGATCACTCCTGCTGCTAGTGATTCAGTTCGCGCTGCCGCCGGAGACTCACTGGGAGTCTCACTCATTGGCAAGATTTCTGCTGGTGGGTTTGATGATGTGTGGAACCCAACTAAAGGTGTCCAAATCAATGCATCTGGTCAATTCACAGGTAAATCCAGCCCAATACCGTTACCAGGGGATGTTTCATTCCGCAAAGCTGCAGTAGATGCTACGTTTGCTCTCCCCCTTAGTTGGAGATTTTCTATAAATGCCACTGGGGCGGCTGGAGTTCTGCAAGGTCATGACCACTCGCTAGTAGATAGGTTCTACCTGGGAGGCAGAAAGGGCGTACAGCCACTTTCAGGATTCCAATCTTGTGGAGTCGGGCCAAAAGATGACGGAGATGCAGTTGGAGGTGATAGATTTGCATATGGCCGTGTATCACTTGTTAGTAAAATTTTGTCCAAGTACAAGACGTTATCTCCGTTACGAGTTTTCACGTTTTACAACGCTGGCAGCCTGAACCTATCTGAAACGAGCATATCACCGTCGAGGGATACCTCTTCAAAACAAGCATCTGCATCTTCGTCATCTGTGACTACATCTTCTTCTACAGCATCATCGTTCTCTACTTTACTCAAGGAATCTAGCTCGGCTTGTGGTGTGGGGCTTTCTTATAGAACAGAAACCGCACAGCTCGAGCTTTCTTATGTTGTACCTTTAACGTGGAGCCCTACGGATTTGACACGAAGAGGTCTACAGTTCAGTGTGGGACTATCAGTTTGATCTATTACATATGTAGATATAAAATGTATATCGACATGTGTGTATATTGATTTAATGATTTGCACCGCATTCAGTTCCAAAGATTACCTGGAAGACATACCCGAGCATTCCACACCAGCAACGCCATACTAGAGTTCTCAAGTGACATCATTTTCAAGGGCAGTGCTGTCGCATATACCTGCTAGGTTACGTTTGACCAAAACCCTAATTAAGGAGCAGAATAAAAAAAAAAAAAAAGGCTCCTCGGCTAGGACAATTGCCGGATTGGTAAAGCGTACATGTGGCGATAAAGCTCTACATTTTACACTTTGGTTGTAGAGAAGAAGAAAAGACTTTTGTGGTGCGGTTAACGCGGGTCAGCAGCAATCTCAGGAACAAGACCAGGAATTAAAAGCCTTTCAAGAGGCGTTTCTCCTGGCCAAAACAATTCAGTACAAATTAACCAAAATAGAAGAGCATTTTTTTACTACTCCAGGCAACTAAACTAAACGTGGAGCAAAGTTTCACATATGTTTGAGCAATTGGTTGTAGTACTTTGATGCTTGCAACCCAGCAACGTTGTCTGTCTACGGAGTTCTCTCATCTCTTCTTCATCCATCTTGTTAGTGCCAAAGATCCCCCGATCTGTCTCACCACAAACCTGAGTCAGCTGATATATATATATAGCCATTACATCCGCTTGGATCAACGGGGCCGGCGATTTGAGTCCGAGAAGAACTAGAACAAGGTTCAGAGACAAGTAGTGGCCTTTCTCAAAACTCTGTTCTGGATGTATATATAAGGGTGGTGATCTTCGATAGATATAAATATATACCTTAGTTTCTTCCTATTCTTCTTTCTAACCTCAGTATCAATCCTATTTCTGTATCTTTATCATGGAGTTTTATAACAATACATACAGCGCCGCCAAGCTGAGCGAGCCCAAGACTCGTATGCAGTTTTTCGGCGAGGAGCCTCCCAGAAAGCTCCCTCCCACCAGTGAGCACTTGCATGAGATGATGCTCGGAATCATTGCGTCTTTGAACCAGGTCGGAGATTTATCCCTGGAGAATGATGACTACGCTGAGTTCAAGAGATGGGCCCTGAAAGTGGCTATCGTGTTGCGAGCACATAAGCTCGGGTATCTTGTCAACGAGCTGCCCAGTCACGGCTGGGAACTGATGATTTCCGGTCTGGTTGGCGACTACTGCAAGACTTTACTGGGTAAACAAATGGTCTTGGATTTGCAGGACAAGCAATGGTTCATTAACGAGCTGTTGGAATACCTGCAATCTAGATTCACCAAACAATCTCATACTTAGGTATATATGGGATATTCTGATGGTTGTATTTTAGTTGAAAAGGTGTGAATAACCCCGTTTGGAAAAAATAACGACTACATTAAAGTAGCTTTTTGCTGTCTTCAACTATACTTTCAATATTTAAATTTTTTATTCCATTTTAACTCGAAGCATGTATATGTATGAAGTCAAAATTGGTGGTGCATGTATAACATCATCATGCAGCCTCCAACGAGTACTCTGATTATAAAAATTCGAGATAGAGGTAAAAGTACTTAGGTTTGAAATTTAAAATTCGAGCTAGTGATACAGAAAATGTCTGCAGCGACAATTGAAACAGCTCCTGCAGTTGTTCCTACGGCAGATAAAGGTAACTTTTGAACTTTCACAAGCGCGTATTAAACTCATTGCTAATTATTAAAAGATGTTGAAATGGATTCCAACTTAGAAGCAGTCAGATGTGAGTAATACCATGTTCTTAATCTCCCTTTTCTCGAACAATCAAGTACTAACGAAAGAAACCAGCAATAGAAGGATGGATTGTAATGGTTACAAACCTACACGAGGAGACCACAGAGGAAGATATCGATAACTATTTCGGAGAATTTGGCACACTAGACAGCATCCACTTGAACTTGGATAGACAGTCAGGGTATGCCAAGGGGTACGCGTTAATTGAGTACCGACAATACGAACAGGCAGTCGCTGCAATTGAAGAAGGCAATGGTACCGAGCTGTTGGGTAGACATATTACCGCTGGGTTTGCATTTGTTCAAAAAGCCGGAGATGAGCAGGTTTATAGCCCGATAAACGAGCAAAGAAGCAGGAGCGCTAGTCCTACCAGAGATTAAAGCATTCAGAGAAAACCATTAATGGAGGGGGATCAAAAAAAAAGCTTCACTCTGGCATGGGAAGAAAAAAAAAAGGAACCTATATTCATGGGTCAACATTTATTTATATCATTTCAACCGTTGTATAATTATAGCACAATAACTCGGCATTACATGTACATTATTTCGCATTCCCGACAACGCTTGATGCATTTTATAAAGTCAGAATAAAAAAAAAATATAGTAGTAGCCTTTTGGTTGTATTGCGACTTCATTATGATAATTACTATTGAATATTTCAGTTTCAGATTTACGTGCCCTCCATATATATGTGGACTCTCACAACCCAATTTAATGAGACAGAAATTACCAAATGGCTTCGACCCGGAAAGACCTACGTCATAGGCCGGGATCCTAGCTGTGATATCACACTAGATGGGAAATCAATATCAAGGAGACATGTTGAGCTGAACGTCACGACGCTGGTCAAGTCGTCACCAGAGACCAATACCCCTGCGAAACAACAGGTGAAATCAGTATTGACCGTGAAGCCACTTAAAACCAAATATGGAACCATACTATCACGCAAGGGAGAAGAAGAGAAAAGACTACAGGAGTTTACGGAGTACAAGTACGATGATAGTGTGGATTTCACAACCTCGCATTCAATGCTAATGAGCTCTACAAGCCATGGCAGCATGACTTTACAAATTGGTAGTGCGACTTTCCTGAAACTCAGTCGACAACCTTTATCCCTGACATACTCAATTTCATCTATGGATTTATCCACGCAGACAATTGTAGATACACTGGCTAGGGAAATGGGTATAGTGGTTTCCCCGGAGTTTCGCCCGGACACCATCCATTTCATCATTTCATCCAAGAATAGTAGCGGGCATATCTCTGCCAGGTTTATTTTGGCGCTAGCTCGGGGGCTTTTCATTGTGAGGCCAGAGTACCTTGATGCTCTGATATCAGCCCAGGATGCAATGGAAATTGATTACAACACTGCATTACCGGATTACCTGGATTTCCTGCCATCACCAGAGTTCGTGGTCAGAAGCGAGCGTTCAAGGTGTTTGAGAGACTACGTTTTCATCTTTTCTGACCCTTTGCAGTTGATTTCTGAGGGTAAAGTAGTGGAAGCATCAGGAGGTTCGGCGACTTTCTTGAACTGCAGCAATAGTAGTGGTAGTGATTTGAGAAGGGCATTCAACCCAGAGAAAACTTCGGTTCAAGATATTGTCAATTTTGTTCAACAGGTTGACAAAAATTATAATGGCAAGAAGGTCTTATTAGTATCGTACCCTCTCATGGCTACTGGCAATGACAACGACGCTACTTTAGCAGCTTCAAGGCTATCAGTACTTAACAAGGCTTCAGTGGAGATGGGCGTTCAGCTGGTTCTTCCTGGAGATATTGCCAAAGCTGTGATCGAGTACGATGGGTCAGTCGTGTATAGACCTCGACGAAGTAATGAATCACAGCCTGCTCATCAGCAGAATACAAGGTCATCCGTTCCGGTGGCACCTAGAAAACAGAGAGTGCGACCTCAGAAAATGAATATATCGGATTATTTCTCTCAAACTACCCAGTCTAATAGTGATAAATCCTCTCAAACCCAGGATCCAGCACCGGTTTTATCGCAAACTCAAGATGAACCCAGGAAAAAAACCTCACCAACCGAGTTGACAAGCGTGCCAGGAGGCTCTAAACCAAAACAGCGTAACCGGCCAAAACCGTTTTCTGCAGCTGAATATCTTGGTATGAAGAGTTCACAGGCTGATTTGCCGCCCGCAAAAACTGTAGCTGCTCCGGTAGCAGCTACTCATACTGATAAAAAAGTCACTAAACAGCCAGCTGTGAAAAGACAAAAAGTACAAGAGGTCAAAATACCAGATATAAGCGAAACTGGCGAGGAAAATAGACCACCCCAGCAATCTGATGCACCCGTTTTATATGAGGAGATATCTCCGGAATGTATGCAGAAACTAGCCATCGTGGAAGACACTTTCCCCACTTGGCGCATGTCCAGACCCAACACTGAAGTTCACTCGCAATCTTTATTTGTGAGCGATAGCTACTCTGGAGAAGATGAATCATCTGACAGATGGAACAATGTACCCAATTTCAAAGGTTTCAGAAGATCTAACGCACGAGGAGGAAAAAACGTCACCAATAGTGATACAGTTTCGAACCCTGGCCCCAAGATTGGGTTCACTGCCGTGGGTAGAGACCATGGTCGTGATCAGCTTGAGTTACAAGAAATCGACTTGATGTTCAATTCTCCCTCTGGCAGACCTGCCAAACGGGCCAACACTAGCACTTATTCTAGGGATCTTAGTCATGAAAGCGATGATTTTGTTGACGGAGAAAGCATGCAAGAAGATGAGGGTTTAAGAGTTGAACCAGAACAACTGGTCAATAGTTACTATGAAGATGAGGATGACGCACGACCAAGATTTAGTTTTGATTAGACCAGAAGGATTATTTATTAATATTTTTTTTTTTTTTGTTTTGATTGTAATGAATAAATAAAACTAGTACTATAAAAAGTACAAAAACTCAAGACTGTAGAGTTGGCCAGAGTGGTTTGTTCTTTGTAATCCAGGGATGTGTAAACACTTTGCGCAGCGGGTATCTATCAGTTGGATCATGTTTCAACAACTTTGTAATCAAATCAGCAGCCTCTGAAGAGATATACGAGGGGATTTTCAAGTCCACTTTACATATTCTCTTATAAGTATCATTTTTGCTGGCTTCCTCAAATGGCGGTTTACCAATTAAGAACTCATAAGTTAAAACCCCCAAGGACCAAATGTCTACTTTATAGTCATGTTTCTTCGATTCAATCATTTCTGGGGGTAAGTAATCCAAAGTTCCACACATGGTGTCTCTTCTTTGACTTGGGGCATGCACTGACCATCCAAAGTCTGCAATTTTGATATTACCGTCTGCCCCCAGGAGAATGTTTTCAGGTTTGATGTCTCGGTGAATGATATGCTTTGAATGCAAGTATTCCAATGCTAACGCCATCTGGTATACATACTTAGATGCCTTGATTTCGTTAAACCGTCTTTCTTTGCTCAAAACCTTGAAGAGTTCACCCTTGGCAACATACTCAATGATCAAATAGACATTCTTGGCGTCATGAAAATGACCATACAAACTTAGGATATTAGGGTGCTTCAAGTGTGACTGAATTTCCACCTCTCGACGAAATTGGCCCTCAGCGTTGTAGCTGGTAAGTTCACGCTTGCTCATAACTTTCAAGGCTGACACAAACCCAGTAGATATCTCTCTGACACAGTATACTCTTCCAAATTTACCTTTGCCTAGCTTCTTCCCGATTTCAAAGTCATCTAGCGTGAGATGACGCTGTGAAGACACGCCATGTAGCGGGTTAGACAGTCTTGTAGAAGATAATGACGAGGTTCTTGACATCTTTGGGATCCTGGCCACGGAATCACGATCAATCCTTTGCGGTGACATTGTGTTGGTAGGCGGTCGCATTGTACCGCTAGCTTTCCATTGCTCATTGAAATTACTGCCTGAACTGTTGTCACTTCCGTTAATGCCACTGCCACTGCCACTATTTTTATTGTTGTCAATTGGTTTCAATCTTCCAGCTCCTCCTGCCGCCGTGCCATGTCGTGGCTGAGAATACTGAGGAAGCGACGACTGGTTGTTTTTTAAAGCTATCTTGAGCAGGGGGTGTTTCATGGTCTTCGCATAGCCCGCTCCACCAGTTGTTGTGTTACTTGTGGGTCCAGTTGAAGTAGACGCTGGTTTCAACAAGGTATCTGATGGTAGCTTCGAAGCTGCTGACGATTTTGTGCTGAGGTACTTGGCTGTCCTGTATGGGTTGGTGTTCTCGCTTATTGAAGTTTTAGCCAGCTTCGACTCTAATCCTTGAGAACTCATCGTTTCCTTTGCGTCACGCTGTGATTTTCTAAGTAAAAAGAAGAATACAGGTCAACCTTGAATTTTTTTTAGTTTGAAGTGTGATAAATATACAAAATACCAGTACGGTGGTTGTTTACAAATATCTGATTTTGGATGCAATCTCGGTGGATCTCATTATCTGCACCGAAATAGCAGTTTCTAGCCGTGTACGCTTAATTAACTCTCTGGATGAGATCCGGTACACAAGGACGCAACACTCCACTTCGATTGAAATGCTCTTATAAGGCCTCTTTATAATTTATATGTCTCTCTCTCCAGAGCTCTGATATTGAAAAACCTTATATCGTTCATACTGAGAGGCTTTGAAACTAAAGGGCTTTTAGCTTCATATCTACAGCTTATAACTTATTTTTTTTATTTCTTTTTTCCGTGCGTTTCTCTTTATTTCATTTGTCTATCTTCCTGATATTTAAACCCAATCTCTGTTTGCCAACATGCATCTTTGGCAGAGTCTTTTGGCTGGCCTGGGTGTATGGTCAACCACAGGAGTCCAGGACCAGGTTTCTCCTCCAGCACTGCAGTTCAACAATGAGCTGCTACTATCTGGCGGCTATCAACATCCACAAGATACCATTGGCATCCCCAAAGTAGCAGTTATTGGTGCCGGCGCAGCGGGGTCCTCTTTCGCTTACCACCTATCACTTGAAAAGGATATTGGTCCTGTGGATGTGACTATTTATGACAGAAACGCATACGTGGGAGGCAGAGTCAGGTCAATCAACATTGATGGTAAGGCTTTTGAACTGGGAGCTTCTTTGTTTGTCAAGAAGAACACTATTTTGTATTCTGCTGCAAAGGAGTTCAATCTTCCCGTGGAAAGTACGGACAAGGAAGATAGCGACCAGGATGGTGCCTCCAAAGCAGAGTACGCTTTGGGAGTGTGGGAGCATGCTCAGGATAGGCTTATTTTCACTCTGAAAAACTCTTGGATCCCATTTTATACCAGTTACAGATTCTACCAGGAGTTCAAGAGATCACCAGCAACCGCTTTGAGACTAGCCAAGGACGCCATGAGCAAGTACTTTGAGCTTTACGCAAACCCTTGGACAGATACCCAGAAAGCATTTAGGGAAGTAGGGTTAAGTGAATTGTTTGACCAAACTGCACAAGAGTGGCTCACCGAGTCTGAAGTCTCGGAGGATTACCAGCGCCGCTTCTTGCAACCTTTGACCCGAGTGAACTACGCAATCAACCTGGGGAATGCTCATGCTATGGCTGCTGCACTATCAATAGCCGCTACTGACAAGACATACCATATCAAGGGCGGCAATGCCCAAATCTTCCAAAAGATGATTGAAAGTTCAGGAGCCACGTTGAACCTGAACAGAAAGGTCTCCGAAATTAGTTACAACTCTACCAACAACAGTACTTTCATTGTCAATGGCGAGAATTACGATTACGTGGTAGTTGCATCTCCTCAGTCTCTGGCCAACATTAAGCTACCATCTCATGCCATTGAGCCTTCAGCCGTGGACTATGTGGATTTGCACGTCTCATTAGTGGTAACACAACACCCAATGATTGCCCGGTACTACTTTGCTGGTCCAGGCAAAACTTATGATGGGATATTGACTACTGTTGCCGATAAGGACAAAGCTGGCCGGTTTTATAGCATTGGCTACTACGGCAAGACACCGGCGGGCCATTATATTTACAAGTTTTTCTCAGAATCCAACTTATCTGATACTTTGATTGCGGAGATCTTGGGTCTAGGTGACGGATATGACCTACACAATGTCTACAGACAAACTTGGCAGAGTTATCCAGTAATGAAACCGCTCAATACTACAACGCCGAAGAAAGTCGAACTTGTAGATGGGCTTTTCTATACAGGGGATATGGATCCGTTTATGAGTACCATGGAGACCAATGCTTTAGCGGGCGCTAATGTCGCCAAACTTTTAGGCGACCGCTTGCGACACAGTGGATAGAAAAACCTTGATAGTTATATATATTCCACAACTGATAAGTTCAATACCTTTTTTTTTTTTTTTTTTCCTTATTTATATTTATAACAAAAAACCTTAAATCAAAGCATAAACATTAACAATACTACTTCATAATGAGTTATATACCTTCTTGACATCATCCTTATTATCATCTAGAATCTTCTTACGTTGAAGTTTCTGAGCACTTGTCAAGAATCCATTCTGAGGGGTCCATTCTTCCTCGCTCAGAACCAGTCCGCAAATCAGCTCAATACCGGCCAAGTTTTGGGATCTGCCAGTCTCCAACAAAGCATCCAAGATACTATTCAGAATCTTCTTATCGTGGTTCAAATCACCATCAGTATCGATTCCAAGTTTCTTT
Source organism: Groenewaldozyma salmanticensis (assembly GCA_003708315.3). Lineage (NCBI taxonomy): Eukaryota > Fungi > Ascomycota > Dipodascomycetes > Dipodascales > Trichomonascaceae > Groenewaldozyma > Groenewaldozyma salmanticensis. The sequence goes on along the minus strand of PPNW03000005.1, from coordinate 33,737 downwards.
GCCAGTTCCTCCACGGGCTTCTCATTAGGGACCACGATAGCCAAGGGCTTGACCTGGTTTTGGTCAGCGTAGATGCAAATATTAGACACAAACTGATTAGATCTGTAGACAGATTCCAGCTTCTCCAAGGCAATATATTCACCATTAAGAGTTTTGACCAGATTCTTCTTACGATCTATAATCTTGAGGGCACCACTGGGAGCCCACTCGCCAATGTCGCCAGTATGAAACCAGCCATCCTTGTCGAGAGCCTCTTGGGTAGATTTAGGGTCCTTGAAGTACTCCTTCATGACGGGCGCTCCCTTAATAAGCACTTCACCCTGGCCATCCTTGGCGTAGTAGCCTGCGTCCTCGACATCCACTAGCTTGACAGTGACTGCAAAAGTGGGCTCGCCCAAAACTCCGTACTCAAAGTTTGGCGGACTCAAAATACAACAGTTAGCATTTGTCTCTGTGAGCCCGTATCCAATCAACATGGGCGCTATCAAGGTGCTAATAAAAACTTGAGTGTCCCTAGACAATGGCGCACCACCGTTAAGTATATATTTCAGTCTACCTCCAGTAGCGTCCTTGACCTTCTTGAAAATTAAGCTGTCCACCAAGGGGACGGGAAGGCCAAAACTGTTGAGCTTGACTTTGGTATGATAGGCACCCCAAAACAATCGCTGACTGAGCCCGGGAGCTTGGCCAATTTTTGCCAAAACACCCTTCCTGATTGATTCCCATACCGCGGGGACACCAACCATCAGAGTTGGTCTTAGTTCACGGATATCACCTTTGCAGTTTCGGACTGAGAGATCACTCAAAGTCTTGGGGTGTCCGTAGCCCAGACAACTACCCCAGTAGAAACAACTCATTTCCACAGCAAACTCGAAAATGTGTGCCAAGGGCAAGAATGACAAGAAGGAGTCATCTGGGGTAACGGTTTGACGGTTAATGTTACCCACAACACCGGAAACGCCTCCAATGACAGTGGAGTGAAGCAACACCACACCCTTAGGGGCTCCAGAAGATCCAGAAGTGTACATGATAAGAGCGGTGTCTTCAGGCTTAGGAGGGATAGCTTCGTGAGGGTTTTCCTTGCCTGACTTGAGGAAGTCGTCGAATGAAATCAGAGTAACATTAGGATGAGCTTCCTTGAATGCATCAATTTGAGACTTTTCATGCTCCAAAGGCTTAGTACGATAAATCACTAATCTGATAGCGGTTGCCTTCTTCATGGGTCTGATCAATGACTTGAGTAATGAGGTATCAGTCAACACACCCACAGTTTCGGTATCCACCATTGAATGGGTCAATCCCTCTTCACCAAGAGTGTCGTATGCAGTAACCACAGGAATACTCATTGAACAGCAGCCCATTGCCACTTGGAGCCACTCTGGTGAGGTCTGACAGTAGATATGGAATCGCTCTTCGCCGCTGGGCTTGATACCATGGTGAATCAAAGCAGAGGCAAGATGCGTGATATTGGTGTAAACTTCATTGAAAGTGAGGTAATTGTAGGGCCCTAGCTCAAAATACTGCCAGTTCTTCTTGATCTTTTGAGGTTTACCGTCGATATTCTTGGTAATCTCCTTCTCCTCGTTGTGAATCTTGATCAATTCTCTGGAGCCCATGCACTTGCGGTTTGCAAACTTCTTGACAGCAAACTTCAAAAGTGCATACAAGGTGTTCAACTCGGGGTTGTTCTCCGGAGTGGTCCATGCTTTATCCTTGACTTGGGTGTTTCTCCGAGGGGCGCTTTCGCCAGGCTTGGCAGGACCAACCTCAACCGAAGAGGGGGTTTTCTTGAATAGCATGACGAGACTTGAGGGTTCTAAAGAGTTAGAAAAACGCCGCAAGAGTGTTGTGAGAAATAGAGAAGAGAGTCAGAGGCAAATAGAAGATAAAAGGGAGGAGGAGGAGGGGGTGAGAAGAGAGAGAGAAATTTGCCTTGGTAAGTCTTAACGCCGCTCGCAGAGATGGGACCGAGAGAAAAAAAAACAAAAAAAAAAAGCAAAAAAACAAAAGAAAATAAAAAACAAAACTCAAAAGATAAACCTTTGAGATCTCTCTTACTTACGCTTCTTCGAAAAGATAAAAAGCTAAAGAATTAAGAAATGAGCTTCAGGTGGGAAGAGCAGAAAAAACAGGAGACCCGCCAGCAGGGGAAAGTGGTTTTTGTTGTCCGATACCAAATGTGTGAAAATGCTAATTACAACGGGGAGCTCGGCTATGACTTTTTGTTTTGTTGATTTGCTTCTGACATAGGTGAGATCTTCTGATACAGCAATGAAGCAAAAACCAATAGAAGCCAAACAGAGTAGAAACAGAAAACGTGAGTTAGAAAGTAAAGGGAATTTCTGACCCTGAGCTGATAGCAGTTAGCATATATATATATATGTAAAAATATATAAATATATATACAATTATTTGCAAACATAAGGATGCATGTGACGACAGGATTTTGGGAAAATGACCCTGGGCACATCATCGTCATTATCTCTGGGCTTTTAGACTTGATAACACGGAGATGGGGTTGGGCATGGCGTGTTGGAAGCTTAAATCTGTTGGGACTTTCCCGAGACATTAAAGTTTTTCCGCTGGAATTCACATGTCTTCATTCTACTTGTTTATCTCCAGAGACTGCAGTTTGACCTGACTTTGCCAGAGGAGAGAACATGAGGAACTTACCCAGGACTTACCCAGGACTTACCCAGGGGTTACCCAGGCTCCCTCGAGCTAAGGGCAGTTGCTCTGCCTCCGAGGGAAGTGACGTGGTGATTCCCCACAAACAATGGGCAGATCCTACCTGTAATCAGAGAAAAGCCCTGCTCGATTTGAACTGTCAACGGCTTTTGCTTACTTAAGTTTTTGTTTCTTGTAGTTGCTTTATTTTTTGTTGGGGTCTGCTTCTCTCACCGCGTTTTGTTGGGGACTATTATTCCCTGGGCGTTTTCAGTGAATTGCTCTTCAAATGAATTGTTCCTCAATGAACTGCTTCGTCTTTCTAGGTCTGTATATGCCAAATAGGCCTCTGGTTGACCTCGGAGCTTAATCTCTGTAGATCTGACGCGAAACAAAGGTTGATTGTGTTGAAGTCCAATATCTCTCTGTCCCACCTATTGTTCCGGTCGGGCTAATTGTAATCAGAAGATCTATTCGGAGTGTTCAAGTTTTGTGACAAGGCTCGTAGAGATCTGCTCACTGATGAGTTCTTTCTGAGAATTCAGGAGTACAACTTGATCAAGCTAAAACAATGTGAAGACTCGGAGTTTTCTGGTCCTGTATATATATGTCTTTGTTCAAATTCTACATGTTGCCAAGCTAGGAATTGCTTGAGTTTAATTCATTCAGAGTTTCTCAGCTTATTGTAGAAGCATCTGAAGGCTCTTGAAGCCATATTGTTCAAAAGCTTCAAGGTTTTCTGCACATCTATATATGTATGTACACACAGCGCTGTGATTCAAAAAAAGCTCAGGTTTTAGATCTGTGGACCTTGACGGCTTCTACCAAATGCACCCGAACGTCAATTGGCACATTGCTCGGCGCGTTCGAACAAAGAGTAAAAGTAGAACATCATTTCGACGCGAGCTTGCCGTATAAACAACCTCAAGGTGTATCCGAGTTATCCACAGTCGTTGTGAAGATTTACGCGTTCTGTAAACCTCATGATGAGAATCTAAACACAGAGCTCAGCGCTCAAGAACCCTGCTCTAGACTTTGTATTTTAGTTTATTCTTTTACCAGTGTGAATTAAGGCAGAAGCTTGTTTTCTATAGACTAGATGATGGGAGATCTGTGCTACTTGGATAATCCATTATTTGCAACTAGTATCAGGCCTAACTGTAAGACCATTATATCATGTGACCCAAGAATTTTTGAGGTTTGATCTTTTTCTCAGAATCGACATTTCTCAAGCAAGTACTAGAGACATCGAGGAAATCAACTCGAACTGTTTGAGCGCGCACTAGATCAGCTCTCACATATTTCAACTTTCAAGCCTGTATAGATCTGTATTTATTCAAAGCGAGCGCTCCAATTTGAACCAGAATTTTGTCAACAGGTGCTCAGGACATTTTTCACTCGAGGGAGTCATTGATTGGGATTTCACATCTACTTGGATTACAAAGAATTTGTTTGTTGTGTTGGGTATGCGTTCAGAACATTGTTTTCTCCAAAAAGCTTTTTTTTTTTCAGTACCTTTTTTTCATTAAATTTCATTACTAACCGGCATCATCAAGGTTGCCAGTCTTGCATTATCTAGATAAAATGAGCTTTTCGTTTGGCAATAACAGCGGGCCAAGCACTGCCTCGTCGGGATTTGGCCAGCAACCACCTGCAACGTCGTCTAGTGGGTTTTCATTTGGAACCGCGAGTAATTCTTCCTCAGCACAACCTTCCACAACGGGTTTGTTTGGATCTGGTGGCCAAACTGGAGGTGCTTTTGGGCAATTGAATAAGCCGCAGTTTGGAAGTACTGCCACCTCCAATGGTTCTTCTGCTGCATCTGGTGGTCTGTTTGGACAAAATCAATCTCAACCATCCTCTACTGCATCTGGTGGTTTGTTTGGACAAAACCAATCTCAACCATCCTCTACTGCATCTGGTGGTTTGTTTGGACAAAATCAATCCCAGCCTTCTAATGCCTCTGGTGGCTTGTTTGGACAAAATCAATCTCAATCATCCTCTACTGCATCTGGTAGCTTGTTTGGACAAAATCAGCCTTCTAATGCCTCTGGTAGCTTGTTTGGACAAAATCAATCTCAACCTTCTGGTGGTTTGTTTGGAAACAACAACTCAAAACCTGCTTCTGGAGGCACGCCTTTTGGTTCCAATCCAAGTACAACTAATACTTCCAACCAATCCAATGGATTATTTGGTAACAATGCATCTAGTACCACCAGCAATGGATTGTTTGGAAATAAGGCCCCTAGTTCCACTTCTGGTGGGTTCTTTGGCAATAATGCATCTGGTACCACCAGCAACAGTTTATTTGGCAATACGTCCAACAACACAAACAATGGGCTGTTCAACAATGCATCCAACAACACTAGCAACGGGCTGTTCAACAACAATATAAACAGTAATCTCGGAACCGCTCCCAGTAATGGAGCATTTGGAGCATCCACCGGTTCACTGGTATCATCAATAAACCAGCCGTCATACTCCATTGATGCTAGCTTCAATCAGTCGTTCAATTCTGGTGACAAACCCTTAGGTCCATTGACCACTATGAAGAAATCAAACACCATGACTTCAAGCAGTATAGGAGGCATCCACCGATCAAAATCGCTACTGAAGCTGTCCTCCTCATTGAAAGGAGGGTTTTCTGGTCCGGCAAGAACTCACCCTTACACAAACACTGCACGACTATCGGCCAAAAACGACCCTGGAAAGGAACTGCGACGAACTTCATCACGACTTTCTCTGGTTGCTGCTGGAACCGACGAACGCTTATTAACCCCGACACAATACGAAGAGAGCCGAGTACTCAGAAAGTTGGTGATTTCCAAGTCACGACCTACACTTGAACAATTGACTGGCCAGTCATTCAGAGCCAGGACAATGCCCCATTCTATGAGTTCTATGAATTTGTCTACTATCGCTCAGCCCAAGTATAACAACCAGCTCTCCTTTACTTCTGCTGCATCTGCCTCTGCATCTACCCCAAACAAAAAACAGCTTACTGCCAAAAGTTCTGAGCTAAGCCTGGTTTCTCGGCCTAGTAACTCTAGCTCTCAACTAGCACCAAGTGCCAAAGGTGATACCCAGTCACGAAATATTGTCAAACCCGAGTTTCCAGAATTTCCAAAGGCTGCGCCATCACTATCAGAGCAGTACAACGCGGCTTCCGAGGAGCTGGGCTACTGGATGAACCCGTCTTTGCAAGAAATCAAGTTAATGGTACCGGAGGAATTGGGCGCTGTGCCCAATCTGAGCATTGGCAGAACGGGCTACGGACAATTGCTATATACCCAACCAGTTGATCTAACCGTGGTCGATGATCTTGATCAAATCATGGGAGGATTAGTGATTTTTGGAGATTCATACGTCTCTGTATGTCCCAAACATTCACAGACGTTTCCTCGAGGTACGGGATTGAACATGCCCGCTGTAGTTACTCTGGAAGGAGTTTTCCCCAAAACTAAGCATGCAGTAATTACAGATCCTACTGATGCTAGAGTACCCAAGCATATCGCCAAACTGCGCCAAGCTATTGAGTCTCGCGGTGGTGTGTTTTACAACTATGATGCCGTTACCGGATCATGGGTTTTCAAGGTTGATCACTTCAGTAGATTTGGGCTTTTTGATAGTGACGATGAGGAAGACGGAGAAGAAGACGATAATCAGCCTCTTGATTCTATTCACCGCAAGCTCAGAATGCTTCGTAAAAATTCTGCTGGTGCACCACCAAAAGCCTCCAGTCAGATTCCAACAGCAGCGCAACCTATAAATGCAGGGAGACTTTTCACCAAGGAAGCGATGCCAGTCAATGTAGCTGGAGCTTTTATTTCTGATGGACACACAAGTCAATCCCCCAACGCTGCCTTAGGAGTCGAGTACCGGAACTCGCCGCCCAGAGGTTTTGTTAAAAACTCTGAAATGAATCATGAAGCAAGACGACAGGGGCTTTTAAAACCTTTTCCGAGATCACAACAGCATCTCCCTGAACATACTGCACCAGAGCCCCAAGAGCAAAAATACATGGGCGAAGATCCTGAACAACAAGATTATGATTCTGCCTATGCGCTGGTTGATAGCCAAAAGCACTTCAAGGACTTTGAGTATGGCATTGATAGTGAGGTAGGGGCTGCAGCAGGAGCTGAAAGTACCAATCTTGGAGCGGACGCTTCATTAGAGAGTCTTGACTCAGGCGTCGGTGTCCTCTACCACCAGAATGACGGAGACACGGAGAACGAAATTGAAATGGTGGTTGACAAGGACGAGAACAACGAGCAGGATATTGACGATGACATGGATAGTGAGAGCACTGATTCCGTAGAGATTGTCAAACTTACGGAGAAACCACCCGTCGCACCAACAAGACCTATCGCCAGAGACTGGGTGGAACAGCTTCGAATTTCATCAGCTATAGATTCTCCACTGGCTGATTTCCTCAAATTCGAAAAGTATCAGCATTATAATAATGGCCAAGATCAACAACAGCAACAGCCACCTGCCAAAAAACGCAGCAAATTCAATGCAGGTGATCTCGATGCTTTGATTTTTAGCAGAGATGATAACAAACTTGGGATTCTAGCCCAGAATGACCGCGCCGTATCAGAATTGAAGCTTGAAACTAACGGAAATTCATGTTTCGGGAAAATGTCCGAGTTTTTATCGGGCGTGCTGGTATGCAAGTCTGCAGAGTCCATTTCAGGCTTTCAGGTCGTGAAACCTTTAGCTTCTGCTATTAGCGCAGGTCTGGGGCATATCATCAAAAAAGAGCTGCGTGACCAACTGACCAAATCCATAATTACGCAAAGACCAAATGGTGTTCCAAAGGCTGTTCCTACAGCTGCATTTGATTTCCATTTTTTGACAAATCTGTTTAGCAGGAGCGGGGACACTTTCCACAAGGAAGCTGAAATCTGGGAACTTGCTTCCATCTTGTTTGACAAAAGTTCCGGAAATGCCGAAAGTAAGCGAAATTTGCTTTCGTCATGGCTAGAGAGATCAGTAAGTCATTCCGTTGATCAGGCTTTGGCAGGGTGTACAGATCCCCTTGAAGCACTATACATCATGCTTACCGGCCATCGGGTCAAAGAAGTAGCTGTTGCTGCATCTAAGGGGAAAAACTTGCACTTGTCTGTTATTCTTCCGTTACTGGGTAACGAAGACATGGGTATTAGACAAGACGCTCAAAACCAGCTGAAAGCTTGGAAGGATACGCAGTCCTTGAAGTTCATCCCCAAGCCCATAGTCAAGATTTTTGGGCTCATGTCTGGAGACTTGAGTGACGATGGTAGTGAATATGAGCCACTTTCAGTTAACCTAGACTGGAAACGCTCATTTGCCATAAGATTGTGGTATCAATCCACCAAGGCTGATGATATTGCTAATGTAATGCACTGGTATATTAGTGCGCTGCAGCTTTCTTCTGTTGCTCAGCCATTAGATGAAGCTGGAGATGGTAAAAGCTTTGACATTTGTTTCAAGCTCTTACACTATTACTACAAGCTATCCAGGAATGAGAATACCAGGGAGGAACTTTTAACATTGGTACAGCCCTTGAATGGATCATACCGTATAGCTTGGTTGCTGTATACCGTTCTGAATCGTTCGACAACCAATGTTGCAGCCCATGGCTCGGCTGTTGGCGATAATCTAGCGGTTCAGTACGGCGCTGAACTTGAAGTTGCTGGCGACTGGACGGGAGCACTGGTAGTGTTTTCGCACATTGAAAATGACAACTTGGCGCTGCGCAACGTACAACGCGTGTTGTCACATAATGTTGATACTATCAAGGACAGCGTCATTCGACAAGAGCTTATCCACAAATTCCAGCTCCACGAGACTTTAATCTATGATGCCCAAGCACTACAAGCAAGGTATCTGGAAGAGCATGTTGATGAGTGCAAGTATCTTCTGGCAGCGCACCACTACAACGATGCGCACCTGGCGTTGACCACTAAAGTTGCCCCAAGGGCTGTGATAGAGGATAGCATAAGCGAGCTACGGGCGCTAATAGAGCAGTTTGTGAACATACCTGGCATTTCTGGGTGGACTGCCGGTGGACAGGTCTACTATGATTATTGCATCTTGAAGGAGGCTATCGACAAAGCTCACCGGGAGGGCAAGGACCCACAGATTGATGGAGCGGTGGTAACCAGGCTGGTACAGACGCTGGGCAATGTTAACACGTTGAATAAGTTTAATTCTCGGGTAGCCGTGAGTGTTATCAAGGATTATGTGCTTCGATATGCTTCTTCTTATGTCCAGCCCGACATTATATTGGGGCTCAATACCGATGAAGCCACCAGCTCTGGGGTAAACCAGTACCTTGCTGGAAGATTATTCCAAAAGAACGTTCTAGCTTAGCTTGCAAAGAGCCATAATATTTAGTCGCAGACAGGTCATTCATTGTATAATATTAATAACTATATATATATATATATATCATTGAAGATACTACACTTCTTCCGAACTCTATCAGCAACATACAGGATGTTCAAAGTCAGCAAGTACAATGCTCAAAACCAGCTGCAATATAAAAGCACCAAGCCGGCGGTGGATGCCACTCTGCTGGTGGTACTCGCAGCCCTAAGTTACCTAATTCTCCGGGGACGACAAGTTTTGGCAACCACGATAGCCGCAATGCTATGGTTCCGGCGCAATCTCACCTCTATTATGGTTTTGTTTACCTCCTCGTGGTATTCCTTGTATCATCATGGACCTGAGTATCTCTTCTTGGCTAGGATGGCGTACCAGCTGTACATGTACGAGCCACCTCAACAACGCCGCGCATCATCAAATTCATCACCCGCGTAATCTTTTCGCGTACGCGGTGCGCGTTACCCGCGATTATGAAATTTTAGAATGCACCGCCGTGCGCACGTTAACGTTAATGAAAACGTCGACGTCGATCGCTTTATATATTTATCACACTAGCACTTGCTTATAAGCTTTATATACAATATTTATATTTCAGTTTGTCTTGGTTAATAATAACTCTTAATGTCAAATGCTTCAGGAGATCTTATTCGTTCTTGCTGGCATTCCATCCCCTATAGTATCAGCTGAAGATGTGAGTAACGGACGGAAAGATATATCACCAGTATTGCATCCATCAGAACAGTCACTACTGGTGAAATTTGCGCAGTTTGGCACACTGAACAAGGCGGTCACAGACAGAGTTGAGTTTATAAGGAACTCATATATGCCAGAACATGTGGGAGGCGGTATTAATAGTAGCAGTGCTATAGGCAAATCTCAAGCGTATTTTAAGGGGCTATATTCCCTGCCGGCACATTCAATTGCTGAGGCGATTGAGCTCAAAATCTTGAAGCCATTCAGAAAATGTCTTTTAGATATTGAAGCTAAGATTCTTGATCATGACTCAAGCTATGTTGGCGGCGATACTGTTATATCTTTGTCTTTGATATACACGCAAACTGCACGTGAATGGGAACGGAGGTTTGAGTTTAGCTATGAAATATTGGAGTACTTAATGCGACAACAGGTTGTAACTAAAAATGGTAGCATTGCAAGTAGAACACACCAGCCATATATACATGAGATCATCAGCCGGCTAAGAAAGGAAACGTATACAGGATACCCGGATGTTCAAGAACTAGCTGAGTATTGCTTGCAGCAGGTTGAAAAAGTCTGGCTGGATCAGCTAAGGTCATGGGTAGTCTATGGCCGGCTAAAGAATCTGAACGATGAATTTTTGTCTGAAACAGAACGCCAATCCAATGTTTTCATGATTGTTGAAATCCCAGCAGCAAAGAATAGCATTGCGAACTCTAACGGTAGTTACATTTTGCGAGAGGAATATGCTCCTGACCTGGGGTACAAGGAAACAATGCGGGATATCTTCACTGTTGGATATATAATTTCAAGAATGTGTTTATTCACGGAGCAACAATCCCACATGCAGATGATACCGAGACATGAGCAGCACCAGCAGTTTAGTGGAGCTCGTGATGTCGACTTGGTCAGAACACACTTACAGATACTTGATGAAATTCAGGTTCCCATTCAGAAAACACAGTTCCATAAAGTGATAACCAAATTGAAGCGCTCGGTTTTCTGCAACGCTGTTGCTGCTACTTTACCGTTATCCAGTATGCGGTTTCTTTTCAGGGTTGTTCGAAGGTTGGTTTTAATGGGATCCAGCGAGTTTGTGGCATCATTACTTGACACTGTTGATGTGGAGTGTAAACGAGCCAAGAACATTGCCACGCTGGATACTTCAGGACTGATGCGGCGGGCAATTTCGAGTTTCTGCGAGGACTCTAGTTTTGAGGAAGACCGCACCATGCTACAGTTAGCCACATCTTGCTTGCGCTATCGTAAAGTCAAGGATGCTCACCAGAACTTCCAAAGTGACAAATTGGATGATCTGCTTGTGGGTATAAGAGCTTCCATGTGCCTTGAGCTTGAATGGCCATATGATATTTTGATCAATGCAGAGTATTGTACCAAGCTGAGCTCTTTGTTCAACTATTTTGCTGTAATTGCCAAAACATGCACTGAACTGAAAAGCCTCTGGAAACTCCGCCGTGACATACATGTACCACAATCGGTCTGGGCTATAGCAAGCTCTGCTAACTTATTTATGGATAATTTTTGGGACTACATTCAATCCTTGGCAGTTGACGCAAACTTCGAGGAGCTTGAAAAGGTTTTGAATAACGAGAACAATGATAATGACGGAAACATGAATATTGATGATGAGGATGAAACTAATATTGAGATTGACTTGGACAAGATTATCCAGCTGAGCCAAACATGCGTGGATAATGCTGCGAGATCTTCGTTTTTCACAGTACAAGAAATGCGAGTGCTACTGCGCAAGATATTGACGGCATGCTCTGTGCTTGTTAACACTATGCTCCGGTCGAGTGAGCCCAGTGATACGATTTTGAAGTTGCCGCTGTTGATCAGGCAGTATTATGCTCTTGCTGAAGAAACCGCAGTGGATTGTCCCGAAGTTAAGTACTTGCTAATGCGCAGTTGTGATTTGTCGCTGGAAAACTTGAAATTCACTGAATAAATAAACGAAAAACAAAGGAAAAAAAAAAGGAAAGGAAATGAAAAAAAGAAAGAGAATGCAGCAAAGAATCAGGCTTCAATGTTTCGCCGCAGTTGCCGTATTATACTCTGAAGTATGACTGATGCCGGTGATGATATGTTACTGTCGATATATGACTCTCCGTAGTCACAAGCTTTACCAATCTTAGAATCCAGGGGAACTCTTCCTAAGTAGGGTACGTCGAATTCCTCGGCAAGGGCTTGTCCTCCTCCTGTAGTTGGTGGGAAAATAAATGATTTATGATGACACGAAGGGCACTCGAATTCTGCCATATTTTCGACAATCCCCAGCACTTTGATGCCAGCCTTGCGGCAAAAATCTAGTTCCTTTCGAACATCCAGCAGCGAAACTTCTTGCGGAGTAGTAACAATGATAGCGCCATCAATACCGCTTTCCTTCATATACTGGTTGACGCTCAAATGCTCGTCACTTGTTCCTGGAGGGGTGTCAATCACCATATAGTCCAGTTGACCCCAGTCCACATCCTTCAAGAACTGCTTAATCAGCCCGTTTTTCTTGGAACCTCGCCATATTACAGCGTCGTCGGGGTTAGGCAGCATGAAGCCAATACTCATCATCCCCAGGTTATCAGCGACGTAGATAGGTGACCATCCATTATTAGAAGAATGTATTTGTTCGCCATCTGCACCCATCATTCTGGGCATGGATGGCCCGCAAATATCCAGGTCCAGAATGCCAACCTCCAAGCTTTCGTCTCTGGCAAGTCCCCAGCCAAGCATAGACGTGAAAGTACTTTTGCCTACGCCTCCCTTACCGGACAAAACCAGAATCTTGTGCTTGACTCCTGAAAGACGTTCTTTAATCAAGGGCAAATCTGGATCAGGGCCCTTAGGTGCACTAGCGCATATCTGCTGGTTGGGACATCCCGCGCAAGCGTCAGCTGTTCCAGCTAGCTCAGACTCGGTACCGGGACAGTGCTCAGGCTCAGGAGCATTCAGCCCTTTAGCTATAGTCTCAGTAGCAACTTGACTCATATATATATACCAACGGTAAATTAATAACTTCTCAAGTCTCGAAATCAAAACTGTGATTTGTAATGTTGAAAGGAAATCGGGCCCGGTTGTTTTTTTTAATATCAAAAATTTATATTTTTCGATATAATGAGAGATCAGCTATATCACTATATATGTATATCAAGGGCAAATTGAAATTTCAGTTATAACAGCAACATTATCTTTTTAGTCAACGCAGATGTGTAAGCATGTGCTCAACGCGCAGGTTTCTATAAGGACACAGGTAAGCCAGAGAAACAGGATTTTTTCACTTGAAACCAGTGTTCAAAGTTCAATTTAGGTGATGTTCCTGGTGCTAACTATGTTAGTGCTGTAGAAAATGGTACGACTGTCCACTATGTAAGCAAGATCTCGTTAAAGACGTGCGTGACGCGTAATAAACTAACATGTTGGAACAAGGCCATGAAGAGCAAGAGGACCATACTTTGAAGAAAACGCTAGAAATGACCTTGATTTGCAAGAAGTGCAAGAAGGCGTTCAGAAAGGTATGACTTTTGTAGATAAATGAAGAGCCTTAAAGGGGGGGAAAAATCAAGCTAACTCTGAGCAGGATCTCTCGGATTTTGACGAGTCTGATTCATTCTGCCCACATTGTGATAATGAGTATGTGATTCCTGCAGTAACTAGAGACTCCCCACAAGTTCCGAAAGCCACCACAGTGGACCCTTTGTCTAAGTTGTCTCATTTGGACGCGAGGTAAGTTTGTTGGAGCCACTTTTGTTTTTTTCCCCCTGGGCGGGTTTTGGCTAACTGAGCGTGATTGTAGAATGATCCGGGACGGAGATGTTAATGATGAAGATTTCGGCTTTGAAAGAGATTATTCCTCCAAACTAGGTTGAGAACTCCCCCAGCTAGTTTTATATGTATATATGTCTGCTATATAGTTTGAGCTTTAAAATAATTTTTATTTGATTATTCGGATTGGGGAAGTAGCAGGTTGAGTTTACGTACCGGTGGTGGTCTCTCAGCATATATAATAAATTTCACTCCAATATTCCGATTAACCTTCTTTTCTACTTCTTTCTTCCTACTTTTTTTTTAGCCTCAGCCTAACCTCTGCCAGGATCCGAATCATTAACAGAGTTGCAGTGCCCTGAAGATGGAAGTCAAAAGTGAGGCCAAATCTGACGTTGAAGACGTTGCCATGGATAATGTCAAAGTATGTATTACATGAGAGGGTTTTTCTTTTCCCGGAGAATCCCCTTCGTTTGTCCACTAGAGATAATTAGAAAAAAAAAAGAAAAAGACGCGTAGAATGCTAACCATACGCGTTGTAGCCTGACGTTAAGCAGGAAGCTGTTGCACCTGAGTCAAGTGCGGTTTCATCAATGAGAAATTCCCCGTTTGGAACCGCTACGCCAGTCGCAATTGAGCTCAGCAAGTCTGAAATCAAAGCTCAAAGAAATAATTATTTCCTTGCACAGCAGAATTCTCTTAACAAGCAGAAGTCTTTGGATTCTGCTAAGAGATTCAAGTATCTTATTGGGCTTACTGACTTGTTTCGGCATTTCATTGACGCCCGTGCACAAAAGGATCCCGCTTTCAAGCAGCTGTTGACTGAGATTGATTTCGACCCCAAAAACGCCGGCAACAACGGTAAGAAAAGTTCTAGTAAGGACCATCGACGAAGAAAAACTGAGAAGGAAGAGGATGCAGAGCTGTTGCTTGATGAAGAGCATGAGGGTGACGAACAAACGACTGTTTTCACCGAATCTCCCGGGTTCATCAAGGGCGAAATGAGAGATTACCAGGTGCAGGGGCTAAACTGGATGATTTCCCTCTATGAGAACAACATCTCGGGTATTTTGGCTGATGAGATGGGTTTGGGTAAAACTCTACAAGCAGTTTCATTTTTGGGATATTTGCGTTATATAGTAGGAATCACTGGACCTCATATCGTTGTTGTGCCCAAGTCCACATTAGATAACTGGCAACGTGAGTTTGCCAGGTGGACTCCAGAAGTCAGTACTTTGGTTTTGCAAGGTGATAAGGAAACTCGTGGAAAACAAATCAACGAGCGACTCCTGACCTGTGACTTTGATGTGCTCATTACAAGTTACGAGATGGTTTTGCGAGAGAAATCACATTTAAAGAAGTTTGCTTGGCAGTACATTATTGTGGATGAAGCACACAGAATCAAGAATGAGGATTCCATGCTTTCGCAAATCATCCGAATGTTCAACTCGAGAAACAGACTGTTAATCACTGGAACGCCTCTCCAAAACAATTTGCATGAGCTCTGGGCGTTGTTGAATTTCATCTTACCTGACGTATTCTCAGATTCGGAAGTTTTCGATGAATGGTTTGAAACTGAAAAGGATAACGAGGACCAGGATGCAGTGGTGAAGCAGTTACATCGAGTTTTGCGACCCTTTTTGTTGCGAAGAATAAAGTCGGACGTGGAAACTTCCTTGCTCCCTAAGAAAGAGGTCAATCTTTATATTGGCATGTCTGATATGCAGTTAAGATGGTACCAACGTATCTTGGAGAAGGACATTGACGCAGTTAATGGTTCAGTTGGTAAGCGAGAAAAGACAAGGTTGCTAAATATTGTTATGCAGTTGCGGAAATGCTGTAACCACCCATATTTATTCGAAGGTGCTGAACCGGGCCCACCATACACCACTGATGAGCATCTGGTCTACAACTGCGGGAAAATGATTATTTTAGATAAGCTTCTCAAACGGGCTAAAGCCAATGGCTCCAGAGTTTTGATTTTCTCCCAGATGAGTAGAATGCTGGATATTTTGGAAGACTACTGCATGTTTAGAGAATACAGTTATTGCAGAATCGATGGTAACACAGCTCATGAGGATCGTATCACTGCTATTGACGAGTATCAAAAACCAGACTCTGATAAATTCATTTTCTTGCTTACTACCAGAGCAGGCGGGCTGGGTATCACACTGACTAGTGCTGACACTGTTATCATATATGATTCCGACTGGAACCCCCAGGCTGATTTGCAAGCAATGGACAGAGCACATAGAATCGGTCAAACCAAACAAGTTTACGTGTATCGATTTGTGACTGAAAACGCTGTAGAAGAGAAAGTGTTGGAGCGAGCTGCTCAAAAGCTCAGGCTAGACCAACTGGTTATACAGCAAGGTCGGGCACAGAGCAGCCAGGGCACAGGCAAAGCAGCTTCGCAAAACGACTTGCTCAACATGATTCAGTATGGAGCAGAAAATGTTTTGGCAAATACTAATAACGGCGGGATATCGGCTGCAGTCACTACTGCAAATAAGGATGCCAGTAAGTCCGCATCGTTGTTGGATGCTGATATTGATGAGATTTTGAGCAAGGGAGAGAAAAAAACGGCTACTCTGAATAACAAGTTTGAGAATCTGGGGCTGGACGACTTGCAGAAATTTAACTCAGATTCTGCTTATGAGTGGAATGGTAAAGATTTCAGCAAGAATAAGGAAGTTACTTCAGCTGGTAAATTCTGGATCAACCCTGGTAAACGTGAGCGTAAGGAAAATTACTCTATTGATAACTACTACCGTGGTATGCTGAATGGAGGAATTGGTGGGGGTGCTGGATCTGGAGGTGCTGGTAACAGCAGTGGAGGCACTTCAACCCCTAGCAAACCACAACCTCCTCGAGCACCAAAGCAAATAAATATTCATGATTTCCAGTTTTTCCCGGAAAAACTTGCCGAGCTGCAGGATAAGGAGACTGCTTATTATCGAAAGCAGCTTGGCTACAAGGTTCCATTGACTGATGGCGAAGAAGATACTCTGGCTGAGCGTGAAGAAAAGCAGAAAGCAGAGCAAGAGATAATCAATAATGCTGTGCAGTTAACTCCAGAGGAAGAGACTGAGAAAACCGAATTGATTGAACAAGGTTTTGGCAACTGGAACAGGAGAGACTTTTCGCACTGGATTCAGATGAATGCCAAACATGGTAGAGATAATCTCAAAGCAATTGCTGCTGAGTTTGAAGACAAAACAGAGGAGGAGGTTAAAGCATACGCAGGTGTGTTTTGGGAAAATTACGCTCAGATTGAGGGCCATGAAAGATATATCAGCCAAATTGAGCAAGGAGAGGAGCGAAGTAAAAAAATCAAGCACCAAATGGAATTAGTCAAGCGCAAGGTTGAACTGTACAGTGCTCCTCTCCAGCAGATTGAGTTTACAAACACGGTTGGCCATGGTCGTAAAGTATACGCTGATGAGGAAGATCGATTCCTGGTAGTGCAAATGAATAGATTTGGTTTGGACGCGCCAAATTTGTATGAGCTAATCAGAGATGCTATTCGGGAGTCGCCAATGTTCAGATTCGACTGGTTCTTGCTATCAAGAACTCCTATTGAATTACACAGAAGATGCCAGACTTTGGCTACATGTATTGTACGTGAATTCGACGGATACAAGCCAGGAAAGCGGAAGCTTGATGATAGCGAAGACATTGATTCTTTTAGTGAGGATGATTCCAGCCCTGCGCACACGCCCAACCCTTCAAAGGGAAATGGAAACAAGAGACTCAGTGTTTTGAAAAAGGCCACAACCAATGGCCTCAAAGCTTAGAAAAAGCCGTCGAGTACTGGTATATATTAATGTAGCTGTTATGGCTGCTTTTTCTGATGTTATTATATTATATTGATTATTAATTACTTGATTGCTATAAAAGCCTAGACATTATATGAACATTCAGCAGTGCTTCGTGATATACCGCGAAGGATTAAAATTAGGAGTCATGGAAGAGTTCACTGCATAGAAAACTCCCCTTAACTTTAAGCACTCTCGGGGAGGCTTTTCTCAATGGCTTTCTCAAGAGCAGAGGGAGAAGTGGTGGATGCCCATCTTTCAACAACCTCGCCCTTGGGGTCAACCAAAAACTTCTCAAAGTTCCACTTGATTGCCTTGAAACCCAATAGACCGGACTTCTTTGATTTCAAGAAATGGTAGACCGGGTCCTCGTTCGAGCCGTTAACATCAATCTTGCTGAGCACATCAAAGGTGACGCCATAGTTCTTTTGACAGAACTCAGCAATCTCCTCTTGTGAGCCGGGCTCCTGATGACCAAACTGATTACAGGGGAAACCCAAGATAACCAATCCCTTATCCTTGTACTTTTGCTGCAACTCCTCAAGACCCTTGTACTGAGGGGTGAATCCACACTTGGAGGCAACGTTCACAATCAGAACAGCCTTGCCTTTGAGCTGGGAAAAGTCATAAGGCTTACCCTCCTTGTCAAGAGGCTTCAAGTCGTAGAAAGTGGACATGGTTCTCTGTTGGATGTTGCTGGTGTTTGATAAAATAGAGTAATAATTTCTAGACGAAAGCGCGAAGAAATATTGACGTGATGTTGAAAATGACCTAGATGTCAAATGCAAATATGCAGCCAGATTGTTCATCTTATATAGATGTATAAATATCAGAAGCCACCAGCAGTAGGAGGTTGGGTGCTTTTTTTTTTGTAAGGGCCGGCAGAACATCAATTGCTGCCCCTTTTACCGAGGCCTGAAGCTGACAAATGCAGCATACAGCATTACTAAGCAGGGCGCAGCATTTTTAAGCTCGTATCTGAAAGTCTAGAATGCGTGAACTTGTGCAGTGACTAAGCAGGAAAAACCGTTGGTATCTTAGTTCTGGGCCCATGCAGGTGTCAAACCTTATTTAGCACTATGGTAGATATCTCATGCTTGCGGAGAAATCAAAGCATACAGGAGAGCTTTTTTTGACAGAATAAATACAGAAACAAGTTCAGGATGAATAAGATAACTACAATATCTACGTATACAAACGTTACAGTAAGAAACTAAGAAGCAATGGTTTCTTTCGGTGCTACAGAATAGTCACTTTGTGTCGATGCTTCAGCCTCCGTCGTATTCGCTGCAGAAACCCAGTCTCCTCGGGGTGAGTCTGAGACGGCTGCTGAGAAACTTCCAGTGCTGGCTGCGGATACGGAGCTTGATATAGTGACTGCTTCCAACCGCCATCTGCATCTCCGGTGGAGCACGTCATCAGCGGAGCACTCCCCGGCTGTATGCTTCCGCTACCCTGCTGCGGAGTAGAGTCGTTGGCGGTGTTTTTACTACTGCTTGGTCCAGAGCACAAACCTGCTGAATACGAGCCAGTGGGATAGAATCCCGCAGATAGCGAGCCACTGTCAGTGAAGGGTTTCGGCAATGCTGGCGAGCTCGCTGCTCCTCCGCTACCGCGGGGTTTTGGCGAGCTAAGGCAAGTCGGGATTACTAATTTAGCACTTTCAGACTCTGCACTCTTCGGCATTGAGCTTGCTGATATTGCACCGGCAGATTTTGGCCATATTGCCTGCTCTACTATATCTGCCTTGTTTGCTGAGATCCCACTTGATATCGGGGCGCTTGATGGTGCTTCAGGTTTCATCATGCGTTGCGAAGGAGAAGAAGCAGCACTAGTTGCACCAGCATTGTATTTCAGACTTGTGTACCCTCCTGGGTTCTTGCTGAGACTCCCTGTAGTATTGTGTCGCCTAGGAGCCAGGGCCGGCACAGGCTGAGAATTGCAGTAGTAAAATAAGGGATGAGCCTTATTCATTTGCAGTGTAGACCTTTTGGCTACAGGTGTGCCGTATCCCTGGACACTGCGGTGACCATTGCGATGAGCAAAAAAGCCACTAGATTTGAGATACTGCTTGTGTTGCTGTGACAGTGGAGACACATGTAGGCTATGAGGTTGCGAAGGCCGGTACCTAGTGCGTCCGTCATCATTCATGCTACGCGACCTATGCATATCCTCCAACCTTGCACTCAATGGCGCACCGCTTACTGGAGGTGAGTAAACCCAAGCATCAGCTGATCTATTCCCTTCAGGATAAGCACCAGACGAAGGGGGTGACAGCGTGGTACACCACGATGAACTGTCATCATGCTCAGAGGCCAGCCGCGGTGGACTTTGCACATGAATGGTGTGAGATGAACTATCCTTAGATTTTGCACTTTGGCCACCATCAAGATTCGTCACAAATACCTCACCTTCGTATCCGGGATCCACCGAGAACACCGAGGTAGACTGGCGGTCAGCGGAGTTGTGCAGGTCTTTGCTATTATCCAAGCTTTCCCAAGAAGCATCGCTGCTTATTGTGCTATCTTGAGTCAGAACGGGAGGTGACCCCACTCTGCTACCAGCCGAACTCAGACTAGATGACCCAGGGTTTGATATAACCTCAGCAATGGTTTCCAGCACCATTGATGACAAGTTATACTTTATCCTTTGATTTTGGCCACGCCTCAACTTTCCCCAACTAGGAGCACTGATTGGAGGTTGTATTGGCTGCTGAGTGGGCGCTTGTTGAGGCGGTGTGAAGTACTCTTGCTGCGGCCTTTCTTCTTCAAAGGGCGCTGAAATATCAAAGTTGTGCTCTTCATCAAAGAGCTGCGAAGTAGAATCAAGCGGTGGCAGAAATTCCTTATTGAAACTTTCGGCATCATCCTTTTCAACTGAATCCGAACTTTTTGGCGAAAAATTTCTCAGCTCGCAAGAATTTCCAGCCGAATGGCTGACGGTTGCAGTGCTACCACTAGATTCGCAAGAACTCTCACTGTAGTAAGAAGCAAAGGGGTCCAGTAATTTGTCAAAGTCCTCGTCGTTGAGAGTGTGAAGCTCGTCTTCTTTATCATTGCTTTCTTCATCCTGCCAAGCATGCCTTGTCGGCGGCATTTTCAGTAGTGAAAGCTGTTGTGTGCCATTTTGCGAGCTCAACAGTGAAGGCGATGGTGATGGTGATGTTATTGATTGTAAAAGAGAAGCCGTCAGAGGCGGTGGCGGTGCTAGTGACGAAGGCGCTGCCGTTGAAGGTGAGCTGTTTGAGAGGGACAGATAAGCTTGGTCCTTGGGACTTGTGAGAGCACCAGGTATTGACGATCTCAAACATTCTTCGTCAAAAATATGAAAAAACCCTTCCGGCTCGGTAAATTGAGGAGTAGGAATATAGCGCACCAACAGCTTCCTGCAGTTACACAACAAGTTGGTAAAAGCCCAGAATGTAGCAACAAGAAGCTTATAGAACTGCACCTTGATGATAGTACAGTTACGCTTGTTTTTCTTGGATTTGCGAATATCATTTTCTGGGTCCACGCCAACCAGTAAACGAAGGTACCCGTTACTAAAATTGTTGTCACTCTTGAGAGCTGACGCAGCCATGTTGTAGCCATCTTCGCTGCTACTCAGATACTTATCTCCGCTGAATATTCTAATCACTGGATTTGCCCCTTCTTCGTGCTGAACAACAATAGATATACCCATGATATAATTGACCAGCGTATCCTTCAACGGTTTGATCAACAAAAGGTGTACAAGTAAAATAGAAACAACCGTGAAGATGCCAAGGCTTACTGCTTTGAAACAGTTCCAAGCCGGCTCTACCAGAGTTGAAAATTCTGGTAGTATCACTTGCATTTAGCTTGTAAAGCCTGTAGGAAATTAGGGTCTTCTTCTATTCAAGCAGCAGAAATTAAGGGTATAAAGATGAAAGCAAGATGGAATTGAAAGGAAGAGGTGTGAAAAAATGGAGGTTTGAGTTCCATAAGCGGTAGAAGCGGACTGGTGCTTAGAAACAACGGGCAAAATGAGGAAAACAAAATGACTA
Organism: Groenewaldozyma salmanticensis; assembly: GCA_003708315.3. Classification (NCBI taxonomy): domain Eukaryota; kingdom Fungi; phylum Ascomycota; class Dipodascomycetes; order Dipodascales; family Trichomonascaceae; genus Groenewaldozyma; species Groenewaldozyma salmanticensis. The sequence continues at coordinate 12,383 of PPNW03000005.1, read as the reverse complement.
GCACCGTAGGAAAGAGCAAAGTCCAAAGTTTTGGTGTGTGTGATATTAGATTTTTTTAGATACCAAATACATGTCCATAATTCGTTCAGTTCGAAACATTAGGGAACTATCCGCTTCTGGTAGCTCTCGCTGGATTAAAGTACTTGATGGGGGGAGGGGTTATGCAACGATCAAAGGTTATGCTATCCCAAGAGCAAGGGAGAGGGTGGAAGGGCAGTACCAAAGGCTACCTAAAGATAAGGCGCATAGCTCTTGGAATCCTCCACTTCAAGGCCAACGCTTTCCTGTCTTAAGTCAAGCCAGGAAATAGGGAGGTGGGCAGTTTTAGTTTTGAAATCATCTACCCCAGATTCCAGAATTAATATGCAGATGGCATCGTAACCTCCGGCACCGGGGACAACTCCACCTAAAACGTCATTGCTTACATTTGAACACTCGTCAATAAGCTTAGTCTGTGTTTCAGGTTCAACCGGGACACCAGTCAGTCTGGTCATCTCTTGTAAGTTCTTTCTTAGCTCCAATATGCTCTCCCTAATTAACTTAATGTCTTCCTCATCCGGAGTTCCATTGTTATTTTGACAAGATTGCAAGGTTTCAATCAAATTTTGTTTGGCATTGTCTAAATCTGTCCATAACTTTTGGGAAGCTTCTGGGTTTTCTGCTTTCCATTGCAGCACGCGAGTGACCATTTTGGGTGTACCTGTACCACCAGAAACGTCCCCCATCAATAGAACCACTCCATAGGGTAAAGCGCATGGCCGAAGCTGCATTTCCCAGGTGGAATCAACTAAGTCACGTAAACTCTCACGGACAAAATCATTGTCCATGAAGTCTGAAATAAGTGCTGGGTCAAACCGCCTATAAATGATTGAGCCAAACACAGCGGAAGCGATATCAAAACCCGACCCTATTTTACCTTGAGCTTTACAATGGGCAATTTGAGCCAAGTTGTGAATGGTAGTCAATTGTAGCTCGTCGTTCCAGTCTGTGTCTTCGGGGCTGTATACCGACAGTAATGCTGCACATAAAACTGTAGTGAAAGCTGCGCTAGAGCCAAGCCCAGTTTTGGGCACTTGGTCAAGCTCCTGGTCATGGAAAGTAAACCTACCTTGCGATTTTTTCGAGTTCTGAGAATGGTATCCATCATCTGAGAAAATGGAGATCTCAATCTGGAGATACTCTGACCAGTTATTTCCAGATGGACTGTCTTCTCCGATGTAAGCTGCCAGAACTTGGGCCGAAGCATTTAAAAAGGGATTGGAGGATTTCTTTGTCTCGTTGTATGTCCAGATCCCTTCTTTAAATTGACTACTCTTGACTGTGATGCTAGGTCCTCGAGGTCGAGCTGATTCTGGATCTCTACGAAGTGTTCCTGTAACCACAGCATGCATTCTAGCTGACAGCGCCACGACATATGCGCTATACTGAGGGTCAAGAACCAAGTAGCCTCCAGCTAGAAGCGCTTTACCGGGTGCTGAAAAGGCTTTCATGCGGTCTAAGATTATCACTCTGGAATATCAAAGCTTAAATTATGAACGTTGAAGACTGTATATCAGGTCATCATCAAAAGGATTGCACTCAACAATTTCAGCGCTGGCCGTCATGAGCCGCGAGCGCGCGCCTTCACCTAACTCAGAAAATGATCGATCTAGAAGTTGGTGACGTTAGCCGGCCGGTCACCCTCGTTTAAACGTTAATTTTTTGTTTGTGAGAGCTAAATCTCTCCAATAATAACCCTGCAATTATTACTAATCCTGAAACTATCTCCAGTATCTAAGGCATGGGCGAAGAAAAGTGTCCTGTAGACCATAAATCCAGGGAAGCATGGTTAGAGAAGGCTAGACAGAGCAGGAATGGGGGCGAGAGCTTGGTTGGAGGGTGTCCAGTAAACCATACAACTGAAGGCGGGACAGGTATTGAAAACTGTTCCTCACAAAGGCCTGAGTCCTCAAACTCAGACGGGCCTTCGGACCTTTCTACGCAAAGAGAGACTTCGTCTATTCCTCGAGCGGGGTCTCAAGGAAACTGGATATACCCCTCCGAGAAGCAGTTTTTCAACGCCATGAAACGAAAAAGTTTTGATCCCCAGGCTCAAGACATGCACTCAATAATACCCATCCATAATGCAGTTAACGAACGAGTATGGACTGAAATTCTGAGATGGGAAGAAGGACAAGGGTCAGAGAAGTGCGGTGGACCAAAGTTAGTCAGCTTCGAAGGGGATGCAAGTAAGATAACACCCAAGGCTAGGTGGAATATGATCTTTGGTTACGAGAAACCATTTGATAGACACGACTGGGTAGTCGACCGGTGCGGCAAGCAAGTCGACTACGTTATTGATTTCTATGCTGGTAAGCCGAATCCGCTAATACCAGAAATGCCAAGTTTCTACTTGGATGCTCGCCCGAAGCTGAACAGTGTTGAGGGAGTGCGACTCAGAATTGCAAAGTTTTTGGGGTTTTAAAGACATTGTGTTATCTTTATAATTATAACTATGTACATAATAACAGTTTTAACGTTTTTTTCAAAGGGCCAGACAATCTTAAGGCCTCATAAAACCACCACCGTTGGCACTAGCTTGGCCAAGTTTCTGCATATGCTAAAGAACTCATTAGGAGACTAAACGTGAAACAAGCTTTTAGTATTTTCAGACATACCTCTCCCACCTTTGTGTTGACTTCAAAGTACTTTGAAACACATCTATCAAGACACAATCCTTCTCCAGAGGTCAAAGCTCCCTCGGAGTACTTCTGCTGGATGCACTTAGCGTGGCACTGATCAACTAATCTGTTGAACATATCGCTGACCATGTCGAGCTCAGCTTCGGCTGCCTCTACTTTGAGAGAGTTGACGCTGCCAGAAGAAGCAGGGTTACCTCCGAGACCTAGAAACGACATAATGTAACAATGTAAAAAGACTTGGTGCAGCTGTTATAGCAATGGTTGGGTCCAAAGGTTATAAATTTTCAAAAATTAACAATATTTTCACCAGTCTTCGATGTGTGTGCCAAAGTGAGAGAAAAATTAGTCATTTACGTAATTTAGGCATTAGTATTAGTCACACACAAATGCCACACATCTTTAATTTTGAGAGAGCGTTAGACCTTTATCTCTCTCTCAAATTCCCGCCTCCCTCCTTCCGTGGAACACACATCTTGAATTGTATAATTGTCTTTTTTTTCCCCCTACTCTAGTCGAAGGAACTATTTTTATCTCATTTTCAGGCTTATATCAATAATTTATTTCTTTATATTCACTTGGAAGACCATTTGCACAGTATCAGGTTGAAAGCGCACACACACATATACAATGGATTCTCAACCAGTAAAGCCTACCACCAGTGTCAAGCTGGTTCTTTTGGGAGAAGCAGCTGTAGGAAAGTCATCACTGGTTCTCCGTTTCGTGAGCGATGATTTCCAGGAGAACAAAGGTATGCATGCTGTTTGTCAGTGCTTTTTTTTATTTTATTTTAGAGAAGAAGCAGAAAAAGACGAAGGAAACAATCTAACATAGCCTTGTAGAACCCACCATTGGAGCTGCATTTTTGACCCAGAAGTGTTCTTTGCCGAACCGCACCATCAAGTTTGAAATCTGGGATACCGCCGGACAGGAAAGATTTGCATCACTGGCTCCCATGTACTACCGTAATGCTCAGGCTGCGCTTGTAGTGTACGATATCACCAAACCGCAATCATTTATAAAGGCTCGTCATTGGGTCAACGAGTTGAAGGCGCAGGCGAGCCCAGGAATTATTATTGCTTTAGTCGGTAACAAGTTGGATTTAGTGGAAAAAAGTTCTGGCTCTGTGGGCGGTAGCGATGCAGGTGACGCAGAAGAGGCTGCTGATGGCGCTGGAGAAGAAAGTCTCCGAAAGGTTTCAACGGAGGAGGGTAAACAACTAGCACAAGATGAGGACCTGCTTTTCTTTGAAACATCTGCAAAGACTGGTGTGAATGTCTCCCAGGTGTTCTTGGCAATAGCAAACAAGATCCCCGAGGAGGCTAATAAGCAAACTGGCAGTGGCGGTAGCAGCCAGCCGTTATCCAGAAACGACCGAATATCACTGGATCAGTCAAATCCTCAGAACGCAGGGAATTGTAGCTGCTAAAGGAAGTTGACGGCTGTATCACACAGCTTTGAGTATAATTCATTGAGTGTTTTTCTTTTTTTTTTTATTATTATTATTTTATTGCTATTTCATCCTACTGTTGACGTGTTGTTACTCTTCATCTGCTTGTGCTGTGAATCTCTGACCCGTAGAGTGAATTTGTTGCGCTGAGGCATTAATAGCTGCGAACAGCCACGTTTCGCGTTTTTAGAGAAGCACTGTCAAGTCTGGTAATGAATTATGTCTCTACTGTACAGCTATAAAGGTTAGTTGCATATTCCGGATGGATATCAGCATTGGCGTGAGCTTCGCGCAACGGGTATTTAGTAATGAAAATGTTATGCTAGTGGTTCTACTATAGCTTTACCGTGTTCCTGGCTTCGAAAATTAATACAGTGAATAGCCCATCTTCAGTGTTTTATGCAATGGTATAAATAACATTTGATCGCCGGCGCATTGACTTCCGACTTTCACTTCTTTCACTGACATATCCTCAACAATGGCAGTTTCAGACGAAGATAGTTACGTTACATTAACCTCTGGGGACGCTTCAGTTAAGGTTCTCAAGTATGGAGCTACTGTTCTTTCTTGGAAATATAAGAACGAGGAGCAAATTTGGCTGAGCGAGGGAGCAATTTTGGATGGTACCAAGGCAGTTCGTGGAGGTATTCCCCTGGTATTCCCAATTTTTGGCCCTCCTCCCAAGGATTCCGACGATAAGTCAATTACATCCTTGGCACAGCATGGGTTTGCCAGAACTAGCAATTGGGAGTTCTTGGGTGCCCCAGATGAGACTAAAAGTATACAATTTGGTCTTTCTCCGGAGCAGCACGTTTGGTCCGAGGACAAGGACTATACACTGATTTATACGGTGACGCTACTTGACAATGGCAAGAAGTTGCGCACTGAGCTATCTGTCGAGAATCCGGGAAAGACAGCTTGGAGTTTCAATGCTCTTTTCCACAGCTACTTCCGAATCCCCGATATTAACAAAGTCAAGGTAAACGGACTTGAGCTTTCTGAGGTACATGACAAGGTTGAATCTCGCTTCTACAAGGCGGAAAAAACTGACATCACTATCTCCGGAGAGGTTGATCGTGTCTACAGCTGGGAGAAGGCTGACGCGTCCCCGGTGACTTTTGACCACTTCAAGCTGGTTACAAACAGCATCAAAGACGTTGTGGTATGGAATCCTTGGGTCGAGAAAGCTAACGGATTGAAGGATTTCTTACCCAAGGACGGTTACAAGACTATGATTTGCATTGAGGCTGGTAATGTTGGGACACCAATTGAGCTCAAACCTGGATCCTCATTTGTTCAAGCTCAAGAAATCTCTTTGTAGCAATTAAACTCTAATCATCTGTGACAGAGGCCCAACTTGATAAAAGATAAATAAGTACATAAACAATAACTTCTACAACTTTGATTTATATCTCATGCCATTTCGTGTTGCTGGTTGGTTCAGTTTAACTGTACCGGAATCGTTCTGTGGCATGTTATGCCCAAAGAAGACTACGGTCACAGTTAGGTCATCTCTATAGCTTCTAGACATAGGTGAGGGAATGCTTAGTAACATTGATGCATGCTCCGGGTCCATATTGGGGCCTCCTAGTGCGTTTCTAATAATATGCGTGGCGACATTGTCGTCTTGTACGACAACCTTGGGGACACTATTGGCTGCGTCGGGTTGGGGATCCTGCTTTTCAAAAATCCTTGACCATACAGTTCTTTTCTCCAATTCAGGCAAGTAGTCAGGCTGTCTTTGCTCAATCCACTGTCCTACTAGCCCTACAACCTCGTCGTTAGATAAAAATTCGTACAGGCCATCACTGGCAAGCACCATGAAATTTCCATCTGAAACGTTTTCTGTAGTGGTGATGACTGGGTCCGCAGTAACATAGGGCGGCGACTTCAGGTCTGCAGGGATTCTTCTGCCAAAAAACTTTTGACTGATCTTTTCTTGTACTTGCTTGGGCCACTTGTATCTAGCGTCACCAAATGCTCGAGTAGGCTCCAGTGATCCCAAGATTCTACCTCTTCTGATAACACTTTCCTCTTCTCCCGGGTGTTCGGCTCTAATTCGCGCTATTTCTGCCGGGTTTCTACCAGTTTGGTCTACTGAAAGTGCCTTTGAAACCCACTTGCCATCCGCTGTCCTAGAACCTAAAACTGCTCTGGAGTCTCCGGTTACTGCGACTCGGAGCGTTGCGTTGCTACTATCGAAGAATGCTAGCAGACCACATGAACCAGATAATGCCGGCATCAACAGTTCGCTTGCCAGAGGCTTGGAAAGAGTAGATCCCTCACTTCCTAGTAACTTTTTCAGTGACTGGTTCACAATCTCGTCGTCTAGCTTGTTAAAGCCTCGTTTGATGGCCGCATCAATGAGTGAATGGTCGGTAGGTGGGACCCTGTACAATGACTTTGCTGATGACTTGGGGTAGATCTTATCTAGCTCCTGAGTCACAGACGCAATAAGTGACTCTCGTAACTTTGCTGATGTCGTCCAGCCCCCATGTCCGTCATACACACCCCAGAACATCCAGTCGTACACATTTGTGTTCACGTCAGAGTTGCTTCCACTGCCATTATCTTGCATGACAGGCACCTGGATGATGCTTTCTGAGTGGTCATCCTCAATGGGCGAGTTGCTTGCCAATTGATTGAAATCATACCGTATAACTCCCTTGCCGCGGTCAACCAGGTAAGACTCCTCGTTCTCGCGCAGCATGGAGGTGACTTTGACCGCGGGTAGACGCGAGAAATTCTTACCCTCGTTAAGAACTCTGTTACCAGCCCACAAAACAGGGCCGGCTCCCGCTAGCATTGCCAGACCAGTACGGTATGTAAACATTAGTAGCAACGGTATGATAAATAGTATGAAAATTAGTCGCAGTTTTCCTGATGAAGGCATATATATATATATCTGGTTTTCCTCCTATATTGGAGATCCAATGGAGAAGAGTGACATATTTCAGCGCAGACCCAGGTCCAAATCTTAAAAATTCAGGGCCAACGCTTAGGTAATGATGAAATTCTTTTTTTTTTTCTCTCCTCTTTTTTGGAGACTTCTGGTGACAAGTTTTTCAAGCTAAAGCTTTTGATTTTTTTTTTCCAACTAAGTTATATCTATATATATATAGACACTTTATCAAACTTTTTTTAGGAGCTAAGTTATCCATTGCAATAACAGAAAAAAGACTGTGGCTCAAATTCAAGATGGCTAAGAAGGATCAGCAAGGAAACAAGGGAAAGGCAAAGTCAAAAGTTGACGACAAGACGTTTGGTCTCAAGAACAAGAACAAGTCATCCAAGGTTCAAGCATATGTGAAGCAGGTAGAGCAGCAGTCCATGTCCTCCGCCTCTGATAAGAGAAAGCAAGAAGAAGCACAGCGGAGACTTGCAGAGAAAAAAGCTGCGGAGCAGGCGAAAGCAGAGGCTGCTTTGTTATTCCAACCAGTTGCTCAAATCCAAAAAATTCCCTTTGGAGTTGATCCCAAATCTGTGGTATGTGCCTTCTTCAAAAAGGGCATATGTTCAAAGGGAAACAAGTGTAAATTCAGCCATGACTTGAATGTTGAAAGAAAAGCTGAAAAGAAGGATTTGTATGCAGACAACCGAGAACTCAGCAAGGAAGAGGACACAATGGATAATTGGGATGAAGAAAAACTACGAAAAGTTGTATCGTCAAAGCAGGGCAATCCTCAGACTACTACAGATATTATCTGCAAGTACTTCATTGATGCAGTTGAGAATGGTAAATATGGTTGGTTCTGGCAGTGTCCCAATGGCGGAGATCAGTGTAAATACAAGCATTCTCTTCCACCAGGATTCAAGCTCAAAACTAAGGAAGAGCAGCGTTTGGAACGTTTGGCTAAACAGAATGAGATTAAGATCACTCTTGAAGATTTCATAGAGACCGCTAAGCTGAAGTTGAAGGATACGAAATTGACGCCCGTGACCTTGGAATCCTTCACCAAATGGAAGGCAGAGCGCGTGAACAAGAAGGCTGCAGAGGAGGAAGCTATGGCTAAGCTCAAGTCTGGTCGTCAACTGCTTGATTCAGGCAAGTTTGTTGAGGAAACTGATGGCGATAATGATAATGATGAAAGCTGGAACTTAGCTGAGCTCCGCCAAAGAGTTGAAGAGGTAGCCTAGGCTTTCTCATTTCCTATTTATTTTTTATTCTTTTTTTTTTCACGTCCACTTGGTGGCTTTTTAATTGCATAACAAGCTCTAGCTAGTTCTTTAGTTCCAATATTTGAAAATACGCGAGGTCTGAAAACTGTTTGTTTCACAATTATTATTATATGTTATATATACACAAATTCTTAGTTTAAAAACAGTTGGGCTTTTCTTTGCATTTGGCTTATTTTGCATTTTGCATTCCTTTTAACCAGAGACTTCAGCGTTCTCGGTCTCGTTAAGGTCCTCCTCAACTTCCAGAGTCTCTTCGCTGGGTAGTCCTTGATCCTTAGTGAAGTTTTTGAGAGCATTCAAGTCAAACCCGCCGGGGCCACCTGCACCGCCTGCACCGCCTGCAAGATTAGCAAGCCCTTCTAGCCCACCGAGACCTCCAGCGCCACCGGCGGCGCCAGCTAATTGTGAGAAATCAAAGTTCTCTCCCAGTCCACCCATATCGGCGGCATCACCGCCAGGAACACCACCAGCGCTAGCCTCCTCATCCTCTTGGTCATCTTCATCAACCCATTTGTCAAAATCAGTCTTGACAAAGGGCAGTTTATTCTTGGCTAAACGAGGCCAAAACTCCTTCTTGATGGTCTTCTTTCTAATAACCAAGTTCAAGCCTCGGCCATTGTATAAGTGGTGAGAGTGCTCAGGATCAACCTCGTCGTAAAAGTTAATAGTGGCAGCATACTCGATATTGTCGTCGTCAGATTTGCCGCTGAACTTGAGTTGGGTCGCAGTCAAGTCAACGACTGGCTTCTCCACATCCTGAACATTAATAGTCAAATACAACACATTCTTCTCAGGAACATTCTCGTCTGAGCGTTGAGCCCACAAAATCTCAGGAACAATAGGCATGATTAGTTATTATTATAATGGCAATATCCAATTTAAACAAAATAGAAGAATTGCTCTTTTCGAAAATAAATTTAGTTCTGAGGAAAAATTTCAGAAATCTATAAAGTTGCAAGAACGGGAGAGAAGGAAATGGTTTATGTATTAATATTGCGCTAGCAGATCTTAGAGTCCCCAGCACAGAAATTCAGAGATGCTTCTAGAGCTTTCGATGATTAGGTAAACTTTCTACAAGCGGATTTCTGGAATTGAGACCGGAAGTTTGTGGAACTGGACATAAATTTCAGCATGAGATGTTCGTAATTCGAACCTGGTGCAAAACTATGCTGCGTGGACGTGCTTCAAAGTGCTAGGAACTTGGCTTCTGCTTGACTCACAACTGCTTGACTCACAACAGCTTGATTGACGTCCAATCTCTCTCTCTCTCGAGTAAAACAGTCTTCCAAGAGCCAACCAGTCTAAGCAGTCCCTAGAAAGCTAACAGCCAAACGCCAGTAAGCTGTTGATGTCCTCCCAGAATTCAAAGCTGGCAGCTCATTCTTTTCGTCGAAGCTTCAGAAGTATCTTGGTTTCGGCAAAAGTAAAGTCTCCTTATCTTGAGCCTATCGAGGTTGAACGCGAAGATCCGAGTCGCATCATCAACTGATATATCGATATCCAATTAGTCCCCGGCAGAAGTAATGTGAAAACTTCTTCTCTTCCTTTTTTTACATCCACTGAACAATGGCTAAATCTGTAATTGTAGTTGGAGCTGGCGTAATTGGCCTTAGTACTGCTTTGGCTTTGTGCGAACAGGGTCACAAAGTAACAAAGGTATATGCAAGAGAGTTACCCTGGGACACTGAATTCCCAGCGACTTACGCTTCGAACTGGGCCGGGGCGCATTTCAGACCTATCCCCGTGAAAACCGAGTCTGACAGACGGGAACAGGCATACAATAGAGTCACTTATGCTTATTTCAAAGAATTGGTCAAAGCTGGTAAAGACCAAGATGCTGCTGTGAGGTTTGTTGAGGCCGTCGAGCGTACTGCCTGGGCAACCACGCCTCAAGCTTATTATGGGCTGGATAACTACAAAATTACCGGTCCAGGTTCATGTAAATACACTGCATGGGTTGTAAACCCACCGGTTTACTTGAAATGGATGGCAAACCAGCTGCGAGACGTTTATGGAGTGGAGTTTGAGCGGGTGGAGATATCATCGCTAGGTGACATCTCTCGGGACCCAGCTACTACTATCCTGGTAAATGCGTCAGGCATGGGGTTTAACGACCCTAAATCATTCCCAATCAGAGGCCAAACATTGCTACTTGATGCCCCTGCTACAAGCCCTTATCTGGACAGTACTATCACCCATGTAGACAGCGAAGGAATATTTTCAGTCACCATCCCTCGTCCTCTCAATGGAGGGCTTATTTTGGGTGTGACCAAAAACCCTAATGATGGAGACACGGCAATCAGGGAGTCTGAAACGGAATTTTTGCTCACGCGTGGCAAGGAGCTATTTCCTGGAGTCGAGAAGTATCCAATCAAGAAGATTAACGTTGGGTTGAGACCTGCTAGAATTGGAGGGTCTAGGGTCGAAATAGAGGGTACAGTGGTACATGCTTACGGCATAGGTGGAAGTGGATATGAGGCTTCTAGAGGAATGGCCGAACACGCATGTGAGCTAGTCGGTCAGCTTCAGGGGAACTTGAAATCCCGTCTTTAAAGAAATACTTGTTTTTTTGTTAGTTTTGATTTCTATCTACAAATGTCTTCAATTTCCTTCGGAGTATCAGCTGTTAAGACTTCTGGTGTTTCTCCAATAACCACGTTATCTTCAATCCGAATTGCCAACCCTTGGAAATGCTTGGGGAATTTGTCGTCATATGGAACATAAACTCCTGGCTCAATGGTGATCACTTGATTTGTTTTCAAGTTCTCATTTCGGGGCATTGTCTTCAAGTCGTGTACGTCCAGTCCCAAATGGTGACCAATGTAATGAGGATATAATACTGATACTTGTGGGATTGTCAGATTGGTGAAACCAATTTGTTTCAATTCTCGGTGAAGCTTTTCCACAGATAGTTCGTGTAGTTGGTGAATAGAGAACTCAGTGGTGCATAATTTTACAAGTTCCTTCTGTGCGGTCAAAACTGCAGCATACAGGTCTTGCTGTGGACCTGAGAATTTGCCATTGACTGCCCAAGTTCTAGATATGTCTGCACAGTAGCCTCCGTACCTGGCACCAGCATCCACTAAAACCATATCGCCATTTCTCAGCAAGTCATCATTCCGGGTGTAATGTATAGTTAGCCCATGATCCCCACCTGCTACTACAGGCAAATATGCACTTTCACCAGTTCCATTACCCACAGTCTTGAATCTCCATTCAAGATAATGCTGTAGATCAGATTCCTTGGTAAAGTTACCTGAGAGCGCCTCAGTGTATGCCACCGCAGAGACTTCGCTGGCAATTCTCATACAATCCAACTCAGCCTCAGACTTAATCGACCTCAAGCTTTCAACGTAAGGTAGTAATGGGAATTTTGCTGCTTTGGGGTTAGTGAAATCAGGTAGAACTTGTCTCCTGGGATCTGGAGCATCCATAAACACACTTTCAACCTCAATGCTCTGCAAAATCGTGCCCATTTTCTCTATAGGGTATGCTTCATCTGCGTTAAATATCTCCACAGCACCTTTGGTGCCTGCTCTTTCGCCGTCCCACTGCTCCTCGTAAGTATTTGATTCCTTGACAAACATGAGAGTTAACGTCTCCTCCAAATTGTCTGATGGCTTGTACAAAGCTAGTACGGCATTTGGCTCCAAGAACCCAGTCAAGTACTGGAAGTTTGGGTCCTGAATAAAGGGATAAAATACAGAAGGTGTTGCAAATTGAGTTACATTTCCTGATACTACTGCCAACGATTTGGACGGTAGTGATGCAGCTAAACGTTGTCTTCTCTCGAAAAACTCCAGAGCTTTTATGCCTGGGGTGAGCTCTCCTCTTGCCAGCCTGAACGGCCTAGTCTCATGAAGTGGTTGCGCAGCTTTGAACCGAGACCAACTGATTCTTGAGAATTTCATGGATATATATATGTGCGGGTACCCGTTATTAGAGTACTAGCTATAATTATTTTTCAATTTTGCAAGTATCAATTGAGTATGGGAATTCACTTAAATGTCTACCCCCCCCCCCCCCCCCCAAATGAAAGAGTTTTTTTACACTGGATTCTACCATTTCGACTTGTT